>CM076583.1:1232602327-1233202327 GCA_034641835.2 Pinus albicaulis | reverse complement strand
ATAATATGGTCTCGTACTCCCTCCAATATGATCCTCCTCACCTTGGCTACATACTTATTCCATTTTTCTAGATTCTGAGCATCAGTTGTTGTTGGTTTCGGAATATCATTATCAATGAATTTCTTCAACCCATTATCATCTAGTAATGCCTCCATGTGATCCTTCCAAGAAACATAATTTGAGCTTCCCTCGAGGGAATAATCAACCCTTAGTCTATAGAAATCCATCCTGCTAGCTCTGGAGAATTGATCCTGCAAATTTGATCCTCCTGCAAAGACAACTTTGAATTCTCTTCTCTACTGTGAATATTCCTATGATACCATGTATAATTTTAATGTAGATTCAAAAATTCTCATGTAATTTACTAAAACATAAGACTCAAATATACTACACTAATCTATGGAAGAAAATTCATGATCAAGAACACACATCAAAAACTTGCATCATGATTCAACACACATACATAGAAGTTTATCTAGGGAAAATCAAATGCTCAAAACCCCTTCCTATCTATATTGCATTAATCAAAGAATATGAATGAATAAAATATGCTTGCTCAATCTTGAGCACAACCTACACCTATATCTTATATCCATTTCCTGACTGACTGATTTTTTCCAATTATCAAGCCCTCCAAGCTCCTATTTCCTTGTGTTGTTCCTTAAGGAATTATCCCCTATTATTTAGGAAATTCCTCAATCTGGATTGTGCAATTCCTTTAGGTCCTTCTCTGAATGAAGGCACCACATGTACAACTTGGAATAGTGTAAAAGTGATAGTACACTACCCTTGAACTCCAATCTCAAGTGGGTAACTTGAATTCTATGCATGCATCCGTTAATTTAAGTTGATTGATAAAATAATTGGTTAAAAACTGAAGTTACACCCCACCGCTAGACTTCCCACTAGTTCCTCCAATAGTTGGAACTAGTTTAACTAACCATAACTCAATTAAACGGAACTAAATTATTACAACTGAAATTAATTCAATCTAGGATCCTAAAATTTAGGAATCACTGTACACAACTCAAGTTCATGCCCCCAAATTGAATTAACTAAGATAATTGAGTAATAACAACTATATCACCTCAGTTCATTCAAGTTTTCTGTTGATGTGGAATTTCGTATTTCTCCAAATTAAATCAAGGGAAAATTAAATTAGAAATTTATTACTGAATTTTCAACATGCATTGTCATGGTGATGGTTATCGTGCATGAGGTCATGGTATGAAGTTCGTATTGTCATGCATGATGTCGATATATTGATGTGATTATGTATATACATGTATCGTGCTATTATGGATTGATTTTGAAAACGAGATAACCTCCCCTGAACTTCACTGAGGTATATTGATTATGTTTATATTTTGTTTTATCTAACATGGTACACTTGCAGGAAGAAGAAGATCAAATATGATTATAAAAATGGTGGATTATAGTTCGTGAGACTCCCCTTATAGATCAAATTAGCAACCAAGACATCAATACTCTCTAGACATAACATACCTAATGAGAAGCTTGAAGGCAGAGATCAGAAGTTGCAAAGTAGAGAATGACAATATCATTCAATCACAGAAAATACTTGCCAAGGAAAATGAGAAACAAGTAGAGGTCAATGCAGTTATTCTTTAGAGTTTGTCAGACTTGCAGAGACATGGAAAACCATAGGTTAGTTATGGACAAGAGGACAGTACTAATGGGGCATATGGTAGTAGGTCTCATGGTGGGAACATGCATAGGGATGACACAGTCAAAGATGGAAGGTCCTTAGATACATCATATAGGAGAGGTTATGGACATGGGTTCTACTCTAGTTCTGGTTCAGACAAGTATCATGTTAATCATCGTTATCATCCTTACAAGAGGAATGATGGGGGATATTTTCCGAATGAGTTCAAGAAAGCCAAGCCACCTACATTTGATACAGAGTTGAAGAAACCGGAAGATGCAGATCCATGGTTACTTGGGATGAAGAAATTTTCTGAGTTACGTGACTATACTAAGAACATGAAGAAAGGATAGTTATTTTTAGTCTGAAAAGGAAAGTAGACATCTGGTGGGAAGAGGTGAAGCATGTCTGAGATATCAAGACAAAGGAGTTGAGTTGGCATGAATTCAAGAGACTTTCAAGAAGAAGTACTTGTCAGAAAGGTACTATGACATTAAAGCCAAGGAATTTTATGAGATGAATATGGGATCGATGACATATGAGGAGCACACAACTAAGTTCTTAGATTTATTGAGGTATGTACCGTATCTTAAGGATGAGAAGGCCAAGCTTCATAGATTTTTCAGTGGATTACCATTAGCATTTAAGGATCGGATTAAGTATGATGAGGCTCAATCTCTTGAATAACTCATTGGAAAGTTGAAGCATTGTTATGAGAAATCAAAGTGTAATAAAAATTCTAAACAGGGCTAGAAAGGGAATGTCAAATCTAAAGGTAAATGGCCACCGAAGAGAACAATACCTCAATTTTGAAGGTCTGCAGGTTTGGTTGTTTACAAGTTTGCAGGTTTGTAGGTTTGTAGGTTTGATTGTTTACAAGTTTGAAGGTTTGGTTGTTTACAGGTTTTTTACAGGTTAGTAGGTTTCAACTTTGCAGGTTTGGTTGTTTACAGGTTTGAAGGTTTGCAGGTTTAGTTGTTTAAATTTTTTTTGTAGGTTTGCAAGTTTGTAGGTTTGCAGGTTTGGTTGTTTAAAGGTTGTTTACATGTTTTTACGTTTGCAGGTTACATGATATAGGTGTAGTTATAGGTTACAGTTTACAGGTTACTACAGTTGGAGACAGATACTAAAAAAATGGTTCATCATTAAATAAGAGCTTGTGCATTTGAGTTGAATGGTATGCCTACATCAACACATCTAAATGTGATTCTGTTGGTATCACACAATATGCTTCTAGGTATGGATTGGTTGTATGTTCACATCACTAAGGTGGATTATTATGAGAAATCTATTGACTTCTTGGATAACAATGGAGAACAAAGAATCTTTCAGGGTAATAAAAAGGTTACATAGGTGAGGATGGTCACAAATATACAAGAAAAGCGCAATCACGGGAAAGGGCATGTGTTACTTGCAATGCATGTTTCCAGTAATAAAGGTAGGTATGTTGAGGATGTGGAAGCCTTGAAGAGGTATCAAGTTTTACAACAGATTCAATATGTATTTCCGGCAAAGATTTCAGAGTTACTGCCTCACAGGGAAGTGAAATTTTCTATTGAGTTTGTACCAGGGGTAGCACTAGCAACAAAGGCACCTTACAAGATGAGCACTCCAGAATTAGTGGAATTGAAATTACAGTTGAAGGAAATTATTGAAAAGGGATACATTAGGCCAAGTGTATCACCTTGGGGTGCACTAGTGTTGTTTGTGAAGAAGAAGGATGGTACTCTCAATTTATGTGTTAACTATAGGAAATTGAACAAGGTGATGATTAAGAACATGTACCCTTTGCCAAGGATCGATGACTTGTTTGATTAGTTGAAGGGAGCAACAAATCACTTGTCACAATATACTCAGAAATGATAAATCACTTGTCACTTGGTCAATTTTTACAAAGGAAATGATATCACTTTTTTTAGTATGAAATCTTAATGCAAGTTTACGAAAAGAGATCACTTTAGTTGTACATGACAGATAACCCTGAAAAAAAACATGGTTGTCAAACTTGTTAGATCTACAATAGACGATCGAAACAAATGAAAAATAAACCTAGATCTATGCAAAATCAGCTAAACATCAAAATGAAATAAGAGTTTCTCCAAAATATCCAATGGACAAGACAAGAATTATAAATATTTTTTTGTATTATGTAACACTTGGGAAGAGAATTGATATAGTCCACCTCAATGGGATGGGTTCTTCACTGTCCTCAAATGCTTCAGCTTCAGAGTTTTTCTCTCAGTGGTGTAGAATACCCAAGACGTGTAGAACTTAAAGGGAGCTCAATAAGCAAAAAGAAAATAAAAGTTAATCAAAGATAGAAAATGATAAGAGGATCAAAGTCTAACCAAGCTAAAAGGATCAAAGGTAAGGAATGAATGGAAACCCCTCCTATTTATAAAAAATATTGAGTTATCCTTGATAATGGTGCATAGTAAAATATTATTAACCAAGATCTAGATCTAACTGCTTGGAATATTTTATTATATTTTGTTGGAGGGAAAAGGAAGTTAAATTAGTTAAATCCATTTATTTAGAAACAATAAACAAATAAAATATTTATTTATCATTTCAAGGATGGGATAAAGGAATAATTAAATAAATAATTATTTATTTTATTATTCCTAAATAACTTAGTCAAATTTAACAAGGAATATTATTAAATAATGATTTAATTAATCATTCCTAGAGAATAAAAAGATAAACAATGATTTATCTAATTATTTCTCATTAATTGGGTTAAATATGACCAGGAATATAATTAAACAGAGGTTTAATTAATTATTCCTAGAGGAAAATCAAATAAATAAGGATTTATTTAATTATTCCTCATGGGGTTTTCTATTTGGACTAGAAATAACTTAATAAACTATGGTTTATTAAATTATTTCTTAGTGAAAGCAATTTTACTATGGTAAAATTGGTATCATATGGTGTATTTTGATCCATCTAATTATACATGGTTAGATGACCAAAAATCAGTGTAACAGATTTCCCCACAACGTGCAAGCGTTAGCAGCTAATCGTATGGCCGAAGTACATTGTAAGACCACAATCACTAGACACCGAAGGGGAGTCATAGAGAGAGAGAGACGTGTGGGTGAAGCGAAGTGAGAGAGGATAATAACCCTGAGGGGGCGAGACCAACAATTGTAAGTCTCCTTTAATGGTTGATTACCTGTATACAATGAGGCGAGGGAGGCATACCTATGCCCGTTGTGATAAAAAAGTACAAAGAACAATGGTTTGCTCAACAAAATGAGACTGAGCTAAAAAGTACATGATATGTTGGTGTAAACATGGGCCAATCAAAAATATAATGGATCCCACATACATACTACACATGGGACAACAGTCAAGACTGAATACAATAATATCATATTACATTAGATATAATAACAACCAAAGAAGCCCTGATAAACAAGAAAGGGCTCTAAAAATATAAATGGATCATATAAGTGATACATGCGTGCTATAGGCGCTACAAGCAGCTGGGGCCAAACCCATCAAATATGCAGAGCTGCATCTGAGACTATAGAAGATAATGAGGTCATCCAGGCATGTGGGGGGCTACCTGAAGGGCCACCTCCTCATGAGGTCTGAAACATATCACACATACCCGGGAATCACTAGATCAATCTGTTGGATCACCGAACTATTGAGTATATGAATCTCGATCATGCTGAAGTGGAGCGGATGAGAAAAAATCAGGCCAAAGGCAAATAAGGAGTTCCTTTTACTTATCCAAGGCACCGAACAAGAATGGAATCTAGAACCAAGGTACACCATCCTCTAGACCTGTCTTCTAGAATGAATGTGCTGATGTCGACAGAAGGAGGTCCGCCATAGGTGAGTGAATGAGGGTCCTCAACTAAGGAACGAGGGAATATAGTCAAGAGACCGATGGACTGACACCATGGATGATAATGGAGTGGGGGATGTTGAGTAGAAAACAGACGACTTCCCTTATCAGAGAATAAAAATCATGGATGACCTGGCAGCGACTGACTCGACTCCTGAGGGGATGGGGGACAGTGGGACTGAAGGCTCTAATGGGCCACACAAGAGAGGGACAAGGAATGAATGGATGGAATACTATAACGGGAGGTGAAAGGGACTTGGAATAGACTCCATGAATGCGGTGATGACTCAACTCAGATGCTTTGATCAAGGGTGACTCGAGGATTCTGCCACACAGAATAGGCCCAGTGGAGACCATAAAAGCATGAGAAAAAAATGGTTACTCATGAATAAAATTGTCACAAGTGTTAGTAAGTATGAAGGCTAAGTTGTGCCCCAAGTACAAGTGGCGCAAGTGCAGAAATTATGTTTTGAGAGGCGACGAAGTGACCCTACATGGAAAAAAGGCTTCCGGATGAAGAATCAAATCACCAAAAACGAACGAATACCCATTTTAGAGCTTAGTGAGAGATTTCCAACGGTGTTGATGGTTCATCAAATGGAGCTACGGTTTGGTCGCGATTGGAAAAATTAAAATTAGGGTTTCTCTTTTAATAGGGGATGGCCCTAAATCTTGTGACGATCGTAGCAGAAAAACTGACCATTGGAAACAGGATCCATGAATTTTAGGAAGGTGGCCTTACTTGTCTAAAAATGGCCTCAATGCTTCTTGGAAGGATGCTTCCCTCTAAAGGATCAGGGTATGAAAGGAATACGAGAACTACTAGAGAAGGTATAGAATCATCCCTGCCCACCAAGTCAAACATGGGGACTATGTGGTAAGTAAGGTATCACATAAATTAGAATATTTGAAGATATGGCATCAATTATCCACAATATATGGCTCACCAAAGAGGCCGGTAGGAAAAACATATGGGTTCCCCCTTACCCATAAAATATGGGTGCCCCACTACCCAAACATTGGATGTCAATGTAATGGCCACAAGGTGTATGTTGTTCGAATGCATGGGTTCGAAGTAAGGCATTATCGACCTCACTACAGATCAAGTCTTTGGACTCCACAGCATGTTGGTCATGGGTATGCTACGAAAGGAAGAATGCACGGTGGTGCATATCATCCCAAGGAAAGTCAAGGGTGGTCATTGCTTCCATAATGTCTTCATCGGAGGGAAAGAAGGGGGGACTAGCAGAAGAAATACCACATGACGTGGCAGGGCTACCTAACGCATCATCATGAGAGATATGGTTCACATACGCATCACTATGGAGGGTAGACGAAGATCTAGTAAATGAAACATATACCAATATTGAGCCCAAGGTGATCATCGAAGGAGGTTTAGTCAAAACAGAAGGGAACTCCCTAGGGGGGTGTTCCACCAAGGATCTCATGGATGATGAAAAATAGAGGATGGTGGCCGAAGGTTCCGTCATCTCGACATCGAGAGGAGGTATGAAAATTTCCTCTAGTTCTACCAAAGCATAACACACAAGTAGAGGGGTACAGGATCCACTACGAGCGGCCCCTATTTCACAAACAGCTTCAAGGGTATTGTGAAAGTTGTCGAGATGGGGAAAGAGGTGAGAATAGTGTCCATAAAGATCACACAAAGCATACGGGTGGTTTGTGCACAATGATTTGATTTTCTTAGCTGAATCTGGTAAGGTAACATGGACCTCTGGGATATCAGATTCAGGAAATGACTCACTGACCACAAGTTTGAGACGAGGAAGATCAGGGAAGTTATGGGTGGCATGCCCAAAAAAATCACACAAAGCGCATGGAGGTGACTTCTTTGGAGGCTTAGAAGGAGCAGGAGTTGTTTGGGCGGCCTTGTCCTTAAGTTCCTTCTTTCTGGATTTTCCCCCCTGACCAGATGCTCTGGAAGCAGGAGTAGATTCCTGTTGAGGCGGCTGAGGCACTGAAGCAAAGGTAGGAGTCGTGGCGACCATTTGGACTAGGGTCAAAGCGGTATAAGGTTTGAGCTGACCATGTAGAGTTTCAACTGGGGGATCGATGTACCAGACTGGGATCCCCAGGGTCAAATTGGTAAGGCTTAACGTAGCAATAACAAGCACCAAAAATACTATGAAAGGGAGAGCCAGAAACAGTATATGACCAGACGGGTAATGTCCTTGCGGAATGGCTCCCAACTGGTTAAGGCTAGGGGGAACCGTTCCTAGTTGAAAAGGAGTGGAGGAGACACTAACAGTAGAGGAGGGTCATTGATAGGAAGGCCATGTAGGATCCATTGAGTGACCACCATCAGGTTGTGGAGGCTTAGGTTGCTGGGTGGTTGAACCAGACCGCTTATGGTTATTCTAAGATGATTGCATTATGCAAACATTCGACGAGCTGGTATCTGCAATGAGAGGGGGGCAACAGGGAAAGCACCAAGTAAGGTGGAATATTTATAGACTCCAGGTGAAACCCTGGTAAGAGGTGTGATTGTTTTATTATCGGCCATCGAAGAGATGATAGACTCGAGAGAGAGCTGAGACTTCAGTTCGTAATATGTCTACTGATCTATGGTGACGATATTTCCATTATGAGGAAAGCACATCTTACAATGAACCGCATATGCGACAGTAGACATCGCATAGGTGTATCTACGACCCAATAGGATGTTGTAATCCAATGGGGAATCAATGACTTCAATGTCAATGAAAACAGTCTTGCCCGCAAGAGTAACAAGACAATTGCGGAACATGCCAAGGGGCTGAGAAGAGTGATCCTCCCAAGCACACAAAGTGATAGTGGATGGGACTAACTCATGTGATCTGAGTTGCTTCGAAACAGAGGTGGACATCATGGAGGTGGATGCCCCCTCGTCAATGATACAATGCGAAACATGGGTATTCTGAATCTTGACAGGTATTTGGAAGGAGACGGATGAAGGTAAGGGGGGGTGTTCTGACTTGTCAACCTCAAAGATGACCAAATGATCATCTGAAGAATCCAAAACTCCCAGAGTAGATCATAGAGCTTTACGTTGTGAAGGGCGCGACTGGAGGACTTCCAGCGTTGACATGGAAGCAGGAGATTGTGCGAAGTCATCTATTATGTTGTAATTATGGGCAGCTTTGGAAGAAGCAGTAGTTCAGCGTAATGGCCCTTTGGGGATATTGGGAAGGAACTCTGCACGTGGTTGATGGATCTATAAAGGGGCGTCAGGTATCCAACTGGACTCTGTGGAAACTTTGGTTTGAGACTCAGCTGTAGAGGAAGGAGGTGGCTTGCCATATTGGCATGACCGAGTTTGAACGTTGACATCAGTGGTATTAACCACTTCAGAATTCATCATGAGAATCTGATAATCAGAGGTACCAGAATGAGAGGTTTGAGGGGTAGCCTAACTTTCAGGAGGTTGGGCAACCACATATCCTTGCTGAGGGAAGGGATCAGTAAAAATAGTTGGTTGAATAGGCGCAGTATTTGGAGGAGTCAAAACCAAGGCTTGCTATCCTCGAGATGCTACTTGTGCTTCTCGCAACTGACGCATTTGGGGTAAAAGGGGACAATCGTGAGTATAATTAATAAGGAGATCATGTCCAAATTATGAAAATTTCTCAAAAATGAAAGTGCTCAGAATTGGTTGCAATCTGAACGATCAGAAAGGTCTCATCGTTGTGATTCTGGCACCATGAACGGTTCTCAAATCCAAGGTCGTATGCAGAAGTTATTGAGGTTTGAAATCATCCAGTAAAGTCCAAAATTTTTTTTTTTGACTACATTTGACTTTGGATTTTAATCCAAAAAAAAATTACATTATCTTGAAGGCTTATAGTAGGGTTCCACATGGCCTGCCTGATGTCTGCCACATGGCCCCAAATCCAAAGGCATAAAGGTTTTTTGGTTTTGCACGAATGTGCGTTCAGGACGAGTCATTCGGGTCACCACTGAACAAGTTCCCTTTTAGGTCGGGTCGGTTGACAAGTTGTTGTAATAAAAAAAATTGTAGTAGCGGGTTTCGAACATGAGTCTTCTGCCCACGAGCGCACAGACCCAACCACTTGGGCTGTGCAGTAGTTCATACCAAAATATGCAGCCCATAACTATTTGAACTTGCCATTTAATTCGGGCGGAAAATGAAAAGGGCTAGCCCCAACATCATGAGACCTCTGTCCATGAACAAGGGTTAAGTTTAAGTAGTTAATTCACGGTGGGTTCCTCCCATGTGGCCAATGCCACTTCAAACAATTAATGCCAAGTTAGTTGATACAACGGCTACGGAGGCAGTCTTCACGACAGTTAGGCGGGGGCGGTCACATGCCCATCCACCCAGCATTTATGATAAATGAAGTTTCTTCTGACATTCAAGGGTAGAAGATCCATCTTATTCAGCGAAGTTGCCATTTTTGCGCTGTTAACTGACAACCCTCCACATTTAGTGGAGTTTTTGGGGGACACTGGGAAAAAATTTGTTTTTGCCATAAATTCCTCATTATTGAACCAAATTGAGTGAAAAAATAGTCAATTTTGGGTATTTTCAAGCTTTTGAGTAGTTTGGAATAGGTTTCAGGTTCAACAGAGGTATTCTTCAGTATTTTTAGCTTCTAGGAAGATTAAGGAGCCATCAGGGCCATCATGGAGAAGGTAGTGTATTGGGCTCTCTTTATCTATTTTATGTAATTGAATAGCCATCTCTAGTTAATTCATACCTTATGAAGCTGATTTTACAAATATTTTTGCCTATTGAGGCTTATTTCCAATTGTACTTACATTTTGAGCTAATTAATACAAACAGGGACATGCCATTGGGAGCTGGACCAGAATATGTAGCCCAGGAGGGGTGAACTGCATTAACAATTTGCTATGTAATGTGATTCATGAAGTTTATTTTCTATTATTTATTGTTGTACAATGATAAACAGTTAAAATACTTAATCAATCCTCACACAGAAATCTGATAAACAAAGCCAGAACTAATTGTTTAACCTGCAATATGAAGGAGAACCTTAAGCACACGTTATCATATCTGCGTGGATACTGTAACAAATACAATCCATTCAGATCAAGTTGGTATTAGATATAGAGTTCTACACTCTGTATTATTCTTTTGCAAGGTTTGTTTAACTGTTTGCAAGGTTTTTTATGCTTACTAGGCTTAAGCTCAAGAGAGGAGAAGGTCAATTGGTGAGAGCTCATAGCAATCCTCAACCAAGGAGGGCAAGAGTGCCATTATCTCCACCTTCAATTTCACCTCCAAGAGAAGTAGAAGAATCCATAAGCATGACTTCAGGAGGAGGAGAAATTCCTGAAGACATTGATCCCAAAGAGGAAGAAATGGTGTTCAGAAAGGCATTCCTAGACATGACTGAAATGGTGAGGATACTCTACCAAGAAAGGAATGAAAGGCTTGAAGGAGAAGGGTCTAAAATTCACAAGGAAGGAGAGGGATCTTCAGGAGAAAAGAAAAATGAGAACAAGTCAAAGAAAGGACATGGAGGAAATGGTGATCCACCATCCCCATCTTCATCCTCTTCCTCTATATCGTCATCCTCAACTTCAGTGAATCAATCTCACAAGTCCAAGAACACTGGTAAAAGTACATTTTTGAAACTTGATGTTAAGTTTGAATTGAATATGTTTAATGGTGAATTCAATGCAGAAAAACTTGACAATTGGATAAGGCAGTTGGAGGTTTACTTGAGGATACATAACCTTCATGGTGACGACACCAAAATTCAGCTAGCTTCTTTGAGAATGGAAGGTGCAACACTTGTTTGGTGGGAAGCCAAAACCAAGGAGGAGATTAGAAATCATGGTAAGATCATTTTATCATGGGCTGATCTCATTACTGCAATAAAAAACAATTTTATCCATTAGCTCATTTACAAAAAGCTATCATGAATTGGCAAAATTTCAGACAACTTAAGGGAAAAAATGTACAAGACTACACCCAAGAATTTAGGAGAAGAGCACTCTTATTACGGGTAGACTTGCAGATTCAAGACACTTTGCTGAAATATATAGGTGGTTTACATAGCTACCTTAAACATACTATCCTTATGTTCAATCCTACTAGTCTAGATGAGGTTTGTGTCCAAGCCACACATTTAGAGGCTAGAGGGAAACATACTTTGAAGAGGGTAGAAACAAGCCTTTTAAGGGGAAAAAAAAAGATAAAACCTCAAAAGGAAAAGGAAAAAATAATGCATCTGTGAAAAAGGAGGGTGAGAAAGTGATATGTAAACATTGTTCAAGAGAAGGCCATGAAGAGAAAAGCTGTTGGAAACTTCATCCTAAAAAAAAAAAAAAAACTCAATTTAACAAAAACAAAGGGAAGAAGGAAATTGCAGCTACTACAACTACACAACAAGACTTAGATGATGATTCAGGCGACAAAACAAAAATTACAGCCATGGGTTTGAAGAATATGAAGGGAAAAGAAACTGAAACTAAGCCAAGTACTAGTACCTCAAACTGTCATGTACAAGCTCCAAATGAAGAAGAAAGAATTGAACTGTTCCATGTGAGGGTTATTTCAAAACATACAAAAATTGACACATTGTTTGACAGTGGGTCACAAGTGAACCTTATCTCAGAAGACATAGTCAAACAGCTAAAACTTGAGACCATTCCACATCCAAGACCATATCCACTTGGTTGGATTTGCAAGGATGCAAACTTATAGGTTTCAAAGAAGTGCATATTGCGCTTTGCAATTACTGCACATTTCATTGACACAGTTGAACTAGATGTTGTTCCACTTGATATATCAGGAACTATTTTGGGAAGTCCTTACTTATATGACAAGAAAGCTATCTTCCATCGCCATAAGAAGAAGCATCATCTATTCAAATATGGCAAGGAGTTTTTTTCTAGAGCACATCGCAAGAAGACAAATATAGCGATGGTAAATGATGGACACGTAAAAAGGCTAGTGAATTATAGTAAGAGTTTTGTACTTCTTATGGTTAAGCCTAAGGTTGATGTGAATTATGATTCATTTGAAAATTGTGATCCCAAGTTAAAATCATATTTATATGATGTAGTTGATGCACATCATGAGATGTTTCAGGAGCCGACAGGTTTGTCTCCTAAAAGGGAGATACAACATGAAATACAGTTGCAACAATATTTTCCTCTTCCTAACATAGGCATGTACCGCATGTCTGTCATGGAGAATGATGAAATAAAGAGGAAAATTAAAGACTTGTTGGACAAAGGTTTCATAATACCAAGCACTTCGCCATGTGGTTCACCGATAGTATTGATTCCGAAGAAAGATGGAACTTGGCGTATGTGTGTGGCCTTCAAGGAATTGAAGAAGATAACGGTAAAGAATCGTTACCCACTCCCAAGGATAGATAATTTGTTAGATCAGCTGAAAGATGAAAAAAATTTCACCAAGTTAGACTTACGTAGTGGTTATCATCAATTTATATTTGCAGAAAGTGATATTTGGAAGACTGCATTCAAAACCAAACAGGGACTCTTTGAGTGGCTTGTTATGCCTTTTGGTTATGTAATGCACCTACAACTTTCATGCGGGTGATGGATGATGTTCTACATCCTTTTCTTGATGATTTCATTATTGTCTACTTAGATGACATCTTAATTTTCAGCAAGACTAGAGAAGAGCATGTCATGCATGTTAAGAAAGTACTTGATATTTTGAAGAAAAAGCAGTTGTTTCTTAAAATGTCAAAATGTGAATTTGGAAAGACTTATTTGGTTTATTTGGGACACATAGTAGGAGGAGGTGCTTTGAGAATTGATCCTTTTAAAGTAGAAGCCATTGTGAATTAGCCTACTCCCAAATCCATTACAGAGGTAAGAATTTTTTTGGGTGCAGCTCAGTATTGGGGGAATTTTATTTCTAACTTCTCTGCCATAGCAGCTCCTATGCATGCAGTGACAAGTGTGAAGCATGCTTTCCAATGGGGAGGAAAGCAATAGAAAGATTTTGAATCTTTGAAAGAGAAGATAATTTCAGCTCCATTCCTTGCATTACCAGACTTGAGACAGCCATTCAAGATTCAGACCGATGCTAGTGATTACGCCTTAGGTGCAGTTCTCTTACAACATGGTAAGCCTATCACTTTTCATTCTGAGATATTTAATGGTGCTGTTGTGAATTATCTTACATATGATAAGAAGTTGTATGTGTTGGTACAAGCATAAAAAAGTGGAAACACTATTTTATGGGCAAAGAGACAGTTGTACATATCGACAATCAGACTTTACATTACTTGCAGTCGCAAAGTAAATTGCAGCAGTCATGACATTTCAGATGGATGGGTTTCCTACAACAATTTCACTTGGTAATAAGGTACAAGAAATTTATTTTCAATAAAGTTGCTGATATGATTTCAAGGCCTATTATTAGTGCTACTACTTTACTTAAGAATGATTCTATTGTACATGAGAGTTACATAGAACAGTATGCATCATATGTTGATTTTAAGGATGTGTATGCTAACTTGAGTGAAGCGAAACAATTTGAGGAGAATGATTATCACTTGCATAATAATTTTCTATTTCATATGGGCAAGTTGTGCATACCACAAGGAGAGAGACTAAGTGTTATGAGAGAAGCTCATTCTTCTCTTATTGTTGGACATTTTAGGGTAAGCAAAACGGTGGCACATTTATAGAGGTATTGTTATTGGCCTCGCATGGTAGATAGTGTTTCACGTTTCATCAGAGGTTTTTCATTATGTCCTACAAGCAAGCCTAGCAATAGGAAGCTTGGTTTATATACACCATTACCGGTACCTTCTAGACCATGGGAAAGTGTTTCTATGGATTTTGTGGGAGGTCTACCAATGTCTAGAAAGCAGCATGATTATCTTTATCTAGTAGTTGATAGATTCAACAAGATGTGTATTCTTATGCCATGTAAGAAATCTATAACTGCTAAACAAACTGTTGATTTATATTTTCAACATGTATGGGTTCATTATGGCTTGCCTACTTCTATTGTTAGTGACAGGGATTCCAGATTTGTTGGGAATTTTTGGTCCAATTTATGGAAGATGATGGAAACTAAGTTGAAAAAGAGTACTGCTTTCCATCCGCAAACAGATGGCCAAACAGAGGCAGTGAACAGAACCATTTTACATATTTTCAGAGGTTATAGCAGAAAGAATCCCAAGCTTTGGGATGAGCACTTGCATTACATTCAGCATGCTTAAAACCGGGCCAAGCTGTAATATCCCAAAATAGGATTGCTCAGCAAGGCATGCCCGAAAAACGCATTTTTCAGGAATGGTTGTTACACGATTTGAAACCAAGACCTGGATCCCTTAGATAAATGTATGTAAAAATAAAATCCAATAGGAGGCTCAAACTAAATCCCTCTAGGTGGGTTAAATAGATCTCCCACACATAGATGCCCTCAAAAAGTGCCCAATGAAGGGGCTGCAACAGTTCTTGAACAACTGGTGGAATAACAACGTTATTATAATGAGCTGTGAGACATGAAGATACAAATAGAATTCCCTTTGATATTATTGCAAAAAAATTATGCAATGCTTTGAGGAGTCAATCACTCAAGCTAGGCAATGAGAGCCTCAACAGAACATGTACAAGAAATTGGAGACCACTGCTACACAGAATTTACATAAGGCTATATCAGCGTAGTTTAATGGAGACACTGGAACATATTAAATGATAATACAATGATATGAAAATATCAGCTCAAGAAATGTGGGGGAGAAAGCTCTCAACCCCTGAAAACAATGGTACAACAATCCTTACAAGGATTGGCTGAAATATATGTACAAATGGAAAATCTGCAGAAATGTCGGAGTTGCAGGGTAGCAGCTACAACTCAAAACTGGAATGAATGGATATGGACAAATAATATGTCCAATCTAAAGCAAACCTCCTCCAATGGATCTCTCGAGTGCGAGGCTAATCCTAGCACTGAAGATCTCACCCTCCAAGATAGTGGTGCAAACCCCCACTACAGATATACACTGAAATAACGCAGTCTAGAGAAGGGACTGTGTTGTTGATGATGGGATATGATTGGCCTGATGCCAAGATATGAAAATCAGCTCTGAAACCTTCCTCACTAACCTTCCCAAGGAATATAAGCTCCCTCCTCTGAAAGATGAGCCAAGGAATGGTGTTGTGGAACCCTCCACTGCAACACCTTGCAACACAACGTTATACTTCAGCAGAAATAACGTTGTGACTGAAGGAATGGCTTTGGCCTTGAGCCTAGATGTGGAGAAATGAATTGCAATCCTTCAAAAGGCCTCTTAAGAAGGAGAGGGGTTCCTAAACAGGAATCCCTCGTGCTAAAAAACACTGCAACTCAGCTAAATAGCCAGAAACTACAAATAGTCTACTAGACCAATAATCAAATACTCAAACATGTCTCTCTATGGCTGCCTCTTCCTCCTTTTATGCAATTGAATGTCGCTTTGCCCTAGACCCCACACATTAGGATTTATTCCACAGGTGATCCTCCTCCCTCTCAAACTGTGTTGTCTTCCCAAAGCCACACCCTCTTAGGCAACATTGTTGACTTGGTCAGACTTGACCTTGTCCTCATGCATTGCCCCTTTTCACACTGGAAGGTGCAAAATAAAGCTACTCCATTGATCCATTTGACATTATGAGGGATTTATTCCTACTTATGGGTCTCTCTACCCATTTTATTCACCTCCTAGATGATATAAGCAAAATTTAATATTCCAATTTGTTGCCTGCAAATTTTGGAATATTACAGTCCTCCCCTCTCAAGGATTGCTTATCCTCAAGGAAGTGCAAGGATAGACTAAGTTATGTCTCCTCCTCTCCCTGTAGCATCCATGTATGATGATCTCCTCCAAGTAAAGAGATGTTATCTCATCAATCAAGCCCCCACATTGCTCCTCCGCAGCATGCAAGTCAACTATCAAGTTATCATCATGTAAAGGTGAAGTACTCAAGAGGATAGAAAAATGATGTCTAGAGGTCCCCTTGAGGAATGGGATCTAAAATCTAATGGGAACTAGATCTCCCATATGGATCCTCCATCCCCAATATATTAGCCATGCAAAATGAGTCACCTCCCAACTAGGCAACTCCTGAAAACTATCCTCCACCTTTGGCTCCGGCAAAGTAGGTGGGATGAAAATCTGCATATGGTAGAAAAAATAGTCTACCCCATGCTATCCTCCTCTCCACTTAAGATAAGTGTAGAGTTTCTGCTGATCCTAAGCTCCAATAAGGTTGCCCTCAAGTGGCAAGATGAGGACTAGATCTCCAAAGATCTCTCCTCCAACGTTGCAAATTAGGCTGGCACAAACCATTCCATATATGATGAGTTGGAGACCATCATCATATGGCATCACATCCATCATATGGCTCACCTTATAAAGAGAAAAATGTGTTTTTGAGGTGACCATGCCATATCCCATGCTCCCCTTAGAACATGTAGTGCAAAAAGTGTGGGAGGATTCTCCCTCAAAGGACACATTCACTAAATGTGTCTTTCTCCCAAGCATGCTCCTCATAAAGACAGAGACAATAGAACCGTAGGGAGCAAAAATGAGAATCATGCTTGCTTCCATATGTAACAAATGAGAAGAACAATGGTCCCTCAAGTGCAACCAACGCAGCTTGACTCTCAACTGCAACAGAGACTGATAAAATGTGTGGCTTCTCAACCACTTGCTTACTGCTCCAATCTCCTCATAAGTATGGAGGAAGTGAATGATGCATAATGTAAAGTGAGCATGTCCTCCATAGTACACCTCTTCCCCAAGTCCTCCTAGGGAATGGCCATCAATCGTGCTTATGGCCTCAAGTAGACCATGAAGCCTAAAATAAAGAATGCTCCTCCTTGGAGCAACATCCTGCACATATATGGTCAAGGGATATATACATACATTATATAAATCATCATGTAAACAATCAACACCCTTACCATATGTTTTGCTCATACAAAGGGAGTGGCTCATAAATGAGTCTCCTCTCATCCTCAAAGAGAAAAGAGGTGGCTGTGCTAACTCTTCCAAAGATTTATGTCTCTCCTCCATCTCCACTTGATCCATGCATCTCATCATATGCTGATATATCTCCTCCTCAAAGCCTTCCAAAAAATACCCCTCCATGATGGTGTGGTATGCTCTCATATAATGTGTGTGGCTGAAAAGGAAATCCACATGTGCTGCTTGTAGCAACTTCTCCTTGAGCTTTGAAGCTCTAGATAAGAATATCCTACCATGATAGTAGATGACCCCATCTCTGATTGAAACTCCTCCACCTGCAACTGGCCATCCAATATCCTACAAGCATGAAGATCCTTGGAATACTCCACCAACAGCTAGGAGCTCCAATATGGATCTATCCTCCATAGTGACAGCGCTGATGAACTATCATGAAGAACACCTGTCATATGGCTGCCCTCTTCTTTGACATCTCCCATGTCAAAGATGCAAGTTGGAAGGCTGCCATCCTTCCCCTGCTGCTTCTGCCACAACGCAGAATCTGAAATGTGAGTGGGTAAAAGTGATGTTGAGAGAATGCCTCTCTCCTCCTTGAGTCTACCCAAGACTCTCAACATTGCACCCAACTCTCCCAAGGTCTCTACCCTTATGAAATCAATGAGTGGTGCCTCAACATGTGAAGCATCCATCCTTCTCTACTGATCCAGTGGTCTCCCTGGTGAAATGTCTCCATGAAATGAGAAATCATCATCAAGAGATGGCTTCATATATGAATGGAAAAATATTCCCATGCTCTCAGTGCGCAATCTAGTCTCCCTCCTAGGTGTAACAACCTTCAGAAATGGATAGGGGTGTGTACTCATCATCTTATGATGATGGTTCTTCTCCCTACCTCCTCCTTGTGTCTCTATGGTTCCACACCTTCTCAACAATGGCACATGAGTTGTGCCTTGATCTATACACATGAGATCCTGGGGACTTCCTTGCAAAGATGCAATAATCCCTCTACTTGAAGCAAGAGCTCCTCCCTCCTCTGCATGAGGCACTAGATAATCTCTAGATGAAACAGCCTTTTTGCCCTCAATCTCTGCAACATGAATGGGAAACCTCCAAATGATTGGATCCCTCTTGGAAAAAGAGATCTCTATGCTTCCTTGCTCAAAGGTGTGAGATGAAAGCCTTTCTTCCGGCAAGGTATGGTGCAAGTTTTTAGCCTCCTCCATGGTTTTCTGAAGTGGAATTGCGTTTTCATGCAAGGGTTTTGTTTGATT
The DNA here is from genome assembly GCA_034641835.2 of Pinus albicaulis. NCBI lineage: Eukaryota > Viridiplantae > Streptophyta > Pinopsida > Pinales > Pinaceae > Pinus > Pinus albicaulis. The sequence continues at coordinate 1,233,183,574 of CM076583.1, read as the reverse complement.
TCCCTTATTTAGCTCCACCATGTGTGTCTCATGAATCCTTCTGTCAAATATTTTCACTAATGTCGTATTGAATCTTGCATAAGATGTAGTGTTTATATTTCTTAAAGAAAAGTATTCAAAGATCCACCAGGCATAGGCCTTACCTCTCAAATGCAGCGCTGCAACTTTGATGGCTTCATCTTCAGGAATTTGGTGCTGCTACAAGAAGGTATCTAACTCCTCCACCCAAGCTTGGCTGAACATGTAGGTGAACCTTCAAAGGTAGATAGAAGAAATCTATCCTGCTGCTCTCCTCCCTTCACCTTGATCTTGAAAAACTCTGAAAAACTGAGATGATCTCAGAATTTTTGAGTTTGAGACTCATACTCTTTCAAGAAATCACTAAGATTTTCCCTCCTAGCAACCTCTTCTCCTCTTCCCATCTCTCTCCTGGAAATCCTGGGCATGTGACTGCGCTGTGCATCATAGGATGTGGCTGCATGCTCACACTCCCCATATGGAAATATAGAGTTTGTTTTAGATTCAAACTCTTCTGGATACTCTTCATACATCTCCTTCCTGATATTCTTGAAATATTCATGAATATTATGTACAAATTTAGGAAGAATATTTGTAAGCTTATCCCCTTTTCTCCTTCAGAAAATGGAATCTTTTTCCTGCTCATCACTCTGTCTCCTTCCCGATGAGAATAGGAAGTGCAAGGTCCTTCCTCTTCTTTTTGTTTATCCTCCTTGGGGGGGGTCTTCATGGATCTGAAATATAATGAGATAAATCCCATCCCCTCCTTTGGCTGAGACTCATAGGCTGAGCCAAAATTGTAGCTCTGATACCACTGTAATATCCCAAAATAGGATTGCTCAGCAAGGCATGCCTGAAAAACACATTTTTCAGGAATGGCTGCTATAGGATTTGAAACCAAGACCTGGATCCCTTAGATCAATGTGTCTAAGACCAAAATCCAAGAGGAGGCTCAAAAGAAATCCCTCTAGGTGGGTTAAACAGATCTCCCACACCTAGATTCCCTCAAAAAGTGCCTGATGAAGGGGCTGCAACAGTTCTTGAACAAGAGGTGGAATAACAACGTTATTATTATGAGTTGTGAGACATGAAGATAAAAATATCCTTCCCTTTGATATTATAGCAGTAAAATTATACAATTCTTTGAGGAGTCAATTACTCAAGCTAGGCAATGAGAGCCTCAACAGAACATGGACAAGAAATTGGAGACCACTGCTACACAGAATTTACATAAGGCTATATCAGCGTAGTTTAATGGAGACACTGCAACATATTAAATGATAATAAAATGATATGAAAATATTATCTCAATAAATGTGGGGAAGCAAGCTCTCAACCCCTGAAAAAAATGGTACAACAATCCTTAGAAGGATTGGCTAAAATATATGTACAAATGGAAAATCTGTAGAAATGCCGGAGTTGCAGGGTAGCAGCTGCAACTCAAAACTGGAATGAATGGAGATGGCTGAATAAGATGTCCAATCTGAAGCAAACCTTTTCCAATGGATCTCCTGAGTGCAAGGCTGATCCTAGCATTGAAGATCTCACCCTCCAAGATAGTGGTGCAAACCCCCACTGCAGATATACACCAGTCTATAGAAGGGACTGTGTTGTTGATGATGGGAGATGCTTGGCCTGATGCCAAGATATGAAAATCAGCTCTGAAACCTTCCTCAATAACCTTCCCTAGGAATAGAAGCTCCCTCCTCTGAAATATGAGCCAAGGAATGGTGTTTCGGAACCCTCCACTGCAACACCATACAACACAACATTATACTTCAGCATAAATAACGTTGTGACTAAAGGAATGGCTTTGGCCTTAAGCCTAGATGTGGAGAAATGAAGTACAATCCTTCAAATAGGAATCCCTAAACAGGAATCCCTCATGCTAAACAGCACTGCAACTCAACTAAACAGCCGGAGACTACAAATAGTCTACTAGACCAATAATCAAATACTCAAACATGTCTCTCTATGGCTACCTCTTCCTCCTTTTATGCAAGTGAATGTCTCTTTGCCCTGGACCCCACACGTTAGGGTTTCTTCCACAATTGATCCTCCTCCCTCTCAAACTGCATTGTCTTCCCAAGCAAGCCACACCCTCTTAGGCAGCACTGTTGACTTGGTCAGACTTAACCTTGTCCTCATGCATTTGCCCCTTTTCACACTAGAAGGTGCAAAATAAAGCTACTCCATTGATCCCTTTCACACTATGAGGGATTTATTCCTACTTATGGGTCTCTTTACCCATTTTATTCACCTCCTAGATTATATAAGCAAAAATTAATATTCCAATTTGCTGCCTACGAATTTTGGAATACTACACAAGCACTCTTCTACAAATACTTCACCTTTTGAAGCTTGTTTTGGGTATTTGCCTAAGTCACCTTTAGATTTCATTCTTGAGAAGGATGTTTCCATTGATGGGCATAGTGACATTGACAAAGCTCTCATGTTCATTGAAATAATTCAACTCATACATCAGCAGGTTCAAGAACAACTTGAAAAGAGTCAAGGAAAGTACAAGGAGAGGCATCACAAACACAGAGTTGATCATAAGTTTCAAGAAGGAGATGAGGTATGGCTGCATATTAGTAAAGAAAGAATGCAAGGAGAAGGTAAAAATTTGAAGCCTATTTGTCATGGTCCATTCAAAATTATTAAACAAATTTGAAATAATTATTTTCAACTTGATTTTCCTTCATATATGCAAATGTATTCTGTTGTGAATGTGGAAAATTTATGTTTGTATGAGCCTCCTTTGATTTTTGATCAAGGGAGTGACATTCAACTGCCTTCAATAGAATATTTCTTGCCAGAATATTTGGACGAGCTTAAGGAGAATACTATCCTTGACAGGAGGACACACACTTCCAAGAGGAGAAGTGTCGATTATCTTCGGATTGGTCTTAAAGGCAGCAAACCAAGTAAGGCAAAATTGATGGAGGTGGAAAAGGTGAGGGGGTTGTACCCTCATCTTCTAAACATGTAATTAAAGGATTTTTGGGTCCAAAATCTTCCCAATTGGGAGGTGTGATCAAGAGATCATGTCCAAGTTATGAAAATTGCTCAAAAACGAAAGTGCTCGGAAGTGGTTGCAATCTAAACAATCGGAAAGGTCTCGTCGCTATGATTCTGGCGCCATGAATGGTTCTCAAAACCGAGGTCATATGCGGAAGTTATTGAGGTTTGAAATCATCCAGTAAACACCAAAAAAGGACTGTTTGACTACATTTGACTTTGGTTTTTAATCCAAAAAAAATAACATTATGTTGAAGGCTTATAGCAAGGTCCCACGTGGCCTGCCTGATGGCTGCCACGTGGCCCCAAATCCAAAGGCATAAATATTTTTTGGTTCTGCACAAATGTGCATTTAGGATGGGTCGTTCGAGTCACCACTAAACGAGTTCCCGTTCAAGTCGGGTCGGCTGACAGGTTTGTTGCAAAAAAAAAAATTGTGAGTAGCGAGGTTTGAACACGGATTTTCTGCCCATGAGCACATAGACCCGACCACTCGGGCTGTGTAATATTTCATACCAACCTATGCAGCCCATAACTATTTGAACTTGCCATTTAATTTGGGCAGAAAATGAAAAGGGCTAGGCCCTCAGGGCTAGCCCCAACATCATGAGACCTCCGTCTGCGACCAAGGGTTAAGGTTAAGCAGTTAAGTCAAGCGGTTAATTCATGGTGGGTTAGGCCCATGTGGCCAATGCCACTTCAAACATTTAATGCCAAGTTAGATGATACGACGACTACAGAGGTGGTCTTCACGGCGGTTAGGCGGGGGCGGTCACATGCCCATCCGCCCAACATTTTTGCTAACTCTAGTTTCTCCTGAGATTCAATGGTAGCGGACCCATATTATTTGGCAGATTTTCCATTTTGGCGCTGTTAACTGGTAGTCCTCCACATTTAGTGGAGTTTTTGGGGGACACTGGGAAAAAAATTATTTTTGCCATAACTTCCTCATTATTGAACCAAATTGAGTGAAAAAATAGTCAATTTTGAGTATTTTTGAGCTTTTGAGTAGTTTGGCACAAGTTTCAGGTCGAACATAGGTGTTCTTCAGTATTTTTAGCTTCGAGGAAGATTAAGGAGCCATAAGGGCCATCATGGAGAAGGCAGTGTATTGGGCTCTCTTTATCTATTTTATGTAAATGAATAGCCATCTCTAGTTAATTCATACCTTCTGAAGCTTATTTTACAGATATTTTTGCCTATTGAGGCTTATTTCCAATTTTACTTACATTTTGAGAAAATAAATACAAATAGGTACATGCCATTGGGAGCTGGACCGACAGATGTAGCCCAGGAGGGGTGAACTGCGTCAACAATTTGTTGTGTAATGTGCTTTGTGAAGTTTATTTTATGTTCTTTACTACTGTACAATGGTAAACAGTTAAAATACTTAATCAATCCTCACACAGAAATATGATAAACAAAGCTAGAACTAATTGTTTAACCTGCAATATGAAGGAGAACCTTATGCACACATTATCATATCTGCATGGATACTTTGCATAGTGTAAAAAATATCATCCATTCAGATCAATAATGGCCATGCACACCACAACAAGAATAAGGCTTGTTCGTATGAAGAGGCATGTCCTTCTTTGGCTTATTTCCCTGTTATTGGTTGTTAGTGTTTGGGTGGTTAGGTTGGCGCCGTTGATTACCTTGTGTGGGTTGATTTTGGTTGCATTTCCTCTTTTTCTTAGAGTTTGGAGGATCATTCATGCTCTGTTGCACATACACCTGACTCAGATGGGGAGGTGAATGCTGCGGCGGAGGTTGAGAAGGCATAGGAGGCTAGGGTTCTAATACCGAAGGGGCTGGAGCACCAGGCTGTTGATACGGATAAAAAGGAGGTTAAGAAACATTGGGGTAAATAGGTTGGGCGACCGTAAGCCCTAGCATCGGATGATGCAATGGGGAAAATGTGCTTCATCCTAGATACATGTTTCCAGGAGGGGCATAAGTGCTAGAGTAACTGGCCCTCCCTGAGGGAAAACATAACCCATTGGAGGATGAGTATACTGATTTGAAAGAGCTCCAACGACACCATCGGTGTCATGAGATGCCCCTGGTACGTTGGCACCACCAAGTCTAGGAAGATATGGTAAGAAAGTATAAACATAACCAAACTGGGCATAGATAAGGTCATATTTCAAGGCGATTTGGAGAGCTTCTTCCTCTTTATGAGGAAAGTGAGATGCGACATATTTACCAATAGAGGGAAAAATCATCCTGATAAACCAATCCATATAGACATGATCATCGAATGTGGGAGCTCGACATAAGCTCCTCCTTCTATGCCATTTTTAGACATGGTCAGAAAGGCAGGTGGTAGAAGTTTGAAGGAATGCGGTCAACAACTCGGTACCGGTATCATATCGGAGAAGTAACTGGAATTAGGATAGGAATGCTTTTGCAAGAGACTTAAAAGTGGAATGAGAGGTGGAGGTCTGGCCGACATACCACTTTGCAGCGTCACCAGTGAGCGTACGCTAGAAAAACCGAAGACAGATAGAGTCATCAGTGATAGAATTAGATGAACACCACATGTGGAAGGAGCGGACATGATTAGTACAATTCTCTCCAGTGTTTCCTCCAAACTTAGGGAAGTCATAAGGAATCTTATTTGGCATAACAAGCCAACCTAGATCATGGTGTATAGGGTCGTTGATTAACTGGCTAAAATCAGGGAGACTCAAACCTGCCATAAAAGGTAGCAAGGGAGTAGCCAGGATGGTTTCAGTATTGGTTGCACTACTAGCAACTCCAGAGTTAGGTCTGGGTCTACCACTAGCATTAGGACCAGTGACTGCATTGGTGCCTGACATTGTGGGAGAATGAGGTAGAGGGGAACCAGGGTCGGAATCAGAATTAGGGCCCGATGGACCAAAATCAAAGTCAGTATAGGGACTTGACAGAGGCGAGGTGGATTAATTATTCCTAACGGAAACTAAGGATGAAGGCCTAGGAGTCCTTGGGATAAACGCCTTGGGGTCGCAATGATCGCAAGACATAGATACCCAAATAGTATGGAAGATAAATAAATAAAGGCGCAAATGGGCAGCTAAATTAATTACGATGTTTATGTCTTGGCTTGGCAGTATAAACCAAGCGCTCTTCGCTTTAGGTGTGCGTATGTGTGATCTATGTGTAAATTTTAATTAAGCCTAGATGGTTGTGTATAAAGAAAAATAATAAAAAATTATAACTGTAAATAAAACTGAAATGACAATTAAATAAATAGCTAAAGATACATAAATTCTAACCGAAAAAGAAGGGCTCCCAAGCAGTTGTTCTAAGAGGCGGGCGAAATTGACTCAAAACACACAAAAATGCCAAAATATCTAAGGTATAAGGGATAGGGATCTAATGACTCGGATCTATTGAAAAGAGGGGTATAAAATAGCAAGAAACCAGAGGGAAAACTACCACAAAATGGTAGGCGACAGGTTAAAACCCTAAGGGAAACAAGAGGGACCCTAAGGGATAGGTAAAACAAGACTCAAGAGGGAGCCTTGGATGAGATAATAAAAAATCTGAATGGATCTGAAAGAAAGAGGGATCAGACCCTGAAAAATAGCTAAAAGTGCTGCAAAATCTCAGACTAACTACTCATTTAAACCCTTCCTAAAAAGGTGGAAGCATATTGAAGCCCTAAGAGGCTTGTTCCCACTTCAAAAAGAAAAAATAAGCATATCAATTCCTAATATGGGTGGAGGCAAAGGTCAATCAACCCTTAATAGTACTTGCGGCAAACCTTGAAAATTACAGGAAAAACCCCGCAAAAAAATACAGCTCGCAAGTACTAACTTGCTGACTGGTGAAATCGTAGTTTTTGGCCTAAAAACTGTTATCTGAGCCCTAAACTCGTAGGTTTCGGGCTGAAAAGTGCGAGCTGCACTTCCGGGACTCTCAACGGCAGGTTGCAGAAAAAAAATTCCGTCTGTGTCGCAGCTGATACGTATTACATGCAGAAAACACTGAGAAACATGCAGAAGTTAGATTTTTTACTGTTTTAGGCAATAAAACATTAAAAACAACATTAAGAAGCTAAAAAATAAATCTGAATAAAAAAACCCTAGGTATTGAAGCAGATGTCCACATAGGAAAATCTGAATAAAACCTTGTGGAGTCACCAATTGTTAGTATGAAATATTAACGCAAGTGTACGAAAATAGATAACTTTAGCTTCACATGAAAAGCATCCCTAACAACAAATATGGTTGTCAAACTTCTTAGATCTGCAATAGACGGTTGAAACAAATGCAAAATAAACCCAGATATATGCAAATAAAGTAGCTAAACAACAAAATGAAATAAAATTTTATCCAACATATCCAATGGACAAGACAAGAATTATAATTTTTTTTTGTATTATGTAACACCTGGAAAGAGAACTGATACAGTACCCCTCAATGGAATGTGTTCTTAGTTGTCCTCAAATGCTTCAGCTTCAGAGTTTCTCTCTCAATGGTGTAGAATACCCAAGACGTGTAGAAATCAAACGGAGCTCAATAAGAAAAAAGAAAATAAAAGTTAATCAAAGATAGACAATGATAAGAGGATCAAAGTTTGACCAAGATAAAAGGATAAAAGGTAAGGAATGAAGGGAAAGAAGTCCTATTTGTAACAAAATATTGAGTTATCCTTGATAATGGTTCATAATAAAATATTATTAACCAAGATCTAGAACTAACTGCTTGGAATATTTTATTATATTTGTTAAACACACACATGGTGTATGAAGAAACTAAACACACACATAGAAATATAAGCATGAGATACTCATATTATTCACCATATATGTACATTTATAATACAATGGTGTGACTCTTGGATTCATCTTCCAAGGTCACTTGGACTCCTTTGTGACTCTTCCCCTTCCACACCTACCCATAGAGGATTAGGTGTTCAACATTCCCCCCCTTAATCCGAAGGGGTATGTGTGAGTCCAAGAAGAGAGTTGTAATAAAAATATGCAAAGTATGCATGGCAGCACTTAGGCTGAATCAACTCTCTGAAATGTTGGCATAAAGAGGTGGTTTAAGGATGGCCACCAACACTGGAATGCAACCCTTATTGCAGTTCCCGAAACTTTTCCAAAATTGGCAAGAAGCTAAGGGCTTCTGCTAGAGGAATTGTCCCTCATATTTGAAGAGGGAGACCTTCAACCTAAAAGAAGGGAATTCTATAACCTGTGATGGTTTAAGGATGACCACCAACACTAGAATGCTTAATTCATTTCCTGGAACTCTTCCAAAGCTGGAAAGAAGTTGAAGTCTTATGCTACAGGAAGTGTTCTGAAAGAGGAAGAATATCAACCTCACATAGATGGTTTAAGGTTGTCCATCAACCAAAGGCATGCTCATGGGCATCTGTGTCTCTGGCTACAACTCTGAATCTGGAATGACGAATTGTGGCTCAAGCTCGCTTGAACTGCTGTGTCTCTGGCTACAACTTTGAATATTGATCCAGGAGGATATTGATCAGTACAAGATCAGCAGAGTTCCAAGTCAACTTCAGTAGTTTGACGTCCAGTTCAGTCTTTGGAATCATCAAATAGCCAATGGAAGCTCCTTCAGTGTCATGGTTGTCATTTGTGATATGATGTAAAGGGTTTTTTTTCCTTAACTAAGGTTAACAAGGACATTGTGAAAGTCTAAGGTTGAAATTTATACCTAGACCTAAAACCCTAATACCTTAGTCTAAAGCCCTATCCTCATCATCAAAAACCTAAATGATCACCTGAAGCCTAATCCTAAAGGTCTAAATCACTCTAACCATATGTCAAAAACCTAAATCCTAAACCTAAAAGTCCTAGTGCAATGTTATATTAAAGACCTATACCATAACCTTGTATAAAACAAAGGTTCAAAAAGTTGGCATAAAAACCTAAGTGCAAAGTCTAATTCATAATCTTATGGTGTATTAAAGAATTTAGTTTTTGGGTGATATATGTCATTAAAACCTTTTCCAAAAACCTTATTCAAGGTTCGGACTATGTATAAAATCAGGATCATAGTGGGGGTTTAAAAATATGGCATAAAACATTATAAAAAGGGTTCGGGTTAATTTTTTAAAAACATTGATATAAAACCTTTGAAAACAACCCACATCGTTAAAGAACCGTGTGGTTTAGAAACCGCGTCGGAGAATGTTGTCATGTGTCAAGTTACATAACCAGCGGCGGAGAATGTTATGGTTTGTGGTTTACAGTTGTAACGTAGAACCGCCGGGTTTATGGAGTAACCGCCGGAGCTACCGCCGGACAGAAATCCGACTATTCACATGCAGATGTCGGAGATCACTAACTCTGCTAGGTTAGCATAACCACCGGAGAAAAATTTAATATAAAGTTTATAAATGGGTTTTCAGAATTAATTCAGCGCTAAGGTTTGGGGATATTAATCCCTAGGTTCATGAATGGAGAGGGATTCGACCTTTATCACTTCATTTTCTCAAAAAATTGCTAAATGAATATTCGAGGAAACCTATTAAAGGCATGTAAATTCTTCTTTGAAGTTCATCTTTGGTTTTGTAAAGACATAGTGCAGTTTTAGAAGTTGAGAGGTGATTTTGTTTGCAGCATTGCTTAGCCGTCGGTGGTCGGAATTGAGCACGGATACAGGCGTAGAAAAGGCAATGAAGATTACTTTCTATTTATAGGGTTCAGAAGTGCCTGTGAGCATAGTCTTTCTGATCCATTTTAGTGTAAATATTATTCAAGATCAATCCTAATAAAAACGGACGCCCACTTAAAAGCGGACCCGGAGATGTAGTCTAGGGGGGACGAACTCAGTCATCAAATTTTTTGCCTCTTCTTCTCTCTGATTATTGTTGTTATTTAATTCATTTATGTTGCTGGTTTATGTCATTTTTTATTAAATCATACTTCAGTTAATAGTCAATCTAAAGGTAAAACTAATAAAACTACCTCAGCACTTTATTCAGTCAATTTCAGATCAACTATGGAATGAGAGATTGTGGCTCAGGCTCACTTGATGTGGCTTTGAAGCTTGTATATGACCACCATTTCCCCCCTGTCAGGTACAAGGTGAGATGATGGCGAAACCTCAACTGCAAGTTTTTTCAATATTCGAGAACAAGTTCTGACATGTGATTTAAACATCTTCTTGGTTGTTGATGCCCATTGCCAAGAAGCGATCCATCCAAGATGAATCTTTGTTCTTGCAAGAGGCTTGTTTCTGAAGCATATGTGTGAAGAATGGGTGTGCCAACCACATTGCTTGCATGGGTGAAGATCAAAATAGTGATCTTTCATATGGCCAACGCGATCGCAGTGTTGGCATTTTAAAATTTGTTGTTGTTGTTGTTGTGGAGGAGGAGATGGATCTGTAACATCTGAATGTGAACTGTCATAAAGGAATCCGACACTCTGAAATTTTATGGGCTTGGAGTAGTCCGGAATATGAAAGGACACATCCTTATCATATCCAAGATTAGTTTTGTGCTTGTTGTGGACAAGCTCTTCCCAAGGTCTGATGATGGGCTTGGGAAGTGCAGACTAAGCTGTTGCATCTGCATGAAAATCTGCTCTTGTACAAGGAACTGAATGTGAATCGATTGCAACTTTATATTCTTGCTGATGATGAGAGTCCTTCTCAATTTTTTGAATAGAAACAGGTTCATAATGATGATTATAGTTCTGTAATTCTTCTTACTGAAGTTGAGATTCGATCTGTAAAAAATCAATCTTCTCTTGTGCATTTTGTAGATATGTCTGAATATTAAAGATACTTTCCTTACTGATGTTGATTGTGATTTCAGTAGTCGACATAATTAGAGTTCTCAATAACTCTAATAAATTTTCAATTTGAGTCATTTTCAACTTCAAAAGGCTTCTTGCAACTCAAATAATAATAAAAATCACTTTGCAACCTCAGGTCCTAATCCAAAGTCTCAAAGTCGAGCATCAAAATCAATTTTTGTCAAACTGTGCATTGTTTGATTTCATGTTTATGTGAATAATGGAAAGATGTAAAATTCAATCAATTTTTAAACATAAGAAAAATTTCCTTATGCAGACTTGCATATATCCCATGGCTACTCCATCCCTTAATGCAACATAAAACGCAGAAGAAATATTCCTCTGAAATTTGATATGTTCAAATGACACTTAGTATGTGTTCATGTCAAATATCATAATACAATGATGCTCGGAAATAAGAGTCAAGTTTCACTTAAAGAAGACTAAGAGTATTCCCTTTCTTTGTCTTGCAATAAACTTCTAACATGACAATGAAGGTAGAGGGTCATACAGGTTTCAACAAATATAAACGGTATCTATGAAGTGTCAGGGAAGATAAACGAGATCCAACGAATTGTATTCATGTATTCAACACTGCATTCAAAATTGTATTAAATGCTCCCTTTGCAAAGAATAGAGGCAGTTCTCAAACAAGGAGGGTCTAGTCCGGGAACTATGAAGTCGTAACTGCCTTTGTGAACAATTTATTGCATAATCAAATTTATTCAAAACTTTGTGAACGCAATTGAATTTCCACAATCAATTTCCTCCAGCTCGTGAAAATATACATGATATGGGAGAGGAGAAACGCGTTATATATGATGAAGGAGAGAGGTATTGGATTGGGAGGAGCGGTGTATGGACATTGTGGATGAGCGTTTTTATGGAGTGCAGTTGTATTAGTGATCTGGAGAAGAAGTTGGTGGACCGAGAGGTAATGAGGGACTGTGTGCAACAAGAAATAGTAATGGCAGTTCTGAAAAGTTGGAAGACGAACCCGGGCTTGAAGATCTGGGGCTCAATTCATTGATTTACTGCTCAAGGGTTCGTGTACTTTGGAAACTCTCAGTCATTTTGTTACACGTTGTAGATCATTGCATTACCGTTATAAGCTTTATTGGGCGTTTTCTGCGAGCATTTCTCAGAGTATAGTATCAGGCGTTAAGGGTGAGTGAATTTCAGTTTTGGATTTTCCAAAGCCAGCAGTCATGTCAAACCCTTACTCGTTTTTGCAATATTCCTCCAGGAATTGAGAAGAATTTGAATGGTCAAAGAGGTTATGACTGGAAATCGTGTTGAGAGCGTTATACGTTATGACTGGAGGTGTATTAAATGTGCAAGCGAAGAGCGTTATGACTCAAATGAGGTAACGAGATTCTAGGCTACTTGAGTAATTGGGAGTGTGGAATGTGCATAGGTCCATATTATTTTCCAGAATTTTATGCTCAGAGAGGAAACCAAAAATAGAGGTTGGCAGGCTATTCGACTTGCAAACTTCAAAATACATGAAACGCTCAATCAAATGAATCGAGCCAATGGAATTTGACCTCAGGTTAGTATGTTATTCTACTGGAACTAAAGCGCTTGAATGCATTCATCGATGGAGCAATCATTCAACTCATATAGAATATGTTTAAACAATTCAATGTTGTGGTCTTCAATAATATTAACACATACCATTCAACGTAGATATCTCCCGTTAGACGCACCAGCTCAAAAAGGAAAAAGGAATTTAAATTGGTTAAATCCACTTATTTTAGAAACAATAAAAAAATAAAATATTTATTTATCATTTCAAGGATGGGATCAAGGAATAATTAAACAAATAATGATATATTTTATTATTCCTAAATGATTTATTCAAATTTAACAAGGAATATTAATTGAATAATGATTTAATTAATTATTCCTATAGAATAATACGATAAATAATGATTTATCTAAATATTTCTCATTAATTGGGTTAAATATGACCAGGAATGTAATTAAACATAGGTTTAACTAATTATTCCTAGAGTAAAATCAAATAAATAAGTATTTATTTAATTATTCCTCATGGGGTTTTCTATTTGGACCATAAATAACTTAATAAACTATGGTTTATTAAATTGTTTCTTAGTGAAAGCAATTTTGATATGGTAAAATTGGTCTTACATGGTGTATTTCGATCCATCTAATTATACATGGTTAGATGACCAAAAATTGGTGTAACAACATTATGAGGATACAAAGAGCAACACTTTCTTTAGCCAAATGATAAATCTCAAATAAAAGGGTTCAATAAAGGAGCACAATGAGGACTTCCAAAAATTGAATATAAGGGTAAATGATATTCCAGAGGAACATAAGATTGATAACATCCATCATGAGGTTCACCTTTGGGAACTTGATTTGTTGGAGAAGGCATTCAGGGTGGGGAAAGGTGATAAAAAATTAGCAACAAATTCCTATGTTTTAAACTTTGATGTTTGTTCTTCAGGCATTTGGTGTGTTACAAAAAAAAAAAACATATATAATACTAAGGTCATATAGTGTGATGATAAAAAATAATTTTACACGAATTGTGAAGAGGAGGAAGAAAAGGAACAAGAAATGTCAAAAGAAGAGGATATACACCAGGAACCAACCCTAGAAAAAGAATAAATGAATTTGGCCATATATTTTAATGCATTGGTAGGAATTACAACTCCTAAAACTTTCAATATAGAATGGCATATCAAGAAGAAAAATTTAAGAGTGTTGATTGATTCGGGTAGTACCCATAATTTTATTCATTGTAAGATAGCCAAGGAATTGAATTTCTTCCTATATCCAACACCAGAGTGTCAAGTGATGGTTGCAAATGGAGGAACTATAAATCGCTCTAGAAAGTTCCATAATATCAAGCTAACCATGGGGGAACATTTATTGAATAGTACAATTCTTTCCATTCCAATGGGTGGTGTTGATATTGTACTAGGAGTCCAATGGTTACAATCCTTGGGTACAATAACTTTTAATTTTAAAGATTTTTTCTTGATTTTTTTTTAAGGAAAGGTAGTTAAATTAATGGGTATCGTAGGGAAACCAAGAAAGATAATAAGCTCTAGTGGCATGATAAATATTATAAATAAATAAAAATGGGGCGTAATTGCACAATTATGCTCACTAGAGGTTCCAACATCTAAATCATCTACTTCTCCAAATCTCCAAAAAGTCTTGGAAAATCATTCCAAGGTATATGAGACTCCAAAAGGCCTCCCACCTATTCATAATAATGATCATGCTATTCATTTGATTCCAGGAATTGTTCCTCTAAACACCAGGCCTTACAAATATCAATATTCCCAAAGAGGAAAATTGAACATATGGTTGCAGAAATGCTCGAGGCTGGTATAATTCAACCTAGTCAAAGTTCTTTCTCTTCTCCAGTAGTATTGGTGCATAAGAAGGATGGATCATGGTGCATATGTCTGAATTATAGGGAGCTCAACAAGCTCACTATTAAAGATAAAATTCACATTCTTGTCATTGATGAATTGTTGGATTAATTACATAGAGCAATTGACTTCACCAAGTTGGATCTTCATTCACGATATCATTAAATTAGAATGAAGACTGAAGACATTCTGAAAACAAAATTTGGAACTCATGACGGTCATTATTAATTTTTGGTCATGCCTTTTTTCCTTACCAATAAACCTTCTACAATTCAAGGTTTGATGAATTCCATTTTCAAACCCTTCCTTATAAAATTTGTGTTAGTATTTTTTGATGGTATACTAATCTACAACAATTATTGGAAGGATCATGTTCAACATGTTGAGAGGATACTCAAACTATTGGAGGAGAAATAATTGTATGCAAAAACCTCCAAATTTTTCTTTGCAGCATAGGAGGTGGAATATCTGGGTCATATTGTATCTCATGAGGGTGTTAAGGTAGAGCCTAAAAAAACTATTAATCCATTAAGGAATGGAAAATTCTAACAACCATAAAGCATATTCGAGCATTTATCGGGTTGACAGGGTATTATCACATGTTTGTTACGAATTATGGGAGAATACCAGCACCTCTAACAACATTACTGAAGAAAGATGCATTTTCTTGGACTCTTGAAGCAACTAATTCCTTTGAACATATTAAAGTTGCAATGTGCCAAGCATCAGTATTACCTATGTAAGACTTCACAAAAACCTTTATTGTGGAATGTGATGCCTCGAGAAATGGAATTGGTGTTGTTTTACTGCAAGAAGGAAGACCCATTACTTTTGAAATTCGTCCAATCAAAGGAAAGTATTTACATAAACCTATTTATGAGAAGGAATTCTTGGTAATATTACATGCACTAAAGCAATGGATACCTTACCTAATGGGAAGACACTTCAAGGTAAAAACTTTTGGGAAGGTAAATCCTCTCTGTGGATAGAGACAATCCCTCTAGCCCTAGAGTGGGTCTAGAAACAAAGGGACAAGATAAAGTGTAGGTTAATTAATTAATTAATTAATGAAAAGGACGAGGTAGATTGGCCTATTTGAAGTCTAACGTTGTCATCGCTATAGTGGTGGTGGCCTCTTGATCTCTGTCTCGACGGGTCACAATCCTTCTGCAACAGTGCTCGGATACCTGCACGAAGATTAGAAAACAAGAGCAGCACGCAAAATAATGATTTCATTCATAATCAACTAACCAGTCAAGGAGGGTTAAGCATATTGCATCAAATAAAAAACATTAACACAAGATGGGAACCAGACAATAATCATGTATATATATAAATAGAAGAAATATTTATAACCGGAGCCTTGACGTCGCAACCTCCTCCAATAGGGTTCAGTCGAAGCGCGTCTCGAAGGATCATCAAGGAATTAAGATGAGGTGAGGACACAAGCCTAAGCTCTCTCGACAAAGGTCTCTTTCTGTTCTATATTTCTAGCGAAAAGTTCATGAATTCTCTTCAGTGTTTCAGCTATAATATGTTCAGTTCATCTAGCTCATCAATGGAATATGGCTTTATTTATAGAGGTAGAGTAGTAGGTTGAGATCCCTACAATGGTGGAATGGAGGCCTTATCCCTTGGGAAGTTTCCCCAAAAGGTAGAAACAAGAGGCCAAATGAGGGAGGCCGTGGTTATTCAGTTGAACCACTCCAGATGACTTGCCCACGAGGTTGTTAGGATAGAAACTTTGCCTCTATATTTAAAAAAAATTCCATAAACATGTTGGCATGGGTAGCTCCCTGGGATAGAGCGCCAATGGGCACGGGGCCCAGTGTCAATCTTCCTCATCGATGCGAGGGCATTACGGTCTACTAGCGCCAAGGCAAAAACATGTGTTTCTAATGGTCTTCTCAGGAAATTCTAAACAGAAAGAATGTTGTCCTCATGGCAAGGGATGCAATGATGGTCTTTGCAAGGCATGACACTTTGTTTTAGTCACAGAAATGATCCTCCAATGTGCAGGATGGGGATTGCAGGGACAATGAAAAAATGTTGTGTAACAGATTCCCCCTAAATAATGAGGTCCGAGAGAGAGGGAGGGAGAAATGCTTTACGAGAACGCGTTCGAACCAAACACCGTTGTCGGAACACCTGCAATTACAAATATAACTAATATCTCTGATACATGACCATGTGGCATGGGTGCAACCATCCATAATAGAGTACATAGAATTGAGATCCGAGGTATAGACACAACCATCCAGCAGTAAGGATCAACAAATAGAATCAGGTATGGTTGCAGCCATCCAATCAAAAGAGTCATGCAATAAAGTCATGATAAACCACAATATCCCGCAACTTGGATCTCATTAGAAAAAACCCAGGGTCTTTCGCTCCATCTCGACCCGAACAAGTACAAATTCAAGCATGCGAATATGTGAGTTGAAGTCGAGCATGCAAGAAAGTCACCTAATTACCAACCAATGATGAAGGATGTTAATAGGCACGAGAGAAACCACCAATAATGATAATGGATTTCAAAGTACAACAGGTACAATCCATGGAATGTGAACAGTGATCTAGCATCGAACACCTGTATAATCACTCAATCGAAGGCCAATGACGTAGA
This sequence comes from Pinus albicaulis, assembly GCA_034641835.2. Taxonomy (NCBI): domain Eukaryota; kingdom Viridiplantae; phylum Streptophyta; class Pinopsida; order Pinales; family Pinaceae; genus Pinus; species Pinus albicaulis. Next base: position 1,233,166,725 of record CM076583.1, on the reverse strand, counting down.
CCCGTCATCTAATGAAAATAACCTGCCATTGAGGCATGCAAGCTCCAAGGTACCAGGAGGGAGTCTCTAGATCAACTTCTCGTATAATGCGCTAAAGTCGACAGGAAGTGACCCTGTCAAAGGAGGGTCATAATGTTTCCCACATCATTGACACGAGACAGAGGAACATGATGATAGTGAATTAGGACCAAACAAAGGATCAGAGGAATTTTGAAACTGCAGAGGCAAACTTCTCTTGAACATATCAGCGACACGACTCTGGATTTGGTATTATTTGACATCAAGGGATCTGAGGTCATGATGATGTGGCAAAGAGCAGATGAGAGGTTAAAACATATTTCCCAAACCCATGGAGGCAAAAAATGACGAAATGAGATATCCCCAACCCGACACGAATGCAGATGAGTGTCATGTTCAAGAGCGACATATTGCCAACATAACTAAAAACTGTTTCCATTTTCGCCCACCATTTCTAGCGAGTACCAAATTTTTTTTTGAAAACTTAGCTTGAAGGGGGTAGCATATGCTTGTGATGTAAGTTTGTCCTTCGGAAAAATCCATCCTAGTACATTTACGAGCCCTAGGTAGGAGGAAGGAGGTGAACGTCATGGTGACAATGTCTGATGTCATCAGGATTTAACGAGTCTGACAAAGGACGAACTCGGCATCTTTTCATGTTTAGAGAGTTTGAAAAGAAGCAGAAAATAAAACTCCAACATGTCCTTTTTCGTAAATAGTCCCTCAGATCTGAAAAGGTAGAAAAAAATATCTGAGAGAACCTCTTAGTTGCGATAGGCTAAGGTATTTCTTTTTCGTAAATAATCTATCCCAACTCGAAAAAGGGATAAACGTATACTGAGTAGATATCGTTTCACAGCCATTTAACGAGTTCAAAATGACAAGAGTCTTGGCCATATTTTCAGTTTTAGAGAGTCATAAAAGAACTGAAAGATGACTCCAATAGTGAATTTTTCGTGTGTTTACCGAGTCCAAAAAATATAAAATACAACTCGTTACTTCATCGCTATCTCATTTAAAAACATGTTGCTGCATAAGAGACAAACGTAAAACCCATTTTTCTAAATAATATAACATAATAATTGAAAAATATGTCTTAAAACTTAATCAGGATTCTGAAAAGCTATAAAATGCCAAAAATGGTAAAAAATAATTACTTTTCACTTTTACCTCTTGTGGAGCAATAGTTACCCATTTTAGACTGTGATTTTGTGGCGACGATAGCGGGCGATCCAGCAAATCAATATTGAATCCATCAGTTCTAGGTAAGAGTCGACATCCTTCCCTTCATTTTAATTCCTCTTTCATTACCTGAAACCCCAAATTTGGAATCATGTGGGGGAATTTGTAAAAAATAGGGCACGGCGGTTGGCGCGAGTATCGGGCACGGACTCGTGCCAATCACCCAAATTTCTGAACTTGGGCGCGCCCGTTGGCACGATTGTTTCCCAAACAGTCGCGCCAACTGCACAAACCTTTTTAAGCTTACAATGCAAGCAAGTAGGCCCAAAATTCACAAATTCGAAGCTTGTAATTTGGCTAATGAGGTTCATATGAACATGTTTGCAGGTGTAAAGCGTAAAAATGGTTATCTAATGGAAATAATGGGAACACAGTGAAGAAGACGAGATTTCCATGGAAAATGAGAGATGCATGGAAGCTCTCAGAGACTGTGGAGTGAAAAAATTCTTCATGACACCATGCCTTAGAGCTCAACCAGAGCTGCTGCAATACTTGATCAGTATCTGGGATGAGGATCAGGAAAAATTCATTCTTCGTGATCAGGAACTCGAAATTGATGTTTCAAACATTTACTTCATAATAGGACTGTCATGGAAGGGGGAAACACCAGTCCTGACTAGCACTCGGCCCACCATGGAGAACATGAGCATGGTGATCAACATGGTATGTCCAGGGGCACAGAAAGGATCAGGAAGCGGGAAAGTGGATATCCAAATTATCCCAGACTTGGCACTAAAAGTAGTGCTACACACCATCACGAGAGTTACAGGATCGTAAGCACCACACGAAGCAACAAAAACACAGCTCCTTCTTGGAGTAGACTGTCTAACACCGAACCTCTACAACTGGGCAGAGGCAGTGACGATCAATATGAAACATCAGCTAACGAAATGTAAGAAGACAAAACTAAAGCAGTTTGGATATGGATCCGTCATGTTATCGTTCTTCCTGGAACGACTACCAATTTTCTAGCGACAGGAAGTGATATTCCCAACACCACCAGCACAGGAGCCACGGATGGCCCGTTGGGCAGCGCTGATGCTAAGGTCAAGGGGCGGTCAACAGATGTCCTAGAGACTGGAGTTCTTTGATTGGCTCTGCTAACAGCTAATTGTCGTGGAGGACTGACCCTACTCTGGCACATATTTTACTGGTGATCTAGACCTCCCACTCCCAGAAGGAGAGGATTGGGATGAAGCACTTGGTAAGACTCATTTTTAATTTTCATGAGTATTATGATTTTTTTGTGTTATGTATGTTCTAACATTAAATCCATGTGTTATGCAAATGTTGGACCAGAAATACCCGCAGGCATGTCTCCGATAGCGAGGCGAGTCCGTTGTGACTTTGATATTTCCCCTCATGGTGAGGGAGACGAGGAGGAGGAAATCATGTGCAACTTGGAGGGAATCTCTCGTGGAGTCCCGGACTATGCGCGATTTGACGATATTCCTCGTGCATACTAGAGACACACTGTAGGGGTGTCAAACCGAGTTCACTTCTTATTGAGGCGACTTATACGGGCAGTGACATGCTATTATGAGCATCACGCCGATTAGACACCTAGGATTTATTTATGCATATTTTGGAGAGACATGGTGTCTCAAGATGTAATAGAAACACACATATTTTGTACTTATGATGCACACTGATGCAAACATTTGATATATATATATATATATATACATATATTTTCTTATATGGATCTTTTTCATGTGATGATGATTTTACAGATTACGCAAATGTCTATCTAATACAATTTTGGCCACTGAATCAGTTAATGGATTCATCCGCCTAGGAATATGTTGATATGTAATATTAGAAAAATGTCTTTCTAGCAAACAGACACGTAAATACAACCTTAAAATCTGAGGTTTCTAACTGAATAATGTCCATTAATTTGAAGAACAACAAGTTGTGATTCTAGGTTTACAACTAATGCACGAATGCCGAGGGTAATCACCTCGGTTAATAGTTCAATGAAAACACTATACTCAGTGACATTTCTTGTAGTTCGTCCTAGAAAAATACCTTGTAGATCTATCAACTCAATAGCAGGATCATAAATCACCTAGGCTGCCGAAGACAAGTTTCGGGTACTACGGGAAGAACCATCCACGAAACTAACATAAGAGGTAATAGACATCTGCACAATAAGAAACGACCCAATAAGCAGCAAAACACTCACAAAGCACACCAAGCCAAAAATGTACAAAAATGAAGAGAACACCTATGTACACAAAACATGCACGAATGACTCATGCATAATATTTTTTGAGATACAACCCATTTCTGGGTTGATCCAGAGGATGACCTTTGTAATCAATGAGCTCATAGGCCCCATTCTGCAAGACATGTTTAACAATGTAGGGCCCATGCCACATGGGTTGAAATTTTCCTGTCCCCAGCTTATCATGAGCTTGGTCGTACAGGAGGACGAGGTCTCCTTCTATGAAGGAATGAGGGGAAACCGACTGGTCAAAATGAGCTTTGACCTGCTTCTTTTGTACCTCGATGACCAAAGCAGCCAGGCAACGAGTTTCATCCAACCTTTCTAAGTAGAGAAGATGCTCTTCTTCTAGCGAAGTGTTCGAAAGCAATTCAACAGCCAACATGAGTGAAGCTATTTTACACTCAATCGGAAGGGTAGCTTCCAGACCGTAAACAAGCTGAAATGGAGTGAATCCGGTCGCATCCTTAACTGAGGTTCGGTATGCCCAAAGAGCCAAAAATAACATCAGATGCCATTTTGATTTGTGCATCCCAATTGTATGTTGAAGCATAGTGACAATAACTTTATTCACAACTTCCACCAGGCCATTGGCCTGAGGATAGTACGGCGTTGAGCTGTCGTGACGCAAGCCCAACCTGGAAGTCAACTCCGCCACCATATAATGCCGAAAATGGGAACCATGATCGGTAACGATGGCTTGAGGGACACCAAACCTAGAAATGATGTGATTGAATATGAATTTTAGAAATTTGAATAACTGATATGTTATCCACCGAGATTCTCCTGATCACACACTATTTTATCTTCATGCACAATATAAAATCTCTTCTACCATTGATCATTACATGTGGAAATAAAATCAATTGCATGCACACATTAAAACCATAAAAATTCACACATATGAACACAGTATGTAATGGGAAAGCTTAAAGCTGAAAACCCCCAACTATCTCTATATTATATATGTCATATAGATCATGTAACAATCATTGTACAAATCTCCTCACAAGCTCTCAGTACAATCTCCAATTGCTACACACTAATCAAGCTAGATCTAGCAAAACACATGCTCCAATCTCTGCCAGCTGATAGCCTGCCTCTACTGTGCAATCCCTGTTGAAGAATAGCTCTTGATGAGTTCAAATTACCCCAGCCTTGCTCACGAATTCTTTAAAGGCATATCTACTGAGTGTTGGATGCAAACCATGCATCACTTATAGTCACAACTGATAGTCACACTGCTCTTTCACCTATCTCTCCACTGGTCTCCACTGAAACTGTCCATGCACTGAAGTTAACTGATGTATTCTTTAGTTTATTAATGAGTTTATAATTAGTGAATTAATTAATAATTAATTCACACCACTCTCACTAGTGTATCAATCAGTTAGACTAGATACAACTAGCTCAATTATGTTTAGATTAGTTAAACTGAACACAACTCCATTAACTTCCTCAATCAACTCCACCAAACTCTCTCACATGAGTTCTAACTGAAGTATCCATGCAATAGCTCCAATTAACCCTTAGGAATAGCGTAATTCCTTCTGTCAGCTCCTGTGCCACATCTGTGCACTTAACTGAAGTGCTCCAAGAGAATAAGATAATGTTTGTAGTCCAAATATTATTAAGAGCTAATAATATTCGACATATCTATTTTTAGACTGGAAATCTAAAAATAGATTCCGCCCAATATGTCTAAAAATAGAAGTCCATCTATTTTTCCAACTTAACCAACCATCCACAAATAGCATCCCGCAACTCATAGAATATGATCGACATGTCTAAAAATAGACTTTGCGACAAAAATCACCTGTGTGGGCCCCACCTAGTTTAAGTGATCACTTTCCAACTAGGATCAGGAATGATGTTTCAGGATGCCTCCTTCACTGTTTCTTGTTGCAATCTTCAACAAACTGAGCTGTTGTCTTACCGTCAATGGAAAGTGTAGGAATTTCTTCGGCCCATTTGGTGAAGAAGTCAATGGCTACGATGATATAAGCATGCCCCCCGGCTGAGTGAGGGTTACACATCATAAAATCGATTCCCCACTTTGCAAAGGGACAAATGTAATGACAAGGTGGAGATGTGCAAGCGACGCGCACATCTTGTGCTTATAGATCTGGCAATCATGACATTTGTGAACAGCCACAATGCAGTCCTTGAAGATGGATGGCCAGAAATACCCAGCACAAAGAATCTTCTGTGCAGTGGCATAACCAAACATGTGACCACCACAGGCACCACTGTGAAAATAATTCAGGGCTTTCTCAGCCTCCTCAAGAGTCAAACACCGACAGAGAATGGAATCTACTATGATGTGGTAGAGTGTATCTCTGACTATACGATAAGGTTGTGATTGATGACGGATGCATCGGCGAGAATCCTTCTTCAACTCAGATCTGAAAGTGGAAGTCTGAAGATATACGATGATATCAGTGTACCAAGGATCGAGGGTGCTAATCAGAAAAATCGAATCGTCTGGAATGGATTCCTCAGAACTAGGCGGAGCGGAGTCAGAGGGGAGGGAACAAATCAAATCGAAAAATACTAGTCATTTCTTCGACTTGGAAGTAGTAAATTCCAAATCGAACTCTTGGAGGATGAAAATCCACTTCAGGTACTTGCCCCAAAGCAATTTTCGAGACAATATATAAGTCATAGGGTTGCAGTCAGAAATCACAGTCATAGTACGCAGCAGAATGTAATAACGAAAATGTTGAACTGCTTGAACTGCAGCCAATGTTAACTTATCGACATGAGCATAGCGCGTTTTGGTATCGAGAAGGTTATGAGAGAGGTATTAAATAACATGCTCATCATCTTCATCATCGTCTTGCACCAAATCCATGGCAATCATGCTGAAAGCGGCGGCTAAATAGACGAAAAAATCGCGATGATAGTTTGGAGGACGCAACAGAGGAGTGTTCATCGGAAATGTCTTTAGAGCGTTGAAAGAATTCTGGGTGATCTCATCCCAAAGGAATGAGACACCCTGCTTCAGTAATCGTGTGAATCCTTTAGCCACTTCGGCATAGTTAGGTATAAAACAGTGTAAAAAATTAGCCTTCCCTTGCAGACTCTGCAGCTGATGTAATGAGGATGGAGAGGGGAGATTAACGATAGCCTCAAACTTGAGTGTATCGAGGTGAATCCTGTCTTTGGAAACGATAAAATCCAAGAGTCTACCAAAAACGATGCAGAAGATGCACTTATGTGGATTTAAATGGATGTTATAACGTCGACAGCAAAGAAAGATCTGACGAAGATGGTCAAGATGGTCCTTACGTTTGGCTGAATGAATCAGAAGGTCATCTAGATAAGGCTGAAAAGTTTGCTTAATATCATGAAAAGAATATGACATCGCTCTCTAAAACGTGGCCCCAGCATTCTTCAAGCCAAAATGGAGCTTCTTATACACGAAAGTACCCCAAGGATAGATGAAGGCAGTCTTATGTTGATCAGTCGGGAGAATGTTAATATGGTTATAGCTAGAAAAGTCGTCCATGAGGGAAAAGACCTCACTCCCAGTGCAGTCATCAATGATCTGATCAATAAAGAGAGTAGGATAGTTCTCCTTAGGACAGTCTTGGTTTATGTCACAATAATCAACACAGGCCCGAATGGTACCCTGTTTCTTATCTATAGGGACAATGTTGACACCCGTTCTGTCAAGGGAATCGGATAGATGAAACCAACATTGAGAATTTTTTCAACTTCACTTTTAATGGCGGCAACCTTTCTAGGGTGCACAGCACAAAGGCGTTGATGAACAGGCTTCGAACCAGGGTAGGTAGGAATCTCATGCACCACTATACTAGGATCGATGTCAGGCATCTCTTCGTAAGACCATGCAAATACTTCGCGGAACTCATGGAAAAGGCTAGTATAAACCTGAACTTCATCTGAAGAACAGGTGACCCTGATATGGATTTTCTCGACAATTCCCGGTTTCACAAAAATGTCGATAATCATCGTTTGCATGATCTCACTCAAGTTACCCTCGATAAAAAATTCATGTGTCAGAATAGGCGTTTGAAGCGGATGAGAAGGAACCTGAGATGCAAACCTCTCAAGACACGTAGACATGGCCCCGAGACTAGGCATGAACGAGGAACGATGATGACTATCATCCCACGGAAGATCCACGAGAGACATAGTTTCCACGATGGCTTCATCAGAGGAAAATATCTCTTTCAAGGGATCGGACGAATCTGAATCGCCGAGCCAAGGGGATTGATAATAATTGTAAAGAGACATTCTCAAAGGAGCATGATCAGAAAACAAAAGGTCCAAATCCAAAATGAGTTCACAATAACCTATCTCGATTGGACTCAACGGCATCGAATCTTCGAAAGAATCGATCTGCTCAAGCAAAGGGATGATCCATGGGTCGTTAGACCGAGAGATCATATTCATATGAACAATATGGGGTGGAGGAAGAGGAAAAATACCGATGAGGGCAGGATCTTTGAAGAGACCCAACCTTACACTCTCGTAGGGAGTAGGAATCTGATCCACATACGGAACTTCGTTCTAGCAAGAAGAAGTGAAGAATGACAATTGATCAACAGTAACAATCTTTCCTTCGTGCAGGAATTTAAAAAAAGAAAGAGAGTAGACGGAATGCACAGCATGGCATGATTCCAACTGCAACCCAGGAGAAGATTGTAATTAAGCTTGGCGTCAACTACTTCAACCTCGACATTAACTGTCTTCCCTTCTAATGTAATCGGAAAACTAGCGAGAACACCAAGAGGTTTTGATTCTCTTCCATCAAATGGTTCAAGGGAATTTGGTGATGAATTGAGAGCTGGAGAACCAATGGCTTTCCAGCAAGCATATGACATGACACACGTAGACACACCCTCATCCACAACCGCCCGATGGATATTCAGACCATTAATACAAACTTGTATGATGAGCGCAATTTGTTGCGGGAGTCGTGGAATAAAATTCTCCAAGTCGAAAACGAGAAGGATAGTATCAGCAGGATCAACCCCGCCAATCGTAGATAACAAAGCCTTCCATTGAGATGGACAACTTTGAAGCACTTCTAATGCAAACATTGTAGATGGCGCATGTGCCAGATCCTCAACAATACTATAATGTTGGGCAGCATGGGCGTTGGGATTGTAAGAAGACTTATGGAGTACACCTTTAGAAGGTGGTCGTACAATGGGCTTAGTATTTGGCCTTTCAATTTGAAGTGGGCCAGAAGAAAGCGGAGGAGGAGGACCATCAGTGATCTCTTTCCCCGCTTCCTGACACAATCCAGTATAATCTTTCGACCAATTAGCAATAGAAACGGATGCAGAACCGTTCATCATGAAAGCCTGAGAGCTAAATGGGGCAGAGGGCTGAGGTTTCTCTACCATCTAGGTCTGTTGTGATGGAAAAGGTTATTTGAGAATAGTCGTAGTTCCCTGGGTGCCTTTGAGAAATCTACTTACTTTGGCCCGTCAAGGACTGTCCTTGGTGTAGTGCTCTTCATCACAAATCAAATAAGGGTACTTCGTCTTACACTGTGAACCATCATCAGCACGAGATTTAGACGAATCTGGTTTCGGGGTATCATATTTGGCCTTACCTTTCCCTTCTTTTTTTCCTTGGCAGTCTTATTCGATGGATTCGCTTGAATGGTGTTTGCTTCTGGGGTTTTACCAGGATTCAGGGTAGACTGAGAAGCAGTATCACTGGAAGGATTAGACTTTTTCTTCCCAGGATTTGAAGGATAAGACTTCCGAGAAGTCTTAGACACAAAAATGATGATACCTGTTGGGGTTCCCATGTTTTGGCTAGATTGGCAAGACCAAAAGATGAGACAACATCATAACCACTTTGGGGCCCTAGGATCTAGCCCTCCTGGACCCGGAGAGGGATCTCTCCAATGAAAAAAATAATGATATATCTTTGAAGCTCAAAGTGAGATGTTAGGCTAGTTATGAAGCACAAAGGGGGGGTTTAAAATTATTTGGTTGGTTGGTTGCTGGGTTGGTCATGAGATCATAGACTGAGAAAGTAATGGGGGAAAGGAACAAAACAACAGGATGTTTCAGCAAAGAGGATAGGTCAAGAAAGTGCCATCCATTGGGCTATGGAGTCATGAAAGGGGATTACTTCCAACAACTAGCCAAGGCTTTCAGAGGGCAAGTCATCTAATACTAAAGGATCTTTTGGATTAGATGGTGGGATGGAAACATTAAGGATTGAAAGTGAAAGAAGGAAAGCAACCCAATTTATGTCTATAGATCAAGTCAGAGGTCATTTAACTCCAAACCTGCTTGGACATACTCATAGGTAACTCTCAAAGGAGGGACAAAGGGGCCGCTTATAGATCGGACCAGAGGTCATTTAACTTTAGGTCACCTTTTGCATGCTCCAAGTGAAAACTGAGATAAGTTTAACATAGAGATATTTGAAAGGCCAGCTGGTCGCACAAGGATCCTAGTGGATAGGGCTAACTCTAATCCCCAGTGTTCCCAAATCTTCCAACTTAAACCCAACAAGGACATCTAAAGATAGATTCCATTGATTCATACATCAGCTAGCAGGCAATGACATCCACTACATTGGTTAAATTAACTGAAATCAGCCCTCAGATAATACATACAACAAAAAACATTTAAGGCAAGGAGAGCAGAGACATAGGGTACCTAACAAGGGTAAATCCTATGCCATATTTCTGATGCGAGCCCGGAAGAAAATGAAATAGTATGAAAATTTAATTAAATAATAAGATAAGATAAACATCACCCATAGTAATAGACCAAGATCCAAAGAAATGTGCTTTTCTTAATTGATGCAAAACCAGTCATGTACACTAAGCTCAATGGCTGTTACAGTCCAGACTTTCTCCTCCCAGCCTACTACATAACAACTACTCTGCTAATCCCTCCCAATACTGTTCTAACAGTCAAAATTGAATCCCTCTAACTACAACGGTAGCAGCTGAACAACAACCATTACAATATGTTCTCGGGAATTCTTATAGGAGAAGCTAACAATAGGAGTATATGATATACATTAAATGGATCTCATTAAGACAGAGTGGTGGAGGAGTCCGAGCCCACTCTGCTTAATGGCAATCTGCATCGATGTAAGTACTCTGTAGTATGTCTGAGAGACTCTGCCAGGCCAATTTGACCTCTGATGTTCCTTTGGAGTCCATTTTGGCTGTAAGGCCCTTTGTTTTGTCTTCTGAAGCAAGTAAGGTGACTGAAAAGGTCTTCAGGTATCCATGCTTCCATAACTGCGGTCCTGACAGTCTTTAAAAAGTCTCTGTCAAAGTAATTAACTATTTTAGGGCTCGAGGAGGTATGGAGACTGTTGTAGGAAGGTGTACCTCTGGAGAAAATGCATTCTGCTATTAGGTAGCGCTGTTACGACTTGCTGGTGTGCCCTTTGGTCCTGGAACTGCGCCTTAATCCTTTGAATGCGGGATCATAGTTGTTAATCTTCAATTATGGGTGTAAATCCTGCATTTTGGCTCTGCTGCTTCACTTGGCCGTTGTAATGGTCTCTTTATACCCCCTGCACAATAAATTAATTCAATTATGCAATCCGGGGACGGTGGTGGAAGAATACTTTGAAGGCCAGAGGAATGGTGGCGGAACTGTAGAAACGGCGGTCGTGGAGGAAACAGGTGAAAATGTAATGAACTGGAGATTTGATGAGAGGATGAATGAGGGCCATCCGATCATAGGGGCAGACGAAGATTGACAGTCAGGATCAACAGACAAAGGGTTAATAGTCAATCGGGCGGAGAAAAAACATTAGTGTAAACTGTGAGGTTTAGACCTTTGGAGGAAATAGAAAGGAAATCGAATGAAACATATGAAACAGGCTTGATGTGAGACCCGGTATGGGTGGAGGGAGATTCGTTTAGAACCGTCGGATCTTAGGAGGAGATCGACGGTGGAGATTAAAAGCTGAACCTTGGGGAAGTTCCGATGGAAGAGACATGGGGGAAGACGCGATGCAATATGGGTTGTTGATCTCGGATGAACGGATGGCTATGATCAGATCGGGGGATCACAATCGGGGGGAAACAAAGAGTGGCACGGTGAAAGTTCTGATTGCGATCAGAAGTGGGAACGCGATTAAGCGTTGGTCGTTGGATCCGGGGACCAGATCAATGGTCCACATTCAATCGGAGGGAGATGGAGAGGGGCGACGGGGCGCGCAGCAATTAGTGCTGGGCCGTTGGATCATATCATGGATCGACAGCCGAGATTGTGATCGGGAGGTCGCAATTGGAGGGAGCAAAGGGGTGGCACATTGAAAGTTGCGATTGCAATTGGAAACGGGAGTGCGATGGCCGTCGGATTTAGAAGTGGATCGACGGTGGAGAGGGCCATCGGAGGGTTCACAATATGGGAGCACGGAGGAGGAAATGCGCTGCGATGGCGTGATGCAATCAGCGCCAAGCCGTCGGATCTGTATGGATCGACGATGGAGATCGTGGCGTGGGGCTTTCAGACCAAACGTCAATCGCGTCGGGAAATTTGGTTTTAACAAAGAAACACGCTTGCCCGAGACCTTGCGATTGAGATTAGCACCTGGGGCTTAAGCGCATTGGTCCTGGGTGCGGGCATATGGGGAAGTGGTTTGAAGGGGGCTGGCCGAAAGGGGCTAAGCCCTAATATAAAGTGAAAAGTGGGTTTTTGCCCATTTTAATGCAATTTTGAGGTCAGAAAGGGGAACGATAGAAGGGAAAAAATGGGAAATGGATCGAACGAGGGGTGTGTGTAGGATTTAAAGAGGATTTTGGGAGGATTTAGAGGGTTAATAGGGGGAAATAGAGAGGAGTAAGAAGGGGATGAAACAGGGGTTTGTAAGGGATGAAATAAAGGGAAAAAGGAGGCCTTTTGGGCATTTCTTTACAATCAAAGAGGCTCTATCACTGGAAGTAGCAGTGGGGATTTATCAAAGGAAAATGGAATAAGGAGGCTTCAAGGATGATGTGTTTTCAGAGGGAAATGCATTCCTTGAAGGCTCAAAAACATTTTAGCCCCCTGTTTTCTTGTCAAAAAATTTATAGGGGGCTAACAATACCGTCGACAGATGGCATCGCCGGTGCTTTGGAATTTCCAGATCGAGGAGCATCAGGAAAGATATCATACAACATGCCAAACAGAGAGTACACAAGATCAAGGTACTGGGTACGAGAAATGGCCTGTTCTTCGGTTACACATGCCCCCATAGCTATGTCTTTAGCAATCTAATTGACAAACAAGGCAGTGAACCAATCAATTAGAAGCTGATCAAGAATATCAAACTTGATCAAGTGATGACGATGCCTCCATTCATGAATATGATCCGAGATATGAGTAGGTCAGTCCTATTTCAAGGATGTGAGGAGGTGCGTCCTGGTCTCATACCAAACCGGTAACTGAAAATGGGTAAGAAACGCCATGGCTAAAGAGTTGAAATCTTGAAAATGCCACGAGATAATTCGATGTACCACTTTGCAGCGACACCAGTAAGATTTGGTTGGAAAAGACAGATTTGTATGGAATCGTCAACCCAAGAGTTAGAGGAACACCACAAGTGGTAGGTCACAACATGCGCTTGGGGGTCTTCTCCGAACTTGCCCTCAAACTTTGGACAATCACCAGGAATCTTAGTTGGAACTGGAGGCCAATACGGTTTATGAAGAATCGGATCGTTCATTAAATTTGACACATCTGGCAGTTCCAATGTAGCGAGAAATGATAATTGCAGATTAAAAGGCATCAGAGGCCTTTGATAAGGACCCATGTTAGCATTCCACCCTGTCTCTGAGAAATTCGGCCCCCATATGTTTTGTCCCAAAGGATTCTAACCATAGGGGTTATAAGCCTAATAGTTCTACCCATAATGGGGTTGAGGACCGGGATACTGATTCTGAGCATACCATTGACGTCATTGCTGAGCAACGTATGGATTCTGCTGCGAAATGTAAGCATTTCCTTGAGGTGGATTATACACCATCTGGGATTGATTTTGAGGGTAATAAGTGAAACCTTGGGGTGCACTATATACCGCCTGATATTGACTTTGAGGAGGGTAAGTAGAACCTTGAGGTCGAGCAGGTGGACCCTACTGAGCAGGTTGAATAGGCTATTGAGCTAGTTGAACGGGTTGAACACTATTGGGCTAGCTGAACAGGTTGAACCAACTACTGAGCAGGTTGAATTGGCTACTAAGGCTGGGCAGGTTGTCCCTCTTGAGCAGGTTGGCTTGGATACTGATGGCCACCGGGTTGCCCTTGTGGAAGGGGCTGGCCAAATGGTTGCGATGGACTAGGTTGTCCCTAACAACCAGGTTGACCCAAAGCAGGACCGTAGGGTTTTCCTTGTTGCACAAAGTTTTGGCCTTGCTAGATGTAAGGCTGCTACTGTTGCACAAAAGGTTGTCCCTGTGGTGGATACATTTGCCCCCTAGGAACATAATATGCTCCTGACTAATATTAATATTGAGGTTGACCGGAAGGACCGTAGGGTTGTTGGACCAAAGGTTGACCCTGTAAGGGTTGTCCCTCCTGAATCAAAGGTTGTCCCTGTAAGGGTTGTCCTTGTAGAACAGAGGTTTTTCCTTTCATTACTATCCCTTTATGAGGGACGGTCTGATAAGGATTAGCCGGAGTTAGATAAACAACCTAGTTAGGATCAATAGGAGGAATATAAATGGGGTTACCGTAGACATCATAGTGATGCAGAGGATTAACAGGAGCTTGGGGCTGCTCAGAACCCTGAGAGTTCTGCTTCTAAACAGCCAATAGATACTCTTCAAAAGTAAGGCCGCTAGAAATATCAGAGGAAATCGTAGCCACACTAGAGGCAAGCGTGGCCTCCGTAGCCCAAGGTTGTGATTTACCCGAGCCAGGATTGACAGGCCACGCAGGATTAAGAAATATAGACCTGCGAGTGTGAAAATATCCTGATGACTGATGAGTAATGACCAGTGTAGATGAAGCCACACAAATGGTAGGTTGGACTGGGACAGACATAAAAACGACTGACGAACTAGGTGTCGATGGCGACAGTCCTAATGAAGGAAGGACCGAACTCCTTGGAGGAGTCGAAGTACTTGAATGTGCTATGGACGCAACACCAGAAATAATCTGACTCAAATTCTGATAACCAGGTGGAAGTGACACCGATGGAGGGGAAGATTGATTAGAGACACGTGGGAGATCTTCAGGGAAAAGTTGATATTCCCTTGTGGACACAGGAATTTCTTCACTGCTGACAAGACTCGAAGAATTCATGTTTGACGAAGCTGTAAGATCTTCGAAAAGCCAACGAGGACTAGGGGGTATAGCAGTAGCTATAAAAGGGGATCCCAAAGTAAGACGAGGGAATTCTTCCTCACTCTCAAAACCAAATCAAGCACCCTGAGGAGGCCAATTGAATTCAACTGACTCTTCAGGACGAGATCGGGTAGTGAGAGGTTGAACACTCGGGATAATAGGATGCATAATCTTGGTAGACCTAGTGGACTCAGGGGTTTCGAAAGAAACGTCAGGAAAGGAACTACCACTAGGAGGCAGTGAAGAAGCCGATGAAACTGGTGGTTTCGCCACTGTGAAAATTTTTCAACACAAGAAGGAAAATGAGAATATCCAATTCAAGGCTTCAAGACCAAACTCTAAGGAACGACAAAAACAAGCCAAGTAAATAAGTTTTAATGAGCATGTGATCGTGGATAAGTAATTTTACGACACTGGAACAAAACTTTGTTGCTTCATGTTTTAAGAGTCGAGAAACAGAAAAAATATGACTCTAGTCACTTTCAATTTTAAAGGAGCATGAAAGGACAAGTGCTTGATGATCTCTTCTCTTTTTAAGGAGTGACGGAAATATCTAAATGACTACTCATGTAATCTAAGCAACAAGGTGTACCAAGTTTCTGTGAACTTCCATATACACCTTGGTGATCAAATGAAAGAGAAATGACCAAGGACTTAACATACATGCAGGTAGTCTCCCCGAATGTTGTGTTTGGTGTATCATGGTTACAAGGCAATAGACTCAGCTTCCTATGGATGAAGGATTTGAACCTATGAGGGTCTCCCTTTATATATGCGGCCGTACAGGGAGTGCAAGTCCGTACTAGTGCTGTCTAAATCCAGGTGGCGAATGATAGATACTAGGTTTAATGACGCCAGAACACGTCACTAGCCTAGACGTCTAAAAATGTTTGCATTAGGTTCCAATACTTCCTTAGGTTAATTGAACAAATTTTACAGTTGATTTTTAATTAATGTTTCAATTTCAAGGCCTTACCGAATTGATCTCAAATTTCCTAAATGCAAGCTACATGCAATAGAACACCATTTTTTGTTCGATGAATGCTAACTAAGAGAACGACAGAGATCTTTCATAAAGCATCAAACAATTAAATCATACGAAGAAGTCCCCTAATGCATCTAATACAATCGAAACAAGAATTGAAAAAATCTTTCCTAGATGCAAGCGCTAGTGATGCAAAAGACTTTTTCATTTCCGATGCATACGAAAGGATGCAATTTTTGTTTTTTTGAATGAGTGAAGCACACAATGCACTAATTACATCAAAAATAAAATCAAACACTAGTTTAGAGCACTATGAATGTAGAGATCTCAAATTAAATGATTCAAAAGCAACACAAACACAAATGCACTCAAACCAATAATGCACTCTTTCAATCAAAGAAAGGCTTCAAAATGACCCAAACAAGCAATGTAATCTATGCTTGAAAATGAAGATATGGAGAGTCAAACAAACACAAAATTAATCATTCAACAAACCAAAAAATTCAAAGGATCAAGAAATAGTCAAGCAACTGGTCAGGGAATCGAACTGAAAGGAAACAAAAAGACCCGAACTTTAATCAGAAGGCTCAGTGAGCGAAAGACACCTAGAACCCTAGGGCTATGAACCGCACCGGTAAGAAAATAAACAAACAGCTGAGAAGAGCAAGCCTAAATAAGTCAAAACAACTCCAAAAATACCAATTGCAAATCAAGAAACAAGCCAGAGTCAAGCACAACTAACTAAAAACTCAGCAAAAGGGACAAACCAAATCCTACAGGATTCGGCGCGACTGTGAAGCGATAATCCGCGCTAGGGAAAATTTTAGGGGCTAATATTCACAAGTGGGCTAATTTTCTATGTTTTTTCCAAAAAAAATATTCGCTAATTTCCATTTTTCCTAAAAAATATTCGCCCAAATTTTATATCATAAAATTATTTTACCTTAAAAATCGCCAAATTTTCATAGAGAATATACAAAATCATTAGCAATTTGAATATTGTTCCAAACATATCACTAAAAATTTTATAGTTTTCATGTTAGGGACTAGTAAGATTCACCAAAGTTTCTAAACTTTAATATAAATTTTCATCCTTAAAATTTTCCCTGGCGCCAAACAGGGGTTGGCGCTACTGCAACAAAAGAAACCTACACCAATTGGCGCGACTGTTCAAACAAAAAGTGCGCCAAGCCGGATAACTATGGGAGGAGGGAAGAACCAGTGAGCAGAGGTCAATCTTGACACTCTGGATCTGAACAAGAGGATTCCAGACAATCAAATAAGCCAAAAAAGATAGGCAAGCAAGCAAACGACTGAAGTTGACTTGACAAGGCAAATCCCTAAAATGAAATGAAACTAAAAACTCACACTGATCCCCAACGGAGTCGCCAATTTGTTGGGAAGGTAAATCCTCTATGCAGAAATAGATGATCCCTCTAGCCCTAGAGTGGGTCTAGCAACAAAGGGACAATCTAAAGTGTAGGTTCCTTAATTAATTAATGAAAAGGACGAGGTAGATTGGCCTACCTGAAGTCCAACACTATCGTTGTTGTAGTGGTGGTGGCCTCTTGATCTCAGTCTCGACGGGTCACAATCCTTCTGCAATAGTGCTCGGATACCTGCATGAAGATCAGCAAACAAGAGCAGCACACAAAAAAATTATTTCATTCATAATAAACTAACCAGTCAATGAGGGTTAATCATATTGCATCAAATAAAAAACATTAACGCAAGATGGGAACCAGACAATAGTCATGTATATATATAAATAGAAGAAATAGTTACAACCGAAGCCTTGATGTCGCAGCCTCCTCCAGTGGGGTTTAGTCAAAGCGCTTCTCGAAGGAACATCAAGGAATTCGGATGAGGTGAGGACACAAGCCTAAGCTCTCTTGACAAAGGTCTCTTTTAGTTGTATCTTTCTAGCAAAAAGTTCAAGAATTCTCTTCATCGTTTCAACTATAATATGTTTAGTTCAGCTAGCTCATCAATGGAAGATGGCTTTATTTATAGAGGGAGAGAAGGATGTTAGGATCCCTATAATGGTGGAAGAGAGGCCTTATCCCTTGGGAGGTTTCCCCAAAAGGTGGAAACAAGAGGACAAAGGAGGGAGGCCGTGGTTATTCAGTCGAACCACTCCAGATGACTCGACCACGAGGTTGTTAGGATAGAAACTTCACCTCTATATTTAAAAAAAATTCCATAAATAGGTTGGCATGAGTAGCTCACTGGGACAGAGTGCCAATGGGTGCACGACCCAGTGTTAATCTTCCTCATCGGCGCGAGGGCATAATGGTCTACTAGTGCCAAGGCAAAAACATGTGTTTCTGAAGGTCTGCTCAGGAAATTGTCAACAGAAAGAATGTTGTCCTCATGGAAAGGGATGCAATGATGGTCTTTGCAAGCATGACACTTTTTTTTAGCCACAGAAATGATCTTCCAATGTGCGGGATGGGAATTGCAGGGACAGTGACAAAATTTTGTGTAACAAAAACATATCATGATATGAAGAGCTTTCTCCCACCTTAGCAGAACCTTGATTTTTAATGAAATTAACTGGATTCATTTCTTGATTGATCAAATTTCCACCACAATATATAGAATGAATCTAAAACTTTCTCAACTAATTAGTGTGGATATTTGGTCCTCCATTGACGCAATTTATACATTAAAAGCAGATAAATAAATGTGCACGACGGTTGAGAGATATTGCAAAAAACTATTGAAACTAGAAACGACACATGCTAAATCTAACAACCTTGAACATGGTAGATGAAACATAAATGGTGCCAACTATGCCTCGGTCATCCCCATCTCAGAGTCATCATTCCCCATAAATATTCGCTCTGCAAATCCAAACTCTCTATCGACACATCTCGGACTCACCCATGGCGGAGCTATCCAATGGACAGTGAGTCCATGACTCCTGGCTATTCACACTATATCTCTGACAATTCAAACGATTTAGAACTTTTAATGAGCAACGATGAGCTTAAGGTGATCCCTTCAGTTTCCAAACTTTCATGTAGTTCCAACAGTCAGTTTTGAGGTGTGGTAATAGAATGGTGGCATATGATGGTAATACCACTGAATAGCGAGAGGATAATGACAATTGAAATATCAGCATCGAACTAGCATCCTCAATGAAGAATGATGGCAGATTTACGGTGTTACCACTGGTTTCCAACGTTTATTGCAGTTCAGTTACGAGGCTAGGTATTAGTGTAATTTCCACTGGAAATAACACCAACATGCAGCAAGCAAATAATGCATAATTATATAATGATTCTAAAATGAATATTATTAATAATGAAATTAATAATAATAATAATAATAATGCAGATCCTAACCCTAACGTAGTTGAACCTGATCTTAAAAGCATAATTAACAATGCTATTATAGAAAAGGAGTCGAACATAAGCATTAATAAAAACAAGAAGGTTGTTATCTTGTTTTCAAATGAACTGAATTTCCATGAACTTGAGGTTCTAAACAAAGGGCTTAATTTTGCAATAGCCCCCAAACGCATTCCGGCAGAATAAATTATATGAATCTTGGAGGATGGGATTCAAAATATGAGGGTTGAATAAAAGGAATAAATTAGACAAGATTGTGTTTTTATATTAAGAAAATCAAAGCCCCCCAGAAACCACTTGAACAGAGGCCAAGTATCAGCTCTCAAAATTCTAAGAAGAAATCAAGACATTGTCATTCTAAGAGTGGACAAAGGAGGTGCTATATTTGTGATGAACAAAGCTAATTATGTCACCAATATAAGGGACCATTTATACAAAAAAAATAGTTACAAGAAGCTCAAAGATAACCTCGTCACCTGCATCATCAAAGAGGTTAACAAAATCCATCGAGCATTCTAGTCTTAATGAAGGAATCAAGAAACGACTTTTACCAAGCAGCGAGATCATCCCTTGAATTTATGGAGCTCCCAAAATTCATAAGAATTATATTCCCATAATACCTATAGTGAAAAATATTGGGTACCCCACATACGGATTAGCAAAATATGTGGAAAAATCCCTTGCCCCACTGGAGGGAAATATTGTTTCCTACATAAAAGATTCCAATCATTATGTGGAGTTTATCAAGGATATACGGTTGTCTCCTGAATATAAAATTGTTAGCTTTGATGTCAGACAACTTTTCACCAAAATACCTCTTGATGAAGAAATACAAGTTGTTAATGAGGTGACTTGACCAGAGACTTCTAGACTCACCGAAGTCTATCTGTGTTCTACATTCCTCAGCGTCCAGGGTGAGTTCTTTGAACAAACCACAGGTGTGGCTATGGGGTCACCATTGTACCCCATAGTAGCCAACCTTTACATGGAGAAATTTGAGAAGATTGCCTTGGAAACTCACCCGCTCAAACCTAAGTACTGGATAAGGTTTGTTGACGACACCAGTGTGGACTGGCCACATGGAGATACTAAACTTGACAACCTTCTTGAACATCTCAACAACATGTCAAATGACATAAAACTCACAATGGAAACTGAAGATAATAATTACATTCCATTCGTTGACATTCTTAATATAAGGAAGAGTGATGGATCATTGGGTCACAAAGTGTATAGAAATAAGGCCCACACAAATAGCTACCTCCATGTGGATTCACATCACCCTCCTACCCAAAATATGGGGGTGCTCAACACATTCATCACTAGAGCAATAAGAATTTCTGACAAGGAGCGCATAAAAGAAGAAATGGAGTATCTAAAAATGGTTTTCTTGAACAATGGCTACATGCTCAAGGACATCAATAAAGCCATTAAGAAATCCCAATCTAAATAATTCTCTAATCCTACTTCATCCTCCTCTGAAACCCACCCTATTGATAAGACTTATCTTCCATACATACATGGTGTCACTGAAATAATTTCTAGAATCCTTAGAAAGAAATACATTTCAACTTGTTTCAAGCCCTTGAATACCATCAAGCATATGATGAGATATGTAAAAGATGAGCTAGATTACCCTCAACAGAAAGGGGTGTACAAAATAAATTTCTCCTGTGGTAAGTGTTACATCGGGGAAATTGGTTGAGCCTTCAAAACTAGACTCAAAGAGCACATCTTTGACATCAGGAATTGAAGAATTCCTCAGCTCTTTTAGAAAATTCTTCAAATTCAAATCATCACATATGCATTGAGGACATTGAATTTATCTCTACAAAGAACCATTACTACAAAAGGAAGATGAGAGAGGCCCTCGAGATCATAAAACATCCCAACGATCTCAATAGAGATAGTGGGATCAAGGTTAGCAGGAGTTGGGTACCTCTTCTTTTGCAGAATTGCAAACTTTGAATACCCTTACCATTTTAACCCCCGTTCCCCCCCCCCCCCCCTCCTCTTCTCTTTCTTCCCTTTCAACAGATCCCCTAACTATAATTAATAATAATAACCTAAGAAAGCAATTATAATTATAATTATAATATATATATATATGAAGTATAGAAATAAAAATTTGAATTAAATTAAACTATTATATTATAATTAATTAATTTTAAATTTAAATTAAATTAACAATTTGAATTAAATTGTAAATTAAAACAAAATTAAACATAATTAATATCTAATATTAATTATTCATAACCTTTCTATCTCCCCTCTAATTCTAAAATATGGGCTTTTTACATTAGATTAAAATTTTCAAGCTTGATTTAATATATCCATATATTCAAAAATTAAAAAGTAAATTTAATAAAAATTAAAAGTAAAATTTAATAAAATTAAAATGACAATTTAATATAAAAATATATTTCAAATTAAAATAAATAAATAAATAAAATTACTTCATCTATGTATAAAAACATATTTACATTAAAATCATTTTTTTTGAATTCTAATTAGTACATTATTTAATTTTTCTTGTAGCATTCTTCTCTGTCGGCTATTTCTTTCTTCCCTTATCCTTTCATTCATATTTATAGCTCTTCTTCTATATTGCTCTCCCTCTACCTTTGTCTGCTATGAATAAATTTTCAACCACTAAATCTAAGAATCTACCCCACATAAATATGTAAAAATTAATTCTCTCCTTGTACAGAAGGGAAGCGTGACTTGAGGTTCGTTCTCTAGAAAAACTGATGGTCAAAATTCAAATAAGAGCAGTTGACCTTGAATTTCTAAAACATTGCAGGGACTTCAATCTGACACCATCCTTCGCAGATGTCAAGCACAAACTTCAAACTTTCCATAATCACAAAGCTTTCTCTCACCTTAGCATAACCCTAATTCGTAATGAAATTAAGAGGAGTCCTTTCTTTGTTGATCAACTTTCCACAATAGTGTATAGAATGCATATGACAGATACCAGTTTTTAGTGAGGCCGACTGAAGGGATGGATTTTGGGGATTACTCACAGTGGTTTTTTGGTTGGATCAAAAGGAAAAGGCAGTTTTTGAGAGGGAGGGATAAGAATATTGTCGGGATGATGGCATGACTAACATGGGATGGTATCTTGGATTTCTTGTTGTTGGTGGTTTCACATAGTATAACTCTCATCTTTCTTTCTTGTTTTGGTATTCTCTTACTAGGAATATCACTCATGTTGGGTTGTATTAGGGTTATACTTTTTTACTTCTACCCGGGATGTTTCGAACTACCTATTACAACTGACCAAGTGAAAGAAGGAGGTTTTCAGCCCTAGATTATCTATAGACCATGTCGAAGCTGTAAGTTACATTTCTGTGCGAGATGGTGGAATATTGGATGATGGGTATACTCTTGTTGTGTAAAGGCTTAAGGAGTGCTTGTCGATTGAGGCTCCGGGCTCCTTAGCTATTTTACCGGTTTTTTTCTGGTTTTTCCAGGAGATGTTTCCGACGGGATCGGTTTTTTCAAATTTTTTGCGGGATAGTTCTTTGGTTGGATTGGTAGGTAGTGGCTTCCGAACTACATAGTTATTGGGGGTACGGTTCTCTGATCGAAATGGCTTCCGATTGTCCTTTTTGATCCATCTGTCAGACCTCGGGATCATTTTTTCGCAGCTGTATGCTGCCTTTGTGAGTTGGTTTTTATGATTTTAGGCTCTCTTTTTATTATCGGGGGTATTGGGTGGTATAGGTGTTATTTAAGCTTGTACTTGGTGAGTGTTTCTCCTTTTAATTTTGATGACGGGTGGCGCCGGGTCTGCTCCCGAGGAGGAGATTTTCGACGTGGACTTCTTGCATGAGTTGGAGCTGGGAAAAGCTCGCGCGGGTGCCTTAGACCACTCCGGTTCTCAAGTTAATAAAAATTCCCCTTTGTGCTCGCTCTTCCGGACCAGCACTGTGCAAACGGGTGATAAGTTGGCACCTAAAGTTATTAGAGGAAACTAGGCGACCACAGCTCCGGAGGAGATGGAGAAAACTGGATCTTGGACTTTCCCCTCAAAACTTAGACAGGAGAAACCATATAAGCTGGCTACTGAGTGCGGGCTTTTGGTTTTCGGGCACGATGTGATGTGGCAACGGGATGATATTTTACTCTCGCGAGAAATTGTGGGTTAGTGGAAGTTTGGTAATTGCAGTTCAATCGATCTTCACCAGTGGCATATGGCGGCGTGGGTTCAGGTTATCGGATATGAGCCTTGGATCAGTCGGTTACAAAATCGGTGGACTTGTTTCCATCTACTCAAGGATGAGGATGTGTCATTGATCCTACAACGCTTTACGGGTGGTCTTTTCTCCCTCTTTTCCATTGGACCATGGACTTTCACCCGACTGAAAATTCCCCACGATCTCAGTTGGTCTGGGTGAAATTTCCTGGATTACCCATACAATTCTGGACAATGGCGGTGCTGCAAGCCATTGGAAACAGCATTGGTGCCTGTCGTTTTTTTGACCCAAAATATAAAGGCCTTATTGATAAGCGGGTAGTGTGGATCTTGGTGGAGATTTATTTTCGGGGCGATCTTCCAGCCGAGGTGGATCTCGAATGGGCTGGTTCTCGTTACAAGTAGTGTATAGACTATTGGAATTTACCTTTTCACTGCCACATTTGCCACACCACTGGCCACTTGATGCGCTCGTGTTCTCGCTGGCGGAAGGACTACATTTCCCAGAATCTAGACTCTAATCAAATCAGGTGGACTTCGCAGATGATAGAAACTTGGTCTCTCAGCCACAACCTGGTAACGGTCTGTCAGGTAAGTCTGTTTTACCCCCTTCTTCGTTTCTGGGTGATTATACACTTAGAGGGACGGATGTAATATTACCAGGTCGGATCGGCTCTTTTACTTGTTCAGGGGAGGACTTTGTTTGTTTAAATGTTGGGATTCCTGAGATTGGGGTCGGAGGTAGTCCTGTTTTGGCGTCCAATGCTTCTACCATTAGGACACCACTTTTTATTCCTTCTCTATCGGTTGTCCAACGGGTGGGCTATACTGACACACCTCCCTAGGATCAGCTGCCTCTGAATTCTGACGCATGTTTGTCTCCCACCCTTCCTGGATAGAATACATCCTTTTCCTTTGTTCCTTCAGACCCGAATTCCCCACTATCTCCTAAAATATCATTGGGGAATTCTGATGAGCCTCTGGACCATGCATCCACTCTGCCCCCGGAAAGGTCGCCCAGGAATTTGGTGGGAAGTGACATTGAATTGTTACTTCTTGATCCGGACGCAGGCCTTACTCCACTTCCTATGGATACGAGTACGCAAGACTCCCCCACTATGCATATTAGTCCCACTTCTATTTCAAATGTTACAATTTGACGGGGAAAGGGTCGTCCGAAGGTGAAAAAGAAGTCCCTAGCCATGGCCTCTAATCCGGGTGACTTGGAGGGGAATTTCTGTGACATTCCAGTCACTTTGGCTATAGATAGGGTACTTAGAGCTTTGAACCCTTCGGCCATTTCCCCATGATAAGGTTGGTTTTTCTAAATTTGTGGGGGTTGGGGGGAGGGCGAAATATCTTTCTGTTCGAGAGTTTTTTATGAAGAAAAAGGTGGTCATTATTTTCATTTAGTAATCTATGCAAACTGCTGATAAATCTATCCTTTGTTTCCGTTCCATGTTCCCAGAGTGGCATATGGTGGCAAGGAACACTGTGGGATGATCTGGAGGGGAAGTCGTGATGTGAAATCCATGTTATGCATCCCTAAAAGCTTTTGGTTTATTTGGCGGTATTATCCTTTCAGGTCATTTTCGTGGTTTTAATCACAGAATGCATCTTATTAATCTGTGTGCACCTTATTGGGACACGGCCTCCTTCTGGCATAGAATGGAAATTTGTGGTATTATAATGCTAGATAATTTAATCATTGTTGCGTATTTTAATGTATCGCTTCATGCGGAGGAGATTATAGGGGTAAATGGCAGAGCAGATCCTTTGGCGAAGGCACTAAAGAAGACTTTCTACACACATTATCTATGTGAACTACACATGAAGGACGAAGGCCCTACATGGTATAATTGCAAGCAGGGTCGGGAGGCTATCTGTGAACGGATTGATATATTTTTGATAAAACAAAGTCTATTGGCTAGGATGGGTGACTAGAAAGCTCATATTGGTGATATTATGATCTCTGATCATAGGCCCATCATTTTGGAATGGAGTTTTGAAAAGTTTAAAGGAGGAATTCCTTTTAAATTCAACCAGGTATGGTTACAAAACCCAGGTTTCAACGAGCTGGTGGAAAATTATTTGGATAAGCACAAGCGGAGGGCAAGGATGCCTATGATGGAATACCTGGGGGACACCCTTCGGGGTCTAAAGGCCACTGTCAAATCTTGGGAGAGGGAAAAGAAGCAATTTTTAAAGGCAAAGCTAATGGACTATGAAGTGGAGACTTCGCGATTACTGAAGGAATTGG
This sequence comes from Pinus albicaulis, assembly GCA_034641835.2. NCBI lineage: Eukaryota > Viridiplantae > Streptophyta > Pinopsida > Pinales > Pinaceae > Pinus > Pinus albicaulis. Next base: position 1,233,141,134 of record CM076583.1, on the reverse strand, counting down.
ATAACGACAACACAAAATTAGATATTTGGGAAAAATTGAAGGCTATTGAAAGGGAGAAGAGAAATATCCTGCTTGTGGAGGAAAAATCGTGGAGACTGAAAAGGCGGGCTTTATGGCTAAAGGAAGGGGATAGGAATACACAGTTTTTTCACGCCTTTTCATCGGGGAGAAAGCATCAAAAATCAATTTGGAAGATTATTGATAAGGACACTACCTATATTTCCGCGGAGGACATCCATAAGGCGACAGTTAGACATTTCAGTACCCTTTATGGAGATCGTCCGAAAGTGGATCATAGTGATCAGTTCTGGGCATTAGAGGATATTCTGGTTATGTTTGATGAGCGGGCATGCAAGGATTTCAAAATTCCGGTGTGTAAGGAGGAAATCCTAAGGGTTTTGAAATCATTTGAGGCGGATAAGAGTCTGGGGCAGATGGTTTGACCCCGGACTTTTTCATTCACTTTGCTGATTTTTTCATTGATCTCATTGTGGAAATGGCGGAAGTTACCAGAAGAACATGCAAGATAAAAGGGGCCATTAACTCAACTTTTCTAGTGTTGATTCCTAACACTGATGGGGCCAAAACTTTTGATGATTATCGCCCGATTTCTTTATGCAACACTCTATATAAAATTGTGTCGAAGACTATAGCTGAAAGGATGAAGAAAGTTCTATCCATTCACATTTCTATGGAACAATCGGGCTTTCTAAAAAATAGGAGCATTAATGATGCAGTGGCTTCATCCCAAGAGGTTATACATTCTATTCATACAAAGAATATGCAGGCTATGGTCATGAAAATTGACCTTAGTAAGGCTTATGACAGGACTAATTGGGGTTTCTTGATAATGATATTATTCAAGACTGGACTTGACAGAGAGGCTGTAAACTAGATCATGGGGTGTGTTACTAGAACATCCATGGCAATCATTATCAATGGAGTGGCCACATGTTTTTGCAATCCTGGTAGAGGTTTAAGGCAAGGTTGTGCACTTTCCCCTCTCCAATTCATTTTAGTTATGGATGCTTTTAGCACTAAGAATAATCAGGTGGTGAGATCTGGTTGCATTAGAGATATTTGACTGCCTCATAAGAGAGAGATTAGTCATAATTTCTTTGTGGATGATGTCTTGCTTTTTGGACTAATCATAAGAAAAGTTTGGTATTCTCTACATGATATCTTCTCCAGGTTTTGTTCGGCATTTGGTATGGAGGCTAATTGTAATAAATCTTGCATTTACTATGGGGAGGATGGGATGGATATGGCATATCATATTGGTAATATGTTTAATTTTAAAAATGCGCCTTTAGACTCTGGTTTTAAGTATTTGGGCTTTCATCTGAAGCCAAATAACTATGCTATTAAAGACTGGAAATGGATGGTTGACGAAATTGAAAAGAGAATTCGGGGCTGGACCATGAAATGTTTATCTTTAGGTGAAAGAGTAGTGCTTGTCCAGGCAGTGTTACAGTAGTATTTGGTTTACTAGGCCCATGTTTATACTATACCATGCCGGATTCTAAATGATATCAGAATCAAAATAATAAAATTTCTATGGTGCGGTAAGAAAGAAAAAGGTTGCTATCACTTGGCACGTTGGGATCTGATTATGCAACCAAAAGACAAGGGGGGTTGGGGAATTAAAGATATACACAAATTTGGTCAAGCACTACTTATGAAGACAATTTGGCGAGGACTGATGTTGAATGGAATCTGGAGTGAGAGCCTCAAATATAAATACTTGGGCGAAAATGGTAGGGAGGAATTGTTCCTGTTAGGATGGCATGATAAAAAAGGGGGTTCTCGTATCTGGAGTGGTTTTCGACAGACATGGCTGAGGTTCTCAAATTTCCTACGTCAGAAATTTTGGGATGGGGGGAAAATACACATCATACATCCTGGCATTATTGGAACCTCTCCAGCTAGTGCTATGAGTACCCATTTAATTCGACATTTGAATGGAAAAGGATTGTTCTATCTCTGCCAATTAATAAAGGTGGTGCATGATGGGATCCCGAGTTGGTTGTCGTTGGAAAATTTAGACCTACCAAACCATCTAAAGGGCGAATGGGAAGAATATTCAGAATACCTACGAAGTCGGGGTTTTCTTGTGGACAGAAGGGGGAAGAAGGTGACATGGGAAGGCGTGACCAAATATGGTATGTCGGTGGTAGTGGATATTTATAAAAGGATGCTTTTGCAGGAAAGTTAGCACCTAGATCAACAATTTTGTAGACATATATGGAATAATCATGCACAACTGAAGATGAAGCTCTTTTTATGGCTTGTCTTGATGAATAAAAACCTTACTTGGGAAAATTTAAATAGGAAAGGTAAGATTGGTCCAGGTATTTGTAGGTTGTGCATGAAGGCGGGGGAAAACAATATACAAATTTTCTACGATTGTGCTTTTGCCAGGCAGGGTTTAAAACATATTTGTGCTTATTTCAAGTTGAGCCTCCTCACTTTGGAAAATATGGGTGTTTTCATACAGTGGTGGCAGGAAAGGAATACTACTCTTAGGAATATTCCGGCTCTTTTCCACTGGGTTGTCTGGGTGGGGCAGAATAGGTGGGTATTTGAAGAGGTACGCAGTAATCCAAAGAAAATCGTTGGTAATATTATTCAGTTCTAGGATAGGATGAAAACAAATTTAAAACCATCGGTGGACCTCTCAATCCGTTTGAGACCTGTGGAGATAACATATTCGGAGGTTTTCTTTGATGGGGCATCACAGCTATCCAGATGTGGTTATGGTTCTTGGTTAATGATATCACCAACCTGTCATTACAAGATATATTGGCATGGGAGCATTGGATCGAATACGAGAGCAAAAGTATTGGCATTGTGGGGCTTACTCTGGTTTGCTTCACAACTCTGCATTGAGTCAATTTAGGTCTATGGAGACTCAAAGGTTCTGATAGATTACTTAAATAAGGATACACAACTTAATCCTAGAAATCTAAGTACTTGGATGGAGCATATAAAAGTAATAAGAAGATATTTTACTTCCATCTGGTTTAGTCATATCTATCGTGAAAAGAACACTCTGACGGATAGATTATCAAAAAAGGCTTGGTTGGAGTTTTCGGGATCATGCATTATGAGCTGACGAGGTCGGATGGGGATGGTGCTGAAGGAGAGGTAAAATTTTATTAGCTCCTATGATGTCTGGGGGGTTGTTTGTTAAATATATCCTGTGGGGGCAGGCTGGTTTTCCAATTCTGTTTTTTTTCTGGAAGGCATTACTAATATTTCGGGCTCACAGCACAACAGAATATCCTCTTTGTTTTTTGAACTATCTCGGATAAGCTGGAACAAGTTTTTGGGATGAGGCTTCATAGAAATAGCAGTTTGTTTTTAGTAAAGTGGAACTTTGAATTAGCTAGCAATGTTTACAAAGAGGTCACTTGTTTTTTTTTTTTTTTTTTTTCAAGTACTGAACATTCTAAATAGTGAAAGAGACAAATCTGGGATATTTTTGATGCTGAAGTATATGGCAGAAAAGGGAAAAAAAGAAGAAAAAAAGGGTTAAATAGAACATGATATTTTTCTTATATATATTCGAATGATATCTTTATGTACTGGAACATTATATAATCCATTGTTTTTTTCTTTTGAAAAAATAAAAATAAAAATGCATATAAAACTTTCTCAATTGATTCGTGTGGATCTTTGTTCCTCCATTGACACAATTGTTGCATTAAAAGCATATAAAGAAAGGCGCACAACGGTTGAGAGACATTGCAAAAAACTATTGAAACTAGAAACGGCAGGCGCTAAATTTAAGAGCTTTGAACACGGTAGAGGAAAAATAAATGGTGCCAACTATGCCTCGTGAATCCCCTTCCAAACTCTCCATCGACACATCTCAGACTCACCAGTGGCTGAGCTATCCAATGGAAAATGGGTCCATGACTCTGGGCTATTCAAACCATATCTCTGACAATTCAAATGGTTCAACACTTTTAATGATCAGCGATGAGCTTACAGTGATCCCTCTAGTTTCCAACCTTTCGTGCAGTTCCAACAGTCCAGCTTCGAGGTGTGGTAAGAGCGTGGTGGCATATGATGGTAATATCACGGAATAGCAGGAGGATAACGGCAATTTAAATCTCAGCATCGAATCGGCATCCTCAATAAAGAATGATGGCAGACTTACGGTGTTACCATCAGTTTCCAACGTTTATTGCAGTCTGGTTCCGAGGAGTGTTTAGTGCGACTTTTTGAAGGTTTTTATGGTGACTTTTTAAGGTGTAATTGCTCTAAATTCCGGCTGGAATTTATTGAAAAGAGAAGTTTGATTGCTAACTTTGCACAATAGAAGTACCCTAGAGGTTTTTGAGGGTGTTGAATCCATATATAGAGTCAAAAAACCAGTTTGAATAACAAAAACCAAGATTTTACCTCAAAATTTTTTACAGGATTCGGCACCTGAAACTTCAAAAATTCGCACTAAAGACAACTCCCTAGATATTAGCGTAACGTCCAATGGAAATAACACCAACGTGCAGCAAGAAAATAATGCGGAATTATATAATGATTCTAAAATGAATATTATTAATAATGAAATTAATATTATTAATAATAACAAATATCCTAACCCTAACGCAGTTGAACCTAGTCTTAAAATCATAATTAACAACCCTATTACACAAAAGGAGTTGAACATAAGCATTAATAAAAACAAGAAGGTTGTTAACTTGTCTTCATATGAACTGGATTTCCATGAAATTGAGGTTCTAAACAAAGGGCTTAATTTTATAATAGCCCCTGGACGCATCCCCGTAGAAGAGATTATATGCAGCTTGGAGGATGGGATTCAAAATATGAGGGTTGAATAAAAGGGAAAAATTAGACAAGATTGTGTTGTTATATTAAGAAAAGAAAAGCCCCCCAGAAACAACTTGAACAGAGGCCAACCATCAGTTCTCAAAAGTCTAAGAGGCAATGAAGGCATTGTCATTATAAGAGCGGACAAAGGAGGTGCTACAATTGTGATGAAAAAAGTTGATTATGTCGCCAATATGAGGGACCATTTATACAACAAATGCATGTACAAGAACCTCAAAGACAACCCCGTCACTCGCATCATCAAAGAGGTTAAAAAATCCATCAAGCATTCTAGTCTTGATGAAGTAATAAAGAAACTAATTTTACCGAGTAGCGAGATCATCCCTCGAAGTTATGGAGCTCCCTATATTCATATGAATGATCTTCCCCTAAGACCTATAGTGAACACTATTGGGTCCCCCACATACGAACTAGAAATATATGTGGAAAAATCCCTTGCCCCGCTAGTGGGAAATATTGATTCCTACATAAAATATTCCAATCACTATGTGGATTTTATCAATGATATACGATTGTCTCCTGAAGATCAAATTTTTAGCTTTGATGTCACACAAATTTTCACAAAAATACCTCTTGATGAAGTAATCCAAGTTGTTAAGAGGGTGGCTGACCTAGAGACTGCTAACTTGATGAAGTTTTTTTGGGTTCTAAATTCTTCACCTTCCAAAATATTTATAGGGTGTCATTGAGAAAATTTCCATAATCCTCGCAAAGAAATACATTTCAACCTATTTCAAGCCCTTGAATACCATCAAGCATATGATGAGATTCATAAAAGATGAGTTGGATCACCTTCAGCAGAAAGGGGTGTACAAAATCAATTGCTCATGTGGTAAGTGCTACATCAGGGAAACTGGGCGAGCCTTTAAAACCAGACTCAAAGAGCACATCGCTGACATCGAGAATGGAAGAAGTAGTTCCTCAACTCTTGCAGAACATTCTTCAAAGTTAAATCATCACATATGCATTGAGGACATTAAATTTATCTCTATAGAGAACCATTGCTACAAAAGGAAGATGAGGGAGGCCCTGGAGATCATAAAACATCCCAACAATCTCAATGAAGATAGTGGGATCGACATTAGCAGGAGTTGGGTACCTCTTCTTTCGCATAATTGCAGCCTTTGAATACCCTTACTGTTTTAACCCCCTTACACCACCCCCGCCCCCCCTCCCTTTTTCCTCCCTTTCAATTTCCCCCTAAATATAATTAATAATAATAACCTAAGAAAAGAAATTATAATTATAATTATAATTATAAAATCAAAATAAAATATTAAAAAATTGAAATATAGAAATAGAAGTTTAGATTAAATTAAACTATTATTATATTATAATTAATTAAATTAAAAATTTGAATGAAATTGTAAATTAAAATAAAATTAATCATCATTAATATCTAATATTATTTATTCATAACCTTTCTATCTCCCCTCTAATTCTAAAATATGGGTTTTTACATTATATTAAAATTTTCAAGCTAGATTTAATATATCCATATATTCAAAAATTAAAAATTGCAATTTAATAAAAAATAAAATTACAATTTAGTATAAAAATATATTGCAAATTATAAAAAAAAAAAAATCTTCATCTATATATAAAAACATGTTTACATTAAAATCAATGTTTTTAGAATTCTAATTAATTAATTAGTTAATCCTTTAATTTTTCCTGTAGCATTCTTCTATGTCGGCCATTTCTTTCTTCCCTTATCCCTTCATTCATATTTATAGCTCTTCTTCTCAATTACTCTTCCTCGACCTTTGTCCCGACGATGGGTCTTGTTGTAGACTCGAAATGTCGACATCCAAACATATCTACTATGGAGCAATTTCTGACCACTCAATCTAAGAATCTACCCCACATAAATCTGCAAACATTAAATATCATGATAGTCTTAAATACTTTTTGGAACAAATATTATCTTCAAAATTGCAGCAAAAATGGGTCATAAAGATGTTAGGTTATGACTTTGAAATCATCTACAAAAAGGAAGGAAAAATGTTGTTGCATATGCACTCTCAAGAAAAGATGAGGATCTGGAAGCATTGCTTTGTGTCATTTCTATTATCCAACCATATTGGATAACCGAAGCAAGGGATAAATGGAAGAATGACGAAGAAGTTTGGACACTCGTTCAAAAGTTGCAGCAAGATACCAATACATCTGATACATTTAGCTGGAAAAATGATTCATTATGGTACAAAGGTCGCTTATATCTTTGTAAGAATTCTCAACTCAAACAAAATATTCTTTTGGAATTACACACCTCTCCCTTAGGAGGGCACTTAGGATTTTTAAGAACTTACCACATGGTCAAATTTTGGAATGGCCTTAAATCTGATATTCAAAAGTTTGTGGCAGAACGTTTAGTTTTCCAACAAAATAAAGTGGAGACAATTAAGACCCTGGGTCTGTTACAACCTTTAGCCATTCCTAGTCAACGTTGGGAGGAGGTTTCAATGGATCTTATCAAAGTTTTACCCAAGTCCGAAGGAAAGAGTGTCATCGTGGTGGTAGTTGATAGACTTGCCAAGTATGCACACTTTTGTGCATTATCTCATCCATTTAAATCCAGCACGGTTGCTACTGCATTTATGGAAATAATTCAAAATTTACATGGAAACCCAAATATTATTGTAAGAGACAGAGATCCCATTTTTACTGGAAATTTTTGGACGGAATTATTGTCTTGTCTCGGTAATCAATTAGCTCATAGCTCATCTTATCATCCTCAATCTGATAGGAAAATTGAGATAGTGAACAAATTGTTGGAAGGATATCTTCCTTGATTTGTATCTTAAAAACAAGCACACTGGGTCAAGTGGTTACCTCTAGTTGAATGGTGGTATAACACTTCCTTCCATACTGCAACAAAAATGACCCCATTTATGGTACTTTATGGATATTATCCATTGTCCATCACATCATATTTAAAAGAAAATTATACGGTTCAAGTATAATTTTCTTTTAAATATGATAACCTCACCTTATACGGTTCAAGTTATCCAACTCTTAAAGGATAACCTCACCTTGGCGCAGAATTGAATGAAACAACAGGCAAATCAGCATCGTAGTGAAAGAATTTTTGATGTAGGTACTAGGTATTTTTATGGATACAACCATACAAACAAATGTCCCTCAAGCAAGCTAAGAATGAATATAAATTACAACCAAAGTACTATGGTCCTTACTAGGTGTTGCAAACGATTGGTACTATGGCATACAAATTGGATCTTCTTACATCTTCCTGAGAACACCCAGTTTTTCATGTTTCGTGCTTAGAGAAGTTTATAGGTTACAAGCTCCTAGTTAAAACAATATTGCCATAACTTGACGAGGAAGAAAAAATCATTTTCGAACTTGGAGCAGTCATGAAAACAAGAACCTGACAGCTACGAAATCAATTAATTTCATAGTATCTCATCAAATGGAATAACTTACCCGCTGAAGGTTCCACATGGGAGGATGAGAATTTTATAAAGAAGCATCCAAAAGTACTCAACCATTGAAGACAACAATTTTTTGGAGAGGGGCATGTTAGGTCCCTATAATACTATTGTATCCCCTTATTTTTGTTGTTAGTGTACCCCGTTATTGTTATTATTGTGCCCATGTAGTCCCCGTATTGTTATTATTGTGACCCATAGAATCCCGCTATTGTTATTATCGTGCATTTACATTATTATTGTTGTGTAGGCTCTGATTCTATTGTTCCCCCTTAGACTCCTATATACATAAAGGATTTATTGTCATTTTAATCATCCAAGAATTTTTCATTTATGTAATGTAAAATGTAAAGGAGGTTTCCCCCTAAAAGAGGATGATTTTTAAGTCGTTAATCTATCTTTTCTTATTTTTTGTGAATTGGTTGCATAACACATGGTATTCCTAGGAAGATTGTGTCCTAGGAATATTGTGTCAAACAGAGATGCTAAGTTCAATTATAGATTTTAGAAGGAGTTATTTGTAGGTTTGGGTACAAATTTGGCCTTCAGTACAACTAATCATCTGAAGACGTATGGATGGAAACAAAGGTTCAACAGGATTATGGGAGACATTTTAGGAATGTATGTTATGCATCAATAGCAGAAGTGGGAGGGGTATCCTCCACAGGTTGAGTTTGCTTACAATAATGGCATCAGGATTAATTGAGGATGATTCAGTTTAAGGCACTTTATGGGCAGAGTTGTAATACTCCCATCAGTTGGAGTGATCCAGTTAACAGGGTGTTGATAGGACTAGACATAGTGGCAGAGATGGAACAATAAATGCAGGTAATCAAGAATAAATTAAAGGAAACACATGATATAAAAAAGAGTTATGCATATTATCACAGGGCATTGAAGGAGTTTCAGGTTGGGAAGAATTTGTACTTGCACATCAAGCCCAAGAAAATATCCTTAAGGATTGGGTCATGTGTGAGGGCACCTCGATATTGGGGACCTTTTGACATCCTTGATAGGATTGGACCAGTGGCCCATAGACTTTCACTACCTTCGATAGTGAAATTACATTATGTTTTCCATGTTTCATTTCTTAAAATATATGTGAAATATTTTGATCATGCCATCGATTGGTTTATATTGCAGGTGTAGCCAAAAGGTGAATACTAGAAATAGAAATAGAAATAACTCATTCTCTGAAACTAAGCAATCGAGCAAGTTAAAGTGCAATGGAATCACTTTAGGCCTAATGAAGCTACATGGGAGAGGGTTGATCAGATGTGGGATATGTATCCTTCATTTTTTCCAAGGTAGGAAAAGGAGTTTTGGTATATGTACATATTTATGTATGGTCGTTATTGTAAATATTAGAATGAGTTGTGTTGTAAAGCTCCAATAAGCGGTATGGTTTTCATTTTGTCATATTTTTCATGATGGTTTTTCTTTTGAGTAGGTTGTTTATTGTAAACACTGCATCAAGTGAATTTCTAAAGCTCCATGGGCAGCATGTTTTGGTTTCAAGCAGTTTTTTTGGTTATAGGTGTCATAGAACACTGAGGACTGTGTTCCCCTAAGGGGGAGCGGTATGTAACAACCCTGGGATAGAAATTCATGTAATAAATTTAATAAATGAAAAATAAGACCAAGGTCATGGGACATATATTCCAAGCTAAATGTTTGGCAAAGAATCCTAGTGGGTTTTCATTTTGGTTTATTATGGCTAAGGAAATTTGCAAAGGCATTGACAAAGGATTTCAAAAGGAAAAGAGGCATTAATTGGAATTTTATTTATGAAAATAAAGGAAAATAGGAGAAAAGGAAGGTGAAAGGTCACAGGTTTCATGTGAGGAGGAAATTTAAGGAAAATAATTTAAATTTAAGAAAATAAAGGCCTCAAAGAAAAAAAGGCTTCAAAGCATCACTTCACAACCTTTTGTTAATTCAGTTTTGTAGCTCTCTCTTTATTCTCTCTCTCTCTCATACTTTTACATAATTAGAGAATTCTTTGAGGACTCTAGCATTGGAGAAAGGAAGGCAAAGGAAGGACAAGAAATCAAAGGAAAGAAAATATCAAGTAAGGAAGAGATGGATCAAGCGGTTACAACACGTAATTACTTGCATGTATCAAGTTGCATGTATGATTTCCTTGCTAGTTTTTCCATGGATGGTACATGCATTTGTGTATTTGGTTCTCTCATTATCATTAGCATGGGTTTTTCTAGGTATGACACTGGTTTCATATTTTCCTTTCCATTTCCATATATCCATGGTATGATGGGTTATTTTACTTTGGATTTTGAGATGTTTTTGGAACCAGGTGAGGCAATCTCAGGAAAATCCCAAGGGCCTTGAATTCCTTTGACCTGTAATGACGGCATACACGGTAAATCCTGAGGGTGGATATGGGAAAATTACTTAAGGTATTGGTGAATAAATCGAGAGGAATCCAAGTGTGTTAGGGCCTAGTGATCCCTTGACCGATTTTGGTGGGATTGCGGTAAATCCTAGTAGTGAATGTTTATTTTTTGGCCTAGGAATCCCTTGATCAGTAATGGTAGGATTGCGGTAAATCTTGGTTGTATAAGTGAGGGTTTCAGGCCTAGAAATACCATGAAAAATAATGGCGGGATATGCGGTAAAGCCTTAGGAATCCCTGGTTTTTTGTTGTGAGTCCCACATTCATGCTTGGAATATGGCATGGGGCTAGTTGGTTCAAAACAATAATTGGTTCAACCCAATATATGGTCGAGTGGTACGTGGAAGTCCCTGACTTGGTTGGATTTTCATATTTTAATAAGATTTTGTTTCCTCTTGTGTTTCATCAGTAAATGTACTTGTTATTATGCGGCTTTAATGGATGTTCTATTACCGTTAATATTTTGGTTATATGTTGGTTATAAGCATGGTTTCATGAAAGATTCTAGTTATGCCTCTTATCATGTTTTGATTGGTAAAGGATTGGTGAATGAATGCATGACCTAATAGATGTTATTGCAGCTATTATGAAAGGGCATTAGACCTTCTTTATGATTTTCAGATAAGTATCATATCCCTATGTATGCATTCATGACATGTACATTACATGTTTTCAATGTTTTTGACGAAACGTATGTCATGGTTAGGCTTGGTTAGGCCAAGTACTTAATCAATTTTTGTGTTAGAAGCTTTGTCTTTGTGTCATTTATTGTTTTGGAAGGTTTCATCAAGTTTTAGGCAGTGGTCTGGAGAGTATCCCTAGAAAGGTGGCTCAGATCCTATGGTCATAGGAACAAATTGGGATAAAAATAATGCAGTAGCTAGGAGGAGGCGTCATCCATGTGACTGTAGGGTTATAGTCGAATTTGAGTAGTGTTGTGCTAGCGTCTGGGAATACAGGCCATTCAAAGAGAAGTTGAACTCAAGGTTTGGGCACCCGTCAGGGTGGTTTAGCTCTTGGGGGTCCTATAGCACCTGATGGACATCAGTAAAGTTTTGGTGTGTTGATTTCACTTCCTTAAATGCACCTAGGAGATTGAGTCATGTTGTAGTAGCCCTCATTTCATGTTTACCCTGACAGGTCGGTTGAAGTGGGTGGATATGGGAGGGTTGGTTACAAAAAATTGGACTTGTTTTGAGATTGTCAAATCCATGATTCCATGGCCATCACTCAGGAGTTTATCCAATCGACAAAAACTCTTAAAATGGAGGCAATTGTATAAATTTGGAACTTCATAAGGCATATGATTGTGTTGATTGGAATTTCGTTCATAATATCTTGTTCAATATTGGGTTGTTTATTGATATCATTTATGGGAATATGGCTTATGTCTCCACGGTAAATTATGTGATTCTAATCAACGGAGTTCCATCACATTTTTTTAGGGCCTATAGGGGACTCTATCAAGGTTTTTCTTTGTCTCCATTATTTTTCTTATTGGTAATTGTTGGGGTTGGAAGAAAAGCATTGGAGAACAAAGGTGATGGCATATTTGTTGGCTTACAAATAACAAGGAATGTTTTTGTTACTCAATTAATGTTTGTCGATGATGTTCTCTTGTTTTTCCAGGTTTCCACTCTCTAATGGAAAAAACTTGTCCTCATAAGCTCAAAATTTGGAACGACATCAAGATTATTCATGAATAATCTAAAATCTCTCCTCATTCAAGCTTCTTCCAAACGATACATTATATCATAGATTGAAAAAATATTTGAGGTCAAATATTCTTCTCTTGAAGAAGGCTTCACCTGTATTGGTTTCAATTTGAAGCCAAACAAATATTGTTCCAAGAAATGGTAATGTCTTATTAACAAATTTTAATGTGGGTTTACTCATTAGGTACAAAGATGGTTTTCGTCAGGGAGAAGACATATTCTTGTTCAGTTAGTTCTCTACAATATTTTAGTATAGAAGATGCACTTATATATGTTTCCAAACCATATCATTAAGAAAATAAAGGCTATCATTGCAAATTTCATTTGGTCTCAGGTGAAGGGTGGGAAAAAAATTCATTCGGCACGTTTGGATAATATTACAAAATTGAAGGATTATGGTGGGTAGGGGATAAAATATGTCAAGATTTTTGGGTGGGATATACTTACAAATATTTTTGTGTGCCATGTTTGGCGGGGATATTTGGCAGGTATTCCTAAGAGATAAATATTTGAAGTGGAATCGACACACCTGTTGAAGTGCATACAATGATAATTTGTTCTAAAAATCGGCGTGTCGATTCAACTTCCTTAACTAGTGTAGCCTCCTGAGTAGTGATAGGGGTTATCCCTGTAGAAGTGATTCCAGGACTTCCCAGCATGGTTGGTGGGACAAAATACCAGACTGGTATTGCAAAATCCATGTTTGCCAATGTAATAGTTGCCAAGACTTGCTTTGACACAAAACCAAGTGGGGGGTATAAAAGTGGGGTTTGGCTGATGGCATAGGGTAGGAAAGTCGTGTTAGTGGCTTTGGTCTCTGTACCACTGGTCTCCATTTCTGGGTTGGTCTCAATGTTTGATGATAACATCATGCACACTGGTGCCCCTATGATTTTTGGGGATGCCTCTGGTATGATAGGGGGATCTCCTAAGAATGATCCTAGGATCGATGATGGTTTGAATTGACCGAGGCCAAATTCTTGGTACCGCATGAGTGATTCTGTAGTTGTGTCTATGTAAGGTAGAATGACATCGTGATTCATCATGGTTTTCTAATCATAGTATGTAAGTTGGTCAACGGTGATGATTTGATCTTCATGGGGGAACATCATCACCCGAAAGGTAGAGGATGTTATGGCAGACATGGCATACATATAACTCCACCCGAGAAATATACTGTAGTCAAGTTGTGTGTCCAAGACTTCAATGTCTATAACTACCGTCTCTCCGACCAAGTTTACAGGGACATTATGATATAGACCGACAGGAGTTTAAGGTCAATCGTTGTATACTCTAGGCATGATGTCGGATGGTTTTAGTTCAGGTGATCCAAGCTTCTCGCAAATGGATTTAGACATGATGCATGTATATTCTCCTTCCTCAATGATGCATCGGTGTTTGGTGATATTTTGGACTGACACCAGTATCTAGAAGGCGACCAGAGAAGGAACCCTACGGGTGGATCTCTAGGTCAAAAGCCATTAAGCGAGAATCGGAGGGGTCGATTGCACCTAATGCGGAAAGTAAGGGTTTCCGTTTTTTGGGAAAGATTTTAGGATTTCTAAGGCTAACATGGTAGTGGGTGATTGTGCTAAATCATCCACTATCTTGTAGTTATGGGCAACTTTTCAGTGGTGTCCTACGTGTGTGGTTGGCCTCTTAACCATATTTGGAAGGGGTTCAATAGTTGCTTTGGATATGGTCAACGGTGCAGTAGGTGCACTCGTGCTCATACCTGATCGGTTAGTGTTCGAGGGGCGTCATAGTTCCTATTCCTTGTCTGGAAGAAAATTTCTTCTCCAGTCATGTAAATTTCATGGTTGTAGCTCCCAGTGTCGTTTTGGGGTGGTTTTTTTGTTGGGTGTTAACCACTCCTTGGTGGGGGGAGGGCTCCTCCATTACAGTGGTTTTTTGTGTAGGTCCCCCTTTCCCATGGTTACCCTAAAGTTTTTTTAGTTCAGGGAGTTCGAGATAGTGGTGGGTGTGATTGCCGTACTCACCACATATGGCACAAGAATGGTTTGTCCTTTGACCAAACCTCTTGTTCTACCATTTGCAGTTGTTCTTTGGCTCCTGGTTTGATTTCGGTTGGGGTTGCTCCCATACTGAGATCACGGGGGCATTGCTGGTTACTGCCCCCTGTCTAGAGTCTACCTCTTGTTTATTCCTAGGATTCTTTCTTACAGCATTAGGAGGATTATTATGGTTCTCATGGTCATAAGATTCGTGTTATTACGCTTTAGATGGTTGCACTAAGTACACCGGCGCATTATTCTGCGGTGGTGTATTTTGGGTGGGGAAAGGACAATATTGGTTTCCCTGTCCCTAGTTGTCGTATGGTTACTGGGGGGGACCTCTTCCATCAGAATTCCTAGCTAAGTATTGGGTTCCCTACGAGGGAGGGTATGAGCCTCCCTGTTGTTGGTTGTATGATGACACCCTATTCGTCATATTCTGCAAAGGTGTAGATTGAATTTGGTGGTATCCAGGTTGCATCATGTTCTGGGTTAGAATCATACGAGTAACCTGGGTACTGGATAAAATTGCCTAGGTGACTTTGGGTCAATTAACCGATCAAGTCATTTGCAGTATTCGACGCGCCTAGAAATTCTCTATAATTTTGCAGGCTCGGGGCATTTGGAAGGACATTGTAGATATATCCTCAGTGGGTATAGATGAGTTCAAGTTGTAGGGCTTTGAAAATGGCATCCTCCTTGGAGGTAGGTCCCTGTATCACCACATTTTTTGAGATCTTTGTTGTGAGAGTTTTCAAAAACAAGTCCCGTAAAACTCTATCGTCAAGTTTTCCTATGCACAAACTACGATGTCACCACCATTCATGGAGATGGTCCAAGATATGGACAACTGGCGTTTTCCTAAAATGAGTCAAAAATTCCATCCCGAATCATAATGGATGGTGGCTGAAAATAAATGAGGAACACAATAGCGAGGGCGCTAAAGGCTCCATGCAAAGTAGAAGGCTACTCAACACACCATTTCACAGCATACCTATTTAGGGTGCGTTGAAACAGTCTCAATCGAATAGTATCGTCAATAATACTATTGGACGAACACCATAGGTGGAAAGTCATAATATGATGACCATGGTCTTTCACTTGCTTCCCTTTGAAATTTGGTATGTCTGAGGGGAGCTTCGTGGGCATGGGGGGGCAATTAGGGCTATGTTCAATGGGGTCATTAGTTAGCTTTAATAGATCTGGAAGGTTTAATGATGCAAAAAAGCGTTAATGAGTATTGACTTCCATTGTGTACTATGGAAACATAGGTATCTGAGTGTAATGGTTTATGGGGGGTGCCTTGGAATGGGTATTGGGGCTAACGTCCTAAAAACCTGGTGATGCCTACCAGCTGCCGAAGAATCGACCAAGGTAAAGGTAAGAGGATCTAGTGCTGCCTGCATCGTCACCTATAGGGAAGGATGCCCTAGATTTAGCCACTAAAGTACCATCGTCTCATGTGAGAATTTGAGTCTTGAAATTCTTGGTATTCAGCTACCATTACTGAGCACTAGATGGATCAAGTAGCCCCAAAAAGTACCGCACACACTAGGCCTAAGCTTAACCCCCTCTCAAGTGGGTCTCTGGTAATGCTCAGGTATTTTGTTCCATGGGCGGATAGATGGATTTTAAGCTCCCTAAAAAGTCAACGTGTATGTTTCAAAATGTAGAATGACCACGGCGGCTTATTGGATGCCTACCCCCGATGGTCCTAACCTGAACTATAATTTCTTTTGTGGCCCCTATGGGGAGAATTTAGTGAGTTCAATTAGTGGTTATTTTTAGAGATTCTTAATTTTCTTAGGGTGTGCCTTGGTGAGGTAACTGTAAGAAGAGGACAAAGGTCACAACACACTGGGTGCTTTTTCATCTAATTCTTACCGATGCTTCATGTTTCCTTTGGAGTGTATAATAACAAGTATTATGAGATGTGTATATGCAATGATCCCTTACAATCCTTCTCTAATTACGCTATGTGTGATTGTTCTTTGCAAAAAGAAACAATATGCGGATTATGGGAAGCTTACACCTTGCCTAGTTAGAATAAGTTTTGCACTATAGGGAGATGTAAAATTATCTTAATAAGGCTTTCATATGCATACCCAGGCTCACCGAGAGGTGCAAGGGTGGCAGATATTACTTGATTTTTTCGATACTTTGGTCCTGGTCCCGAATCCTAATGAAAAATATTGAACGAATCTAATGCAAAAATTGAAAAGCAAGAATTAGCTAAAGATGTGTGGATGTATTGGAAACTTACTTTAACGCTAATTATTCTATGTGTTTGGTATCTTTAACCTGCAAATCGTTTGTTCATATAGCATATGTGGCTTGAAGGCCGCTTACTTTCCCCTACTTAAACTATGTGTGATTTGAAATGATAAAAAACTAAAATTAAAACAAGATATATGCTAAGCTAAACTCAAGAAAAAGTGTCCTAACCAGCCATGAAATACCAGAGCACAATCATGGAAAATTTCTTATGGGTTTCCAACAGCTTACAACTGCAAAAAATTGAGAAATTGAGCTCATTGCCAACTGTGCAGCTTATCTTCACACAGGCACGAAGATTGTGTGTTTGTCTGGGCTAAACGTACGCAGATTACAGGGACTGAAAAACTTCGCCTTCAATAAATTTTTCTGCTTGACCTTAGGAAAAGTTAAAATTTTCAACTCCTATAATGTATTTCTTCCCTATAAATCTTTATTTGTACCTTCTGTTTGACATTTTCTAATGTCTTTTTCTTGTACAATTTTCCAGTGTTAAGAGTTTCCCCTTAATGTATGAGATCTAGGAAGAACTGTATAACCGAAGTACATTATAGTTTATTTTTCTGTGTAATCCTTGAGAGAGAGAGAGAGAGAGAGAGTAACTTGCTTGAAAAATGAGGTTGGAGAGCCCTTGGCGTGAATAAAAGAGGTACCATGCTCTGTTGGAAACCTCTAAGAGATAAAATAAATAAAATATTTCTACGAGGCAAGCATGTCCCATGCTCGTGATGTTTTGACTAGTTAAGCTTATCTGACAGATAGAGGTTTTGTTTGTGTCACTTGTGTGGTAGTGACATGTTATTGGTTGATGATGACAGTTGTTGACCCCCTCAGGGGCATTTTTTATTTGACAGTAGGTTGAATGTGGTGGCCACATGCATAATCTTCGTATGGCATGTTTGTTTTTATAAAAAATTATCATTGTATGCATGGATCTCTAACTGTTTGGGACCTTCTCGTGTAAGCATTGTTGAAAGATATGCTTATCATGGCATGGGTCTTCGACGAATTTTGACAGAGAGCAACGGTCATGAAGTACGATACCATCTTGACGTGAAATTTTCTGTTGGAGTCGAACGTCAAGAGGATCAATGACATCAATGGGAAATGATGACTCCCATAGTACCATATAAGGATGCCCCTATCAAGGTGAGGAGCCATCCAAGGTACCACCTCTTTCTTGGAATATGGTTGTTGAAGTCGACAAGAAGGAAGCACCAACTAACCGAGAGGAGTACTGATGCAAGGGACTAGGGTCTCTGATGTAGCAAGGTGGGGTGTGATAGGTTAACTTAGGCATGATGACGAGAAATGGTTGTAACTGATGATGGTAGTTTAGTGGCCTGAGGTCAAAGCTTGTAAATGCAAGTGGTGGCAGTCATAACAATTTCTTGTGAGGAAATCCATGGAGGCGGTAGGACATCCACGGTGGGTGTGTGGTTGTTCTGAGTGTCATGGGGGGGGGGGGGGGGGGGTGGTCTGATAAAGAATGTGAAGCTCCAACCAAGGGTGATTAGGTACTACTGCTAGGTGAGAAATGTGGGTGGATGGGTGGGATTTCTCTCCTAAAAAATATTTTTACACTTTCCAAAAGAATATAGAATGGGTTTGGATGTACAAGCATGGAGACGAGCGCCCTAATAAACATGAAAATAATCCGTCACTATGGTGTGAAGAGGGTATTTTGCTGAGGGTGGGGGCACCATTGGTTGGTCTCGGTGTGAGGGTGCTGAAGCAGATGAAAAGCATCGAAAATGGGCTATGTTGATGGGGGGTGGTAGGCCAAGTGCGAGACGTGGTGGTGCGTATTCAATTTTCTTATGAGAATGGTTGTCCAGGAAAGGGGTTTTATCGTGTCATGGGTAAACTTGACTTGATGTATGATGGTTGAATGAACATGAAGTGCTTCCCAGACTTGGATGGTATGGCCATGGCTCCAAATATTTGGTGTATGGTCTACTTGAGTGTTGGATGCCATGGAGGGTGAGGATCTACCAACCTACACGAAATTTTATCACATGTGAGGTGAGGTGATGATAAACATGGTCGGTTGCATGGAACCTATGGTTACTTTCTATGGAGAAATGATGTCCAGATATGCAAATCTTCTTTGGGGATACTATCATGCTAGGGATAGAATGATACCTGCTCTTGTACCTTAAATAGCTGGGGCAACAGGTGATTTGACGTGCTTGTAATACCTGCAACCAATAACCCAAGTAAAAGCATCTTTTCTATTCAAAATTATTGAAAATAACTTTGAATGGGAAGTGATAAGAGAGGGCATACCTGTCATCACTGAAAAAATGAATTTTTCTGAGGCATGGATGTATTAAGCCTATTTGAATGTGATGAGGTGTTGATCATTGTGTTTCTTGTGGTTTTGAAATTGGGCATTCTGAGCTCCCGTTATGGACTCTTGAATAATGAGAAAAGGGTGATATATAGGCCAATATAACTCATTTCAATTCATTTGTGTCGTTTTATAGTATAAGGTCAGAGTTGAGCCCTTGCTGTCAAGCCTTTCTTACTGTTGTGATCAGCATGAGTACCCGAGATTTGTTTTGTCAGTGTTAAGTAGGGCCATGAACCCTGATTTTCAATTTAGTCAGTTTTTCCTGTGGGGGTCCTTACAAATGTGATTTGTACGGATTACCTACCACTTTTTTGCCTCAATCATGCATGCAATCGACGCAGAGTTGTGCTGACCTCGCAGAGAAGGAAGCTTTCCCTTGAGTTTATCGCGCTTGGGAGCACTTTTACGCAATGAAGCACTCATCTATTCTTGATACAGACGCATGGATGTCGCAACTGTGTAGAAAATAGGCATGATGATAAGCAAAAGACTTGAAATTTTTTTTATTTTTTTTTTGGTCATTGATTTTGGTTTTTCTCTGGTAACAGGATGTTTTAGCATGAGCAGGATTGACCTGATCTTTGCATTGTTGTGGCTCAGGATGCCAATGTGCGAAGGCTCTTGGCGTAGTGGAGTTTGCTGAAATTTTTGGAGAAAAACATCCTAAGATCACAGGATAGTCTGCTCTATTTCATGGTCCGTTGTTGGAACAAAGATGGTGAGTGATGGTCTTGCAGCATAGAGACATCTTCATCCATCCGGAGACATATGTTTAATTTTTTACTGACCTAATGCCTCAGGGCGAGGCGCTATCACACCCACTCCCTCCTGGGAGGGTGAGTATCTGACGCAGGGCTAAGCAACATTGTGGTTGTGAGTTGCTTACCCAGGGATGTGTCTGCATTGACTCAGTGAATGACTTAGTTGATCGGTGCACCATGGAGATGATAGTTCAATTGACGGGGCCATCGTCGCCCAATAGGACATCTGGATCTCATATTGGTGTCTTGCGCCAAGTCCGGGCTGGTCACTTCTACGACTAGGCGTGCCATGTGTATGATGGCATCGTATCATAGTTAGGGAAGGTCCAGGGAGGATCTTCCAGGGTTTTTACATATGTGAGCATCTTATGCAGCATCATGTTCAAGAGAGTAGTGATGCTCCAACCTTTTGTGCCAGTGCCCACTGGTCCCCATAGGGATCCTCAGATGCAGCAGTGGGAACCCGTGATGCCTCATGGTGAAGGTGGGGAGGTTGGTCGTTACTGGGATGCAACTGTTGAGGCATGGTTCCAAGCGAACCCGTAGATGTTCTTGGATTATCCGTACTCGGCGATGGATTTCCGGGGGGACCCGGATATGGGTCTTCTTGTCGGCTATGTGTGGGGTCCAGCAGGTATGACTTTTAATGTTTTTTTGCATTTTTTTGAAGATTTTATGATGTTTATATTTATATTTTTTTTATGGTGATACTGACACTCTCCTTGTTTCTCTTGCAGATGTGGGGGCGGTCGGGCGTCCTCTTGCCCACTTGGTCGAGCATAAGCCACCAAGGAGGGGCCTAGATGGGGCTGATCAAGCCCAGGTTGGGGGGCAGGGAGGTGGTGTGGGCCCTTCAGGGGAGAGCAGAAGTGTTGCCGCTGCCAAGGGGATGTTGCCCTTCTTGCTCACACCAAGGCGGCTGAGGCTCCGGTGGCGACAGTCAAGGAGCATCTAGCTTCTGATGAGGCTCATGTCCAAGTTGCGGATGCACGTGTAGTGGACTTAGCCGACTCATGGAGTCAATTAGAGAGGTTGACCTATGGTATGCCGACCCAGGGTTTTGTGGTTGATTTGGATGACACATGGCTCGAGGCATCGATGGCTCGAGAGAGGGCACATCGCCCGAAATTGCGCCATGTGGTGCTCGCGGTTTTGATTGTTGCACTTGTACTAGCACCAGGTGCAACTCTAGGTCCAGAGGACCCACCTAGAGGGGCTTAGCCCTAGAGATTTTTTTATATTCATAGAATGTGACTATTATGAGGATGCTTCCTTATTTTTTTATGAGATGTAGACATATTTTTTGGCTGACATTCTAGTCAGGGACATGACTTGTATATTGTGACCCATATATTTTTTGATGTATATATGCGAGATGTGTATTTTTGCGGCTCTGGTGATGTGTCTATGGTTATTTATTGATGGATGTTGTGTACCTATGATGGATATCTATTTTTTTATGTTTTTCTCTTTTATATGAATGATGGTTTATACGAGATGCATTCCAATCTAGAATGTGATTAGTGTTACAATCAGTTGTCTAGTTTTGATTTCTTGGTATATGTGTGAAATCTTCATGCATGCAAATATTTCCTAAATAGTTGAGAATCTTGTACTTCAAAATCTTGGTTTAACTGCGAAACCATTGGTTGGGAATCAAGGTAGATATGTAGATGGTGAATTCCTTGGTTGAAGTCATCGCTCATCAGCCCAATGACGACATCTTATTCAACCTAAGTATTGGTGGCTGATACGATGCATACTCTGTTGGTGAAGAATGGTGATCGTTCAGGATAGTAAATGGCCCAGGTGGCTGCTACTAGATTTTGAGACCATCGCGAGGCTCCATCAACGAATCCAAATAGTGGATGGGGGGACAATCCATATGTGACACCAGACAAATTTTTAGAACAAGTCTTTGATGATTGTGATCATCTTAAAAAACAGATTATGCTACATGCATTTTATCTCTAAGGCTGAGACCTCCTGCCCTTATCGGTGAAATTTCTTAAGGTAGAGCCCATTTACGGGGTTAGATATGCATGTACCGTCGAGCTCTGACAGGATATATGCCCCCTTGAGGAGGCAATGTTTTATGATGTAGGGACCTTTCAATAATGTTTCGAACTTCCCGGGTCCTAGGGCCTCTTTCGCGACATCGTAGTGGAGGACTAACTCTCCCTCGGTAAATGAACGAGGGGTAATGTTGCGATCAAATAATGATTTTAACCATTTCTTATGTGCCTCATTATATTGGAGTGACTCTCGTTGATTTTCATCGACGATTTCTAACTATACCAATTGTGGTTCTAAAGCTTGGGTATCATCGAGGAGTTCGATGGCGGCATGTAAGTTGGGGATTTCACGTTCGATGGGAATCACGGCTTCTACCCCGTACACGAGGTGGAAAGGTGTGAATCCTATTGAGTTTTTAACTATCGTGTGGTATGCCCACAGGGCTAGAAAAACCATGTGGTTCTAGTTCGTTTTATGATCATTCACCATAAGTTGTAACATTTTTTTAAGCACTTTTTTGACAACTTATACCTGTCCATTGGACTGAGGATCGTATGGTGATGCAAACTCATGTGTGAATCCTAGGTGATGAGATAGATCCTGTAATATTTCATTCTCAAAATTATTTCCGTGATCAGAGGCTAAATCCTTAGGGACACCGAATCATGTGATGATATGATTGAATAGAAACCGTGCAGAAGTTTCTGTTGCATTGTCATATGTGGGCATGGTTTCTTCCCATTTGGTGAAATAGTCAATGACTACAATTATGTATTTGTGGCTCCCATATGACACAAGGTTGCAAGTTATAAAGTCTATCCCCCATTTTCAAAAGGGATCGGCTATGATGATCAATTGCAGAAGAGCAGGAGGTGCTCTTGCCTTGTGGGTGAAGCGTTGGCATCACTCACACCTTTTGACTGCCTGAATGAAATCGCGGAATAAGGTGGGCCAGAAATAATCTACTCGTAGAAATTTTTGGGTGGTATCCATCCTGAGAGGTGGTTTCCACAAGCTCCACTATGATAGTCATTTAGGGCTTGCTCAGCTTGGTCGTGCGTGAGGCATCGTCATAGGAGAGTATTGATCCCTCATCGATAAAGGACGTCTCCCATGAGGAGGTATCGGAGAGCCTGGTGGCGTATGTGCCTTCAGTTGTCGTGTGTGAGCTTAGGATTGAACTTTTGGGTTTGTAAAAATAAGAGGATATCGTCATACCAAGGATCGTCAATCGTCACTAGAAATAGATGTTCGTCCTGTAGTGAGTCATTGACTAGGGATCCTTTAGTCTGACTTGGGAGGTCAGTGATGAACTCAGCTAATATAAAATATTTTTTTCTCTTGGGGGAGTTAAACTATAGGTCAAATTCCTGCAGTATGACTGCCCAGCGAATGTATTTGAGGTTCATTAGACGGTGGGTTAGTAGGTATCTCCTAGGGTTTATAGTTGCAACGACTATTGTAGTTCATAGGATAATGTAGTGTCGATGCTTTTGTACTGCGTGTATAAGGGCTAGGGAATTTTTTTCTTTGGATTCATATCATAAGGCGGGGCCCAATATGTTCTTACTGATGTAATAAATTACATGTTCTTTACCATCGGGTCCATCTTGGATTAACACCCTGGCTATGGCAGTTTCTAATGCTGACAGATATAGGGTGTAATATTTGACATAATTTGATGGGTTGATTAATGGGGTTGAAGACAATGCATATTTTAGCACCTCAAACGATTGTTGGGCTTGATCGTCCCATTTAAACGGGATATCCTGATGAAGCATGCATATGAATCCTTGTGCACAAGTAGCATAATCTAGGATAAAGCATCTCAGGAAATTAGCTTTCCCCTGCAATATTTGGAGTTTCTTGAGGGTTTTGGGTGGTGGAACCTCTTTGATGGCTTAGAATTTGAGGAGGTCCACTCTGATCCCTTTTTGGGATAGTATAAATCCTAATAGTTGACCTGCATTGACACAAAATATGCCCTTGAGAGGGTTCAAGCGTAGGTTGTAATGTCGGCATATTTGGAATACTAACCATAAATCCTCCAGGTGATCACTTCGCTTCTTGGATCGAATGGTGATATCATCCAAGTAAGCGAGGATAAGGTGGGCTAGTTCATGGAAGATATAGTTCATGTCCTACTGGAAGGTGGCTCTAGCACTTTTTTAGATCGAATGGCCTAACCCGGTATGCCAATGTGCCCCAAGGGGTGGTGAATGTTGTCTTGTATCAATATGTATGTCAGATTTGAATTTGGTTATACCCTGAGAACTCGTTCATGAAGGACAGGGCCTCGTGACTGACACAAGCATCAGTGACTTAGTTGATAAATGGGGTAGGGTAGTTGTCTTTTGGACAAGCTTTGTTCAAACCTCAGAAATCATTACAAGCGCGAATGGTGCCATGTTTTTTCATGACAAGAATAGGGTTGTGTTGGGCCTTAGTTTTGGTCTTATTTTGCTCAAAGAAACTTATTTATCCATCTATTTTCCATCCATTTTCCATTCATTTATTCCATTTTGACATATATTTGATATCTATTCAGGTATTTAATTTTAATTTTCCAAATTCTAAAGTTTTTATGAAAGTTTGATTTTTAGTGCAAAATTGGCTGATTCAGAAATTCCCGTAATAGCTATATGGTTGATATGGTTGCAGGACACTTGGGCACGAGTTGAATGCATGGATGGACAACTTGGCAACTAGGACTAAGCCACCTATGCTTAGTTCGAACAGAACAAGTTTTATTAGGCCCATTTAGTTCTAGTCAATCATGACTAGTCATTCAGAAATCCCATAGAAATAGGGCAGTTTTGAGATTCTATGGGATTCACCATATTTCTTGGGATAAGAACAATGAATTCGACTTGGATAGGTGGATGAGAAGTAGATGGGTTTGTTTGAGTAAAAATAGATCAGTTTGTTCATGAGACTTCTTATTTAAAGCCAAAGCCTTGATGGCTTATGTATTAGGATTATTATTGACTTATATACTTTTATATTGTGAAAGTCTAGAAGAATATTTGGAAAGGTTTTTGTATAATCTACAGAAATCTAAACAACATTCTCTAAATCAAGAAACCATTCGAACAATCTTTCTCAAGGGTATAAGGGATGAATATCTTGACATTTTGAATGTGATGGGTAAAGGAGATATCTCAAACCTACCATTCGAAGAAATTGTTGACTTATGTCAAAAATATTCTAGAGGAAGAGCAAAAACAGGAAGAAGAGAAGTAAGTTCAAAAGCAGCAAAGTCAGCTGCAGGAGGGATAACACGAGCTGGAATAGGAAGTTTATTGGAAAATTTCAAAACAGATCTTTTAAGTACATTAGGGACACAAGTAGATGTGCTAAAGGAAAATAAGAGGAAAGAAGAACAAGACCAAGCTTTAGCAATCTTTTGTCCCAAGTGTAGAAACAAACATCCATTAAGAGAATGTCCTTTAGATAGTGTTAAGAGTATTCAAAGGGTCTTGCATTTAAAAACATTCCAATTTAAAATTGTCTAAAATTGAAAGAATTACAAATAAATCAATGCAGAAGTGCCAGAATGGAAGGTTTTTATTATGTAGGCACCACGAAGACCATGGCAACCTAGAATGCCTCAACAAAATCAGCAACAGTTCCCTCAACAAAATTACCTTTATCCATCTCAAAATCCTTGGACAACTCCAATGCCATGGCAAGCTTGGCCTCCACAACAATATCCACAACAACCTGCACAAGGTTGGAGAGGATATGGTTATGGAAACCAGCCACCTCAACAATACCAGCAACAATATCAACAGCCATTCACATATCCGCAATATCCTCAATCCATACCATTTCAACAACACCATTCTGCATATCCACAATCCATTCCATATCCGCAGCAGAATCCCCCACCGTTGTTGACCCAACCACAACAGTTGCAGCTACCCACAAATCAACCCAGACCAACTCAATTACCCGCACAACCAATTGCAAATCCAAATAATAAGGTGGAAAAAGCTGCATATACTGTAGAGGAAGCAACATGTTTTCCCACATATTCAATTCTTCCTCTTAATGAAGTCCATCTAAGGTCTGGAAAAGTGCTTAAAAAGGATTCTCCTCCAATCATAGAAGAACCAACCGAACAAGGAGAATCACCTGAAACATCACAAACTAAGATACAAATTCAGAAAGAAACAAACATTACAACTCAAACACCACCTTATCCTGAAAGGTTAGTGGAACAACAAAAAGAAATAACCCTTCCTGAATTTGATATTTTAGATGAGTTAAAAAATGCTTATGTGAAAATTCCTTTGTTAAAGGCAATTAAAGAAATACCAATATATGCTAAAACAATAAAGGAAATGTGCATTAAGAAAACTCAGAGAAAGAAGAAGGATCCTACTACAATCCAAGTCATTGGTAAACTAGCAAGTCTCATGTCTACAGAAAACAAAATAGAAAAATATATTGATCCTGGTATCCCTAAGGTTACTATATCAATAAATAATTTTTCAGTGCCAAACACATTAATAGACTTGGGAGCAGCTATAAATGTAATGACAATGGAGACCATGAAAACTTTGCATTTGAACAACATTAGATCAACCTCTACAATCTTAGAATTGGCAGACAGATCTAAGGTTGTTCCTGAAGGAATATTGGAAGATATTATAGTCTCTTTGGATTCATGGGAGTATCCTGTTGACTTCCTTATTCTGCAACCAAAAACAAATTTGGGAGGACATCCTCTAATCTTAGGAAGACCATGGTTAGCTACCGCCGATGCCTTTATAGGATGCAGATCAGGAAGCATGATTATTTCACATGGAGATGAAAGGAAACATATTGCTCTTTATTCACCTACACAGTCAACTTCTTTAGAATCAGTACTTGAAGCTCAAGAAAAACAACAAACTAAATCATTTTTAAGTATAAATAAATTCTTTGATTTAAGAGAAGAAGAAGAGAATGAAGACTTAATGGATCTTTTCATTTCAGAACCAAGTATTTCAGAGCAGCTTAGAGAAGTTCAATATGAAGCTGCAAATAACCTTTTAAATCAATGCTTTCAGGAAACTTGTACTGTTCAAACTTTGCGGAAATCTTTTATAGACATCTTTCCTGTAAACACAATCTCCAATCCAACAATAAAAACAATTGAGGTAAATCCTGGAAAACATTTAAACATTGGAAACGAGTTGCAATCAACACAAGAGAAAGAGGTAATTGCATTATTACAGAAATATTCAAAAGCTTTTACCACATGTGTCCACCACATCTATACAGATGATCAACTCAAACCTGTAAGACAACCTCAAAGACGAATGAATCCCATGATGAAAGAAATAGTGAAAGAGGAACTGCAAAAATTGTTGAATGTTGGATTCATCTATCCTATTTCAGATAGTCAATGGGTTTCTCCACTGGTTATTGTACCAAAGAAAAATGGAAAGTGGAGGGTATGTGTGGATTATCGAGAACTAAACAAAGCTACACTAAAGGATCATTTTCCTCTACCATTTATTGATCAAGTGTTAGACTCATTGGCTGGAAAGAAATTCTTCTCTTTCTTGGATGGGTTTAGCGGGTACAACCAGATTAGAATAGCAACAGAAGACCAAGACAAGACAACATTTACTTGCCCATGGGGAACCTATGCATATAATGTTTTGCCATTCGGTTTATGTAATGCACCTGCAACTTTTCAACGAGCAGTGCTTGCAATTTTTGCTGATCTAATCCATGAATGTGTAGAGGTTTAAATGGATGACTTTACAGTTTATGGAAACACATATAATGATTGCTTAAATAATCTTGAGAAAGTGTTGAAACGATGCATTGAAACAAATTTGTCATTAAGCAATGAGAAATGCTATATAATGTTGACCGAAGGAATAGTTCTGGGACACCATATTTCTTCTTCAGGAATAAAAGTGGATCCAGCAAAAATCCAAGTCCTAGTAACCTTAATGCCTCCTACAACACAGAAAGAGGTAAGAAGTTTCTTAGGCTATGCAGGCTATTATAGACGATTCATTGAAAACTTCAGTAAAATAGCCCAACCTCTGTTCAAATTATTAGCAAAAGATATTGAATTTCACTGGACAAATGACTGTCAAAATGCATTTCAAATTCTAAAAGAAAAATTATCAGTTGCACCCATTCTCCGTGGACCAAATTGGTCTTTGCCATTTCATATATCAACCGATGCATCTGATACCGCAATAGGTGCCTCCCTTGGACAGAAAGAGAACTTGTTCAATTATGCAATATACTTTATAAGCAAGAATCTAACACCTGCAGAGTTGAACTATACAGTCACCGAGAAAGAAATGTTAGCCGTTATACATGCAGTAAACAAATTCAGACATTATATAATAGGATATCAAGTTTTCATTCATACAGATCATTCAGCAATCAAATATTTGATGAATAAACCTATAACCAATGGAAGAGTAACAAGATGGTTACTATTACTGCAAGAGTTTAATATCACAATACAAGATCGGCCAGGCAAGGAAAATCAAGTAGTTGACTTTCTGTCCCGCATACATTCACCCAATGATCCAAATCCAGTTGCAGATAACTTTCCCGATGAACATTTGTTTGCTATCACGGTAAAAACACCATGGTTTGCAGACATGGCAAACTATTTATCTTCTGGAAAGTTACCAAACCAATTCACTAAAAAGCAAAGACACAAAATTATTAAAGAAAGTTCCAGATATAGTTGGGTAAATGGTGATTTATTTTATACTGGTTCAGATTTGATAATTAGAAAATGTGTGCGAGAAGATGAAATATTAGATATTCTAAAGGCATGTCACGATGAACCATGTGGTGGCCATTTTGCAGATAAACGAACAGCATATAAGGTGTTGCAACTGGGCTACTACTGGCCATCCATCTTCCAAGACTCTAAGAAATATGTCAAGCAATGTGACAGTTGCCAAAGAACAGGGAGACCAATAACAAGAGATGAGATGCCGCTGAAGCCACAAGTCCTCATAGAACCATTTGAGCAATGGGCGCTTGACTTTGTTGGACCCATCAATCCATCATCAAATGGAAACAAGTACATCTTAGTATGTACAGATTATGTAACCAAGTGGGCAGAGGCGAAAGCAGTGCATAGAGCAACAAAAGATATAGTGGTCAACTTTCTTTTTAAAGAAATCTTTGTCAGATATGGAGTACCTAGACAAATTGTAACAGATCAAGGAACACAATTTACATCAAAACTGGTACGAGATCTAACAGAGAAGTACAAGATCAAACATAGAACATCTACACCATATCATCCTCAAGCAAATGGACAGGTTGAATCAACAAATAAAGTCCTAGAGAATATCATGACAAAAACAGTACAGCTGAACAGAAAAGATTGGTCTGAAAAATTACAAGATGCACTATGGGCCTATAGAATTACATGGAAGAATACAACTGGTTTTAGTCCATACCAGTTAGTATATGGAAAAGAGGCCTTATTTCCTATAGAGTTTCAGATACAAACATACAGACTAGCAGTTGAATTAGGACTAGACCTGACAGAAGCACAACAGCAGCGGATCATGGAACTGAATCAGTTAGATGAGCATCGTCAACAAGCCATAGAACATACTACATTGGTGCAACAACAAAGAATGAAGTGGCACGCCAGATATATCAAGACAAAGACATTTCGCAAGGGAGATTGGGCATTACTTTTTGACTCCAAGTTCAAAGATTTCAAAGCAAAGTTCACAACACACTGGCTAGGCCCATATGAAATTGATGAAATCTTCGACAATGGAGCAGTAAAGATCAAGACAATTGACCAGGATTCCACCTCCTTTATAGTGAATGGACATAGGCTCAAAGTTTATAATAAGCCTATCAGTAAAGAAGCATTTATGAAACAACTGACAGAAGATACAGAACTGGAAGTCATGGCACACCAAGTTCAGCCATCTTCCAGTCCTGTAGTTGAATAAAAATAAAAAAAATATAATAAAAAAAAAATAATAATAAAAAAAAAAATAAAAAAAATAATAATAATAAAAAAAAACATAAAAAATAATAATTTGTTTGCTAGTGAAAACCAGGCAACTGGCACTATGCAAACACGAATTCATAGGGGAAAATCAAGGCAACTTGGACTCTATGAATTCCTTTTCTTGTTCTATTGTTCTCACATAACTTCAATACAGGTACTCTCCATCAACAAATGACTAGAGGACAAGTCATATCTTAAGCAAGGGGGAGACTTGTATTAGATCTTTAGCTGAAAAGCTGAAGTATAGAAGAAACTTGTATTGTCAACAGAGGGACCTGAAAGAAGAAATCAATACAGAGGGACCTGAGAGACCTGCCAAAACAACATGTGCAAGCAGTGCAGAGGGACCTGAAACAAAGAATCAGTATAAAGGGACCTGATTTTCAATTCAAGAACCAGAGCATGAAGGACAAGGAGCAGCAATAAAATTCACTTTTTGATTCATCTAACAACATCTGACTTCATTCCACCTGTACAAACATCATTCAGGGAAGTATATGAATAGTCATTTTGTGCTTGAAATTCAAATTTTTCTTAGGAATTTTTAGTTTTTGTTAAGTTAAAGTTAGTACCTGAAGATATTCAATATTCCTATACATATCCTATATTCATAATTCCCTATACATATCCTATCTTCATAATATCCTATACATATTCCATTTCATTCATATACACATTTCTCATACATATTCCCTATAAACCTAAATATTTTTCTTGAGCAAAAGACCAAGCTAGGACAACTCTTTCCACCTGCATACATAAATCAAGCATTAGTATGGTGATGATTTTAAAAATGACCTAAGATGGTCATTTTAAAAATCATAAAGATATGCATAAAAGACATAAGGTTAATACGCATAAGAGGTAAGGTCAATGGCATATAATCAATGCGCATATGGTATAATCATAGGCAAAGGTATAAGGCGCATAGTTGGAACATAATGGTTATGACATAGTTGACAGGTTTGACAGAATGATAATGGCATATACAACGTAGGAGAATCATTGCACGAAAGGACACGGCGGAAGTAATCAGTTCATGCAGAAGGTAGTGATGATACGGGTGTATCATTCAAAGTGAAATGCGTTGGTGCATATCATAGCACACGACGATGGGAAATCAACGTGCACGGTGGTGACAATACAGCGTGATAATTCAACCATAGCGTGCACGGTGGTGTGATAAAACAACCATGTGATTCAAACATAACGTGCGCAGGTGGTGGTGTACGTATATAGTTTAAACATTAAACAAGGCAGTGGTATCCTCATGACACAGTCTGTCGACTGGTCAAAGAGGACAACCATACCAACCTCACATAATAACGCCATCAGACACGGTACAACCATGAACTCGGTCCATTCATGACTTTCAACCTCATTCCTCATTGCCCGAGCTCAGAAGGAAGGCGTTTTGAAACAAAACATTGATCTGAAGAAAAGAGAAGGCGGTTGATTAATCTGGAAAGAAGAGAAGGCGGTTGAAGCAGCGGAATAGTGAAATCGCTCCGGGGAAAGCAAGAAGGCGAATTTAAGGTAAGAAATTGCTCCGGATTCGACGATCAGAGATCACAGATTTCCAGGATTGAGTCAGGTAACAGTGGAGTTCATTAACACTCAGCGATTATGGAATATTTTTTGACATTAATTTGTGATCCTGTGTTTTGACACCAGCTCAGTTAACCGAAACAGTAGGGATTTGGAGCGCCGATTACATTCCACGCGTTTTGTTGACAGTCAGGTAATTTCAAAACCCGTGATTATCTCCAGATCGACAACACTTAAGGTTTGATGATAGAGTGTGATGCGCAGCATCGTGAGGAAAATCCGTTGCATGAGTAACAAGTTTTAAGTGAAGTAGTATGGCGGAGGGTTGTTGAATTGCGCACTAAGCCGTGATCTATGCGCACCAATGTTTTCACAAACAGTTAGCGTGTAAACTAAAAAAAAACGCCATAAAACATTTTGTTGCCACTGCGTTTTGTTTTGTTTTGACAGTCAGGGATCAAATGCTTAAAGGTCACATTGAATTATGGATGAAAAATAGAGTCGGGTTCGATGAAGACGTGTTGAGGCCGAAAGCTTGTTGCATAACTGCATTTTCATGATAAGTCTGCATGCAATTTTGTTTAACACCTTTGCTTAAACCCAAACAGTGCGAAAAATTTCATATTAGGCCGAGAGCACTCTTTGATTTTTTTTTATATATATACACAAGTAAATCATGATTGTGTGGTTTGTGATACTGTGTGTATTTAATAAAAAAAACAGAGATCAGTGTATTAACAGAGTATACAGGTGTTGCTTGTATTCGACAGGGAATTCAGAAGAGTGCTATTGAAAGGAAATATATCAGAGGTTAAAAGTGCAGAGTTGAGTTGAGTCAGAAGAAGAAGGTAAGCTTCTTTGCTTACTGAATTTCATTTTAAAAAAAATAGTCATAATTTTTATTAAAATGAAGTCAGTAACAGCAGAAGCCTACATTGATTGGTTTACAGAAACAATGGCAAACAGGGTAGAGCCAAAATTTCAAATAGAAAGCTGGGGAAAAGAGACCATAGAAAAACTCTATCAGGCAGGAATGATAGGCTTCCTACAGAAATTTATTGGCCATTCTGAGGAGATAACCAAAGATTTTATAAAGAATTTCAATCAAGACCAAACTCGAATAGGAGAAATCATTGTTCCAGTAACCCAAGAATACTTGTCCAAAGCCTTAGATTTGCCAATGTTAGGAGAGAAGTATTACAAAGGGTTACACTTCAAGGAGAAAGCATGGACTTTCTTCCTTGAGAAAAATCGGAAGGGAACATTTGATAGGACAAAAGGTATACCCAGGGAATGGTTTAATGAGCCATGGAGAGAATTGGTCTTGATTATTCAAAAGTTTTTAACTTGTGACCGAGGATATAGTGTTGCCCATTTATATCATGTTAAACTTCTACAACACATCAAGGGGGAAGATAGGATTAATTTACCTTATTTCCTATATAAAAGCCTCTTAAAAATGATTGAAACAACAAGACATGAAAACAGGCTTAAGGCAGGACAAATGTATCATCAAGGATTGATTAAAATCCTAGTTGAATATCAAGTAAGATTGCAGGGCATAGTGTGGAGAGAATTCATGGTTAAAAATCATTTTACTGAACATATTACAGAGGTGCAAGAGAAAACAGAGCAGGAAAGTAGGGGAGTGATGAATTCACCCGTGTATCCTAGAACAAGAGCCAAACAGCAAAATAATATGGCTATGGATTATGAAATATCTGTGATGTCTATTCCCAAAAGATTTACAAACAAAAGTCCCATCAATTTAGACAAGGAAGAAGAAACATATTTTCCAAGACCACAAGAAGAAAATAACATTCCACAAGAAGAATTTGATAGGGATTCTGCCTATGATGATGAAGCAGCTGCATCATTAATGAAAACAACTCAGGATTTTGAAAAAGATGGGAAAATCAAGGATTTGACTGATCAATTAGAAATTAGTAAAATTTTTGAAAAACAGTTAGAAGAGGAGAACAAAGAAAACAGGAAAGAAAATGCTAAATTGATCAAAACAAATGAAAAATTGAAAGAAGACTTGGGGAAATTGAAAAGGAAGAATGATCTAATTTCTAAACAAGCATTTAAATGGTTGAAGGAAAAGAACATGTGGCAGGCCAAGTATGAGAAGCAGAAGGTTAAAGCAACTTTGTTTAAAGAACAACATGACACAAGTTTAGATTGTTTGGCAAGGGCAGCACAACAGGAAGCATCAACAGGTACAACATCTACTTCAGGAAGAAGAAGGTCAAAGAGGAACAGGCAAGCATGGGGACATGCTTGATGATAAGCAAGGGAGAGATGTTGGGCCTTAGTTTTGGTCTTATTTTGCTCAAAGAAACTTATTTATCCATCTATTTTCCATCCATTTTCCATTCATTTATTCCATTTTGACATATATTTGAGATCTATTCAGGTATTTAATTTTAATTTTTCAAATTCTAAAGTTTTTATGAAAGTTTGATTTTTAGTGCAAAATTGGCTGATTCAGAAATTCCCGTAATAGCTATATGGTTGATATGGTTGCAGGACACTTGGGCACGAGTTGAATGCATGGATGGACAGATTGGAAACTAGGACTAAGCCAACTATGCTTAGTTCGAACAGAACAAGTTTTATTAGGCCCATTTAGTTCTAGTCAATCATGACTAGTCATTCAGAAATCCCATAGAAATAGGGCAGTTTTGAGATTCTATGGGATTGACCATATTTCTTGGGATAAGAACAATGAATTCGACTTGGATAGGTGGATGAGAAGTAGATGGGTTTGTTTGAGTAAAAATAGATCAGTTTGTTCATGAGACTTCTTATTTAAAGCCAAAGCCTTGATGGCTTATGTATTAGGATTATTATTGACTTATATACTTTTATATTGTGACAATTTTGGATTGAGAAGTTAATTTGAAGACTTGTGCTGTTATCAATTTGCTGTTCAATGTTATGGATGTGTGACTGAAGTTAAGCTTCTGAGATCATTTATCAAGTGTGCAAGGCAAGGGTGGAAGGGCCCCCATTCCAAGCTAAGTACACTTTCTTGTAACTAGTTTTATTTCCTTGTTGTAGAACTGGTTTTCAAAGCTTTATTTCAGATTGATTAATGATTTATGCATAGTGATTGATGTCATTAGTTTATAACTTATTCATCACTTTATCAAGTTGGAAAAACCGATGTATCAAGTTGAGCATCCCTTCTATGAAAATGATGAATTAAAGTTGGTTTCTTTTGTTGTGTGCAAGCAATTTCTTGTTGAGATTTTTAATATTAAGATGAATAAATTATAAACACTTTACATGTCTCTTAAGTTAAGAGCTTCTTTCATTTCATAATTTATCCATCTTAAATTTCTTGGTTTTTAATCTCTGATTCATTAAGTGGTAATTGAGGTTGAAATGAATTTCTTGAGTCAAGAACCATTTCAATATTATTCCTCCTTTTAAACTAATTGAGTTGGAGTTGTAAAATGTATTACTTTTAGCATATCTTTCAAGGTTGATTATATATGATCTTCACATATAGTGATCTTGCCTCAAAGCATAAACAACCCGGATTGATAATAAATATTGTGTTAGTTTAGGAACATAAATTAGCTCAACATTTTGGCGCCGTTGCCGGGGAGGCAAATATCGGCATAGTCAATAGAGAGAAAAAAATAAAAAAAAAATACAAAAACAGTAGTTACACTTTTTAGTTATGTTTCTTTATGCCTAGACATAGAGGTCCTCATGGTAGATTTATTAAAAACCCCCCACAAATAGAGATAGGATCATCAAACACCCCAGTTACTGGTAATCCAATCATTGAGGAATTGGCAGAAAAACAAAGAAGTGGACAAAGATTGACTTTGATTGAGAGACAAACTTTGTTAGCTTGGGAAGTAAAGCAAAAACAATCTTCAACTTCTGGAAAACAAAAAGAAATTATCAAAGGAAAACAAACTTTATTTCCATCCATAAATCCTCCTATCTTTGACCAACCTGAAACTCCACTTAAAATTGAAACAAATCAACCAATGGCAGAAGAAGGACATGGATTTGTTATTCTCACTCCTGAACAACGAGCTCAATATGAAAGACAACAAGCAGAATGGAGAAGAAAAAGAGAAGAGGATGCAAAACAAGAAAATGATAGAAAAATGGAAAATGATCAGAAAAGACAAGAAGATGAAACTACCTTTGGCTTTCCAATAATTGACACAAGTGCAATATTAGGAGAAGAAGTGAAAATGAAAAATATTCCACCTTCTGTATTGCCAAATTTTTATGGAATGTCAACAGAATATCCTGATTCATTTATGTTTGAATTTGATATTCTATGTAGAACATATGGATATACTGATGACATCCATAAACTTCGTCTTTTCCCTGCAACATTAAAAGCAACAGCCTTGAAATGGTTTATGGGTTTAGGAGAACATACAATAACTTCTTGGGATGATATGAGATCAGTCTTCCTTAAAAAATATCAAGCTTATTGCAGATCTAGAGATTCAAAGGAAGATATTTTTAGAATGACACAACAAGAAGATGAAAGTCTAGAAGAATATTTGGAAAGGTTTTTGTATAATCTACATAAATCTAAACAACATTCTCTAAATCAAGAAACCATTCGAACAATCTTTCTCAAGGGTATAAGGGATGAATATCTTGACATTTTGAATGTGATGGGTAAAGGAGATATCTCAAACCTACCATTCGAAGAAATTGTTGACTTATGTCAAAAATATTCTAGAGGAAGAGCAAAAACAGGAAGAAGAGAAGTAAGTTCAAAAGCAGCAAAGTCAGCTGCAGGAGGGATAACACGAGCTGAAATAGGAAGTTTATTGGAAAATTTCAAAACAGATCTTTTAAGTACATTAGGGACACAAGTAGATGTGCTAAAGACAAATAAAAGAAAAGAAGAACAAGACCAAGCTTTAGCAATCTTTTGTCCCAAATGTAGAAACAAACATCCATTAAGAGAATGTCCTTTGGATAGTGTTAAGAGTATTCAGGTTTGTGGTCTTTGTACAGAAAAACATTCCACAGAAAATTGTCTAAAATTGAAAGAATTACAAATGAATTCAATGGAAGAAGTGCCAGGAATGGAAGGTTTTTATTATGTAGCACCACGAAGACCATGGCAACCTAGAATGCCCCAACAAAATCAGCAACAATTCCCTCAACAAAATTACCTTTATCCATCTCAAAATCCTTGGACAACTCCAATGCCATGGCAAGCTTGGTCTCCACAACAATATCCACAACAACCTGCACAAGGTTGGAGAGGATATGGTTATGGAAACCAGCCACCTCAAAAATACCAGCAACAATATCAACAGTCATTCACATATCCGCAATATCCTCAATCCATACCATTTCAACAACAACATTCTGCATATCCACAATCCATTCCATATCCGCAGCAGAATCCCCCACCGTTGTTGACCCAACCACAACAGTTGCAGCTACCCACAAATCAACCCAGACCAACTCAATTACCAGCACAACCAATTGCAAATCCAAATAATAAGGTGGAAAAAGCTGCATATACTGTAGAGGAAGCAACATGTTTTCCCACGTATTCAATTCTTCCTCTTAATGAAGTCCACCTAAGGTCTGGAAAATAAAAGGATTCTCCTCCAATCATTAAGAACCAACCGAACAAGGAGAATCAATTAAACATCACAAAACTAAGATACAACTGCAAAGAAACAAACATTACAACTCAAACCCCACCTTATCCTGAAAGGTTAGTGGAACAACAAAAAGAAATAACCCTTCCTGAATTTGATATTTTAGATGAGTTAAAAAATGCTTATGTGAAAATTCCTTTGTTAAAGGCAATTAAAGAAATACCAATATATGCTAAAACAATAAAGGAAATGTGCATTAAGAAAACTCAGAGAAAGAAGAAGGATCCTACTACAATCCAAGTCATTGGTAAACTAGCAAGTCTCATGTCTACAGAAAACAAAATAGAAAAATATATTGATCCTGGTATCCCTATGGTTACTATATCAATAAATAATTTTTCAGTGCCAAACACATTAATAAACTTGGGAGCAGCTATAAATGTAATGACAATGGAGACCATGAAAACTTTGCATTTGAACAACATTAGATCAACCTCTACAATCTTAGAATTGGCAGACAGATCTAAAGTTGTTCCTGAAGGAATATTGGAAGATATAATAGTCTCTTTGGATTCATGGGAGTATCCTCTTGACTTCCTTATTCTGCAACCAAAATCAAATTTGGGAGGACATCCTCTAATTTTAGGCAGACCATGGTTAGCTACCGCTGATGCCTTTATAGGATGCAGGTCAGGAAGCATGATTATTTCACATGGAGAAGAAAGGAAACATATTGCTCTTTATTCACCTACACAGTCAACTTCTTTAGAATCAGTACTTGAAGCTCAAGAAAAACAGCAAACTAAATCAGTTTTAAGTATAAATAAATTCTTTGATCTAAGAGAAGAAGAAGGGAATGAAGACTTAATGGATCTTTTCATTTCAGAACCAAGTATTTCAGAGCAGCTTAGAGAAGTGCAATATGAAGCTGCAAATAACCTTTTGAATCAATGTTTTCAGGAAACCTGTACTATTCAAACTTTGAGAAATTCTTTTATAGACATCTTTCCTGTAAACACAATCTCCAATCCAACAATAAAAACAATTGAGGTAAGTCCTGGAAAACATTTAAACATTGGAAATGAGTTGCAATCATAACAAGAACAAGAGGTAATTGCATTATTACAGAAATATTCAAAAGCTTTTGCCTGGGATTATACTGACATGCAAGGAATCCATCCTAACACATGTGTCCACCACATCTATACAGATGAACAAATTAAACATGTAAGACAACCTCAAAGACGAATGAATCCTATGATGAAAGAAATAGTGAAAGATGAATTGCAAAAATTGTTAAATGTTGGATTCATCTATCCTATTTCAGATAGTCAATGGGTTTCTCCACTGGTTATTGTTCCAAAGAAAAATGGAAAGTGGAGGATATGTGTGGATTATCGAGAACTAAACAAAGCTACACTCAAAGATCATTTTCCTCTACCATTTATTGGTCAAGTGTTAGACTCATTGGCTGGAAAGAAATTCTTCTCTTTCTTAGATGGGTTTAGCGGGTACAACCAGATTAGAATAGCAACAGAAGACCAAGACAAGACAACATTTACTTGCCCATGGGGAACTTATGCATATAATG
Organism: Pinus albicaulis; assembly: GCA_034641835.2. Lineage (NCBI taxonomy): Eukaryota > Viridiplantae > Streptophyta > Pinopsida > Pinales > Pinaceae > Pinus > Pinus albicaulis. The sequence goes on along the minus strand of CM076583.1, from coordinate 1,233,102,501 downwards.
TTTTTCCATTCGGTTTATGTAATGCACCTGCAACTTTTCAACGAGCAGTGCTTGCAATTTTTGCTGATCTAATCCATGAATGTGTAGAGGTTTATATGGATGACTTTACAGTTTATGGAAACACATATAATGATTGCTTAAATAATCTTGAGAAAGTGTTGAAACGATGCATTGAAACAAATTTGTCATTAAGTAATGAGAAATGCTATATAATGTTGACAGAAGGAATAGTTCTGGGACACCATATTTCTGCTTCAGGAATTAAAGTGGATCCAGCAAAAATCCAAGTCCTAGTAACCTTAATGCCTCCTACAACACAGAAAGAGGTAAGAAGTTTCTTAGGCTATGCAGGCTATTATAGACGATTCATTGAAAACTTCAGTAAAATAGCCCAACCTCTGTTCAAATTATTAGCAAAAGATATTGAATTTCACTGGACAAATGACTGTCATGGTGCTTATCGAGTAGAGGATATGAGAACCAACGCTATACTTTGTCCCTGAAGTTGACACTCATAGATGATTGGGCATTGGGGCATGTGTGCGCTTCTACCATCTCCAAGTTTTTGTTTTGGTTGCTCTATCTCTTTTTGGGAGTTCAGAATCAAGGCTGCCCTTGCCGCTCGTAGCCTTGGGAGTACTCACAATCCATTGTATGGTGGAATTTTGAACAAATCTCGCAATAGCAACATGTGATCCTCTCTTAATTGGAGAGATTGATCTGTGGGATGGGGGTGACCATGCGAAGACTATTAGTAAGGTTCTTAAGTTTCTTACATTTATTGATTCGGTGTTCATTTCTATCGCACAACCCACATGCCATCCCTGGCTAGTTTTGGGCCCTACTAAGATGATGGGTTGTCTTAGCCTTCTTATTATTTTGGTAATGATGGGGGAAATCTTGCCTCGGGAAGGTTTCCTGGTGTTAGGATTTCTAGGCTCTAGACCAATTATATTCGGGTATTGGGAATCCAACGAGTGTAGGGTTTCTAACAAAGGGCATACTTAGGAGATGTAAGTATAGTGTCAAGTATGATGGTTGCCTTGACAAACTAGACAATGTTGTCTTTCCTTGGTACTTTGTTCCATTTGGATTGTTGGAGTGATTGGATACCATTTGTGGAATGATTCTAGATCCGGGCATTGGGCGACCAAGTGGTTACGTGTGTTGCATAATGCGCAAGTTGGTATTATCCATGGAGGGCAGTTGGGGGTGACGATGTGCCCCTTTGTTGACCGTTTTTCTGCTGACATGAAGAAAATGGACCTGGTTGTCACATTTTCTCGCGTTGTCGAACTTTCCATGGATTCTGAATACGACCCTTCTACTGTGGAAAGGCATAATATGGTCTGGTGTAACTATTTAACGTCGAATGGAATCAAGGAATATAGGTACAATGACGAATTGGGTGGTCGCCAAAGCACACCTAACGCGAATATTGGCCTACTCGTAAACTGTCGTAGTATACGAGGATGATAGGATACCATCTCTGAAACAGATCTAGGGTTGGGCAGTCAGCAATGAAATGATCGTGTTCATCAAACAGTGTGGAGAGCTAAATAGGGGCTTGAGGGTGATAACAGGGGGTAAGTGATCTTTCAGGTGATTTCCTCTCCTCGAACACATATAATATGGTCCTTGTTGTTTCCTTCCCTTGAATGGTGGTGTTGTTCGTGGATTCTATTTCTCAGCCAACTAAGTCAGAATTGTTAGAGATGAATCGTGGCATGAAATCCAACATGGACCGGAATCAATGGATGTGGGAACAACGACACACGTGAAGGTTGCTTCGGAAAATCTGATATGATATCGTTTATGCCTAACTAATTTTCTTAAAGCAACGTGAGGGATTTGGTACCAACAGGTGAACGCCCTTAATTCGGGACACTATGTGACTAAGTGGTCAGGCTCGTCGCATAGTACGCAGGCTGAGGCCGGCTGAGTGGCCTCTATTTTCTATCTCTCGTCCATTGGGGTGAATATGTATGAGCATAATGTAGGCTCCTATCGTAGGTATAGTATGGTTCAAGGCTCTCCTTCTTCTATCTGCATGGGTGGATTTGAGGGATACCACTAGTATGATTTCTCTAGGTCTTGCAGGGCATCCCTATATCATGGCATATATGGGAAATGATCGGTGTAATGCCCATAATGGTCGCATATGGCGCATGCGTGGTTGGTTCGCAATTCTTTCCCTTGATTTTTTGTGGCATGTTCCTTTTTATGGGAACTTGAGGCCACGACATTTCTTTCAGTGCTTAGAAGAGGTTTTAATTCATCTAACTCTGGGCACATATTGGTAGGATGGCCTACGATATCATATAATGCACAAGGTTGTAATGCCCTAGGTATGTTGGTTTCTTTAGCTGGCACTACTACGAGAGTTTAGTTAACTGGTGTAACCTCTTGAGGAATGATAGGGGTTATCCCTATAGAAGTGATGTCAGGACTTCCCAGCATGACTGGTGGGACCAAATACCAAAAAAGTATTGCGAAAGCCATGTTTGGAAATGTAATAGTTTCCAAGACATTCTTTGACACAAAATGAGGTAGGGGGTATAAAAATGGGGTTTGGGCGATGGCATAGGGTAGGAAAGCCATGTCAGTGGCTTCGGTCTTCATACTACTGGTCTCCATCTCCGGGCCAGTCTCGATGTTTTATGATAACATCATGCACACTAGTGCCCCTATGATTTCTGGGGTTGCCTTTGGTATGATACAAGGATCTCCTAAGAATGATCCTAGGATCGATGATGGTTTGAATTGACTGAGGCCAAATTCTTAATACCACATGATTGATTCCGTATTTGTGTCTACGTAAGGTAGAACGACATCGAGATCTATCATGGGTTTATTATCATAGTATGTAAGTTGTTCAACGGTGATGATTCGATCTTCATGGGGGAACATCATCACCCGAAAGACATAGGATTCTATGGCAATCATGGCATACATATATCTCCGCCCGAGGATTATATTGTAGTCAAGTTGTGCATCTAAGACTTCAATGTATATAAGTACCGTCTTTCTGGCCAAGTTTATAGGGACATTCTGATAGAGGCCGACGGGAGCTAAAGGTCGACCATCGTATGCTCTAAGCATGATGTCAGATGGTTTTAGTTTAGGTGATCCAAGATTCTTCTAAACGATTTTGGACATGATCCAAGTAGATGCTCCTTCATCAATGATGCATCGGTGTATGGTGATATTTTGGACTAATACCGGTATCTGGAAGGCGACCAGAGAAGGAAGCCTGGAGGTGGTCATTGTCTAGGTCAAAATCCATTAAGCAAGAATCGAAGGGGTCAATTGCACCTAATGCGGAAATTAAGGATTTCCGTTGTTTTGGGCATGGTTGTAGGAATTCTAAGGCTTACATGGCAGTGGGTGATTGTGCTAAATCATCCACTCTGTTGTAGTTATGGGAAGCTTTTGAGTGGTGTCCTACGCGCCTGATTGGCCCCTAAACCATCCTTGGAAGGGGTTCAATAGGTACTTTGGATATGTTCAATGGTGCAATAGGTGAACTCGTGCTCGTACCTTATGAGTTAGTGTCTGGGGGGGTGTCATAGTTCCTGTTCCTTGTATAGAAGAAAATTTCTTCGCTAGTCATGAAAATTTCATGGTTGTTGCTCTCGATGTCATTTTGGGGTGGTTTTTTTTGTTGTGTGTTAACCACTCCTTGGTGGGGGAAGGGCTCATGAATTACAATGGCTTGTTGTGTAAGTCCCCCTTCTTCATGGTTACCCTGAAGTTTTTTTAGTTCAAGGAGTTCGAGACAGTGGTGGGTGTAATAGCCATACTCACCACATATGACACAAGAACAGTTTGTCCATAGACTGGACCTCTTGTTCTACCCTTGGAAGTTGCTTTTTAGCTTCTATTTTTTATTTCAGTTTGGGTTTTCTCCAGACTGAGATCGCGGGAGGGCGTTGTTGGTTACTACCCCCCTGTCTAAACTCTCCCTTTTGTTTATTCTTAGGCTTCTTTCTTGCAGCGTTAAGAGGATTATTACGGTTCTCCTAGTCATAAGACTGGTGTTGTTGAGCCTGATATGGTTGCACTAATTTCACTAGCACATTGTTATGCGGTGGTGGATTTTTAGCGGGGAAAGGATAATAAATGTTTCCCTATCCCTGGTTGGTGTATGGTTGCTGGGGGGAATCTTTTCCATCAACATTCCTAGCTGAGTACTGGGTTCCCTACAAGGGAGGGTATGAGCCTGATCTGAATTTGAATGTTATTTTTGTTGTGCTAATTTCATCTTCAGATTTAAAATTTATTTGCTAATCTGATGCTTATTGTACATAGGTTTCCTTGGTGTGTATGAGTGTCAAACAAGTAAATGAGCTGAGTTTTAAGTTAAATTCAAGAGCATAAAGCATGAAATACATATTATGAACATCAACATAAACAAGTACATAAAACCATCACAATTGATCCATCAACACAATGTTTTGATGAAGGATTCCACCCCTCCTGGGCTACATCTCCTTGGTCCAGCTTCCATGCCTTGGGCCTCTGTATCAGCTCAAAATTAAAAAAAATGTTTTTTACATTCACCTACAACTCCTAAAACATGCTTCAATGAATTCAAAATGTCCAAATCTATCAAAAAGGACTCTTCCTTTTTTCAATTTGGTCGAAAATTTCAAAATATATGGCCAAAACCATTTTTCCTAGTAAATTTCCCATAAAACTAGAGAAGACTCCAATTAGCCCCGCTAATTATGGAGGTGGAGCCTAAGTTGGAGGTCGGCCAAAAATCCTGCCAGTTTAAATTGTGATTTAATTAATGCTGATGGTGGATTAACTGGGATAAGTGAAGTTTAAATGTTCATAATAGTGTTTACATATCATCCAGATTAGAAATATGAATTAGCGCAATAATCAAAGTATAAGGGTATTAATAACCGGCACTTAACAATAATCCATATTTTAATTGAACTCTACTCCACCCTGGTTACATTGGATGGTCTTGTGGGGAGGGATTTGGACCCCTCCATTCCCTTGCTGCTATAACCATTGAAATTCAAATATAGTCAAAAAGCATATATGGTTAAGTTCTGTGGCTATGGTGTATTGGTCGAAGTGGAGAGTGGTGTGGGGGAGGTCGTGGGGTCGATCCCCAACCTCTGCCCAACCCCTGGTACATTTTTCTTCGAAATGAATATTCCCACTATACCATAGTTTACAGTGAATATATATATGCCCCATCACATATTTAATTTTTCAAGTGTAAAACCTTTGAAATATGCCTCCCGATATACCAACTTCAGAAGTTGGGTTAAAAATTAATATGCGGACTTTGATAATATGTGTTTCAGATTATGGTTTGTAAATGCATGCCAACCTGTAATATATCAAACCTTTGAACTTTGGAGTATATAAAACCTTTCAACCACCATGTTAAAATGAAATTCGAACTTCAGACTATGGATAAGGTCCACCAGAGGGGACACGGGGCGGCCCCTAGCTACACCACGTGTCAGGCTCTGGTTGGGTTGTCCCAAACCATAATATAAAATAAAAAAAATCGAATTCATCCTTAGGAGAAAAATCATAAAAAAAAATCACGTTCAAACCAACTAGTAAAGAATCATGCAGTGACACTTGTAATAGTGTCATTGGGCGAAGCTGAAGAAAATTCCTAGAATATACCTTGTATGCTTACTGGGATGCCTTGTCATCGTTTTGTCCTATTCTGCAATTTTCTTAGCTATTTAGGAAAATTAACAACCAGCCTCTATCTTCTTCATCCAGACTCTGTTTTTGACGAAATAAATTGCATTGGATTCCTGCTGACGAGCTCTTCGCTTTCGTTCAATTTCCAGCCAATTCTGAGCACTTTGATTTTTTATATTTTACACTGAGAACCTAATCCTTCCTCCCCACTAGAAGCCTTTTGGACCCCAAAATATCTTTGATTACTGATCATGTGGATGAGGGTATTATTCCCTCACCCTTCTAGTCTCTATCCACTGAAATTTTCCCATTTTCATCAATTGGAGCTTTTCACAAAAACTTAACTTGTTCCTTGACTCTTGCAACATTATCTTGTTTTCATTGACATCATCATGCTGAAATTCCCATGAATTTCCAGAACAACAAGTTATTCTTTCATAAACCATCTTGTTCCTACCTTGGTCATCAATCAAAGGAAACTTAAAGACTGTCTCACCTTGCACATTGTCATCATTGTGATTCTTAAATGATCTTTCTTTTTACTTGTGTCGACTCTTTACAAACTACTTAGTCACTTTCTCTTTGACCTTAGCACTCTCTTGCACCAAAATCTTGTTTCCAACATTGCTCAACATTGATGTTGATTGCTACAAATATATCACATCTTGTTTTCCTCATTTCAAAGCTAGCCTATTAGAGTCCTGAAAAATCTCATTTCAAGCATAAGAAACTTTAATGAAAAAAACTTTTTCATTCGATGCATATTTTTTAAAGGTTTGATTCAAAACATCTTTATGTTTGATCATTAACAATGTCAAATTCTGACTTGCATTCACTATCCTATTCATTTTTCCTGCATGTATAAGAGACAAACTTGTCTTCTTCTTATGCGCTCTAATTATGTACTCAATACCATCTTTAAAAAAGTGATACTTATTCTCATGGCGATGAAATACTTCTTTCCTATCATAAAGTTAGGGACTTCCCAAAACAATACCTGATATCTCAAGCGGCACCACATCAAGTTCAACTTCATCAAGAAAGTTTTAATTGATGGTAAATATTAGTATGCACTTCCTTGTAACCTGAAATTTTGCATTCTTCCATATCCACCCTAAAGGATAAGGTATTGGATGTCTAACAGTTTCAATGTCGAGCTGCTTAACCAAGACTTCAGAAATCAAATTAGCTTGCGACCCACTATCAAAAATTTTGTCTATATTTATATGTTTAGAGACGAATCTAATATAGAAAATTTCTATTCTCGTATCTTCATCTTAAGGAACAATTTGAATAACTATTGCTTTCTATATGCTTAAATTTCAAACCCATGGTTGTAATCTTTGTTTCATCTTCTGAATATGACCCTATGTCATGTTCAATGATAGTAGCAGTTTTCTCCTTTTCTTTGGCTTTCAGTTTGTTTGGCTTCAACTCTGGAAGCTCAAATTTGACATCAAGTTTCAGTAAGGTTCTTTTTCCTCTTGTGGCTTTTAAGTGAGTATGTGTGGTTTTTGTGGTGGAAGTGGAAGATGATGCTAATGGTGATGATGAGGATGATGAGGATGGTGGAGATGCAGGTGGCTTTCCTCCACTACCCTTTGAATCCTTCTCTTAATCCTTCTTATCATCTGAATTTCCTTCTCCATGTGAAGGGTTAGAACCTTCTCAGTCCATCCCAGCAGTAAATGCATCAAACATAATTTTAACCATCCTCTTTATGTCATTGAAGTCTTTATTGACATCATCCTCTTTTGAATGACCTTCATTTTCTCCAACATCTGACATGATGGCTATGGATTCCAGCTCAGATTTTGATGCTTGTAACTCTTCAATCTGATCTTCTTGAGATAAAACTTGAGGTGCTTCAAGTGCAGTTGTGAGTGAAAATTTGGGTGGAGATGGTTCCCTTGTGGCTCTCCTTCTTCTGGTCCTAATCTTAGGACTTGCAACCAATAATTTCCCTTCACCTCTCTACAATTTCAATCTCATAAGCATCACAAATTTGCAACCATTAAAACCCTACTTGCACAAAACTCAAGCAACTATCAAGAAAATAACCTTAGCAACCCCTGCTCTGATACCAACTTGAACTGAATTTGAATGTTAGTTTTGTTGTGATAATTTCATCTTCAGATTTAAAATTTATTTACTAATATTTTGCTTATTGTACAAAGGTTTCCTTAGTGTTTATGAGTGTCAAACAAGTAAATGTGTTGAGTTTTAAGTTAAATTCAAGAGCATAAAGCATGAAATACATATGTTGAACAAAATCATAAACAAGTACATCAAACCATCACAATTGATCCATCAACACAGTGTTTTGATGAAGGAGTTCACCCCTCCTGGGCTACATCTCCTTGGTCCAACTTCCATGGCTTGGGCCTATGTATTATCTCAAAAGTGAAAAAAATTATGTTTACATTCACCTACAGCTCCTAAAACATGATTCAATGAGTCAAGAATTTCCAAATCTATCAGAAATGACTCGTTTTTTCAATTTGGTATAATATTGCAAAAGATATGGCCAAAACCATTTTTCCTATTAAACTGCCACTAAAACTCGAGAACACTCCAGTTAGCCTTGCTAATTATGGAGGTGGCGCCCAATTTGGAGGTTCGTCGAAAATCCCGCCAACTTAAACTATCAGTTAATTAATGCTAATGGCATATTAACTGGGATAAGTGAGGTTTAAATGCACATAAGCGCGTTTACATATAATCCAGATTAGCAATATGCATTAGTGCAATAATCAAAGTTTAAAGGTATTAATAACCCGCACTTAACAATAATCCGCATTTTAATTGAACTTCACTTCATCGTGGTTACATTGGATGGTCTTGTGGGGAGGGGCTTGGCCCACAGGGCTGGCCCCCTCTATTCCCCCATCGCTACAACCATTGAAATTCAACTATAGTTAGAAAGCATATATGGTTAAGTTTTGCGGCTGTGGTGTAATGGTAGGAGTGGAGAGTGGTGTGGGGGAGGTCATGGAGTCCAGCCCCGACCTCCACCCAACCCTTTGTACATTTTCCTCTGATATAAATATGTCTACTATACCATAGTTTACGCCGAATATATATGTTCCCCATCACATATTTAATCCGTCGTGTGTAAAACCTTTGAAATATGCCTCCCGATATATACCAACTTCGGACTTTGGGTTAAAAATTAATATGCGGACTTTGATAATATGTGTTTCGGACTATGGTTTGTAAATGCATGCCAAATTGTAATGTATAAAACCTTTGAACTTTGGAGTATATAAAACCTTTTGACCACCATGTTAAAATGAAATTTGAATTTCAGACTGTGGATAGGGTCCACCAAAGGGGGCACACGGTGGCCTCTGGCTGCACCACGTGTCAACCTCTGGTTGGGCTGTCCCAAACCATAATATATAAAAGAATCGAATTCAGCCTTAGGAGAAAATTCATAAAAAAAATTCACCTTTCAACCAAACTGGTGAATCCTGTAGTGACACTTGTCATAGTGTCATTGGGAAAAATTGAAGAATATTCCCATAATATACCTTGTATACTGGTTGGGATACTATGTCATCCTTTTGTCCTTGTTTTGCAATTTTTTTAGTTGTTTAGGAAAACTAACAGCATCCTCTATCTTCTTCATCTAGACTTTGTTTTCGATGAAACGAATTGTGTCGAGTTCCTGATGAGGAGCACTTCGTTTTCATTCAATTTCCAATTAATTTTGAGCACTTCAATTTTTGAGCTTGTACACTGAGCACCTGATAATTCCTCCCCACAAGAAGCCTTTTAGACCCCAAAATCTCTTTGATTACTAATCATGTAGATGAGGGTAATTTTCCCTCACCTTTCTAGTCTCTATCCACTGAAATTTTCCCATTTTCATCAATTGGAGTTTTTCACAAAAACTTATATTTTTCCTTGACTCTTGCGACCTTATCTTGTTGTCATTGACACCATCATGTTGTAATTCCCATCAATTTTTATAGCAACAAGCTATTCTTGCATAAACAATCTTGTTCCTACATTGTTCATGAATCAAAGAAAACTTAAAAACTGCCTCACCTTGCACATTGTCATCATTGTGATTCTTAACTGATCTTGCTTTGTACTTGCATCGACTCTTGACGAAGTATCTTTTCCATTTCCATGTACCCTCTGGAAACCAAAAAAAAAACACTTTTGGAACCCATGCCTTATTTTTCAAACTACTTTGTCGCTTTCTCTTTGACCTTAGCACTCTCTTGTACCAACATCTTGTTTCCAACATTACTCAACACTGATGTTGACTGTTGCAAATATGTCACATCTTGTTTACCTCCTTTCAAAGGAAATCTGTTAGAGTCCTGAAAGATCTCATTACAAGCATAAGCAACTTTAATGAAATCAACTTATTCATTCAATGCATCTTTTTGAAAGGTTTGATTCAAAATATCTCTATGTTTGATCATTAACAATGTCAAATTCTGACTTTCATGCACTATCCTCTTCATTTCTCCTGCATGTATAAGAGACAAAAGTGTCTTCTTCTTATGCGCTCTAATTATGTACTCAATACCATATTTAAACAAGTGATACTTATTCTCATGACGATGAAATAGTGTTTTCCTATCATAAAGATGAGGACTTCCCAAAACAAGACCTGATGTCTCAAGTGACACCACATCAAATTCAAATTCATCAAGAAAGTTTGAATTGATGGCGAATATTAGTATGGAATTCCTTGTAACCTGCAAGTTTTTATTCTTGCATATCCACCCTAAAGGATAAGGTCTTGTATGTCTAACAGTTTCAAGGTCGAGCTTCTTAACCAAGTCTTTGGAAATAAAATTATCTTGCGACCCACTATCAAAAAGTGTGTCTATATTTGTATGTTTGGAGACGACTCTAATATGGAAAATTTCTATTCTCATATCTTCATCTTGAGTGACATTGGAACAATTTGAAGAACTAGTGCTTTATATATGCTTACTTTTGAAACCCATGGTTGTAATCTTTGTTTCATCTCCTGAATCTGACCCTAAGTTATGTTTAATGATAGCAATAGTTTTCTCCTTTTCTTTGCCTTTCAGTTTGTTTGTATTCAACTCTGGATGAGGCTTCCAACAGTGGTCCTCATCATGGCCATTCTTTAAATGATGTTTACATTTTATTTTCTCTTTCTCTCTCTTGACAAAGCTATTTCTCTTTCCTCTTCCATAAAACTTTTTCTTTCCTTTACTCTCACTATCACTTTTCTCATCTATGTTTTGTTTCCCTCTTACTTCTAAATGTGTGGCTTGAACACAAACCTCATCTATGTTTGTGGGATTAAACATGAGAATATTGTGTCTGAGGTAGCTATTCAAACCCCCAATGTACTTTAACAAAGTTTCTTGAGAATATAACTTAATACCCAAAATAAGATCTCTTCTCCTAAATTCATGAGTATAATCGTGCATGCTTTGCCCTTTCATCTGTCTAAAATTTTTCCAGTCCATAATGGCCTTTTGCATGTAAGCTAATGGATAGAATTTTCTTTTAATGGAAGCAATAAAACTTGACCAAGACATATATATGTTACCGTATTTTTTAATCTCTTCTTGAGTCCTTGCCTCCCACCATACAAGTGCAGATCCCTCCATACTCAAAGAATCCAATTGAATCTTTATGTCATCTTCATGAAGGTTATGAATTTTACAATACACCTACAATTGACATATCAAATTGTCCAATTTCTTTGCATTTGTCTCACCATTATACATTGGAAGCTCAAATTTGACATCAAATTTGAGTAAGGGTGTTTTTCCTCTTGTGGCTTTTGAGTGAGTATGTGTGGTTTTTGTGGTGGAAGTGGAAGATGATGCTGATGGTGATGATGAGGATGATGAGGATGGTGGAGATGGAGGTGGCTTTCCTCTACTACCCTTTGAATCCTTCTCTTCATCATTCCTATCATCTTAATTTCCTTCTCCATGTGGAGGCTTAAAACCTTCTCTTTCCATCCCAGCAGTAAATTCATCAAACATAATTTTAACCATCCTCTTTATGTCATTGAATTATTTCTTGACATCATCCTCTTCTGAATGACCTTCAATTTCTCCAACACCTGAAAATATGGCTATGGATTCAAGCTCAGCTTCTAATGCGTGTACCTCCTTAATCTCAGCTTCTTGAGATAAAAATTGAGGTGCTTCAAATGCAGTTGTGAGTGAAACTCTGGGTGGAGATGGTGCCCTTATGGATCTCCTTCTTCTGGTCCTAATCTCAGGACTTGCAACCAATAATTTCCCTTCACTTCTCTGCAATTTCAATCTTGTAAGCATCACAAATTTGCAACCATTAAAACCCTACTTGCACAAAACTGAAGCAACTATCAAGAAAATAACCTTAGCAACCCCTTCTCTGATACCAACTTGATCTAAATTTGAATGATAGTTTTGTTGTGCTAATTTCATCTTCAGATTTAAAATTTATTTGCTAGTCTTATGCTTACTGTACATAGTTTTCCTTAGTGTTTATGAGTGTCAAACAGGTAAATGAGTTGAGTTTTAAGTTAAATTCAAGAGCATAACACATGAAATACATATGATGAACAACAACATAAACAAGTACATCATACCATCACAATTGATCCATCAACACAGTTTTTGAATGAAGGAGTTCACCCCTCTTGGGCTACATCTCCTTGGTTCGGCTTCCATTGCTTGGGCCTCTATATTAGCACAAAAGTGAAAAAAATTCTATTTACATTCACCTAAAGCTCCTGAAACATGATTCAATGAGTTCAAAATGTCCAAATCTATCATAAATGACTCTGCTTTTTTTCAATTTGGTCGAAAATTGAAAAAGATATGGCCAAAACCATTTTTCCTAGTAAAATTCCCCTAAAATTGGAGAACACTCCAGTTAGCCCCGCTAATTATGGAGGTGGCGTCTAATTTAGAGATCCACCGAAAATACAGCCAGTTTAAACTATCATTTTATTAACGCTAATTGCGAATTAACAAGGATAAGTGAGGTTTAAATGTGCATAAGCGCATATACATATAATCTAGATTAGCAATATGCATTAGTGCAATAATCAAAGTTTAAGGGTATTAATAACCCGCACTTAACAATAATCTGCATTTTAATTGAACTCCACTCTATCGTGGTTACATTGGATGGTCCTGTGGGGAGGGGGTTGGCCCGCGGAGCTTGCCCCCTCCATTCCCTCGCCGCTACAACCATTGAACTTCAAATATAATCGGAAAGCATATATGGTTAAGTTCTGTGGCTGTGGTGCATTGGTAGGAGTGGAGAGTGGTGTGAGGGAGTTCGTGGGGTCGAGCCCCAACCTTTGCCCAACCCTTGGTACATTTTTCTCTAAAATAAATATGCCCACTATACCATAGTTTACCCCAAATATATATGTGCAACATCACATATTTTATTCGCCATGTGTAAAACCTTTGAAATATGCCTCCCGATATATACCAACTTTGGACTTTTTGTTAGACATTAATATTCATACTTTGATAATATGTGTTTCGGAATATGGTTTGTAAATGCATGCCAACCTGTAATATATCAAACCTTTTAACTTTGGAGTATATAAAATATTTTGACCACCATGTTAAAATGAAATTTGAATTTCGGACTGTGGATAGGTTCCACCAGAGGGGGCATGTGGTAGCTCCTGGCTGCACCACATGTCAACCTCTGGTTAGGTTGTCCCAAACAATAATATAAAAAAAAAAAATGAATTCAACCTTAGGAGAAAAATCATAAAAAAAAATCACCTTCAAACCAAACTGGCGAATCTTGTAGTGACACTTGTCACAGTGTCATTGGGAGAAACTGAAGAATATTCCCAGAATATACCTTGTATGCTGATTGGGTTTCCATGTCATCCTTCTATCATGTTCTACAAATTTTTTAGTTGTTTAGGAAAACGAACAACAGCCTCTATCTTCTTCATCCGAACTCTGTTTTCGACGAAACAAATTGCGTTAGATTCCTGGTGACGATCTCTTCGTTTTCATTCAATTTCCAATCAATTCTGAGCACGTTAATTTTTGAGCTTTGACACTAAGAACCTGATCATTCCTCCCCACTAGAAGCCTTTTGGACCCCAAAAGCTCTTTGGTTACTGATCATGTGTATGAGGGTACTGTTCCCTCACCCTTCCAATCTTTATTCACTGAAATTTTCCCATTTTCATCAATTGGAGCTTTTCATAAAAACTTGACTTTTTCCTTGACTCTTGAGACCTTCTCTTATTTTCATTGACACTTTCACATTGCAATTCCCATGAATTTTCAGATCAACAAGATATTCTTGCATAAACAATCTTGTTCCTACCTTGTTCCTCAATCAAAGGAAACTTAAAAACGCCTCACCTTGCACATTGTCATCATTGCGATTCTTAACTCATCTTGCTTTGTAGTTGTGTCGACTCTTGACCAAGTATCTTCACCATTGTCATGTACCCTTTGGAAACCAAAAAAAATCTCTTATGGAACCCATGCCTTATTTTTCAAACGCCTTTTTCGCTTTCTCTTTGACCTTTGCACTCTCTTGCACTGGCATCTTGTTTCCAACATTGCTCAACACTGATGTTAACTATTGCAAAAATGTCACATCTTGTTTACCTCCTTTCAAAAAAAACATGTTAGAATCCTAAAACATCTCATTACAAGCATAAAAAACTTCAATGAAATCAAATTTTTCATTCGATGCATATTTTTGAAAGGTTTGATTCAAAACATCTCTATGTTTGATCATTAACAATGTCAAATTATGACTTGTATTCCCTATCCTCTTCATTTCTCCTGCATGTATAAGAGAAAAACATGTCTTATTCTTATGCGCTCTAATTATGTACTCAATACAATCTTTAAACAAGTGATACTTATTCTCATGGCGATGAAATACTGCTTTCCTATCATAAAGATAAGGACTTCCCAAAACAATACCTGATATCTCAAGCAGCACCACTTCAAGTTCAACCTCATCAAGAAAGTTTGAATTGATGGCGAATCTTACTATGCACTTCCTTGTAACCTGCAAGTTTTCATTCTTTCATATCCACCCTAAAGGATAATTTCTTAGATGTCTCACAGTTTCAAGGTTGAGTTGCTTAACCAAGTCTTCGGAAATCATATTAGCTTGTGACCCACTATCAAAGAGTTTTTTTATCCTTGTTGTTGGGAAAAATACTGAGAGGGGGGGGTGAATCAGTATTTAGGACTTACTCAAAACTTTTTACTTTTCCATTCACTAAAAACCATACGCTACTTTGTTGAAGCCAACTCGCGTATACATGTGGATATCCTTCATAAAACTCGCGTATACACAGAGATCTTATTATGCATTCATTTCTTTACTTAGGTCTATCCATCATTCATTCATCAGATGTTTAGTTAACAATAAGCATGTGTAGTAATAACAGAATAAACCATCACACATAAGCAACACACATGAACACCAGGATTTTAGGTGGAAACCCAAGTCGGGAGAAAACCACCGCTGCCATTGTCTCAGCCTTCAATATTTTATTATAAAGAAAACATCTTACAACCATGTAGTGGCGCAGACTCATACCAGCACGCAGGCACCCACCTGCAGAAGGCTACAACCTTCTCTCGTTTACCAGCCTCTCCTGGAAGGGAGCTACAACCCCCTGCTCTCGTTTACCAGCCTCTCCTGGAAGGGAGCTACAACCCCCTGACTGAAGGCTTCAACCTTCAGCACCTTTTTGGACCACGTTTCATCAATTTTCATACTAGATCCAACCCACACAATTAAGCTCAAGGAACATTCATCAAATCAACAACTTTCTCTATAGCAGCATAATCAATATTCGAACAACCCAGATCATCATTGACAGATAGCAGTAAAACAACAGAACAGATCAGACATTTCATACCACGTACTTCAGCAAACCCTAAATTACATACGCGTTTTTCTTCACTGAACCTGCGTATATACGCGCTTTCACAAATACCAACCCACGTATACATCTGCACACATTTCAGAGTTGACTTCAATTCCCATACGTGCTTTCTCTGAATACAAGCCGCGTATATACGCGCTTTCTCCTCGACGAACCTGCGTATAGCTCTTTAGACATTTTATGGCAGTGCAGCTCTCCAGAACAGCTCAGATCTTCATTCTTTACTTCAGCACAGATTTTCCATATCACAGATCTAATCATTCCATAAACAGATCTAGAAGATACATATACATTTCAGATCTAGAGATCCCTCTTCATAATTTTCTTCATAGGTGCATCATAGATTCAAATCTATCATCAAACTGTTACCCTTTCCATTTAGACATCCTTCAGAGTGAATTATCCATTCAAACCCAGACTCATGCACACATCTTGCACAATGAATTTCTTCTCCTTAAATAGATCTAGCCTTTGACAATACCATGAGCCAAAACTACACAACTTCCGATGGTATTCCTGGACGGGATCACATAGAAAATCCAGCGCTCAATACAATGGGTCAATACCATGGTAGTAACCCCTGGTTTTATTCTTTTAGAGCGCAATTGGGCATACGCGACTTGGCACGTACTTTTCCGTGTGCATACGCTACTTCGCTTTAACAAATCCGCGTATTCATAGTGACATACCTTATTTATCATTTCTTTGGCACTTCCTAAAATTCCTTTCTTCTGTTACTTCTGAGCTACTTGTAGAACATCAGATTTACATCATTAATAAACTCATCAAGCATCAAGAAAAACTTCATTAAGTAGGTTGCCATCATCTTCATCAAGTGGGTTGCCATCAAGGACAACACTCTGCATCATATTGCCAACACTTGTATGTTTAGAGACGACTCTAATATGGAAAAATTTTATTCTCGTATCTTCATCTTGCGTGACATTGGAACAATTTGAATAAATAGTGCTTTCTATATTCTTACCTTTCAAACCTATGGCTGTAATATTTGTTTCATCTCCTGAATCTGACCCTAAGTCATGTTCAATGATAGCGGCAATTTTCTCATTTTCTTTGTTTTTAATTTGTTTGGATTCAACTTTGGATGAAGCTGCCAACAGTGGTATTCATCATGGCCATTCTTTAAACAATGTTTACATGTGAGTTTCTCTTTATCTCTCTTGACAAAGCTATTTATCTTTCCACTTCCATAAAACTTACCATTTCCTTTACCCTCACTATCACTTTTCTCATCTATGTTTTGTTTCCCTCTTACTTGTAAATGTGTGTCTTGAACACAAACCTGATCTATGTTTGTGGGATCAAACATGATAATAGTGTGCCTAAGGTAACTATGCAAACCCACAATGTACTTTAACAAAGTTTCTTGAGAATACAAATTAATACCCAAAATAGGAGCTCTTCTCCTAAATTAATGAGTATAATCTTGCAAACTTTGCCCTTTCAACTGTCTAAAATTTTTCCAGTCCATAATGGCCTTTTGCATGTCAGCTAATGGATAGAATTTCCTTTTAATGGCAGCAATAAAACCTGACCAAGCCATAGATATGTTATTGTAGTTTTTAATCTCTTCTTGAGTCCTTGCTCCTCACCATACAAGTGCAAATCCTTCCATCCTCAAAGAAGCCAATTGAATCTTTATGTCATCTTCATGAAGGTTCTTAATTCTGCAATACACCTCCAATTGACGTATCAAATTGTCCAATTTCTCTACATTTATCTCGCCACTATACATTGGAAGCTAAAATTAGACATTAAGTATGAGTAAGGGTGTTTTTCGTCTTGTGGCTTTTGAGTGAGTATGTGTGGTTTTAGTGGTGGAAGTGGAAGATGTTGCCGATGGTGATGATGAGGATGATAAGGATGGTGGATATGGAGTTGGATTTCCTCCACTACCTTTTGAATCCTTCTCTTCATCCTTATTATCATCTAAATTTCCTTCTCCATGTGGAGGTTGAGAACTTTCTCATGCCATCCCAGTAGTAAATGCATCAAACATAATTTTAACCATCCTCCTTATGTCATTGAAGTCTTTATCGACATCATCCTCTTCTGAATTACCTTCATTTTCTCTAACACCTGACATGATGGCTATGGATTCAAGCTCAACTTATGATGCTTGTACCTCTTCAATCTCAGCTTCTTGAGATAAAACATGAGGTGCTTCAAGTGCAGTTGTGAGTGAAACGTTGGGTGGAGATAGTGCCCTTGTGGCTCTCCTTCTTCTGGTCCTAATCTCAGGACTTGCAACCAAAAATTTCCCTTCACCTCTCTGCAATTTCAATCTTGTAAGCATCACAAATTTGCAACCATTAAAACCCTACTTGCATAAAACTCAAGCAACTATCAAGAAAATAACCTTATAAACCCCTGCTCTGATACCAACTTGATCTAACTTTGAATGTTAGTTTTTTTGTGCTAATTTCATCTTCATATTTAAAATTTATTTCCTAATCTTATGCTTATTGTACATAGGTTTCCTTACTGTTTATGAGTGTCAAATATGTAAATGAACTGATTTTTAAGTTAAATTAAAGAGCATAAAGCATGAAATACATATGTTTAACAACAACATAAACAAGTACATCAAACCATCACAATTGATCCATCAACACAGTGTTTTGGTGAAGGAGTTCACCTCTCCTGGGCTATATCTCCTTGGTCCAAATTCCATGGCTTTGGCCTCTGTATTAGCTCAAAAGTGAAAAAAAATTATGTTTGCATTCACCTACAGCTCCTAAAACATGCTTCAATGATTCAAGAATGTCCAAATCTATCAGAAATGACTCTTCTTTTTTTCAATTTGGTCGAATATTACAAAAGATATGGCCAAAACAATTTTTCCTAGTAAACTGCCCCTAAAACTAGAGAAGACTCCTGTTAGCCTCACTAATTATGGAGGTGGCGCCTAATTTGGATGTTCGCCGAAAATACCGCCAACTTAAACTGTCAGTTAATTAATGCTAATGGCATATTATAAGTGAGGTTTAAATGTGCATAAGCGCGTTTACATATAATCCAGATTAGCAATATGCATTAGTGCAATAATCAAAGCTTAAAGGTATTAATAACCCTCACTTAACAATAATCTGCACTTTAATTGAACTCTGCTCCGTCATGGTTACAATGGATCGTCTAGTGGGGAGGGGGTTAGCCCGCGGTGCTGGCCCCCTCCATTCCCCTATCGCTACAACCATTGAAATTTAAATATAGTCGAAAAGCATATATGGTTAAGTTTTGTTGTTTTGGTGTAATGGTAAGAGTGGAGAGTGGTGTGGGGGAGGTCGTGGAGTCGAGCCCTGACCTCCGCCCAAACCTTGGTACATTTTTCTCTAAAATAAATATGCTCACTATACCATAGTTTACGTCAAATATATATGTTCCCCGTCACATATTTAATCCGCCATGTGTAAAACCTTTTAAATATGCCTCCCGATATATACCAACTTCGGACTTTCAGTTAAAAATTAATATGCAGACTTTGATAATATGTGTTTTAGACTATGGTTTGTAAATGCATGCCAACCTGTAATATATTAAACCTTTGAACTTTGGAGTATATAAAACCTTTCGACCACCATGTTAAAATGAAATTTGAATTTTGGACTATGGATAGGATCCACAAGAGGGGTCATGTGGCAGCCCCTGGCTGCACCACATGTCAGCCTTTAGTTGGGTTGTCCCAAACCATAATATAAAAAAAAATCGAATTCAGCCTTAGGAGAAAATTCATAAAAAAAAAATCACCTTCAAACCAAACTGGTGAATCCTGCAGTGACATTTTTCACAATGTCATTGGGCGAAACTAAAGAATATTCCCAGAAAATACCTTGTATGTTCATTGGGCTACCATGTCATCCTTTTGTCCTGTTCTACAATTTTTTTAGTTTTTTAGGAAAATGAACATCAAGCCCTATATTCTTCATCCTGACTTTATTTTCGACGAAACAAATTACGTCAGATTCTTAACGACGAGCACTTCGTTTTCGTTCAATTTCCAATCAATTTTGAGTACCTTCATTTTTGAGCTTTTACACTGAGCACCTGATCAGATCCTCCCTATTGTTGGTGGTATGATGACACCCTATTCATCATATTCTGCAAAGGTGCAGATTGACTTTGGTGGTAGCCAAGTTGCATCATGTTATGGGTAGAATCACACGAGTAACCTGGGTACTTGACACTGATGCCTAGGTGACCTTGGGTTAATGACCAGATCAAACCGTCTGCGGTATTCAATGCACTTGGAAATTCTCTATAAGTTTGTAGGCACGGGGAATTTGGTAGGCCATTGTAGATACATCCTTACTGGGTATAGATGAGTTTGAGCTATTGGGCTTTTCAAATGGTGTCCTCCTCAGAGGTAGGTCTGTGTGTCACCACATCTTTTGAGATATCCGCTGTGAGAGTTTTCAAAAAAAAATCTAGTAAAAACTCTATCATCAAGTTTCAATTTGCACAAACTACGATGTCGCTGCCATTCATGGGTATGGTTTGAGATATGGACAGCTGGCATTTGCCAAAAATGAGTAAAAAATTCCATCCCTGAATCATGGTGGATGGGTAGCTAAAAATAGTGAGGAACATAGTAGCGAGGGCGTTAAAGTTTCCATGTGAAGAAAAAGGATTATCAACATACCATTTCACTGTAGGCCGAGTTAGGGTGCATTGAAATAGTCTCAGTTGAATAGTATTGTCAATAATACTATTGGACGAACACCATAGGTGGAAAGTCATAATATGATTTCCATGGACTTCCTCTTGCTTCCCTTCAAATTTTTGTATGTCCGAGGGGAGCTTCATGGGCATGGGGGGGAAATTAGGGCTATGTGCAATGGGTCATTAGTTAGCTTTGATAGATCTGGAAGGCTTGATGATGCTAAAAAGGGTAACTCAGTATTGATTTCCATTGTGTACTATGGAAACATAGGTATCTGAGTGTAATGGTTTATGGGAGGTTCCTAGGGAATATTACCCTGTGACTTACCATGTTGTGTGTTAAGTTGACTCCCTGAAGGGGTAGCGTTCCTCTTCCCTCTGGGGGTTGTGGGAGGAGTTGAGTGTGGTGACCCTGCTGGGGTTTCCACTGGTGTGGTGTTGGGCAACCCGTGGGGGTTTCCAACCAAATATGCCCCGATAAAGGATGAACCGATAGTAGTGGCAGTGTGTCATCTTTGATGCCTAAATAGCTAAATACTTGTCACTCCTCCCTCTAATGGGGGGAGGTCCACAAAATGCCTAGATCGACGAGGTCCCGTTGGGTTCGTTATGGTGTTGACTAGCTTAATCTTGGAAATATTTTTGGTTTACTGAGAGAAGGAAGATTATTATCAAAGAAAATATGATCACATACATAAAACAAAGAAAAAAAATAAAAGGTAAGTTTTCATTTAGATTAAGGCTATGTGATCAAGAAAGCAAACAAATATGGTTTGGTTGTTTTGCATATGATACTCAAAAGCCTAAAATGACCTAATCGCCCTCACACTCTGAAATGTAAATGGGCCTTGCGAAGATGTCTTATGATGGGTAATGGGGCTAACATCCCGAAATAACTGGAGACTCCTTCTAGCAGCCGAATAATTGACCAAGATAAAGGTACGAGGATTTAGTGTTTCCTGCATTGTCACCTATAGGGAAGGATGCCCTAGATTTGGCCACTAAATTATTTTCGTTCAAGGTGAGCATTTGAGTCTTGATCTTCTTGGTATTTAGCTACCAGTACCAAGCACTAGATTGGTCAAGTAGCCCCAAAATTACCACACGCACTGGGCCTAAGCTTAACCCCCTCTAAAACGGGTCTCTGGAAACGCTCGGTTATTCTGTTCCATGGGAAAATAGACAGATTTTAAGCTCCCTAAAAAGTCAACATCTATGTTTCAAAATGTAGAATGATCACGACGGCTTATTGGATGCCTACCCCCAATGGTCCTAACCTGAAATATAATTTATTTTTTGGCCCCTATGGGGAGAATTTAGTGAGTTCAATTAGTGGTTATTTTTAGGGAGTCTTAATTTTCTTAGGGTGTGCCTTAGTGAAGTAACTGTAAGAAGAGGACAAAGGTCCCAACACACTGGGTGCCTTTTGGGCCAATTCTTACCGATGTTTCATGTGTGCTTTGGAGTGTACAATCACAAGTGCTATGAGATGTGGATATGCAGTGATCCTTTACAATCCTTCTCTAATTAAGATATGTGTGATTGTTCCTTGGAAAAATAAAAAATGTGTGGATTATGGGTTGCTTACACCTTGCCTAGTTAGACTAATTTTTTCACTATAGGGAGATGGAAAATTATCTTAAGAACGCTTTCATATGCATACCCAGACTCATCGAGAGGTGCAAGGGTGGTAGAGATTACTTGCTTTCTTTTCGATACTTTGGTCCTGGTCTCGAATCCTAATGCAAAATATTGAAATAATATAATGAAAAAATTGAAAAACAATAATTAGCTGAAGATGTGTAGATGTATGGGCCACTTAGCATTTGTGGATTTTGTTATCACTCAGTAATTTCTCAAGGTTAAAGAAAGAACTCACTGAGGTAACCACAAACGTACTTTTAAACTCTAGGATCTAGCCTTCCTAAGGTTCAGAGAAGGCTCTCTCTATAAGATTTAACTTTGTTTTAATGTTTGATTTTAGGCTAGTTATAAGGACAATTTGGTTTTAAGATTTGGTTTGGTTGGTGGGAAAAATGACTTAAAGAGATGGATAGTAATAGATCTGGTTTTCCATTGGGCAAAAGGAGTCAATATGTCAAGCAGACAACTCAAGATCAAGATCAAAAGACAAATAGTAAGATAGACAAGTCACTAAAGATATTTGAAGGTTGATTGGTGAAGTGGATTAATCAGGACAAAGAGTAGTTAAGAATTCTTTGATCCGGATAAGGAAAGAGAAGAGAGAGGTCATTCGAAAGAGGGAGTAATTAAGGGTTCCCTACTCTGGAAATCAACAGAAAACATAGAAATGATAAATAGTTAAAGACAAAGTGCATTTAACAAATTATGTAATAATATTCCTGATTTATCATTCAAATTTAGAACACATTTATGAAAGTATGTAAAACATAAGAATATAAACAAAGACAGAAGAAAGTACTTCACTTCAATGGTTCATCACATGAATCCTGAAATATGATTCTTATGGCTTTGATCCAGTTTGCTACTTGAACTTGCTACAAGAAACCCTTTAGGTACAACAAAAATTACTATAGAAATATTTAGCAATTTATTCCACTCTCAATACTTCAAATTATGAAGTATTTATACAAATTCTACACTAGAATATCTTGAAAAAATATCAAGATTGGTTTACAAATATCTCAAACTATTTTACATAAATAGAACTTAAATAAATGACACTCAAAACTAATGAATCTATTTGGAACTATATTTATGGATTGATGGTGACAAAGAAGATAAATTAGAATTTTATATCAACTCTTAGTTGATGATGAGGCTTCCAAGTCACTAATTGTCTCCTTCCTTTGTGTTTTTTTCTCCAGAAGTTCTCAAAATTGGGGTCCAATGATACCTTTTTATATCTCAATCCCAAATATATGTGTAAAAAGTGAAAGAGTTTTTTTTATATAAATATGTTAATAATATAACCCTCTCTCATATTCCCAAAATTCCTCTTAAATTGTTCACAATAGGCTCTGCAAAAATATGTCTAAAACAAAACTTTGCATAGTTGAAACAATAGGCTGTAAAGTTGTGCATGTATCTCTCATTCTGCAATACCTGTGTAAAAAGTGAGATAGGTTTTTGTATATGGGTCTCATAGGAATACAAACCTCCTCCAGTTTTATAAGATTGATTTCTGATTGGCCAAAATCTTCTCTAAAAAATGATGAATAAACAAGAATTTTCTGTAATATGTGTTGTCAAATATTGTTTAATATTTCCAAACCCATAATGGCTGTTAGAAAAGTGAGAGAAATTTTTTGTAGGTGGACATCTTAGGAACATAAATCTCCTTCCGTTTTGCAAAATTCATCTTGGATTGGCCACAATAGTTTCTGCAAAACTATGACTTAAACAGAAAATTTCTGGAAAATGTCCCTTTCTACTATGTTTTCATCTTTTAACCTTTTTGTTCTTTTAACTGTTTTTCTTTTACTTTGGATAACATTCATTGTTGTTGGTGAAAGAATTTTCATCTCTTTTTAACCATTACTACCTCTGTATTTACTTTTATTGTTTTACCTTAACTGCTCTGTTACCTTTTCACTTTTATCCTGTCTCAGTAATCTTCATCATCTGAATCTTTATTTTCATCATGTTGTTGTAAATTTCATCTTTGAATAATTTTCCCTATTTGTTGGTGAAAATGATCTCATCTCTATTTAATAATTACTGTATCTGTAAATTATCTCATTCTGTTGTATTTCCTAGAATCTTATGTTTATGAAAACTTTTCGAATTCATACCCTAGGAATCTGGAGTAAACAGGTTGGGGAATAGTATTCAACTATTTATCCATTTTTTGGTAATGATAAACATCTACAAAAAATACAAACAATTGATTAATGAAGCATGAGTTTGCAAGAAGGGATAATGGCTTTGGAATTTTCTTGGAAGCAATCTGAACGCTTCCAGTGGTCTTAACAGCAGCTGTAATGGTTTTTTCTGATTCTCTGGGCATAAAAAATGGTGTATTGGGAGGTTTTCTTCAATCGGGAGGACGAACGCACAGATAGAATTCAAAGAAGGGATTTTCTGCGCATAATATGAAGCTTTTATAAGGTTTTAGGTTTAAGCAGATCGGCAATGAATGCATGTCATATTAGAGCGGAGGCGGTTTGGCACTGGAGGTAGAAAACCAAAGGTGGTTATCGTGCAGACTTTGGGCGGTAATGGTTTTGTGGGATCGAATGTGATCCAGTGATATGATGCCACGTGGAGGAGAGATAAGAGCTCAAAACCATCCATTTCACAAAGTTTAAAATGTTTATTAACTCAACTTTTAGATTTTTGATATTGCTTTGTGGTCGTCAGATCTGAGGGCATTCATGCAAACAGTGGAGATTAACTTATGAATATGCTCGGTGGTGGGTCGTGGGGCCCATGCTATTTTTTTATTCGGCGGGTTTTTGTTTAACGTTTAAACATATTTTTAACGTAAATAAATGTATTATTCAATTGGCAGAGTATGTATTTATATGGTAAATAAAACATTTACAATTTTTTTATAACCATTGGGGACGGGTTTATAATGTTTTAACCTATGGGGAAAGTGCAGGGAATATTATTTAGCACATGGGTAATATAATCCATAGGTTAATGTTTAAATAATGGGTTTTTGGGATATTTTAAATAAAATGAGTTAATAAATATATGGGAAGGGGTAGTCTAAGGGAATTAATACATTATGTTAAAAATTAATATGAAATGAAATGTAATGAATGAAAATACATAGAATTAACCTAAGTAAAGTGTAAAATAGGCCTTTTAGCATAAAATTATACCATTTTGATATTTACAGATAAAATTAGGATACATTTTATTTTTGTGGGTTTTTGAGTATTTTTGGATGAAATGAAATTAATTGAGGGGATTTTACTTTTTCTAAGAAAAAAAGGTGTTTTACTTAGGAAAAGGGTTTGTATTTTTGGAAGAGGGTGAATATGCTTAGGAAATGGATTTTATGAAGGGAATCCAGTATTTTTAACCAATCAGTTACTAAGCCTTGGGTCTGGTCCCAACAGAAGTCAGAGAAATGCTCTAAGCCTTTTTAACTGAAGGTTTTGAATGCTGGATCATTTGTGGGGGAGGGAAAATTAGTAATTTTCCCAATGATGCTTTATTACATGCCTTGCACAACTGTTTTGTACCTACCCATCATTATTCTAACATTTAAATTTCATTTGCATGGGTTCATTTAAGCTTGCAAACCCTTATTCATTTTTCTTTTAAAACAGGAAACTATCTAATTCTAACCTTATTTCATCCAAGGGCTCAGATTAAACTGTTGAGCTCCTCATTTATTCTCTAACTATCTACTTATCTGTCAAGTTTAAACATTTTGACAGATCTTTATTCTCTATCTAACAACATGAAATTTAAAGCATGAGAAGTCAAGATTAAGCAGTTTGACCTTCATGAATTGTGGCATTTAGGACAATCTACACACAGTCTTATTTGCAAAAGTAAACTAAAGTAGTGGCATTTAAATTTGCAACACTTTCATGATCTGTTTTTGATGGGGTTCATATTTAATATTCTTTTGATCTTTGTTTCTTTTTTGTCCTTTGATTGTTCTTTTAGGGCATACCCTCTTTTCATTTTTTTAATTTGGGAATACATTTGCAGAAAACAAAGATATGTACAAAATTCAAGATTTTAACAGAGTAAATTCAAAATTATGAATCCTATATTTATAGGAACCTAACAGATTGAAGGCCACTTACTTTGCCCTACTTAAACTATGTGTGATTTGCAATGATAAAAAACTAAAATTAAAACAAGTTATTTTCTACGATAAACTCTAGAAAAAGTGTCCAAACCAGTCATGAAATACCAGAGAACAATGATGGAAAATTTCTTATGGGTTTCCAACACCTTACAATTGCAAAAAATTGAGAAAAAATAGTGAAAAATGAGCTCACTGCCTACCACGCGGCTTATCTTCACACAAGCGCGAAGATCGCGCATTTGTATGGGTTGAACGCGTGAAGATTATAGGGACTGAAAAAATATAGCTTCTCTGAGCCAAATTTCTCCTTAAGGGTGATCGAAAATTGTTGAGAGGAAGCAAGAGTCATTTTGCAGCAAGTCTGAGCAGGACAGAGGACCTGCATCAACAACCATTAGCTCAAAAGAAAGAATCTAGTGGAGTCGCCATTCCTGTTGTAGTGTATTTGATGCATGGGTGGATGAAATTCACTGTACTTAATAGAGAGGATGCTTTCCTACAAGAAAGTCATAGGTCAATTGGTTTGTTAAATCGTTAGTGAAACAAATTCAACATGTAGTAAACTAAGTAAAATGGAAAGATAGCATGATACAGACACAAAGAAATTTTTAAAAAAAATAACATGCACAGTAACATGCTCAATCGAAAAAACACACTAATAACTCAAATGGAGAGCTCTCTCCCTTTATTAGGTGTTGTTGATAGAAGAAGATAGGATGCTAAATCTCTTGTAATGGATCCTTAGAGCTATAGAGATCTAATATCCAAGACAAGGGGGTCTACTCCCCTCAAGCTTGCAGCAAGCCTCTCTTCCCTCTCGATGGATGCTAGATTGGCGAACACGTGGTGAACTCTTATCTCTTCGATTGAGGTGTTGGATGGCCAACAACTGAATATTTCCATTCCTCTTATTGTTGGAAAACACAAGCCAGTTTCCTCCTAAGCAATTTTTCCAGCATAACTATGTGTTCACATGATTCTCTTCCCATGGTTGGATTTTATAGAAAAATTTCAAATTTTCCCTCCCTCTCCTTATACAATATGGATGTTGACACAATAGTGGGAGGATGATTCCTTTGGGTGTTGCACTAAAGCCTCAATGTGGCTCCAAGGTGGTTGTGCTTGGCTATCTTGAGTGAGAATATTTTTCTCCAAGTGTGCCAAGTGGTCTCGGATGGTGACTTTTCGCATACTCAGGACCGTGTGGCTCTTTAAGGGGTAGCCATGATGATCTACGCGGCTATCGAAGAAAAATCCACAAAGATCGCCTAGGGTCAGTGCTTCATGTGTGCAGTTAAATAAATTTGCCTGCTTGACCTTAAGAAAAGTTAAATTTTTAAGCTCCTGCAATGTATTTCTTCCCTCTAAATCTTCATTTGTACCTTATGCTTGACATTTTCTAATGTCTTTTTCTTGTACAATTTTACAATGTTAACAGTTTCCCCCTAATGTATGAGGTCTAGGAAGAACTGTATAGCCAAAATACATTATAGTTTCTTTTTTTGTGTAATCCTTTCGAGAGAGAGAGGGTAACGTGCTTGAAAAATGAGGTTGGAGATCCCTTGGCTTGAGTAAAAGAGGTATCGTGCTCTATTGGAAACCTGCAAGAGATAAAATAAATAAAATATTTCTACGAGGCGGGCATGTCCCATGCTCATGATGTTTTGATTAGTTAATCTTATCTGGCAGATAGAGGTTTTTTCTGTGTCACTTGTGTGGTAGTGACCTATTGTTGGTTGACGATGATTACTGACGCCCTCAGGGGTGTGTTTTATTTGATATTAGGTTGAATGTGATGCCCACATGCGTAATCTTGGTATGGAATGTTTTTTTTTAGAGAAAATTCTCATTGTATTCATGGGTCTCTAACTGTTGGGGACCTTCCCGTGTAATCATTTCTGAAAGATATGCTTATCATGGCATGGGTCTTCGACGAATTTTGACAAAGTTCAACGGTTATGAAGTACGATACCATCTTGACATGAAAGTTTATGTTGGAGTCGAACGTCAAGAGGATCAATGACATCAATGGGTAATGATGACTCCCAGAGTGTCATCCAAGGATTCCCCTATCGAGGTGAGGATCCATCCAAGGTACTGCCTCCTTCTTGGAAGATGGTTGTTGAAGTCGACAAGAAGGAAGCACCAACTGACCGAGAGGAGTACTGATGCAAGGGACCAAGCTCTCTAATGTAGCAGGGTGGGGTGTGATAGGATAACTTAGGCATGATGATGAGAAATGGCTGTAACTAATGATGGTAGTTCAGTGGTCCAAGGTAGTAGCTTGTAAATGCAAGTGGTGGCATTCATAACAATTTCTAGTGAGGAAATCCCTGGATTCGGTAGGATGTCTAGGGTAGGTGTGTGGTTGTTATGAGTGTCAAGGGGGTGTTACACGTTATTTTGTCACCATGACATTTGACTGTCAATATAGGTTCATCACTACCTATATTATGATCCCTTAGAGTTAAAAAACCCTAATGTTCCTAAACCAAGTCTTGTAATTGGAGAAAAGCTCATTAAAACCCTAAAAATTCTAACTCCACACTTTTCCTAGCTCTTTCCTGCGAATCCACAGATATTTTCTCTATAGCCTGCAGCACATCCCGCACGTTATGCTTATAAAACCTGTGGACCTTCGTAAACAGTCAAATCAAGGAAAAAGTAAGTTCTAGAAGCCCAATTGGATGAATATTCTCCCAACTGGAAGCTTCTGGAGGCGCGATCAGTTCAAGCTTTATCCTTCCACTCATGGAGCTCTATCCCTTCACTCATGGAGTTTATCCCTTGGTATATGGAGCTCAAATCCCTTCATGAGAGGAATCCATCCCCCTCTTCATGGAACTAAAACTACCTCCATTTCCCTATAAATTGAGTTCATGTTTCACTCTCAAGGGTAGCTTGTAGATGGTACCTACCTTCTATATGGTAATTGTTGAAGAAATTTTCAAGAGAGAATACTCTCTACACTAGTCATTATTGGTATGAGAATGATCACACACTCATGTCCATAACTTCATGCTAGTTCAGAGAGAGGAAGGCTTGTCAATCTGAAGGAGGAACGATTGTTCAGGACCCCGAGAGGAACTTGTACAACATCAAGGCGACAAGTTGTAAAGTTACTCTTTTCATACAAGATCATAAATATGGATCTCCTTTTCTCATTGATTTTTTCCTATGTCTATTTGAATAATTCAATACTTGGATTCCTTGATCACTGAGTTAGATTAGTTGTTCTCATTTATTATATGTTGCAGGTGCTTTTAATTCTTTTTTCTGTCTTTGATTGCAGGTTCTACTTACTAAAGAAGCCTCTTTGGAGCGACTGGATAAAAGGATGCACCGAACGTCGAATTACAAGGTAGGAGCATGTCCTCTTTCTTTGTATATAATAATTCTGAACTGCAAATGATCTAGAGAAAATGATTTACAAATGGATGCTTATTTCTAGTTATCCGTAGGATACTAGGGAGATCGCTCTTGTCTGCAAGAGGGATTTATCTGCATAAAAAAATGGCGACTCCACTGGGGAGATAGAACTTAGTTTTCCTTTTTAATTTTTCAGTTTGAATTTTAAAGAGTCTTTTGATTTTGATTAGTCTAAAACTTGGTTGGGTAGATAGCTTATCAAAATCCCTTAAAAGAAAATTTGAATTTTTATTTTTTCTGTATTTTTCCTGGCCTCCATGGTTTTTATTTAAAAACAGTGCAGTAGCCTCCACAGTTTTTAGTTCAGAATAGTGCAGTACTGCACTGTTCTCCATTAGAACCAATGGACTTGTGGAAAATTTTTGAAAAATTAAGAATTCTCTTTTTAGGAACCAGATTATCAAATTCTCTGTGTTTGCCCCAACTTGTCTTGACTGTCAAAGTCTTATGTGTGAGTTTCTTTCAGTAACTTTTGTGTTTATGTGATTTTTCATCTGATTTGCATTCTATGAGTGAGTGTTTGCCCTACTTTCTTGCTGCTCCATATCATAAACCTTCATATACCTTAGCTTACTAGTGTAATGTTGTTTTCTTGTTGAGCCATTGAACTTGTTACAAACCTTACTTTTATGAAAATTGATGTTCATTTTCATTTGCAAATTTAGAAGAGTCTTTAGCTTGTTAAGGCCTGAATTTCACATTAAGCCATTATTGGATGTTTTCATTTCTACTGAGATAAGTAAAAAAAAAATTTGGTTCGATCACAAACTAAGGGAAGACGTCCTCAAACTTTCTAGAGAGTTCAAAATTAGAATTTTTTCTTTTGGTTTTGAATTTTATTTTTTTAGGAGTTTTAGATATGGTTTTCTTTTTGGAAATGGTTTGTTTAATGATTTGTAGTTTCTGATCTAATTGATAAAGGATTTCATAACGAGTAATTGATCATTTTATGAAATTGAGTTCTCAAAGAAATCGTCTTCTTTTCAAAGATTTTTGTTTGTGAAAGAAAGAATTGGTGCTTTAGAAAGTTATTAAAATCTTTCAAATATTTCCCTTAAATAAGTTTCTTTGAAAAGAAAAGAGTTTCACATTTCATATAGATGCATTTAGCATATTTTTTAGTCGGGTCATAAAACATCATTGAAGTTTCACTTCCATACCTTCTATCTTAAGAAACAACCAAATTAAAAACAATGCTTTAATAAAATTAATCTAGATATTTTTACATTTTCTAGGGCTCTTTTCCACCAACATAGCTTAGGCTAGTGTCTTGAAACAGGTTGTAATTAACATTCCAAGTCAATTCAAACAAACAAATAGAAATCTTGCGGTAGGAAAAATCTAATTGTAGCATTTGTGGTCTCGTAAGCTCTTCTTAAAAGAGTCAAGCACGAGATCATGTCTGAACCAGTGAGGTAATCGTACCTATCTCATTTTAAAAGATACCATATGTGCACTTATTAAAAACGGTAAACCTCGGATAGACCATTATCGAGAATCCTGGGGTCACTTGTTGGTAAACCTTGGATTATATCAAAGAGCCTTCAAGGGGATTGAGCTAGTTACTATGCCCTTGCGTGTATATCGGATCGTAGACTATTCCCCTATGTACATTTTTCCCCGTTGGTGACCTTAGTGGCTATAAAATTTAGGATTCTTTCCCAAGGTGACGGTGGAGGGAAGGTCCCATTGTACCTGGAGCAGACGTCAACTAGACTCACTTGGATTTTCCAGAGGGTTCTCTTCACTTCGAGATGGTTTAAGTGGAGAAACTTGCACCGGACTGTTTCATTAAGCAAGTTTTCGGGGTAGCTGTTTCAACCACCATTTCTATGTTAAAATTCTACGACGTTGGATTTTATCACCAACTAGTGTTTTTAGTGTGGGAATCTATTATTTTTGTGTGGATTTCTCTCTTAGATTTTGTAGGCGTGTGATCAATTTGATTGTTTCCAATAGAGACTTTAAGATATTTTTGTTGAAATTTTCTTTGATTTCGTGTGTTAAAACTTTTAATCGTGGCTGAATTACCTAGACAATCACGTAGAATGCATGGGAAACCCCCTGAGTGCACACGAAGCCAGTTAGAAAAACTTAAATCCGATAAATGACAAACATCAGGGACCGGATCAACTGAACACGAAGAAACATCAATAATTATTCATCCTGAATACAAACATTGTTACCGTTGAAATAGGTAACCTGACCTCAAAACGGGAACTCTAGCCCAAAGAGACTCAAAAACATGAAAAAACACCCCAAAAACAAAAAAAGTGTATTCCAGAACGCACTTGGTTTTTTTTAAGGTCAAATTTCAACATTTTATAAAATTATGCTAAAAACAAAATTGCTTCTTGAAAAAAGGATTGAAAAAACAACCTGATGAGCACTTTGGATATACCCCTAAGACATGATCTCAGTCTGTCTCTTTTTTCTTCTGCTCAGTGAGGCATCATAGAATCAGTTCACTAATTAAACATTAAAAAAAACCTAAAATTTTAGAAAAAAAATAAATTTAAAAAATAAAAACATTTTAAGGCTTAAAATTTAAAAATATATAGGAATAAAAATAAATAAAAAAATAAAAAAAAAATTTAATTCAAACATTAAAAAAAACCTAAAATTGATGAAAAAAATAAATATTTAAAATTTAAAAAAAAATTAAAGATTAAAATTTCAACATATATATAAATAAAAAAATAAAAATAAAAATATTAAATTAAAAAAAAAAGTTAAAAAAAAGAAAGAAATTATAAAAAATAAAATATAGAAATTAAATTTTAAAAAGAAAAAGAAAATTTTATTAAAAAAATAAATAAATAAACAAATTTAAAAAAAAAAAAAACAAAAAAACACGTTATTGAAATTAAAAGTAAAAAAACGAAAAATTAATTAAAAATGAAAAATAAAAAATAAAATACAATAAAAGTATTAAATTTAAAAAAATATATATTAAAAAAACAAATAGATTTTAAAAAATAGATTAAATTTAAATTATAAAAAATAATATATATATATATATATATACTTAAATTAAAAATATATATATATATATATATATATATATATATATATATATATATATATATATATATATATATATATATATTTAGATTTTATTAAATTTAAAAAAAAAAATGTTAATATTAAAATAACAAATTAAATTTAAATATATATATATATATATATATATTAAATTTTAATAAATAAATGAATAAACAAAAAAAAATTGAAATAAAAAATAAATTTTAAATATAAAGGAAAAAAAAAAAAAAAAAACATTGTTAAAATAAAAAGTTAAAAAACTTTAAAAATCAATTAAAAATTAAAAATTAAAAAAAGTATATTAAATAAAAAATAAAATAAAAAACAAATTAATTTGAAAATATTAAATTTTATTTTATTTTTTTTTTAAATCTAATCTTAAATACACAATTTTAATTGAAATAAAAAAATATAAAAATTTTATGTAATTAAAAAAATAATAATAAAAAATAGAAAAAATTTAAATATATATATATATATATATTAAATTCAAATAAATTTTAAAAAAAATACAAAATTTAATAAAAATTATTAACAAAATTTTAAAAAAAATGAATAAAATTAAAAATAAAAATAAATAAATCAAATTATATATATATATATATATATATATATATATATATATATATATATATTAAAAAAAAAAAAATTGATCGTGGTGGCGCCGTCAATCGGCCTCCTGTGGCGCTAGGGAGATTCCCGGAATCGGCCTCCTGCGGCGAGAGGCCGTTTGGTGGCGCCACCACGCTCAACAAATTCTTCTTCTTTTTTTTCTTTTTTTTCTTTTTCTTTCTTTCTTTTTCTTTTCTTTCTTTCTTTCTTTCTTTCTCTTTTTTTCTTTTTTTTTCTTTTTTTAAATATTTTTTTTAATTTGATTTTTTTCTTTTTTCTTTTTAATTTTTTAATATTTTTTAATATTTTTTAAAATTAATTTATTTATTTATTTATTTTTCATTTCAAAAAATTAAAAATTATTTTTTTTTAATTCAAATTTTTTACTTTAAATTTTATTTTTTATTTTTTTTTATAATTTTTTTTTTAATTTTAATTTTTTTTTTAAATTTAATATTTTATATTAATTATTTTTTAAAATTTAAAATTTATTTATTAAATTTTAATTTAATTTAAAAAAAAAAATTAATCTTTTAGTTTATTTAGTTTTTCATTTTTAAAATTTATAAATTGTTTCATTAGAAAAAAAAACAGTAAACTTATGGATATTTGTTTTTTAATTATTTTCACGTGGTTTTTTTCATTTTTTTTGTTTTTTAATGATAGGTTTTTTTTTTAAATTCTTTTATTTTAATTTTCTTTTTCAATTTTCTTTTCTTTTTCTTTCTTCTTCTTCTTTTTTTTTTTTTTTGGTTAATTTTAAAATTTGTTTTTTTTTCTTATTATTATTATTTTTTTAATTTAAATTTTTAAATTTTATTTTTTCTATTTTATTTTTTTTTTATCTAAATTTTAATTTTGTAATTTTAATTATTTTTAAATTTTCTATTTTATTTTTTTTTAATTATATGGTTTTTTTAATAACTTAGAAAAAGATGGTTTTGATGGTTTTTTTTTTATTTTTTTGGTTAATTTTTGTTTTTTTCTTTAAATTATGTGTTTTTTTTTCAAATTTTGTCATTTCTTTTGATATAATTTTCGAATATTTTTGTTTTTTTTAATTTATTTTTGTTTAAATTTTTTATTTTTACGAGTTAACTTTGTTTTTTTTACATTTTTATTGGTTTTTTTATTGTTTTTATATATATTTTTTATCTAAGTTTTGTGTTCTATTACCAACAATTAAATCACCACTCTAAAAAAAAAAGTTGATGCTGCATCAATACGTTTCAAAATTAGCATGAAAATCACCGCTCTAAAAAAAAAAATTGATGTTGCATCAATACGTTTCAAAATTAGCATGAAAATCACTAACATTTTAAAACAAATATTCATACTTCATAAATAAAAATATTAGAGTGTCAAAAATGTGCACAAAAAAAAGGGTGATTCTGCATCACCACTTTTCAAAATCGGGTGCTTTTTATGCTACCAAAAAAGAGTAGGTAACAGTGTGGTTACCTATTTCATCGGTAACAGTGTTTACAAAGTAGATCAACCTCAAACAGTAGAGATTTTTCAAAGAAAAATTTCAATTTCTAAACTAATTGAACTTGCTTCCACAACTAGTGAATTATCATCTACTGAGCCTCAAATTTCTGAACCAGAAACTGAACCTGCTACGTCTAAGCTTGCTTTTGAGTTCATCACTCCAACCCCTGGTCGTCCTAATTCACCTAGAGTGAAGTATTGCATCACTAAGAACCTTCCTCTTGGCCTCATTAGCATTGAAGAAGTTACTGACACAGAAGAAGAAGTTGTTCTTCCTTCAAATCAGGAATATTTAGATCTTAGGCCACGTGAATCGATTTACTATAGCCCTTTCAAACAAGATCCTTGGTATTCTCAGTTGACAAACTTTCTACACAATTCTGGTTTAAAATATTCACCACCCTGAATTCCTTTTTACGCCATACCAAGAGGTAATTACAGACCTTCATTAAACATGTCTAGTGAGTCATCCATGTTTTCTGCATCACCATAATCATATTTGTATGGTGGTCCGTATGTTCCTGTAGGATACCAATCGCTCTCTGGTACTTTCTCAAGAGCAGCTCCTTCCCCCGAAAAACTTATATCATCATTTGGTCCAAATGAATCACATACTGAAACTTTGAGTGCAGAACACATTTACATGATGTCTGGACACATTCCTAACCCTTACCCTCAAGGTAGTAATTTACCACCTAGGGGGAAACCTCAAGGTATAACTTACCGCCTGGGGGGAAACCTCAAAGTAGTAATTTACCACCTGGGGGGCAGACTCAAGGACAGTACATACCTCAAGGACAATATCAACCTCAAGGACAGTACATACCTCAAGGCCAGTACATACCTCAAGGACAATATCAACCTCAAGGGCAGTACTCAATTCAAGGTCCGCAAACTCTTCAAGGACAGTACCTTATGCCAGGGCAACTGTCTTTCCAAAGACAGTAGCCTCCTTTAGGGCCACAGTTCTACCCGGAACAACAAATCTTTCAGGGAGGTGGGAATTATCCAGCTAATTATCAAACATATGTTCCAAATTATCAACCTGGTTATGGTCCATCTTATACAACACAACCTTCAATGGGACCTCCATATCCTGGAGTAAACACAGTGTGAGATCCATCCCAAGTTCAACAGAATTTGCAACCTAACATGCAAATACCTTATAATCAACCTGGTCAGCCAATTGGTTACAGTCAAATTCAGTAACCTGTCCAACCTACGCTTCAAGTTATACCACAAGTATCTGCACCTGGTACAGTTCAGCAGCCTGGTCCGAGTACACCTAGAACTCCAAATCAAATTTTTGCACCAACTTCTGTTCAAGCTACCACACCTATCCCTATAGTTTCTGCAGCCCCTATTTCTACAACCCCTCAAGTATCACAATAAATCCCTGTAGTCTCTGCACCACAAACTGGACCCACAGTCCAGACTATTGTTCATATGCCTACAGGACAACCTGTTACAGGTACAATTATAACAAGCCAACCTCAGTTTGTTTATCAATTGTATCAAGGGCAGTATCAATATGGATCTATAGCACAAAATCCAGTATACCAGCATCAACCATACCCTGGTTACACATATCAGATACCAGCTCAACCTCAATATGGTCCGGCCAATCCTGGTTATCTGGGAAGTATTCCAATCCCAAATGCACAGGCTATTCCAAGATATCCTGGATATGGTCCTCCCAGTATTGGTATAGTTCTGCAAGGTTATCAATTTGCTCAACGGGACCCTAACCATCGGTTTCCATTCATTGCAACTTTGGATTTACCTGATTTTCTGTGCTTAACGAATGATCCAATCTATTATCTTCCGTATTGGCTGCCAATGCCAAATAATTTGTTCAGTGATATTCCTAAATTTGAAGGAAAATCAGGAGAGGACCCCTCAAACCATGTCATGACTTACCATCTCTGGTGCGCATCCAACTCTTTGATTGATGATTCTATTTGATTACGACTGTTTCAGAGAACACTGATAGTTTTAGCTGCAAAATGGTATATTGAACTACCACGTGGCTCATTCAACAATTTCAATGCTTTAGCAATAGCTTTCTTAACACATTTTCAGTTGCCAGTCAAATACGACAATGGCACGGAATTATTGACCTCTTTAAAACAATACACGTCTATATACATATCCGATCACATACATGAATGGAGACGTAGAAGACGTTTAGTGAAAGTCTTTATTCCGGATCAGATCTTGGCAGAATGGTTCATCAAAGCATTACTTCCAAAAATCACTGAAGATGTGGCTAAGGGAGGAGTTGTAACTGAAGAATAGGCCATTCCTCAAGCTCGGTACTTAGACCTAGTATATATGCAATCTGGTACATTATACGAAAAAATTCCTGACTTACCATGTCTTGGTCAAATAACTGCAACTCCTTCAGGGTCTCATGCTGCAGATGGTGTAATTGGTTTAGTTACCACATAAAAGTAAGAAGAAGCCTTCAAAAACTACTTCTCCTATCATAGCTTTACTAGATTCACCGAAAGGAGATTCTTCCCTTGAAACTTCTGCCGAAATTCACGTTGTAGATTCATCTACTGCTAAATCCAAAACCGGTAATAAGAAGAAATGAAAGAATAAAAGAAAACGGACTTTGTCTACCAAAGAGAAAACCAAAAAGACTGAACCATTTGATGATAAACGAAAACCTTGTTATCCTTGTCTTATCTGTAACGAGGATCACTTTACTAAAGAGTTCTCGCATTGGTCTAAGGTCTCTAAATTCATCAAAGGTTCACCCACACTCGCTGCCTTGAAGGATCCTTTTCCTACTCAAGATAGAAAAATGATAGGATCTTCTTCACATTCATCAGCAAATATTTTAATGATGTCTGAGGTTATGGTTGCGACGCGATCGCAAGACTATGGAAGTAAAAATCCAGTTATTGGTAAAGAGGTATAAAATTCTAATTTAACACCAACTACATTCTCATCCACTTCATATCGAGAAACCTAATCCTGGTCTAGTAATTAAACCACTTCCTAAAGTTGTACTTCGAAAATCAGCTTTCAATCCACATGCGAGAGTTGCTCAGAACTACAACATTGTTGAAGACTTAGTGATTTCCCCTTCACCAATGTCGGCCTTAGAAGTGCTACAATCATGTCCAGCACAAAGGAAATTAATTTTATCAGCTATTGGAGCTATAGATCCCTAGGATTATAACCTCATGGTCTTCGATCTAGAAAATTTTACATCGAGACTTCCTCATCAGATGGCTTTTCAGATTCCGGTATTAGTCAAACACAGATGATTTTTTCATACTATATTTGATGAGGAGGCATCCACATGCATAATGTCATTAAGTTTTTGGAAAACTCTTGGTTCTCCGACACTCAACCAATATTCAGCAATCCTTAAAGCTTTTGATGGAAGAGTATTCCATTCGTTTGGAATTTTACAGGATCTACCTATAGAAGTAGAAGGCAAAACTATTAATCTAGATGTGGAAGTTTTTGATGCCCCTCTGGATTATAACCTTCTTATGGGTCGAAGTTGGTCTTATGCCATGACTATTTTCGTTTCATCTGTCTTTCAGTTAATAGTGTTTCCACATAAAGGAAAGATTGTGAAAATTGATCAATTGTCATGTTATTCGTCTGACCCAGCTTCTACAGATCGTATCCAACATGTTGGAAAATCGACTATCTCCTATGAAGATGTTGGTGTAGGTTTACTAAAGGAATCAAATTTAATGGGAAATTTTTCTATGCCTCCACCCAACGTACCGCGTATCATTGCTAACATCAATATGATTTCATCACGCACTATTCCATTCGATGACACTTGGATAGTGCCTTCAGAGTCAGAAATGAATTCTTTCAATGGTGAGATGCCTTTGAGTCCTTTTGAGATGGCATATGCAGCAATACGATCATTTTCTAACACACTTTCAACTAATCTTGATCTAATGAATTTGATCACCGAAGAATATTCTCCACTATCAAGCTCAGCCTTGACATCTATTTCCGATCCTTTTAAACAAGTGTTTCATACTGATGAAAGTATTCGAGAATTTTTTTCTACGGAAAAATTATCTTGGGATGATCTACACCAGAGATCTTCATTTTTACCTGAACTTGATAGGTTTGAAAATGATTTTTCTTCTATTTTTACAATTGATTATGTCAAGAAACCACAGAATCCAATATCGATTACAAATTCGGGTTCTGAGATTAATTTGGGAAACATTTCTACAACTGTTCCTATTGACATATCAGTTAAACCTGGAATTGTTGAAAACATTCATGTAGGTGCTTCTTGTACGATTAATGAAATTAATACATATAAAGCCATATTTCAATAATTTCGAGACATATTTTCTTGGTCCTACGAAGAGATACCAGGAATCGATCCAAAGATTATCGTTCATGAAATAAATACATACCCAGATGCAAAGCCTATTAGACAAATATTACGTCTGATACAACCGCGAAAAGCTGCTACTATTAAAGCTAAAGTTGAAAAACTACTGCGAGCAGGATTTATTTATCCAATCCCATTAACATATTGGGTATCTAATATAGTTCCCGTTACCAAGAAACAAGGGACTATACGAGTATGTGTCGATTATAGGGATATTAATAAAGTGTGTCCAAAATATAATTATCCTACCCCCTATATCAACCAAATCATTAATGATTGTGCCGGAAATGAAATGTTTTCATTTATGGATGGATTTTCCAGGTATAATCAAATCAATGTACTCCCTGCTCATCAACCAAAAACAATGTTCATATGTCCTTGGGGAACATTTTCTTATTGCAAACTACCTTTCAAATTAAAGAATGCTAGTGCAACTTTTCAAAGGGAAATGTCTTACGCTTTTCATGACATTAAACATATTGTGCAGCCTTATCTGGATGATTTACCTGCTCACTCATTACACAGAAAATATCATCCTACTCACTTACGAGTAATTTTTATGAGATGTAGGCATTACAAGATTCGTTTCAATCTGCACAAGTGTGTTTTTTGTGTGCAATCGAGACAATTACTGGGATTCGTTGTTTCGAAAGCCGACATTCGTGTCAATCCCTCGAAATTGAGGCCATCATAAATTTACATCCTCCTTCCACACTTCGTCAACTCCAAAGTTTGCAAGGGAAAGCAAACTTTCTGCATAGATTTATCTCAAAATATGTTGAGTTAAAAAAATGTTTTACCCGGTTGTTGAAACATAATGTTCCTTTTATTTGGGCTGAGATTGTTGATCGATCTTTTGATGCTCTAAAACACGCGTTAACCCATGCACCGTTATTGCGTCCACCAAATTACAATCGGGATTAATTTTTATACCTAGCAGCCTCTGATTCCACCATTGGAATGATTCTAGTTCAAGAGGATGAATTTCACAATGA
This sequence comes from Pinus albicaulis, assembly GCA_034641835.2. Classification (NCBI taxonomy): domain Eukaryota; kingdom Viridiplantae; phylum Streptophyta; class Pinopsida; order Pinales; family Pinaceae; genus Pinus; species Pinus albicaulis. The sequence continues at coordinate 1,233,062,503 of CM076583.1, read as the reverse complement.
GCATGTGATTTACTATCTAAGTCGAAATCTGAATCCGACCGAAATTATATATTCGCATGTGGAGATATTGGGCTTGTCAACAGTTCAAGTTGTCCAAATATTTCGTCACTACATATTGTTACGAAAGACAACTATGATATCTAATTGTAACCCGATGATGTATATTTTGACAAAAAAATTACTCACAAGGAAATACTCTAAATTTATTGTTATCCTACAAGAGTTTGATTTGGAATTTGAGAAATCTAAATCAAAGAAATCACTAGTTTTTGTAGAACTTATTTGTGACTTTCCCAATACTTAGACAGAAACTGTGGTAGAGAATCCCATTACAAATGAATCTATGTTTCTTATCAATACGTTATATCCATCGTATGGAGATATCATCATTTATCTTCAAACCCAAACCATTCACCCTGAGCTTTCAAGTTCAAATCGACGGAGAATCCATTATCAATCTCAGCAATACAATATCCCACTTTATCGTCGTGGTGCAGATTCTGTTTTTCGACGTTGTATAACTCACGAAGAGCTGAAATGGTTTTAATGACTGCCACTCTGGAGTGTGTCGTGGTCATATGTCTGGGTATGCCATAGCCCAAAAGATATTGCGTGCTAGCTATTTTTGGCGATCATTTTTCAAAGATTGTATTAATGTGGTCCTAAAATGCCACAACTGCCAAATATTTGATCGAAAGATTTGTGCACCACCAGCTCCTCTTCACCCCATAATTGTTGTCGGTCCTTTTGTGAAACGGGGCATTGATTTCATTACATGTAACCCTCACTCAGCCGGGGGGCATGGGTATATTATTCTCGATGTAGATTACTTTACCAAATGGGCCTAGGCGATGCCTAAATTTGCAGTAGATGGAAAAACTGCAGCTATGTTTGTATTCAATCATGTGATTGCTCATTTCTGAGTACCCCAAGCTATTATCACAAACCATGGGAGTCATTTTCGAAATACAATGATGACTGAACTTTCCGATCAACTTGACCTGTGCCATGATAACTCTACTCCATATTACCCGCAGGCTAATGGTCAGGTCGAAGCTGTTAATAAAGTTTTAACCACCATGATTAAACGGATTATCAGAACTCACAAATTGAATTGGCATACCATGCTTTTTTCGGCACTATGGGCATAACAAACCTCAGCAAAAACTGCGACAGGGTTCACTCCTTTTCAACTGGTTTACAGTTTAGAAACTTTTTTACCCATTGAATGCGAAATACCATCACTCCAATTAGCCATAGAGTTGCTACCAGCTACCTCTGAAGAGAAAAAACGCTTTTTTTAATTAGCACAATTAGATGAAACTTGGTGCACCGCTGCATTAGTTGTCGAGGCTCATAAGAAACGTGTGAAATATCAGTATTATCGAAGCATTACACCTCATATTTTTTCAGAAGGTGACCTAGTCTTAGTATATGATCAAGATAACGATAAGCTAGGTGCTGGGAAATTCGAACCAATATGGCATGGTCCTTATATTTTCAAGTGAGTGATTGCCTAAGGGGCCTATGAATTAACTGATTATGATGGGGTCTCTTTAGATAAGCCCAGAAAAGGATTTTATCTGAAGAGATATTATGCTTGATTCTCATGTGAAGATCTCATTTGTATATTAGTTATTTTTCTAGTTAGTGTGCCTTAGATTAGATAAGTGTGCCTAGTTTAAGTTTGTTTTTACTACTATCACTGCTTATCTTGATTACTCTTGATATTGCAGATGTTGACATCCCTTCAAACATACATTGGTTTTTCTAATGGTGCATGTCGTATTACACGGAATATTTCTTCCGCAGCTTGGGTTATCTATTCACCCACTGATGAGTTAGTTTCTATGCATGGGGTAAGCCTTGTTCAAACAACGAATAATATTGCAGAATATAGTGCATTTATTGAGTTATTATCTAATGCCATTTCATTTGGTATTCGACGTTTGATCATTAGGTTAGATTCAAATCTCATTGTATTACATTTAAACAAAGTATAAGCAATTAAAAATCCAATGTTATTGAGATTATTTTTGAAGGTTCGTCTCTTGGAATGATAGTTTAATTAAATTGAATATCAACACATTTCAAGAAATTATAACACATTGGCTAATGCATTAGCTAATCGTGTTCTAAATAGACATTTGCAATGTTAAAACAGTAAACCAAAACAACATTCGATACATGTTGAACAAGATACTCAAAGAAAAGTAGTAATATCATAGAAAGGTTTGTTTTCAAAAAATATTACATCGTCTGAGATCATGGGTTTAAAAACCTTATGATCTGATAGATATTGATACAAAAAACAAAATATGTCAATCCACGATGATCATCCACTATCCATGATGATGATCATGGTAGTAGATTATGGCACGCGCCACCTTGCGCAGGAATCTCCTATACTATCCTGGTACACCTGTAACATGTCTTTAAAGATGGAGAGGAATGTAATTTGTCCATGTCTCGAGAATATATATGGTTAACCTCTCCAGGTTGTGTTCCATATCAGTTAGGATCTATGCTTCCTGATCCTATGTTGGTACTATAGGCTCTGCTTGACACCTTTCAAAGCAGCAGAGTGTAGCTGGTCATCGTGGACCAACATCTGCATTTAAAATTTTGTTATCAGTATTGGATGATAAAAAAAAAAAAAAAATTAGATTTAAAACACATCAAAATGATTCGCTTACCTAATTCGTCCCACTATGCCCCTAGAGGCAAGGACATATCAAGATTACCTCTGAAATCTATACCTGCATACGGGAAGTCTTCAATGGTGAAGAATTGATTCTGCAACCACATAAAGTATGCCGGAGTGAACCGAACCACTGAACTGTCACCGCCACCATGGCGGACCATTAATGCAACCCAACGTACCATCTGAGGTTCTCTAGGCTCTCCACGATCCACTGGAATAAGTTGAGGGGCAAGAAGTGGAATTCTCTCCAAAGCAAAGGAAATCAATATGGCACCATAATCAAATTTTTTTAACTTTGCATTCTTTTCTCTAGTTAGTTGGCCTTTCATGTTGGCCAATACCCCTTCGCACCAGTTGAAAATGATGCCTCTGAAATACTCCACTGCAGTCTGAATTTGAGATTTATTGGCTACATGTGGAGCTGCACTTCCACACAACCTGGTTACCGTGAATGCAATTACTTTGAGATCAAGTCGCAAGATGGATTTTATGTCTATGCGGTTATCTTTTGGATCTATTGCATCACTACAAAACTCTTGTTGGTAACTAGCAACGAGTAGGCCACCATGTCTAGATCCAAACAAGGATATGTTTTCTCCTCTTCTGGACAATCCAGTGAGAAAATAAATATCTTCGAGCTTGATTTCGAGCCGATGGTCGCCAATGATAAAGCACTAATCTTGAACATCCCATTTGTTCACTAACCATATCATCAACTCCACCTGTGCTTTCATACCCTGAATCGCCCAGAACTTATATAAACCAAATTTTTTTAACACTCACATTATGTGAGGATCATTCATGGCTTCATTGTCTATAGCCTCATGCTCGCGTTCTCTCCACTCTAGCATGGTGAAATAGTCTGAAAATGGATTCATTTGAAGGTTAGAAACCATTGGAATCAAAACATTTAACAATTTTTAAGATAATTTGTAAATTTCAAAACGCTCACGGTGCCTTCGTAGTTTTTGTGCAGAGATAATGTGGACATCAGCACGGCCTCTACACAAAAATCGCGGTAGTCCGATAATTTTTTTTTTAGGAAATTATCGGGGTCCGCAAGTAGCGCGTGCATAACCTGCGGACCACTGAGGGCACATTTTTTAACATAATTTCTCCTTAAAAATGAAATTAAAGACAAAAAAGAGAATTGAAATAGATAGAAATGAAGAGTAAAGTGATGTGGATTACCTAGTTCTCACGAATCATAATTTGAATGGACGGTTCTCCTAATATTGGCTCCGGAACGTTTTTGCCAAAAGATCTCAATTTACAACTCTGAAGACAAAAGGTGAAAATGACTTTATTAAACTCCTTTTTATAGTTTTTGAATGAATAAAATATTTTATTTTATTTATTTTTCATTTTAAAAAGCTATTTTTCAATACTTTTACTTCTTTGGAGCAGGTATGTTTAGTTTTTTGAGTTTTTGTGCAAATTACAGGTTTTTGGTGAAAAAGAATTATTTTGATGATGAGTATACTTTTATCACTTTTTCGGGCTCTTGAAAATTACGAAAAATCGAAACCCTAGAGTTCTCTTTAAAGCCCTTTTCAGACACTCTAAATATGAAAATATCGCCGAGTACTTGACTATTCGAACTCATTAAATTAAATGAACAGTCATCCCTTCAGTATAATTTTACCCCTTTTCGGGATTGAAATGGACTATTTACAAAAAAGGTATACATTGACTAATCATGGTCAATAGATTTCTCTCTTGTATTATTTTATCCTTTTTCGGGCTTGAGAGACTAAATTTACGAAAAAGTACAACCACGGATTTTACTTATGTTTTTCTTCTGACTCCCTAAAACTGAAAAACATTAAGTTTCTCCTATACTGGACTCGTTAAAACTTAACAGTAAAGGACCTATCAATTACAAACAGGAACGAACCACTCCTTCTTAGGGTTCGATTTTAATACTAAGTTGGACTCATCCGAAGGATGAGCTTACACAACAAGCAAATGTTATCCTCCTCAAGCTTGTCAAAAATAAAGAGGTACTTGCCAGAAATGGTGGGGGGAAAAGAGAAAAGGAATCCATTTGTCACCCTTGTTTTAAAATAAGTATACCACTCTTGAACACGACACTTTTGTCACACTTGTACCTGGGTTGGGAAAATACTTTGTCTAATAGTTAATCAAACAACATTGAAAGTCTTCAGTCGGTTTCTAGGTATTAGCTTTAGATCAATTGTTACCAAACCATCTGCAGAGTCGGTATGTTTTCAAGAGATAGTTCAAATAAACAATTCATTGAAAACATTTGTCTCCATTCTCGATGACCATCCCTGAGTCAGTCCTTGCAAAAATTTCTTCAAAACTTGATCTAATTGTTTTGTGTCATGGGCTTTCCTACGACAAGTCGCTTTCTATCGACGACAGCTCATCATCTAGAAAGCTGATCTAGAATCCTATCGGTACCTTGGGATCTGCATGCCCTAATGGTAGGTTTCTCACCTTCGACGATAGGTTGCATCATTGACCTTCGATCGAATGACTCTGTGAAGTGTTCGATTGCAAATCATTCATTCACACTTTATGGATTATACTAAGTACTTTGAGAGCCATTGCCATTACTGGTGGTTTATCTCACACTTGTTAATAGTTCACATCATTGACTGGTAATCAAGTGGTTTCTACCATGTTTAACTTTGTAATATTCCCAATTTTTGCAGCTAATGGGAATATAATATTTTATTTTTAGTTTGCTTAACTCATGAATAAAAGTGTAAAGGAGGAACTCTACAACTCCTAATCAGAAAAATAAATCAATCCCCAATGTGAACATGGAAAAATCTGGTCTATTTCAATAAAATACACTTAGGTGTGAAGAGGAATTAAGAAGATTGACTGGGTCAACAAGACCAAATCTCAGCAGTGTCTAGATGCATTGAACCTCCTTATGGATTAGCGCAGTTTTAGATGGAGACCCTTCATGTGAAAAGGGTTAACTCATTGGAGGTGTTTTAGGGTTTTCTAAGCCCTAATTTTATAAAATGAAGAGGAAGGACACAAGGAAAGGTTGTTGAAGATAATTCGATTTTGAGATTGCTTAAGCAACTCAAACTCTCTTGGTTGTTTAGCTAGAGAGAGAGGAATTTCCTGTCTAGGGATCCCTCCTCTTTCATTGAGGAGCTATTGAAGGAGTATGTTCTGAAATGCCTCACATCCAGGCTTGAGGCCAAGCTTCCTCCTCTAGCTACAGCGTTTTCTGTTGGGAAGGAATTGTTGTGTTGCAGGGTGTTGCAGTGAGGGGTTTTCAACGCCTCTTCCAAATCTAGTTTTGTAGAAAAGAGAGCATTACTTTCTCTGGAAGATTAGTGAGGAAGCATTGAGCTTCAATTCTAGATCTTGGCATTAGGCCAAAGGACCTCCCAACATCATCTGCGCAGTTCATTCCAGAAACTGTGTCCTTTTTCCAGTGCATTTCTGCAGCAGGGTTTCTACTCTAGTTTGGTGCCAATTTCCTTGAGGAAGGGCCACCCCTTCTTCCAGGAAATTTTTATTTCAGCCCTCTTCTATAATTTTGTATATTTCAGCTCATATACTTATATTTTTAGTGATTCTACATTTTCTAGATCCATATTCTGCAGATCTGATACTTGTATTTGTTCTTTCATGAAATCCCCTTGCCGGGTGATCTATTTGATGTATAAAAGGAGTTGAATCTCAATTTTTCTTTGTGCTCTATTATAATAAACTTCAGATCTGATGTTTCAGAAATATTTTGTCTAATTTCTTCAGAAATCACACAATGTATGCTTCATCCATTTTCTGCATACTCCAAGTCATGGGAAATCAGCATTTTTAAGCTTATCCAGGAATGGAGGAACTGTTTAACATAGCTAGAATGCTTTGTTTGAGTTGAAATTTTGCATGGAAGTTCCACATAGAATAATATAAAATATCCCAGAGCCGTTTCGCTTATTTTTACGCATATTTCTGAATACATATATTTTAGGGTCGAAATCACTGCTTTTCCCCACTTTTTGGATCCTAAATTCAGATCTAAGTTGTTGTTGTACTTTAAATCAGTTTTTGAGTGTCGATCAGCACTTTTTATGCATTGATAGTTCTCTTCACTTTCAGCAGAGTGTTTTAATTTTCTGCAGTCCCTCATTGGGCCTTTTCTTGAGGATAACTAGGTGCAGGAGATCTGTTTAACCCACCTAGTCTTATTTGTTTCAGCTCAAATCTTGGATTTAATTTTTATATTGTCTTATATAAAGGATCCAAGATTTATTTTCCTGTTCCAAACCATATTTTTCTGAAAATGCATTTTTCATTGTATCATTCATGAGTTTTTCCCAATTTGGAACATTACAGTGGTATCAGAGCATGATCTCTGGCACAGCCTGTGAGATCAAGCTATTAGAGAAGTGAATAGAAGAAACAAAGATTAGAATGATGGAGAGGAAGATATTACTCTCATTAGTGTTCAGATCTAAGAAGGGCCTCTCCAAAGAGGTAAATCAGAAGAGAGAAAGAAGATGCACCGAGACTCCTAGAGGGTTTTGAGAAGAAGCAAGCTGCAGTAAAACCTGCATAAGGTTTCAAGAAGAAGAAGGAATCCCTAGCACTTCCTATCAGCAAATCAGAAGACCAGAGAATCCTAGATCTCCTCATAGATCTATTATGCCCACTTTATTTGAAGAAGGTGAGAGGTATAGCAATGAAGAAAAGAGATGCAAAGAAACTCCTAAAGGGTTTCAAGATGGAGAGGAAGAAATATACACCTCCTATCATCATAAAGCAGGGAGACTGACTGAAGAAGATATCTCATTGCTTCTTTTTCAAACATTGAAGAGTATTGAAGAAAATCTCAAGGAGTTTGATGAGGAGAGGAGAAAGATGAGCTACAAAGAGACATCTCCCAAGGAAACAAAGGAGGATGTCAATATTGTCACTTTGGGCAAGAGATCTCCATTTTCACCACCTGCTGCTAAGGTACTTGCATCTAGAGAAGAGGCACTTGCATCTTTGCAAGGTAGTCTTGAGCTCTTAACATATGGATTCCCATGCATGAATCGGGAGATGCATGGGGAGGAGAAGGAAGATACCAACGCTGGTATGCTTGAAGAAAGGAGGCCATCATCCTTGCCAAAAATTGGAGGCATCATTGATCCGGGTGGAGGAATTCTTGTGTTCTGTCAAGAGGTTCCTGCATATCATTTGATCCAAGGTATGCTTGAGATTCCAGCACATATTGTTTCAAGATTAATGCATAGCCAAGGATTAAATAAAAAATTTGATTTGAAGCAAAGACATGTCATAGTGCAGAGGACCCTTGATCTAATCAAGGATGAGACTGGAAACTATCCCTATGCATCATTGTTGAGCTACATTCAATCTCTTGGGTTGAGATGTAGGGTCTCAAGAAAGGGGATTAGTACTATCCTATGTTCAATGCCTGATTGTGAGATCAGTAATGAAACTTGCTTTGAGACAGTGCATGCATCACTTTGCAGATCTACAGTGCTGTCACTTAGTGACTGTGACAAAGAGGCTTCAGCTCTCTTGGAGCATTCTAGAGGCAGCTTCAACCTTAAAGCAGTGGAGAAGAAGAAGATGAAGAGTAGACATCTTGAGATGGGAAGCATTTTCCCCCTCTAGATGACACTCTCTCAATGAGCATGCTACAGCTCAAAGAGAGACTTCTACTTACTGCAGATTCAAAGCCTCATTGGTTTTGGAAGGCCATAGATGGGAGAAAGGTCTCACTAAGAGATCTCAACAGAGATGCATTTCAATATTTCATGAGATGAAAGGTTCTTCATTGGTTCAAAGGAGATGGTATTCTACAAAGGGAGGATGCCATGATTATGCAGCACATCACTCATCTTCCATATTCGAGTGAGTGGATGAGGATGATGAGCAAGAGATCACATGATCACTTGCAGAAATATATGGGCTAGCAAGCTTGGTTACGTTGGTTGCCCTTGGGAGACTCCTATCACTCTCCAAAGGCACCCATTTCTCTTATCTATGCCTTGAAGAATGGTCATGAAATGAATAAGGAGGCATGGCAACGCTGGTTGCTTTGGGGTAAGCATTATCACTACCCAAAGATTCTCATTCTCTCATCTCATGCTTTATGCATCATTAATAAAGTATATGAAAAGGAAGCATGGTTGATGTTGTTGTCAAAAAGAGAATTTGGACATCACATGATAAATCTCATGTCCATGTATTCATCCATGTTTGAAGTATGTCTCATATGTCCACTTGTATTTCTGTTTGAGGAATATTTCATGCATGTACTTTGGGTCGGGAGAAGGGATAACTCTATTGGGTGTGTGTTATATTCTTTCCACGAATATCACCACGCGTTGTACGTTGCGCCGGGCGCAGCAGGGGGGTCATAGGGGGGGCGGCAGCCCCCCCTATCGAGGTTCGGGGCAGCGCCCCGACGAAAATTTTTTTGGTGTGCGGTCCCACTCATAGGCGGACCTACCCATTAGGGGAATTTTGAGGTCTAAAATGGGCCTCCAAAGGAAATTATAAAATAATAGTGGAAATAATAAAGTAAGATTTGATGACATCATCAAATTTTAGAGGTAAAAAGCTAGCACCTGCTTCGTGGCTAACCTTAGTTTCTCTCCATTTTAGGCGGGAGTATAGTGGATTTACCGTTGAGTTCCTCATCAAGACATATTTGTATGATAGTTGCTACATGAAAAATAGAAAATACATGAAAAGCGTGATTGTCCGTTTTTATCTATATTTTAATAATAGGGTCCACCAGCGACATATTCCTCCTGAATGAAGATGCTACATCAATCAAATGCGAATAAGTTGAAAGCAAGTTAGAAATAATTTTTAATATTTTTACCCTTTAATTAAAAAATGGTAGTCAATATGGTTGACATCATCATCTTGAATCCTATTGGTTCTTATAAAGTTTATTTGGATTTTGGCATTTTTTCTTAGGTATTTTAGACCTCAAAAATTCTAATGCGTATTTTGTACGGTTTTATGGTTTTTTGGGGAAGTGATGGTTTGCCGACCCCTGGTATTTTTAATAGTTAGTCAAAGGTACAGTTCATGTTCTAATCCAGGGTTAATGGATTAGGGTTTATGTATGCTTCGGCATGTATATATATGTGTTGTAACACTAAAAGGAATATAATGAAAATCAAGTTGGTCGTCCCGATTTGGGATCCAGGGGAAAATCTCTGTGTTTATCTGTTTTATGTTTTATGCTCTCACTATTGTTTATTTTCTGTTATAAGATTCGTGTGTAGATAATTTCTGTTCAGGGTTAAAACCTACATTTGGTATCAGAGTTTTTTCAGCTTCAAGGGGACGCCTTTGCTGCTGAGGGTTTTTTTCTTGGGCCTGAGGTAGACCCTGTTCATTGGGAGATCTGTGGGATCGATTCTTGCGAAGAAGATGGCGAGCGGTGGGAAGATAGAGATCGAGAAATTTAATGGTCAAAGCTTTGAGTTATGGAAGCTCAAGATGGAGGATCTGCTGGTGGATAGATATCAGTGGATCACAGTAGATCCAGGTACTAAACCAACGGCAATGTCATATGAAGACTAGAAGAAACTGGATCGGAAGGTTAAGAGCACAATACGGTTGTGTGTCTCAGATTTAGTATTGTTGAATGTATCTGGGGAAGCTACGGCGAAGAATTTGTGGGAAAAACTTGGGACTTTGTACCAATCTAAGTCTCCGGTGAATAATTTGTTCCTGCAGAAAAAGCTGTATAACCTGAGGATGAAGGATGGAGACTCGGTGACGAACGCCAGTGCCTTCCAACTCTTGTACCAATCGGGTGTCATCCTGTTGTCTTTAAAAATCTCGATGAAGATAGTCCATCAGTTTTTTGTGTTCTCTACGGACTCATGAGACGATGCAGTTGTATAATAGGTAGCAATACAACTAACTGAATTTTGATGACATTGTCTCGGCCTTGTTGTCGGAGGAAATGAGACGGAGAAATGAGGTCAAAATGGAGATGCCTTATCTGTACGAGGAAGGTCCCAAAATAGAAACAAGAATAAGGTTTCGAGTGGGAGATCTAAATCTAGAGGGAGATCTAAATCTCCTGGAAATTTTGTAAAGGTATGCTAGAAATGCAGAAAGGAAGGGAACTACAAAAAGGAGTGCAGATCTAAGGCTTCTGAGAAAGGAAAGGGATCTGATGATGCTCCTTCTGCAGAGGCAAAAACCACCTCGGATGAAGGTGGGGATGTGTATTTGGCTTCTTCTTATAGTACACATGTAGATCATGAGTCATGGCTGATTGACTCAGGTGCATCTTTTCACTTCACTCCCCATAGGGAGTGGTTCTGTGAGTATGAGAAATATGATGGTGGTGATGTCTTCCTAGGGGATGATAGGAAGGCCAGAATCATCGGACGTGGAAAGGTTAAGCTGAAGCTGCAAAGTGGAAGGATTAGAACACTTCCTGGTGTTCTGCATATTCCTTCATTGGCCAGAAATCTGATTTTTGTAAGCAAGATGGATGATGCAGGTGTAAAAACAGTGTTCAAGAAAGATGCCTACAAGATGGTTCGGGGAGCACTGGTATTAATGTGGGGAGTTCGGATTGGAACTCTATACAAGCTACAAGGTAGCACTGTTATTGATGGGTGTAACAGTTATGTGGTTCCTGAAAGTGGAGCGGAAAGCCTAGCTGTCTCTGGAGAAAATACCATGCTATGGCATCAAAGGCTTGGACATATTGGAGAGAAGGGCCTTCGAATACTACATAGAAATGGTATGGTAGAAGGTATGTCTAATTGCTCTCTGGATTTCGATTTCTGTGAACATTGTGTATATGGGAAGCAGAATCGGGTGAGTTTTCCTTCTGGTGCTAAGAGGGCGAACAAGATATTAGAACTTGTGCACAGTGATGTGTTTTGACCTGTGTCAGTTCCATCACTGGGAAAGTCTGTGTAATATGTTTCATTCATAGATGAATTCTCAAGGAATACATGGATATATTTCTTGAGGAAGAAATCTAAAGTCTTTGACAAATTTAAAGAATTTAAGGCTCTGGTGGAAAACCAGACAGAGAAGAAGATAAAGGCATTGAGGACAGATAATGGTGGGGAGTTCTGCAAGAAGGAATTTGAAGAGTTCTGTAAGAAGTGTGGTATAGAATGACAGAAGACTACTCCATACACACCTCAGCAAAACGGAGTTGCAGAAAGAATGAACAGAACGTTGATGGAAAAGGCAAGAAGCATGCTCAGTGGTACCGGGTTAGGACAAGAATTCTAGGCAGAGGCAGTGGAGACTGCATGTTACTTAGTTAATAGATCACCTTCATCGGCGTTGGAGGATAAGACTCCACATGAGGTATGGACTGGTAAGAAACCCTCTCTTTCACATCTAAGGGTATTTGGATGTGATGCATATGTACATGTTCCAAAGGAGAAAAGGACCAAGTTGGATAATAAATCTGAAAGGTGCATCTTTATTGGGTATTAGGATGGTTTAAAGGGTTATAAGCTTTGGAACCCAAAAACAAGGAAGGTTGTGTACAGCCGAGATGTGGTGTTTAGAGAGGTGAAAGATGTTGTTACACATGAATTCCTACCAAAGGAACCTAAGAAGATAGAGTTTGAGCTAAAGGAGTATGAATCAGACTCTACAACAGAAGAAGAATCAGAAGAGGAAGAGCCACAAACCCCAGCTTTGAGAAGATCAGTTCGGGAAAGAAGGAAACCAGAAAGGTATAGTCCATCTGCTTTCTATTCAGGTTTTGCCTTAACTATAACTGATGATGATCCCAGAACTGTCGGGGAGGCAGTAGATTCAGAGGATGGAAAACTCTAGAAGGAGGCCATGATTGATGAAATGGCATCCTTGCACAAAAATGAGGCATGGGATCTGGTGGAGTTGCCGGCTGGAAGGAAGCCCATCGGGAGAAAATGGGTGTTTAAGAAGAAGATGAATGTAGAAGGCAAGGTGGAGAAATACAAAGCTCGGTTGGTAGCCAAAGGTTATTCCCAGGTGCTGGGAATTGATTTTGGTGATATTTTTCCTCTTGTTGCCAAAGTTACTTATATTAGATTACTTTTATCTGTTGTTGCTGCATTTTATTTTGAGATAGAACAGATGGATGTGAAGACAACATTTCTTCATTGGGATCTAGAAGAGGAGATCTACATGAAGCAACCTAAAGGCTTTATGGTGAAGGGTAAGAAAGAACTGGTGTGCAGGTTGAAGAAGTCTCTGTATGGGTTAAAACAGTCACCAAGGATGTGGTATCAGAAATTTGATACCTATATACGGGGACTTGGCTTCACTAGAAGCAAGGAGGATCACTGTGTTTTTTTAAATTAATTGGTGACCGTGTTATTTATTTGGTCTTGTATGTGGATGATATGTTGTTTATTGGAAATGACAAAGAAATTATCCAAGATTTGAAGACCCAATTGTTCTCCCAATTCGACATGAAGAATCTTGGTGCTGCAAACTATATTTGTTAGTAAATTAAATATTACAGAGCAATGCAACACATAAAATATGCGGAAAATACAAGCACACAAAACACATAAAACCAGAGAGACACAGATATACGTGATTCACCCACTTTGGGCTACGTCCACCCCGAACAGCCAGTCCTTCCTTTTTATTATCCAGCAAAATCAAAAGACAAAACCTACAGGAGATCCGTTGTAATATCCTTTGTTCTCTCTCACAGTCTCCCTATTTGTTTCCCGCTCAGAGAATACACATACGATGTGCAGCCGCAATACAATACCCTCATAAAAGCGAGGGGTTGCCTTCTAGGGCAAAAAACCCTAAACTAAACATAGCTTCTACTTTCAGATCACCTGCCTAATGAACGGCCCAGATTGACTAGAAATTACTATACTTTTACAAGGCAATTTTACATCTATTTTTTGCTTTGGGGGCGTTGCCCCCTAAACCCCCGCCGGGGGACCGCTGGCCCCCAAACCCCCCAGCCGGAGGGGTAGGCCCCCCCTGCACCCCCCCCGCGTGCAAGGATGTACAATTTTCCTAGGGTATACATTCAACTAGAACAAGGATCTCTGAATTAGGAAGAAAATCAGGCTTCACACCCAACAATCTCCCACTTGGAGACTGATTGTAGCAACTCCATCGCTACTTCATTTGCTGGACAATGACTCCTCTTTGGACCTAGTTGTTCCTCATCTTCATCATCATCCTTGAAGACCAATTGAAACTGAGCACATTTTCAGTTTCTCCCTGGTTACAACTTTTGTTAGCATATCTGCAGGATTCTGGCTAGTGTGTATCTTTTCCAGCTTCAACTCTCCATTTTCCAATACTAACCGTATGAAATGGTACTTGAGATGTATGTGTTTAGTCCTGGAATGAAATGCTTTGGCTATCACTGTATAACATGTCCATATCATGCTTCTTACCCAATTCACCCATAAGCCTTTGTAACCAAATCATTTCTTTACTAGCCTCTGTAGCAGCAACATACTTTGCTTCTGTTGTTGAAAGTGCAACAACACTTTGGATTTTTGAAACCCAACTGACAATTGTTCCACCTACAGTAAATACATATCTTGTAGTGCTCCTCCTGTTATCTCTATCACCTGCCATATTTGCATCAACATATCCCTGTAGAGAAATGTTTGAACCACCAAAGCATAATGCTTGATTTGTGGTACCTCTCAAATATCTGAGAATCCATTTTACTGCCATCCAATGTTCTTTTCCTGGATTATTCATGTACATGCTTACAACTCCCACAGCATGTGCAATATCAGGCCTTGTGCAGACCATTGCATACATTAAGCTTCCAACTGCTGATGCATATCGAAATTTAGACATATAATCCATGTCTTCTTGGGTCTTTCGGCACATCTCCTTACTAAGTTTGAAATGGCAAGCAAAAGGTGTACTAACAAGTTTTTCATTGTGCATATTAAATCTTTTCAACACCTTTTCTATGTACTCATTCCGAGACAGTGTTAATTTGCGATTTTTCCTGTCTCTAGTTATCCTCATACCAAGGATTTGTTTTGCAGCTCCCAAATCCTTCATTTCAAATGAATTTGCCAATTTTCTTTTGAGCACATTTATTTCCTGCATGTTAGATCCTGCAACAAGCATGTCATCTACATAAAATAACAATATAATATAGCTACCATCATTTTTCCTTTTTAGATAAACACAATGATCAGAGTGACATCTAGTATAACCTTGTTCAGACATAAACTTGTCAAATTTTAGATACCACTGCCTTGGAGCCTATTTTAAGCCATAAAAGATCTTCTTTAACCTGCACACCAATTTTTCTTTCCCTTTGACCTCATATCCTTCTGGTTGTTGCATGTATATTTCTTCCTCCAAATATCCATGGAGAAATGTTGTCTTTACATCTAACTGTTCAAGATGTAAATCTTCAGTTGCTACAAGACTTAAGATAGTTCTGATTGAAGTCATCTTAACAACAGGAGAAAATATTTCATCAAAATCAATACCTTTCTTTTGTGCAAACCCCTTCACCACAAGTCTAGATTTGTACCTCTGTTTTCCTCCATCTTCTTCCTTCAGCCTGTAAACCCATTTATTCTGCAATTTAGTTTTACCTGCAGGCAACCTGACTAAGTCCCAAGTCTGGTTATGCATTAAGGAGTCCATCTCTTCATTTATTGCTAGCTCCCACTTCTTCCTGCTTTCAACCTGCATTGCTTCTTCATAACATTCGGGTTCACCAGAATCAGTCAATAATAAATAATATAATGAAGGAGAGTATCGTTCAGGGGGTATACTTATCCTGGTAGATCTTCAAACACCACTTTCAAGTGTTTGAGGTGCTCGTTGCTGTTGCGGTGGTTTTTGCTGCTGTGGTTGTTGATTATTATCATTTTCAGGCACCTTTACTTTTTCAATTATCTCATCAAGAACCGCGTATTCCTTGCTTTCTTTTTCCTGTTTCTTTTCCTACAACTGATTCTTATATAGGACCTTTTCATTGAATATTACATCTCTGCTCCTAATGATTTTGTGATTTTCATAATCATATAAGCGATAACCAAAATCATTAGCACCATATCCAATAAAGGTACATTTCTTTGATTTTGACTCAAGCTTTGTTCTATTTTCTTTATTTATATGGAAAAGGGCCTCACAACCAAAAGGCTTTAAAAAAGAGTAGTTTACCTTTTTACCTGTCCGTGCTTCCTCTTGAATACCACCATCCAAGGAACTTGAAGGCCCTCTGTTTATTAGATAAATAGCAGTATCTATAGCATCTGCCCAAAATTGTAAAGGCAATCCTGCATGCAATCTCATTCACCTTGCACGCCCCATGATTGTTCTGTTCATCCTTTCTGACACACCATTTTCTTGTGGTGTTCTTGGAACTGTCTTCTCTCTACGAATTCCATGCTCTGAACAGTACCTATCAAACTCTTTGCTGCAATATTCACCTCCATTGTCTGATCTGAGACACTTTAACTTCTTTCCTGTCTCAATCTCAACCAAAGCTTTCCATTTCTTGAAAGTATCAAATACATCAAATTTATTTTGAATACAATAACTCCAATTTTTTCTAGTTGCATCATCAATAAATGTAACATAATAGTGAGAGCCACCGAGAGATGATACCTAAGCAGGTCCCCATACATCTGTATGCACAAGCTCCAATTTTTCGCTCTTCTTTTCTTTCCCAACTCTGAGAAATATGACTCTCTTTGGTTTTCCATAAATGCAATTCTCACAGAAATCCAAATCAATATTCTTCAAACCTGGCAACAAATTTCTTGAGTGAAGAATCTTCATCCCCTTCTCACTCATATGTCCGAGCCTATGATGCCATAATGCTGCATCTGCTCCTTTGGAAGTTAAAGCATTAACAGAATTAGAAATACCATTGCATAAATACAATGTACCAACCTTTTCACATTTCGCTATTACCAGGGCTCCTTTGGTGACCTTCCAAGTTTTATCCGTGAAAGTTGTAACACAACCTTCACTGCCTAACTGCCTTGTTGAAATCAGATTTTTCTTTAGATCTGGAACATGCCTTACCTCCTTTAATAGCCATTGGTTTCCATTCTATTGTTTTACAAGAACCTTACCCATTCCAACAATTTTACATGGTTTATCATCACCCAAACGGACTTGTCCAAAATCTCCTTGAACATAGTCATGAAAATATTTCTTATCAGGTGTGGCATGGAATGAGGCCCCTAAATCTACAACCCAAGAATCAATAACATTTTCGAAAGAAAGAATCAAAGCATCTTGTAACACATCACCTGTCACATTTGCTTCATGATTGTTTTCTTGCTGTGTGTCTCCTTCTTTTCCCTTCCGAGATCTATAGTCTTTCTTTAGGTGTCCTTTCTTTCCGCAATTCCAGCACACTATCCCTGATCTAGACTTGGATCTGCCTTTCCTTGATTTACTGCGATATCCCGAGCTCTTTCCTCTTTCCATTCTTCTTCCCCTAGACTCTGCACTCAAAGCATTACCTGATGTCTCACCTGAGCTTTTCCGTCGCATTTCCTCGCTAAGGATAGCACCAACAACATCATCAAACTTTAAAGTACTAGATCCAGAGACAGAGTTACTAATGGTCATTACTAAACCATTCCAACTCTCTGGCAATGAGCACAAGAATAACAGAGCTCTAACTTCATCATCAAAGTTTACCCCTACAGAACTTAACTGACTGGTAACTGTATTAAATTCATTTAAATGGTCTGCAACAGATCCACCTTCCAACATCTTCATATTAAATAGTCGTTTCATAAGAAATACCTTGTTTGAGGCCGAGGGTTTTTCATATAGTTTCGTCAAAGTCTGCATCAAACCCTCTGTTGTTGTTTCCTTCGAAATATTGAAGGCAACTGATGCCACAAGACACAACCGTACTGTTCGAGTGCCTTTGTATCGAGAATGTTCCATTCCACGTCTGTCATGGCCGCTGGCTTCTTTTATTTTCCACTCAATGGTAGGCACAGATCTTTCTGATACAAATAATCTTCCATCTACATCTTCCACAGCAGGAAGTTTTGGCCATTAAATTTCTCGACCCTAAACTTAGCATCTTCTGCCATTGCGCCCACTCGAACTAGGAACCCTTCTTTCCTGCGAGTTTATCAGCCAAATATACCTTCAGCTCTGATACCAGTTGTTAGTAAATTAAATATTATAGAGAAATTCAACACATAAAATATGCGGAAAATACAAGCACACAAAACACATAAAACCAGAGAGACACAAATATACGTGGTTCACCCATTTTGGGCTATGTCCACCCCAAATAGCCAGTCCTTCCTTTCTATTATCCAGCAAAATCAAGAGACAAAACCTGCAGCAGATCCGTTGTAATATCCTCTGTTCTCTCTCACAGTCTCCCTATATTTTTCCCGCTCAGAGAATACACATACGATGCGCAGCCGCAATACAATACCCTAATAAAAGTGAGGGGTTGCCTTCTAGGGCAAAAAACCCTAAACTAAACATAACTTCTACGATCAGATCATCTGCCTAATGAACGGCCGAGATTGACTAGAAATTACTATACTTTTACAAGGCAATTTTACATCTATTTTTGGCTTCAGGGGCGCTGCCCCCGAAACCCCCGCTGGGGGGCCGCTGGCCCCCGAACCCCCCAACCGGTGGGGTAGGCCCCCCCGAACCCCGCGGGGGGGAACAAGTCCCCCCCCCCGCATGCAAGGGTGTACATTTTTCCTGGGGTATACATCCAGCTAGAACAAGGATCTCTGAATCAGGAAGAAAATCAGGCTCCACACCCAAAAATATTTTGGGCACGGAAATTAAGAGAGATCAGGAAAAGAGGAAGCTCTGGTTAAACCAGAGGAAGTATGTCGAGACTATATTGCAGAGGTTCAATATGCAGGATAGTAAACCGGTGAGTGTTCCTATTCTTGTAGGTGCAAAGCTGTCTGCTGAACAGTGTCCCAAGACACAAGAAGAAGAGGAGGATATGTCCTGTGTTCCATATGCAGGTGCAGTGGGTAGCCTGATGTATGCAATGGTCTGTACTAGACCAGAAATTGCACATGCAGTGGGAGTATTGAGCAGGTTTATGTCAAACCCAAGGAAGGAGCATTGGACAGAAGTGAAGCAGGTTTTCAGATATTTACGTGGCACTAGTGATTATGGCTTGTTCTACCAAGGAAGACCAAGATTAGAAAGAATGCTAGACATTCGTGGTTTTGATGATGCAGACTGGGCTGGAGATCTGGACCAAAGAAGATCTACAAGTGGGTATGTATTTAGCCTATTTGGAGGTGCAGTCAGTTGGATGAGTAAAAGACAGTCTATAGTGGCGTTTTCAACTATAGAGGCAGAATACATAGCAGCCACTCATGCAAGCAAGGAAGCAGTTTGGTTGCAGAGATTATGTTCAAGTATGGGGTTGGTACAGCAAGCTATAAGGATAGACTGTGATAGCCAAAGTGCAATTTTCTTGGCTAAGAACCCTGCTTATCATTCAAAGACAAAGCACATTGATGTTCAATATCACTTTGTTAGAGATATGGTTGAGGCTAAAAGGGTGTTGCTGGTAAAGGTGGGCACTTTGAAGAATGTTGCAGATGCATTGATGAAGTCTGCAAGCACTCAAAAATTCTCTTGGTGTAGAGAAACAATGGGTGTTGAAGAATTGGCCAAATGACTAAGCTCTCCTGTGGCCCCCTGTGGAAAGAAAACAAGTGGGAGAATGTTGGGTGTGTGTTATATTCTTTCCAATAATATCCTCACGCGTTGTATGTTGCGCTAGGCGCAGTAGGGGGGTCACAAGGGGGGCGGCAACCCCCCCTGTCGGGGTCCGGGGTAGCGCCCCGGCGAAATTTTTTTTGGTGTGCGGTCCCACTCATAGGCGAACCTACCCATGTTTTGTGCATGAGTTTTCACATGGTTTTTTTGGGGTATGATGGTTTTTGACCCCAGGTATTTTGTAGATCTGCTCAAGGGAACTACGGTTATGTTCTAATCCAAGGTTAATGGATTGGGGTTTATGTATGCTTCGGCATGTATATATATGTGTTGTAACACTAAAAGGAATATAATGAAAAATCAAGCTCGTTGTCCTGATTTTGGATCCAGGGGAAAATCTCTGTGTTTATCTGTTTTATGTTTTATGCTCTCGCTATTGTTTATTTTCTGTTATAAGATTCGTGTGTAGATAATTTATGTTCAGGGTTAAAACCTACAAACTCCCACATGATGTGGTATGAGGGAGCTTTCTTGTACTATGTTGATGAGACATTTCACATGTCCATCATTGTGTTGTTTCTCCATGATCCACATGTTGATAAGGCAAGAAGGCCGCAAAATTCCTTATTGATATGGCTGCTCTTGGGTGAGTATGGTTACTACCAAATAGCTCATCATTTTCTGAATCATGCCTTGGATTTCAATGTTATGTTGCAGCAAGAGAAGGCATGTACCATTTCGATTCACTTGAGAGAGTATGGCCACCACATGGCATCCCCTATGTCTATGTGTTTTGCATGGTGTAAAATTTGGCATAATTATCTCAAGATGTGCACTGATGATGATACTTTGTATTGGTTTGATGTGACATATCATATGTCCATTAGTCTGGGTTGGTTTCATAATGCACATGAGGAGGAAAGAAGGCAGCAAGACCTCTTGTTGCTTTGGTTGCTTTTAAATGAGTATGGTCACCACCCCATAGCTCATAATTTTTTGATTCATGCCTTATGTATCAAAGATAAATTGCAGCAAAGAAGGCATGTACATCATCTTTTGGGAAGCTTGGCTTGTCCATCTTACATGGAGGAGATGGAGGATAGCAGCGAAGGGCCTTGCTCCGATGGTTATTATTAGGAGAATATGGTTTGACATCCTTGTTTACCCATATTACTCCTTACCTTCTTCCTTTTCCTAATGCTGGAATGATGGAGTTTGGATCCAAGGAAGCCAACAGGGCTAACAATGAGAGCATAACAATGCTTAATCAAATCCATGAGACATGGGATGGAGGAATGTTTTGCACGATGAAGCTTCCCCTTTATGGAAGGAGCTACTATATTTTATGTCTCTCGTGTGCTTATGATGGTTTTGGACATCATGTAATTGTCATCTTGTACTTCATAGTAGGAAGAGAACCTCTAACCTTACAGTTGGAAGTCATCTCATGTATTTGTGGAAGACAACTATGGAACCAAACATACATAACCTATTGTAGCAAATGGAGGAAGCCTTCCTTATGTGGATTCCATTTGGAGGGGAATAAATGGTTTGCATAGACAATAAGAGTTTCTTGAGGGCAAGCAACATTTTGTCGGGGGAGACTGTAATATTCCCAATTTTTGCAGCTAATGGGAATATAATATTTTATTTTCAGTTTGCTTAACTCATGAATAAAAGTGTAAACGAGGAACTCTAAAACTCTTAATCAGAAAAATAAATCAATGCCCAATGTGAACATGGAAAAATTTGGGCCATTTCAATAAAATACACTTAGGTGTGAAGAGGAATTAAGAAGATTGACTGGGTCAACAAGACCAAATCTCAGCAGTGTCTAGATGCATTGAACCTCCCTATGGATCAGCGCAATTTTAGATGGAGACCCTTCAGGTGAAAAGGGTTAACTCATTGGAGGTGGTTTAGGGTTTTATAAGCCCTAATTTTATAAAATGAAGAGGAAGGCCACAAGGAAATTTTGTTGAAGATAATTTGATTTTGAGATTGCTTAAGTGACTCAAACTCTCTTGGTTGTTTAGCTAGAGAGAGAGGAATTTCCTGTCTAGAGATTCATCCTCCTCCATTAAGGAGCTCTTGAAGGAGTATGTTCTGAAATTCCTCACATCTAGGCTTGAGGCAAAGCTTCCTCCTCCAGCTACAGCATTTTCTGTTGGGCGGGAATTTTTGTGTTGCAGGGTGTTGCAGTGAGGGGTTTTCAACACCTCTTCCAGATCTAGTTTTGCAGAAAAGGGAGCAGTCCTTTCTCTGGAAGATTATTGAGGAAGCATTGAGCTTCAGTTCCAGATATTTTCATCAGGCCAAAGGACCTCCCAACATCATCTGCGCAGTTCATTCCAGGAACTATGTCCTTTTTCCAGTGCATTGTTGCAGTAGGGTTTCTACCCTAGTTTGGTGCCAATTTCCTTGAGGAAGGGCTATCCCTTCTTCCGGGAAATTTTTATTTCAGCCCTCTTCTGTAATTTTGTATATTTCATCTCATCTACTCATATTTTCAGTGATTCTGTGTTTTCCAAATCCATATTCTGCAGATCTGATACTTGTATTTGTTCTTTCATGAAATCCCCTTGTCGGTTGATCTATTTGATGTATAAAAGGAGTTGAATCTCCATTTTTCTTCATGCTCTGTTATAATAAACTTCAGATCTGATGTTTTAGACATATTTTTTCTAATTTCTTCAGAAATCACACAATTTATGCTTCAGCCATTTTCTACATACTCCAAGTCATGGGAAATCAGCATTTTTAAGCTTATCCGGGAATGGAGGAACTGTTTAACATAGCTAGAATGCTTTTTTTGAGCTGAAATTTTCAATGGAAGTTCCACATAACCTAATATAACATATCCCAGAGCCTTCTCTCTTATTTTTACGCATATTTCTGAATAAATCTATTTTAGGTTCGAAATCATTGCTTTTCCCTAGTTTTTGGATCCTAAATTCAGATCTAAGTTGTTGTTGTACTTGAAATCAGTTTCTAAGTGTCTATCAGCACATTTTATGCATTTATAGCTCTCTAAACTTTCAGCAGAGCATTTTACTTTGCTGCAATCCCTCATTGGGCCTTTTCTTGAAGATAACTAGGTGCGGGAGATATGTTTAACCCACCTAGTCTTATTTGTTTCAGATAAAATATTGGATTTAGTTTTTATATTGTCTGATCTAAAGGATACAAGAGTTATTTTCCTGTTCCAAAGCATATTTTTCTAAAAATTCATTTTTCATTGTATGATTCATGAGTTGTTCCCAATTTGTAACATTACAAACTTCGACACAATAAATCACATGGATAGAATCGTACTAGTTAGGGAAGTGGAAATCAAGACCCTCGATCTAGTTTCCACCATCCAGGCTGTGAGGAGTTTTATTATTCGTGATACAGTGGACTATTTATGACAGTTGGCTGCGTCCATACTGTGTCTACTATTGATGTAATTTTAAAATCATTTCTGGACTAGAACATGTAGTTAGTTTTGATCTGAGTATAGGAATTCCTACCTCAGCGATGATATACATATATATGCCCGCATTGAATGTTTTTACAGGTTTTCGACTGGTGTGTCCCAATCCAATCCTTGGATTGATAAAGCACTTCACTCTTCAGAACTACTTCAGACTTCGCACTTTAGGGGGAAATATGTTACACGTTATTTTTTCACCATGAAATTTGAATATCAATATAGGTTCATCACTACCTATATTATTCTCCCTTAGAGGTAAAAAACCCTAATGTTCCTAAACCAAGTCTTGGAATTGGAGAAAAGCTCATTAAAACCCTAAAAAGTCTAACTTCGCACTTTTCCTAGCTCTTTCCTGCGGATCCACAGATATTTGCTCTATAGCCTGTTGCGCATCCCGCATGTTTTTCTTATAACACCTATGGACCTCCGTAAACAGTCAAATAAAGGAAAACGTAAGTTATAGAAGCCCATATGGACGAATATTCTCCCAACTGGAAG
The DNA here is from genome assembly GCA_034641835.2 of Pinus albicaulis. NCBI lineage: Eukaryota > Viridiplantae > Streptophyta > Pinopsida > Pinales > Pinaceae > Pinus > Pinus albicaulis. The sequence continues at coordinate 1,233,039,164 of CM076583.1, read as the reverse complement.
CTTCTAGAGGCGTGATCAGTTCGATCTTTATCCCTCCACTCATGGATTTTATCCCTTGGTATATGGAGCTCAAATACCTTCATGAGAGGAATCCATCCCCCTCTTCATGGAACTGAAACTACCTACATTACCTTATAAATTGAGTTCATGTTTCAGTCTCAAGGGTAGCTTGTAGATGGTACCTACCTTATATATGGTAATTGCTGAAGAAATTCTCAAGAGATCATACTCTCTACACTAGTCATTATTGGTATGAGAATGATCACACACTCATGTCCATAAATTCATGCTAGTTCAGAGAGAGGAAGGCTTGTCAATCTGAAGGAGGAACGATTGTTCAGGACCCCGGGAGGAACTTGTACAACATCAAGGCGACAGGTTGTAAAGTTACTCTTTTCCTACAAGATAATGCATATGGGTATCCTTTTCTCATTGAGTTGTTCTTGTGTCTATTTGAATAATTCAATACTTGGATTCCTTGATCACTGAGTTAGATTAGTTGTTCTCAATTATTATTTGTTGCAGGTGCTTTTAATTCTTTTGTCTGTCTTTGATTGCAGGTTCTACTTACTGAAGAAGCCTCTTTGGAGCAACTGGATAAAAGGCTGCACTAAACGTCGAATTACAAGGTAGGAGCATGTCCTCTTTCTTTGTTTATAATAATTTGAATTGAAAATGATCTAGAGAAAACAATTTACAAATGGATGTTTGTTTCTAGACATCTGTAGGATACTAGGGAGATCGCTCTTGTCCGCAAGAGGGATTTATCCGCATAACATGGGGGTTTGATAAAGAATGTGAAGCTTCGACCAAGGGTGATTAGGGACTGCTGCCAAGTGAGAAATATGGGTGGATCGGTGGGATTTCTCTCCTAAAAAATCTTCGTACACTTGCCAAAAGAATATAGAATGGTTTTGGATGTACAAGCACAGAGACGGGTGCCCCAATAAAAATGAAAATAATCTGTCACTATACTGTGAGGAGGGTATTTTTCCGAGGGTGGGGACCCCATTGGTTGGTCTCAATGCGAGGGTAGTGGATGAAAAGTGTTGCAAATGGGCTATGGTGATGGGGGAGTGGTAGGCCAAGTGCGAGACACGGTGGTTCTTATTTGATATGCTTATGAGAATGGTAGTCCAGGAAATGGGTTTTATCATGTCATGGGTAAAACATGACTTGATGTATTATGGATGAATGAACATGAAGTGCTTCCTGGACTTAGATAGTATGGCCATGACTCGAGATCTTTGGTGTATGGTCTACCTAAGTGTTGGATGTCGTGAAGGGTGAGGCTCTATAGACCTGCACGAATATTTATCACGTGCGAGGTGAGGAGATATAAACATGGTCAAGTGACTGGAACCTATGGTTGATTATGTGGAGAAATGATTTCAATATATGCAAAGCTTCTTTGGGGAGCCTATCATGCTAGGGATAGAATGATACCTGCTCTTATACCTTTAGCTGTTCGAAATGTTGTCATTGATGGCAAAGGAGGTAGTAGATGCAGAAACAGGAACAGTTACAAGGAGACAAAGACAGAAAATGGAGGCAGCAAAGAGGAAATGAATATAAAGGAGAATGGCAGAGGCAGAGGAAGCAAATACGAAGACAGAGCTGTTATCACAGCAGTAGAGGCAGAGGCAGAGTGACAGAAGCGACAGAGGTAGAGCCACAGCTGTTATTGCAGAGAAACTGTTGTTATTCCAAAAATATGTACATATATATATAAATTCCGAGAATCTTTTATACAGCCGGGCGTTACACATAACATAATTTACATTCCGGACTTTATATTCAAATGTGCAGTGGAATGCAATGAGATTGGATATGCTTTGAATCAGTTGGCATTCACTGTTTGAATTATGTTTGAAATTATCCTCAATTTTTAACAGAGCACTTGTATTCGATTGACATGGAGGTTATATATATGGTAGGTGCGTTATATATATATATGGTTTATATATATGCATACACCGAAGAACTGTGTGTTATATATATGGCAGAACCATAGTCAAATGCATAGTATGAATGGAGGCAGAACAATAGTCAAATGTACAGTGTGAATGGAGCAGAACCATAGTCGTAACAAAGAATATATAAAATTGAAATGCGATGAATAGTTATATATATATAATTGAAATCGTGGAGGACCGGAACCTGGAGCGTAGGGAGAAGTGGAACCAAGAGCTGAATAAATAGTGATGGCGGTTTGGAGCGAAACGGTGGGTTTCATCGCACCAACTTTCGTCGGCTAGCAGTATTCCTGAATTCACAGCGATTCCATAGACTATCTGACACGTGGCTAGGCTACTGTTCCAATACCACCACTTAAAGTGCGCCATCGCGTGTTAAAAACCGACGTTGGATGTCGAGTGAAATGCACACAGGTCGTTGATCTGGAGAAGGGACATCAGACGGTGGTTGCTTGCAGTAGATGCTCAGATGATAACGAAGATGCGTGAGGGATAAACAAGGAACGACGTGCCATCGCACGTTATCCTTCGCACAAGTAGCTCGTGCGATATCCGTTGGATCAGGCAATGTGATGACAGTCGTTGGATGGCGCGTGGAATCAACCAAGGTATGCGGAAGTTAACCAGATGTGGTACGAGCATTTGATTGGGCCGTCGTTTATGCATGTGGGCCCGGAGCCAAGGTTTACTATACGATTATTTTTTTAAAACAGAGCAGTTGATTTAATATAAAGTGCGAAAGGTTATAAACACCGCCACAGTTTATTAAAGCCACAGTTTATTAACAGTTTGAATCGGGAATATGCATACACGACAATATATTTATATACTGTGCTAAAGTCATAAGGTTGGGTTTTTATTATGATTTGACCACAGTTTTGAAGATGCCGTAGAGATTCATATAAACGGGTTGATAATTAGGTTCGAATATTGATTCGGATCTTTATAGGGAAAGATCTCTTAACATTCGATTTAGGAAATACCTATATATATCAACTTGTATACTATGACAGAATCATATGTACGCCACTGCATGAGGGCTGAATCGAGACAGTTTGTTTGGTTTAATAACCATAAGAGAACCTTAGAAGAAAAAGCCTCCAGATATGTTTATTGATATTACCAGATCAGCAGTTATATATATACAGCACAAACACAATCACGGTGAACAGGAATTTGCACAGGAACGAATTTGACAAGTGTAAAAGCACGGAAAACTGAAAATATGCAGAAGAATGTGAACAGATGAATAGACACAAAGGTAAACCAAAATATACAGAACAGTCGCTCAACAGCAGCAGAAAAGACAAATCCAGTAAAGCCAAAAGTTCAGGAAAGGAGTTGAGTGGAATTGAAATGTGTAACTGAAATTGTAAATATTTTTGTTTATATTGTTTGTGATGCAAAGGCAAGTATCCTAAGGAAAAGACAAAATCCCACTGTAGCATCGAAATTTGTACATATTGCAGTAATTCTAAAAATGAGTTGGAAAAAGGAATAAGAAGACAGAATCCAAAGAGTCATGACTTTTCACTCCAAATTCCTTGTGAAATACAAACATTCATGTGAGAATTTCTATATATAATATCAATTTAATAAGCTCATGAGAGAAAGAGAGAGAGAAAATATAGAGAATGCAGAGTATAGAAGAATAAAGTAGAGAAGATTAAGAGAAGAAGAGCAGAAAGAGAAGCTACAGAACAGAGCTGATATCTGAAGTAAATCAGCAAACATTCAATTTGATAAATTGAGGAAGTTGGAGCTTCCCTATCAAGTTGCAGCTTGATAGGCATCGGTTATGTTGGGCGGGGTTGGAGCCTCCTGTAGGTTGGTGCACAGAAAATTGAAGGGAGTTGGTGCTTCCTTGCAAGTTGTAGCTTGTAGAATTGAGTGCAGGAGCCTCATGTAGTTTGGTGCACAGAGAAAAACAGTGGTGAGAGGGAGTTGGAGCTTGCCTTTGCATCACAACAATAATAAGATGTGGTTTTCTCCCTTTATGGGTTTCCACTTACATATGTTGTCTCTATGTGTGCTTCTTATGTGTTGATGTGATTATTTCAATCTGCTTAATTACTTGCTGCTCTCAACATAAGTATGGTGTCACATTTAATTAATATTGGCTGCAAATAAGACTGTTCACATATTAAGCTGTAAATAATTTTGGTGAAAATTTTAAAAGGCTTATGTATGTATTAAACTGATTCACCCCCCCCCCCCCTCAGTTTAATTAAAGATTCAACAATTGGTATCAGAGCCGGTTCCTTAGTACCAGTCTAAAAACTGAAAGAAGATCCTAGGTTCTCAGGATGGCTAGTAAAGAAGGATGCTCAACAAATAAAGCCCCTTTCTTCACTGGTGAAAATTATGCTTTCTGGAAAATTAGAATGAGGACATACATAATGTCTCTAGGAATATAAGTTTGGGGTGCTGAGGAATTAGGATATGCCCCAAAGGCAACTGACACAGAGAAAGAAACAAAACAAGATTGTGTGGCTAATGCAAAAGCCATGAATGCCATCTTAAATGGATTGTGTGAAGCAGAGTTTATTAAAGTAATGCACAAAGACACTGCCAAAGAAATGTGGGATACTCTGGAAAACATCCATGAGGGGGACAAGAAAGTAAAGACTGCCAAACTTCAAGTCTACAGAGCCCAGTTTGAAAACTTAAAAATGGATGATGATGAAGACATTGCTAGCTTCTTTCTAAAGGTTGCAGAAATAGTAAATAACATGAAGGCTCTAGGTGAAAACATAAAAGAAGCTGTAATTGTACAAAAGATTCTAAGATCTCTTCCACCCAGGTTTAATCCCAAGGTATCTGCAATAGAAGAAATATCTAATTGGAGACCTTGACCATGAACCAGCTACTTGGAAATTTAACAGCATATGAGATGAGGCTCCCACAGAAGAAGTCAAGTACGAGGGAGGCAGCCTTTAAAACAGAAAAGAAGAAAGAAGAAGAGGGAGACATATGCTCCTGCTCGGATGAAGAAGAGGAAAAATTTGTCAAGAAATTGGATAGAGGATCAGGTAAATACAAAGGTAAACTTCCTTTCAAATGCTTTAACTGTGGAAGAGTTGGACACTATGCTGCTAAGTGTCCTCACAAGAAAGTAAGGAATCAGCCTCAAGAGCCAGAGAGAAATAAATCAAAGAACTGGCAGAAAGGAAAGAAGTTCAGCAGAAAATCCTTCTATGCTCAACAAGACAGCAGTACATCTGAAGATTCAGATGAACCCTCAAGTGAAGAAGGAACCTCCAAATTCTTATTGATGGCCATAGAAGAACTTGAAGGAATCCTGCTAGAAGATGAAGAAGAAGAAGGGGAAGTCGACCTTGAGGGGGAGCTAAGAAGTGCTTTGGAAGAGATTGACAGACTTAAACTGAAATGCAGAAAACAAAAGGACATTCTTCTCAAGTATGTAAGAGAAGAACAAAACTCAGAAGTCCTCATGCAGCTGAAGGTAGAGCTTGAAGAAGCCAAAAAGATAGAAGACATGTTACTTCAGAAAATCAAAGATAAAACCCGAGAACAAGAGAAGCTGGAAGAAGAAGTAGTATGCCTCAGGAAGAAACTAGAAAATGCTCAAAGAAATGTGGCTATAAACTCATCTCAAACAACAAGCTCTAGTAAGTTGAATGAAATTCTGGTTGCTCAAAGATCCCCTATGATAAAAACTGGAATAGGCTATGATGGAGAATCAAGTAAAAGCAAAGAAAAGGTTGACAGAGAGATTATTTTTGTAAAAGCAAAGAAGAATGATGAAGCAGCTCAAACAATTACTACAAAAGAAGATACCTGTAATGAGAAAGACAGAGATCAGAAGAAACCACCAGTAGTCAAGAATGGAATAAATACTAAGACAACAGGGAAAGGGCCATATGCCTCTGAATATATCAAACTTGGAAGTTTTAAAAGGAGACTCTTCCCTCCTATGAAGAATGCCACCTGTTATGCTTGCCACAAGCTGGGACACATTGCTGCATATTTCCATGCAAAGAGGAGTAATTCAAACCAGCAAATGAAGCAAACATTGAAGAGACTGCCTCAAGCAAACAACTGGAAGAGACAACCTTACATCAGGTATGCAAATATTTTCTATGGTTACTGTTTTTATTGTAAGGAATTTGGCCATAAAATTATTGAATGTAGAAAGTATGGACAAATATTGATGCTCAACACCTCAAGGAGGTTTATGAATCAAAGAAGTTTTGTTCATACTCACAATTCTGCAAAAACTATAATCAAATGTTGTATATGCAATCAAGTTGGACATATGCCTTCCAAATGTCCTCTCAGAAGATGTAGTTCATCACCTCACAAAAGATATCAAACAAAAGGGTGCCTCCAATGGATAAAGAAAATGAATAAATGTGACTTGGCTCTAACTGCTCAAGATCTGAAAAGTCAGTGGTATTTGGATAGTGGCTGCTCAAAACACATGACTGGAGACAGAAGAAAGTTTATAACTCTTGATGAAAAGAAATCGGGCAATGTCACTTTTGGAAATGACAAATCAGGAAAGATCAAGGGAAAAGGCTCAGTCAGCATAGACAATGGCAGAGGAAAGGCCGAAGATGTACTATATGTAGATGGGCTGAAAGAAAATTTATTAAGTGTCAGTCATATGTGTGACAAAGGCTGTGAAGTTCTTTTTAGAGCACAAGACTGTGAAGTCAGATCAAGCACCACAGGTAAGACTCTACTCAAAGGTGTTCAAACAGAGAGCAATGTTTACATTGTGAAAGAGGAATATGAAGCATGTCATCTTAGCAAACTTGAGGAGTCATGGTTATGGCATAAAAGATTGGGACATCTCAGCTTCGATCACATCATGAGACTAAGCAAGAAGAACGTTGTCAGAGACATACCAGAAATAAAGCGACCTTCTAATACCATGTGCAAATCATGTCAATTGGGCAAACAAACACGCACATCCTTCAAAGCCAAAGAGGAGTTATCAACAAGAAGACCACTCCAGCTTGTGCACATGGATCTGTGTGGACCTACAAGAACTAAAACACCAAGTGGAGAATCCTACTTCATGCTGATAATAGATGATTTCTTCAGAATGACATGGGTTTCTTTTCTCAAGAATAAATCAGAAGCTTTGGACAAATTCAAAATATTTAAAGCATTAGCAGAAAATCAGACAGGATGCAAGCTGAAATGCATCAGATCAGACAGAGGAGGTGAATTCATAGATTATGACTTTGCAAATCTATGCAATGAATATGGCATAAAACAACAATTTACTATTGCAGGGACACCTCAGCAGAATGGAGTAGCAGAGAGACAAAACAGATCTGTTCAACAAATAGCCAGAGCCATGATGCAGGAGAATAATATTCCACAAACCTTCTGGGCAGAAGCAGTACACACAGCAGTGCATATTCTGAACAAAGCCCACTTAAGGCCAAGCAATGACAAGACTCCCTATGAACTATGGCATGGGAAACCTGCTTCAATTAAACATTTTAGAATCTTTGGAAGCAAGTGTTACATAAAGAATAATGATGAAAATCTTGGGAAATTTGATGCAAGAGCAGATGAAGGGATATTTCTAGGATATGCATCCAAAATTAAAGGGTACAGGTGCTACAACAAGACTCTTCGGAAAATAGTTGAATGTATTGATGTGAGATTTGATGAAGAACTTCCAAACAATACAAGAAATACAGACTGCAGCAAGCCATCAGAAAACCATGAAGAAGAAGACCATAATGATGATGAAACAAGAAAGACAACAGAAGATGCAGAACTGAGCTCGAAAGCCTCCTCAAGATACACTTAGAAGAATAATCCTGAAGATCATATCATAGGAGACAAGAAAGCAGGGGTCCAGACAAGAAGGTAGCTAATAGAACAAACAGAAGAGGTATACATAGCCATGTTGTCACAAATAGAGCCAAAAAAATTTGAACAAGCCAGCAAGGACAAGTCTTGGGTGAATGCTATGAATGAAGAATTGGACCAAATTGAGAAAAATAATACCTGGGAACTAGTGCCTAGACCCACTGAGAAAAATGTCATAGGCTCAAAATGGGTATTCAAAAACAAAATGAATGAAGAAGGACAGGTAATCAGGAATAAAGCCAGACTTGTCTGTAAGGGATACTCACAAATTGAAGGACTGGATTACGATGAAACATTTTCCCCTATAGCCAGAATGGAAGCTATCAGAATGTTTCTGGCATTTGATTGCTACCAAAACTTCAAAGTATATCAAATGGATGTAAAATCTGCATTCCTGAATGGAGACTTGGAAGAAGAAGTCTACATGGAACAACCAGAAGGCTTCTCATTGACAGACAAAGAAGACTATGTGTGCAAACTGAAGAAGGCACTATATGGACTAAAACAGGTTCCTCGTGCTTGGTACTCAAGACTGGATAAATATTTGCAAAAACAGGGTTTTAAGAGAGGTGGAGTAGACAGCAATCTATATATAAAAGCCCATGAAAATGAACTCCTGATTGTTGTAGTATATGTTGATGACATTATGTTTGGAAGCAACAGAGAAGAACTAGCAAAAGGGTTTGCTGTTGAAATGAAAACAGAGTTTGAAATGTCGATGATTGGAGAGCTCAGTTTCTACCTGGGACTGCAAATTCAGCAAAATAACACAGGTACATTCATCTCTCAATAAAAATACTTAAAATAAATGCTGAAAAAATTCAAAATGGAGGACTGCAAACCTGTGACAACTCCCATGCTCACGGGATGCAAGTTGTGTGCTGATGATGGATCTGCAGATGTTGATCAAAAACTCTACAGATCCATGATAGGAAGCCTGCTATATTTGACAGCATCAAGACCAGACATCATGCTAGCAGTAGGACTAGTGGCTAGATATCAAGTAGCGCCTAAACAAAATCACCTTCTTGCAGTCAAAAGAACATTCAGATATCTACAAGGAACAGCACAATATGGACTTTGGTATCCTAAAGGAAAAAGCTTCACCTTGACAGCATACACAGATGCAGATTGGGCCAGCTGTGTGGATGACAGAAAGAGTACAAGTGGAGGTGCATTCTACTAGGAGAAAGTCTGGTGGCATGGTTAAGCAAGAAACAAACATCTATCTTCCTGTCTACAGCTGAAGCAGAATATATAGCAGCAGCAGCATGCTGTACACAAGTCATGTGGATGAAGCAAACTCTTCAAGACATGAAGGTAAGCATTGATGAACCTATCTCAATCAAATGTGATAATACAAGTGCTATAAGTATATCTAAAAATCCTGTACTTCACTCAAAAACTAAACATATTCCAATCAAGTATCATTTTCTCCGAGAACAAGTGGCTCAGAAGATAGTAAAGCTGGAATATGTACCAACAAAAGAACAGACAACAGATATATTTACCAAACCTCTTGCTAGAGAACCATTTCAATATTTGAGAGATAAACTAGGAGTAGTATCTGCAGATGCTATTCTCCGATATAAAGAGAAAGCACAATTTCAGGGGGAGAACAAAAACGAAAATATCATTTCAGGGGGAGAACAGCCAGCAAGGAAAGCATGAATCAGGTCCTCAGGATCAAAGGATTAAGGCAAAAGAACACCAAGTTATTATCCTAAAGTTATCTGCATTATTCAATCATCAAAAGGACAATTACAGAGCAAAAGGATCTGTATTGTGTTCTGAAACATTATATTAGGAATATGAAACATAGAAGACGAGTAGTGATTATACATATCTGATGAAATAAAGTTGATACAATGTATTCTATGAAGTATCATTATTCTCACTTTTAGCTCTATACAAGTGAAAGACTTGTATCAATTTACAATGTATATTCAAATTCGATAATCCTCAAAGTGTTCTCTCAACAAGTCTTATACATCACTATGGAGCAGCATGGTACAAAGTCAGCAGAAGAGGGCCTAAACATAACTCAGAGAGAGGAAATGCAAAAAGCAACCCTTTGCCATTGATTTCAAAGGGGGAGGAAGAGAAAACAACAGGAGGAAGAGCAAGCAAATAGAAGAGCAGTAAACAGAGAAAATGTATCGTTTTACTCTAAGTACTCTGGGGGCAGAGACCTAAGAAATACAACATGGCAAAGGAGGCAGATGCGGGGGTAAACAGAACAAGCAAGGAGACAAAGACAGAAATGGAGGTAGCAAGAGGAAATGAAGAAAGAGAAAGGCAGAGGCAGTGTCGAGCAAATACGGAGACAATGTCAATAGCAGCATTGCGCAAGAGGGCAGAAAGAGTGGATGTAAGTTTTAGCAGAGGCAGAAAGCACAAATTGCTATTGTGTAGAAACTATCAAGTGCAAAATATGTACATATATGATAAATTCCCGAGAATCTTTTTATACAATGGGTTAATATAAATATAGAATTCTTTACATTCCGGACTTTGGGACTAATAATGTACAAGGAATGCCATGATTGATACAGTTTTGAATCAGTTGGCATTCACTGTTTGAATTATGTTTGAAATTATCCCCAATTTTTAACAGAGCACTTGTATTCGATTGACATGGAGGTTGTATATATGGTAGGTGCGTTATATATATATATATATATATATATATATATGGTTTATATATATGCATTTACCGAAGAACTGTGCGTTATATATATGGCAGAACCATATTCAAATGCACAGTATGAATGGAGGCAAAACCATAGTCAAATGTGCAGTGTGAATGGAGCAGAACCATAGTCGTAACAAAGAATATATAAAATTGAAATGCGATGAATAGTTATATATATATAATTGAAATCGTGGAGGACCGGAACCTGGAGTGTAGGGAGAAGTGGAACCAAGAGCTGAATAAATAGTGACAGCGGTTTGGAGCGAAACCGTGGGTTTCATCGCACCACCTTTCGTCGGCTAGCGGTATTCCCGAATTCGTAGCGATTCCATAGACTATCTAACACGTGGCTAGGCTACTGTTCCAATACCACCACTTAAAGTGCGCCATTGCGCGTTAAAAACCGACGTTGGATGCCGAGCGAAATGCACACGGGTCGTTGATCTGGATAAGAGACATCGGACGGTGGTCGCTTGCAGTAGATGCTCGGAAGATAACGGAGATGCGCGAGGGATAAACAAGGTATGACGCGCCATCGCGCGTTATCCTTCGCACAAGTAGCCCGTGCGATATCCGTTGGATCGGGCAACGTGATGACAGCCATTGGATGGCGCGTGGAATCAACCAAGGTACGTGAAAGTTAACCAGATGTGGTACGAGCATTTGATTGGGCCGTTGTTTATGCCTGTGGGCCCGGAGCCAAGGTTTACTATACGGTTATTTGTTTAAAACAGAGCGGTTGATTTAATATAAAGTGCGAAAGGTTATAAACACTGCCACAGTTTATTAACAGTTTGAATCGGGAATATGCATACACGACGATATATTTATATACTGTGCTAAAGTCATAAGGTTGGGTTTTTATTATGATTTGACCACAGTTTTGAAGATGCCGTAGAGATTCATATAAAGGGGTTGATAATTAGGTTCGAATATTGATTCGGATCTTTATAGGGAAAGATCTCTTAACATTCGATTTAGGAAATACCTATATATATCAACCTGTATACTATGACAGAATCATATGTACGCCACTGCATGAGGGTTGAATCGAGACAGTTTGTTTGGTTTAATAACCATAAGAGAACCTTGGAAGAAAAAGCCTCCAGATATGTTTATTGATATTACCATATCAACAGTTATATATATACAGCACAAACACAATCACGGTGAACAGGAATTTGCACAGGAGCGAATTTGACAAGTGTACAAGCACGGAAAACTGAAAATATGCAGAAGAATGTGAACAGATGAATAGACACAAAGGTAAACCAAAATATACAGAACAGTCGCTCAATAGCAGCAGAAAAGACAAATCCAGTAAAGCCAAAAGTTCAGGAAAGGAGCTGAGTGGAATTGAAATGTGTAACTGAAATTGTAAATATTTTTGTTTATATTGTTTGTGATGCAAAGGCAAGTATCCTAAGGAAAAGACAAAATCCCACTGTAGCATGGAAATTTGTACATATTGTAGTAATTCTAAAAATGAGTTGGAAAAAGGAATAAGAAGACAGAAGCCAAAGAGTCATGATTGTTCATTCCAAATTCCTTGTGAAATACAAACAGTCATGTGAGAATTTCTATATATAATATCAATTTAATAAGCTCAAAAGAGAGGAGAGGGAGAGAGAGAAAATATAGAGAATGCAGAGTATAGAAGAATAAAGCAGAGAAGATTAAGAGAAGAAGAGCAGAAAGAGAAGCTACAGAACAGAGCTGATATCTAAAGTAAATCAGCAACCATTCAATTTGATAAATTGAGGAATTTGGAGCTTCCCTATCAAGTTGCAGCTTGATAGCTGTCAGTTGTAGCTGACTGAGGTTGGAGCCTCCTGTAGGTTGGTGCCTGCAGAAAATTGAAGGGAGTTGGTGCTTCCTTGCAAGTTGTATCTTGCAGAATTGAGGATAGAGCCTCCTGTAGGTTGGTGCCTGCAGAAAACAGTGGTGAGAGGGAGTTGGAGCTTGCCTTTGCATCACAACAATAATAAGATGTGGTTTTCTCCCTTTATGGGTTTCCACTTACATCTGCTTTCTCTATGTGTGCTTCTTATGTGTTGATGTGATTATTTCAATCTACTTAATTTCTTGCTGCTCTCAACATAAGTATGGTGTCACATTAAATTAATATTGGCTGCAAATAAGACTGTTCACATATTAAGCTGTAAATAATTTTGGTGAAAATTTTAAAAGGCTTATGTATGTATTAAATTGATTCACCCCCCCACCCCCTCTCAGTTTAATTAAAGATTCAACATTAGCGGCTAGGGAAACAAGTGATTTGGCATGCTTGTAATACCTGCAACCATTACCCCAAGTAAAAGCATTATTTATATTCAAACATATTGAAAATAGAGTTGAATGGGAAGTGATAAGAGAGGGCATACTTGTCATCACTGAAAAAATGACTTTGAATGTGATGAGGTGTTGATCATTTTGTTTCTTGCGGTTTTGAAATTAAGTGTTCTAAGCTCCCATTATGGAGTGTGAATAATGAGAAAAGGGTGATATATAGGCCAATATGACTCATTTCAATCCATTTGTGACATTTGAGAGTCTGAGGTCAGAGCTGAGCCTTTGCTGCAAAGCCTTTCTTCTCGTTGCATTCAGCTTGAGTACCTGAGATTCGCGCCATTAGTATCAGGTAGGGCCCTGAACATCCTTCTTTTCAATTTTGTCAGTTTTTTTCTGGGGGGGTCTATATAAATGTGATTTGTACATATTACCTACCTCTTTTTCCCTCGATCGTGCAAGCGATCGAAGCAGAGCTACGCGGACCTGGCGGAGAAGGAATATTTTTCACAATGAAGCGTGCATATATTCTTGATACAAACGCGCAAAAGTCGTGCCTGTGTAGAAAACAGGCGCGATGATGGCAAAAAGACTTGAAATTTTTTATTTTTTTTATTTTTTGGTCACTGATTTTGGTTTTTCTCTGGTAACAGGATTTTGTGGCGTGAGCGGGATTGGCATGATCTTCGCATTGCTGTGGCTCAGAATGCTAATGTGCGAAGGCTCTTGGTGTAGTGGGGTTTACTGAAATTTCTGGAGAACAACATCCTAAGATTAGAGGATAGTCTTCTATGTTTCCTGGTCTACTGTTGGAACAGGAGAAGGTGAGAGATGGTCTTGTCGTGTAGATACATCGTCATCCATCCAGAGATGGATGTTTACTTGGTGACTGGCATACTACCTCAGGGCGATGTGCTACCACACCCACTCCCTCTTGGGAGGGTGAGTATCTGGCACTAGGCTGAGCAGCATTGCGGCGGTGAGTCGCTTACCCAGGGGTGCATCCGCATCGACTCAGTGACTAACTTTGTTGAAAATTCAACAACAAATGTGTGTCTAATTTAATTTTTCCTTAATTAAATTAGAAAATAAAATGTAATATTATCTCATAATCACTTGTAATAGTTAACTGAGTGTGATAAACTCAGTTAGCTCATGAATTTCGAGTTGAGGGTGTTTGGTGAGGCATGCAGAGTGATTCCATGTGTTTTAGAGTTCGATTTGAAGTTAGTGCATTATTTTAATGCATGAGAAATTGGTTAACTTAATTAATTGAGTTAAAATCAGTTGAACTAGTTGTAACTGTTTGTTGCACTAGTGAGAGGTCAAGTGAATTAAATCAGATTTAATTCACATATAGTGATTTTCAATGCAACAGGTGATTTACTATTAATAGCTGCATGAATGTCAGTTCCAGTGGAGACCCAATTGAGACAAAGGTTAAAGGGATGTTAACTATCAGTTGTATTATTAGTAGGTTCCCACATGCAGTAAAACAACCATAGGATTTCCCATGAGAATTGCATAGTTTTGGAAGGCTGAATTTCCTAAAGAATAGGGACTGCATTCCACATGAATTGTGCATGCAAGGCAGGCTGAGCAGAGGCTGAAAATTGGCTAAGTATTGGTCGATTTTGTCTGGATCAGTGTGAGACAGTTGTGAGAGTGCAGGAGACTCATGTGAGAAGAGTGCATCGTAATTGTTTCATGATTCCTTGGTGAATATGCAATATAATATAGAGGGGTTTTGAACAGAAAGCTTTCCCCAGGAAAATATGTGTGTTGTGGTTTGATTTTCTTCTTTATTTACTTGTTGTGATTGGCGATCGTGTTTATTTTCCCAAAATTGATTTGTAGAAGGATTCAGTATCTTGCTTTAGCATATCTCATGATCGAATTGAATCCATTGGAATACATATTGTTTGCATAATTTTTACATGGTATCAAAGTGCAAGAAATCACTATAGTGGAGAAGAAATTGATTTTGTGTTGAATAGAATTCGAATTTTCAAAATTATTCTTTTGTGCGACAGGCGGATCAATATCAATATGGCTTTCAATGGCTTGAGATTCGAGTATGCAATCGAGGGCAGTTCCAATTATATTGCGTGGAAAGACAATATGGAGGCAGTTCTGGAAGACAATGGGTTGAAATAATTCATTGATAATGACATTCCCAAACCCGCAGCAACAGATGTCACTCTTCTTGATGCTTGGAAAAAGAAGGTTGCAAATGTGAGGACGATCTTATTGGAGGGAGTATGAGACCACATTGTCTCAAGTCTCCATGGAAAAGTGACTCCATATGCAATGTGGAAGGCTTTGCATATCTGTTTCAGAGTAGCAGTGATCATAGAAAATTGGCACTAAAGGACAAGCTCATTAAAATCAAAATGGAGAAAAGTGACACTATTCTGAAATACTTAACCAAGTTTGTCCAATGTCGATGTGTTAGTGTGTTTGGTGCACGCATGTACAAAATCACACCAACTTAAGGGGTGTGGTTTACCCTCTTAATTTATTGGTCACAGGAAAAAAACAAATTGGAGTCAAGCAAGTTATTGGAACAAACTAGAATCATAAACATACTAGATAGAGAAATAGCATGCATATATAAACTAAAACTAAAACAAATAAAACAAAAGCTCTGAATAGATTCAAACAACTGCAATAATCCAAATGGTGGCTCTTTTGGCCCCTCTTATTGAGTGCTGGTAGGAAATGAGGATGAAACTTTAACCCTCTTGCCAAAGGGCCCTTAGAACATGGGTTCTAAGTCCTGATGCAAGGATGTTTTTACTTCCAAGCTTGCTTCGGTGCAAAGTCTCCCTCTCTCTACTGTCATGGACTGAACTTGTTGGATGGCCAACAATTGAGTCCCCTCTATATTCAGCTCCGGATCACACACTACTGGTATTTCTTGGGGAAATTATGGCCAGCATAACAATGTGCTCTCAAGTTCTTCATCTCTTGGTGGCCTATAGGAGAATTCAAATCCTCCTTCCCTCTCTTCGCACATTGTGGATGGTGACCAAAGAGAGGGGGATGATTCCATTGTGTGCTCACTTGATGTATAAGGAGGATTTTTTGGCTATCCTTAGGCATCTTCAAGTGTGAAATCATTGTCCTGGAGTGTGCTTTTTGTTGTCCCGAAAATTGACTTTCGCCACACCCAATATTACGCGCATTTCAGGTCAAAAGGCGCGCAAAGGCGCTCTTCACAAAGGATTATGCGCGCAAAATCATTTATGACTTTGCTCAAATTTGATTTTTCCTCGGACCTTAGATATTTTTAAATACTTTCTAGATTCTCTAATGTCTTTTAGCCCTGTAAATCCTTCTGTCTGACATTAAATAATGTCGTCTTCTGCTTGTAAGATTTTCCAGTGTTAACAATTGCCCCCAAATGTGTGAGGTCTAGGAAGAACTGTATAGCTGAAATACATTATAGTTTAATTTCTGTATATTGTGTGTAGAGAGAGAGAGAGAGACCTACGTGAAGCTCGGAATTGGAGACACCCTGCACCGGTTCGAAGAATGACCATGTCCTATGGGACCCCGGTAAGAAAATATAATACAATATATATACAAATCTTCTAAGAGGCAGGCATGTCCCATGCTCGTGATGTTATGTCTAGTTAAACAAATCTATTTGACAAATACATATTATGTCTGTGTCACTAATATGGTAGTGATCTAGTGGCTGCTGACGACGACTGTTGATGCCCTCCGGGGCGTTTTTTATTTGAAAATAGGTGGAATGTGGCACCCATATGCATAAACATGGTATGGCATATATTTGTGCATTGTACACATAGGTGCTGGTTGGGAACTTCCCGTGTAAACATTACTAAAAGAGATGATTATGAAGGCACGGGTCTTCGATAAATTTTATCAAAGTGCAATGGTTGTAAGGTACGATACCATCTTGACATGAAATCTTTTGTCGTAGTCGAATGTCAGGAGGATCGATGACATCTGTGGGCAATGAAGTCTCCCACAGTACCACCCGAGGATGCCCCTTTTATGGAGAGGGGTGATCCAAGGTACCGCTTCCTTTCTGGAAAATAGGTGTTGAAGTCGACAAAAAGGAAGCCTCAACCAAACAAGGGGTTGCTGATATGAAGGGACAAGGACATGGATGTGATGGGTTTAACATAGGAATTTTGGCAAGGGGTGACGGAAAAATGATGATGGGGATTTAGTGGCCCAAGTTCGGAGTATACTAAGCAGCTTGGCAGTAGTCATAGTTATTTCTGATGGGGAAATCCCTGGAGTCGGTAGGACTTCCAAGGTGGGTATAAACTGGCTATGAATGTCATGGTGGCTTGTGCGTGAGGGTGTAATATTCTAACCAAGGGATTTCAGGGACTTCTTCCATGGTATAAAATATGGATGAGAGGGTGGGGGACATAGTGCACTATTTGTGGTCTTTGTACACCTACCAAACGAATAAAACAATGGGGTTTGGTTTGTACAAAACACAGAGACGGTTGCCCCAAAACATGAAAGTGTTCGCTCACTAATGTTGTGAGGAAGGTGTTTTGCTGAGGGTGGGGGGGCCATTGGTTGGTCTCATGTGTGAGGTTTATGAAGCAAATAAAAAATTATCATAGATGGGATTATGCTAGTGGAGGTATGGTGGGCCAAATGCGAGGCACGGTAGTGTGCTTTTGATCTGCTTGTACAACCTGGTAATCCAGGAAGGGGGTTTTATTATGTATGGTAAAACTTGACCTTGATTCATTGTGAATGGATGGGCATGAGGTGCTTCCCGGACTAAAGTGGTATGGCCATGGCATCACTTTTATTGTGATACGTGGTCTACTGTGGGTGACGAGCGCCATGGAGGGGAGGCTCTACCGACCAATGAGGATGTTTATCATGTGCAGGGTGAAGTGATGATAAACATTGTTGGATATGTAGAACCTATGGTTGATTTCTGATGGAGAAATGATGTCAGGATAATGGAGAAATGATGTCAGGATATGCATATTTTTCTGGGACTCTATCATGTTGGGGGTAGAATGATACCTGCTTGGAAATTTCTGGATTTGTGGATGGTTTGCGAGTTTTCCTACCAAAACAACTACCTCAAGTGAAAGCATCTTCTTTATCAAATATTATTGAAAGTCATGAGCTTTAAACAATAAGATGAGAGAGGGCATACCTGCCGGCGCTGAAAATTTATTTTTTCAGGAGTGCGAATGTGTGTCATCGCCTCTGTTCGTTATGGAGTGTTGATCATGGTGCACCTTACGGTTCGGAGGACAGACCCTTTGATCTCTCGTTATGGTCCTCCAAAGTTTTTGAAAAGGGCGATATATAGGTGAATATGGCCCTAATTCAAATTATTTGTACTTGTTGAGTCCTTGAGAGGTCAGAGGCTTCTGCAAAGTAGTTCTTGCTGTTGTGGTCAGCCTGAGCACCAGGGATTAGTGATTTCATGCCCAGGTAACCTCATAGACATCATGCACTTTAAATTTTTCAGTCTGATGGTGTCGGGATCCGTACAAACTTGGTTTGTACAGATTTTGAGTGATTTTTTGCCCTAGATTATGTGGGCGATCAGGGCAAGGGCGCACCTGCTGTGCTCATTTTCTGGGGATATGCACGCTTTAAGCACTTTTTTTCCCCTTCTTTAGCGTGCCTAAAGTGCGCACGTGGCAAATAAAGGCACGCAAAAGGCCGAGGTGAATTTTTTTTTGAGTTTTTGCCTATTTTTGATGTTTTTCTATTGCTGATGGGTTCCTGTTTGGATGACAGGTTGTTATGGAGGGAGCAAGATTGGCCTGAGCTCCGAACTTCATTGGCTATTGATTTTGGGGCGTGCCGTCAACTGGCGCAATGGGGGCTCCCGAAGTTCACGGAAAACTAGCTTCTTTGGTCGTAGGACTGATTGTTTCGTTACCCTATCTAGTTTGTGTGGGATTAACCTAGCCATCTGTCCTGAGACGGATGTATATTTTGTGACCGGGTTACTCCCTCATGGTGAGGCGTTGAGGTATCCACTCCCTTCCAGGAGAGTGGATTTGGAGAGGTTCCGGAGAGGTCATTATGGTGGGGTGCCTCTTGTGGAGGAGTGCATAATCATTGCATCAGTGACAAATTTGGCCGATCAGTGTGCTCTAACAGTGATTGTGCGACTTCCATGATAGTCGGCTCTGCATCGGGCATCTGGCCCTTAGGTTGGAGTCCTTCGCCGACTGAGGCCGAACACTTCTTCTATTTTTCCCACTTTTTCTATGATGGGTTGGTGACACAGCTCAACAAGGTCTGCAATGGATCGAAATTGTTTACGTACGCCAGTATTCTATGCAGCATTATGTACGAGAGGGTAGTGTTGTTGAAACCAGTGGTGGTGATGCCTTCTAGAGGGCCACAGGAGCCTCGCATGAGGAGGTGGGCTCTGGTGATGCCGCGAGGTGGTGGGGGCATGGTGGGGCGTTACTAGAACTCCACGACGGAGGCCTGGTTTGAGGTGAACCCCCAAATTTTTTTGCCATTCCCATATGCAGGGATGGACTTCCGGGGGGATCCAGAGATGGGTCTCCCTCTTGGTTATTCTTGGGGGCCAACAGGTACTTTTTTTATGTTTTCTACATTTATTTGAGTATATATGTGCTTATGTGTTTTGATGGCGACACTGACATAGTTTTGGTTACTCTTTGCAGATGTTGGTGAGGCCGGTCGCCCCGTGGCTCGATTGGTCGGCCACGGTCCTCTTCAGAGACCTCGGGGCAGTCTTGGGGGTCCGGGAGGAGATCCTGCTGGAGGACCTGGTGGTGGTGCTGGCCCTTCGGGGGAGGGTTGTAACTCGGCTGCTGACGTGGCTCGTGCTAATGCAGGGGCATCTGATATAGATGTATCGGAGGCTCGCAATGTAGAACTAACTACTCGGGTTGCAGTTCTAGAGGATGCCTATGGTCGAGTGAACTACTTGACCCAGGGGATGCCTTCTTGGGCTATTATGGATGATATCAAGGAGGTCTGGTTGGAGACGTTGATGGCCTGAGAGAGGGACTATCAGCCTATTTTACGTTGTTTGGAAGTCTCAGTTGTGACGGCAGCTCTAATGGTGGTACCGGGAGCAGTTGTGGGTCCAGGTGCCCCTACTAACGGGGCACTGCCCTATAGTATACTTGTACATGGGGAAAGCACCCATTATGAGGATGCTTCCCCTATTTTTGACAAGTTTTGTGTATCTTTGGGCTGGACGATGGGTCAGCAACATTGTTTTTGGTACTCAAACTTATACACCATGATATATGTATATATGAGAGATATTTTTTGCAGCTCTACATGTTGTGCCCCCTGTTTCTATTTATGGATGATGTTATATTGATGGATATCTATGTTTTTGGTTTTTTATGTATGATGGTTTATTCGATATGCATTCCAGTTTAGAATTTTGTTATATATGCAATCAGCTACTTAGTTTTGACTCCTTGGTACATGTGTAAATGTAATATAGTCCAATTATCTTCTTAATCTTTTTGAATGCAAATATTTTCTAAATAGGTGTGAATCTCTTGTCTCAAATGTTTGGTTTAACTATGACACTACTAACTGGGAATCGAGGTAGACATGCATATGGTGTATGCCCTGATGGAGGGCATCACACATAAGTCTGATGACAGCGTCATATTCTACCTGATTGTTTGTTGTTGAACCAATGCACACACCGTTTGTGTAGACTGGTGATCGGTCAGGGTGATAGATGACTGAGGCACCTGCGGCTAAACTTTGAGACCATCTTGATGCTCCATCAGCAAATCCGAAATAAGGTTCGAGTTGGTAATCCATGGCGAAACTTTGAGCGTGTTTTGTAATAAGTCTTTTGGTCAAAAATTTACAGTGGTTGGGTTTGTGTATGTTCACTCTAGGGAAAGGCCATCTTGGCCCTTATGGGTAAAATTTCTTGAGGTAACGGTCATTGACAAGGCTGTTGAGGCATGTCCCGTCTGGTTCTGTAATATGTATGCCCCCTAGCGGAGGAAATGTATGATGATGTAGGGTCCTTTCCACAAGGTTTCAAACTTTCCTGGCCCTAGGGCTTCTTTTGTGACATCATAACGGAGGACTAGTTCTCCCTCACTGAATGAGCGAGGATTGATGTGGCGGTCGAATGATGCTTTTACCCTTTTCTTATGGGCCTCGTTGTGTTGCAGTGACTTCCGTTAGCTTTCGGCAACGAGCTCTAGTTGTACTAGGTGTTGTTCTAGAGTTTGGGTATCATTAAGAAGTTCGATAGTGACACGCAAATTGGGGATCTCACGGAAATCAGTGCAAAAGCACAAGGTACCTTGATCTTTTGTAATAGGAATAAGGTGGAAATCCTGGGACATGAGGGTGGCTGCAATCCTATTTCTGATATGTGATGATACAAATTGTATATGGTGAATCGTGTCATCGGCGTTCAGTGTAGGTGAAAATTTGGGCTCCCCGCTAGGATGGTCAATTTCATGTGGGTGGAAATTGTGCCTACTACAGAGGTGCTTGAATGTTTCCATTAGCGGGCATACCTCTGGTGCGTGGTTTTGGCCAGTGCATTCGGTGCATGGTACCACTGTGCGAACTGAGTAGATTGTATGGGAATCCACATTACTTGTCATCCCTGATGTGGACGCTTGGAAAGGATCTCTTATAGAAGAGGTGGTCTTCTCACTACAAAGAAAAGACCCTCTAGCAGATGTTTTTGAGGAACCCCACAGAAAAATACCCCATACATCAATTTCTAGTGGAGGTTACTAGAGGAGGTTGGCAGGCGGAGGATTTTACGGATGGTTTCCTCTCGGTGTACTTATCATTACAAGTCGCCCCAGTGCACTCGAAGCACGAAAGCCCTGGTGCGGACCAAAAAATTGGCACACCGGACACCATGCACTCCATACACACCCACTCGGTGTGTCTTATTATTCTATAGCACCAGTGCGTCACAGATATTATGCGCCGGTGCATTATCAAACACATTGCCAAAACCGAGATGGCCTGGTGCGATAGAAAGAAACCGCACCAGTCCATCATAATACATCGTGCCAAAACACAAACCAACCGGTGCTTTTCTAAGAAACAAAACCGGTGCGCCTATAAACAACGCACACCGGTAAATGGTTATATTAAAAAACAATTACGGAAAAATAACCCGAATTTTTCAGTTTTCCAGTGCTTCTGAGCTCTCAATTACCGGTGCGCACCCTACCATAGAACACACCGGTGCGCACAAGACATTGGCACACTAGACAGCTTGCGCGACGTACACACACATCCAGGGCCTCCTATTTCTGTAACACACCAGTGCTTCACCACTCTTCCGTGTCGGTGCATCATAAAACACCGCTCCAAAACAGAAACGCGCCGGTGCGTTCTTACCAAAGAGCACCGCTGCGCTTATAAAAAACGCGTACCGATTAAGGGTTATATTAGAAAATTACGGCAAAATAACCCAGATTTTTCAGTTTTCCACTGTTTCTGAGCTCTCAATTACCAGTGCATGACCTCCCATAGAACGCACCAGTGCACACGAGACATTGACACACCAGACAGCTTGTGCGACGTACACACACATCCGGGGCCTCCTATTACTGTAACGCATCGGTGCTTCACCACTCTTCCCCGCCGGTGCATCATAAAATACCGCGCCAAAACATAAACGCGTCGGTGTGTTCTTACCCAAGAGCACCAATGCGTCAATAAACCGCACGCATCGGAATAGCGTTACATAAAAAAAAAATTAAGGCCAAAAAATCGATGCTTTAAAGATTTGCCGCCCCGGTGCCTCATCAAAATTTCACACTGAAACTGAAACATCCTGGTGCGGTGTTAGGGAACCGCCTCGGTGCATTATAAACAACGTGCCAAATTTGACACAGCTCGGTGCGGTTGTAGGTAAGCATACCGGTTCACCTATAAAACCCCACGCACCTAAACAAGGTCAAATTAAAAAAAAAAATACGGCAAAAAAACTTCATTTTTCACTTTCCTCAGTGCTCCAGAGCTCTCAAGCACCCGTGCCATTTCCCTTTGTCTGAGCTGCCCTGACATCAGTGCTCTCATTGCACCCATTGCACGCACTACTGCTCTGCATTGGCCACCAATCTCCAGCTTGCATTTTGAAAAATGGTGGGAAAATTTTATTTTGCAAAGTTTACAGCCAATATGCCTCCTCGACAGCGAAATGTACAGGTATTTTTTTAGTTTTTCCATAATTAAGCCTTTTAGAGGATTAGAATTTGAAATAACCTTACAAATAACCATTAATATATATATATATATATATATATATATATATATATATATTTGTCGTGCAATGCGCCAGATCTGTTCGGCTCGCACCGGATAATGGTGCTGCTTGTAAAATTTACAAGTTGCACCATTACCGGTGCTAATGATATCCGCACTGTTTTCGAGGCAGTATCGAAAGGTTCCCCGAATAATTTTAAAATAAAAATAAAAGGCGGTGCGCTCATTTATCCAGGCACATCGTTGACCACGGAAATCAAAATGCAATGCGTTGACGGAATTATTCGCCCCGATGTATGTCAGCGCACCGCATTCTGGATTCCAAGAGAGTCAACGGTGCAGCCGGGTAAAAGACCGCACCGTCAGCTATGTAATTTTCATGAAGTCGATGCGCTGACACGACTATACGCATCGGGGCGTATATTTCAGTCAGCGCACCGCTATTCTGAACTTTGATAGAGTTAACGGTGCTTGAAAAATAGACAGTTGCACCGAGGCCGGTGCATTGTATTTCATTAGGGGAACCGGGACCGATGCTCTATATTCTTAAGACGCACTGTGACCAGTACGTGACTGTTTTTATGGTGCACCGACTTGTCTATTTTTTTGTTTTTCAAAATATATATATATATATATTTGTGTGTGTGTGTATTTTCCTAAATACATGTTTGTTTTAATAAAAAAAATTATTTAATATGGCAATGATTCAAAGAAAAGAGGAGGAACAGCAGCAACAATAGGGCTGAACAGTATAACATGATTTTCCAATAGGAGGCCCGAGAGAGGGAGAGAGATGCATACCCTCGCCCTATTACTACAGATACCCAAGAGATCCTTAGGCAGGTAGGCCTCCTCAAGTTCCATGAGGAGGCTACTTCACTACAGGCGCACATTGTGTTTTTGAGATATCTTATCCGCAGGTGGAATTCCCACTGACAGGCTTTCCAGGTTGGTCCTGACCAGTGGTACACACCCACTAAGGAGGATATTTATTTTATTACAGGACTATCAAGGAGAGGGGTGGATTTTCCCTCATTCCCAAATGTGCCAGCTGGTTGTGCAATAGTGAGTCAGTTAGTTTACTCCCAGAGATACATTGGAGCACATGTACTTTCTCCTTCAGAGTTTCAAGTACCTGGAGGTCAGTTACGTATAGGTGCTTTTGGTAGACAGGACGTGCAGTGTCTCTCCCTTATCATTCCGACCATTTCGTACAACACCAGTGATAGGCAACGCATTAGTTGCTCGCTTTTATATTATGTTGATTCTTTAGTACAGCAGCCACGACTTGTCAGGTGGTCTGCCATTTTTTTGCGGTAGTTTTGTATGGCCTTGGATAGATTTCGTGCTCATGCACAAGGGAGGGTCAACTTCCCTTTTGCTTCAGAGCTGTTGTGTTTATTTTTTGAGAGGTTTCCAGAGATGAGACCTAGTTTTGTTCAACAGCCTCGTAGGTCGATGTTTGAGGCCCTGATGCACATGTGGGGGAAGATGATGCCCAAGAGGGGAGACACTTTGTTTCCAGCCAGAATATCATATGATTCTCTAGACTTACTAGCCAGTTTTGACAGGCTGCATCCCTTCATTTTGGTCCCATGTCCTTATGCTGGCTTAGATTGGCGAGGGTGTCCCAACATCCTCTTTACAGCTGATGAGCCGCCAGATGATAGAGGTAATATTACTATTTTATTTATATTTATTCTAACATGTTCTTAATTAACTTGTTTTTATTAAATTGTGTAATGAAATTTTCTAATTATTGTTGTGTACTTGTATATATTTTGCAGACATTGGCTCTTTTGATGGCGAGGAGATGCCAGGTCCACCACATGGTCCAGGTGTGGATCCTGATGATGATGATCAGGATATGGTTTATGTCGGGCATGATCATGATGAGGATGAGGCTGGTGCAGCAAAGAGACTTGCTCCTACTCATCATGGTGCACCAGTGCTGCCTTTTGCTAGGCGTGGTCGACTTGAGACCAGATATAGGATGGAGTTGGCCAACCAACTCTGTGCATTGATTGTTGATGCGGGCTTCAGGCCCGCTCATTACAGAGACATATAGGATGGCGATAGGTTGTTACAGATGTGGAGAGGCATGTCGTGTGACATGTACGACATGATGCGGCATGTCGTAGGAGCTACGACAGTAGTTACGCGACTCAGGAGGACTGTCTGTAGCTATAGGCGTAGTCAAGCCACAGCACGTGATGAACATGATTCCGCGAGCAGTGACTCACATGCATCTCATGATCTTTCACCTCGTGGTGCGCCTAATGAGCATGACGTTCCACTGGCAGCATCTGACAGTCATCATGGAGATGAGGCTGGACCATCGGCCACGTCTAGTCAACAGCCTACAGCTACATCCATCAGTACTATTCATGATGATCATGAGCAGGCTGGACCATCGACTGCCAAGGCTGACTATTCACTAAGCAGGCCTCCACTACTACTACTCATATTGATGTTGTACTACCACCAGCGGATGCATCCATCAGTACTAGTGATCATGATCATGAGCAGGCTCGACCATCGACTCTTGAGGCTGCACCCAGCTTTACTGAGCAGGCATCCACTTGTAGTAATGCTATTGATGTTCTTATACTACCACCAGTGCCTGATCCATGACATTTATATTACAGTTGTATATTTTTAACATTATTCAGTTATATATATAGTCCATGTATTTTATGTTCATGTTGCAGTTGTCCTTAATTTTCATGTTGGTGATCATCATGATATGGCGCATATTATTGGGTCATGTTAGATATGTTCATTTAATGTTTAGCTTGCAAATAGATGTGTATATGTGATAGCATGAGCTATTTGACATATTGAGATGTATATTTTATGTTTGTGTTGTGGTGATCTTAATATATAATGTTAATTTGATGTTTGAATGTGTTTATTAGTCGAATATGATGTTTGTACGATGGTTATCGTGACCGTGATGAATTTTATTAATTAATTTAATATTAAATGACCATGATATTTATTAAATATTATGTCATGATTGTAATTGTAATTTAAATTTTAATTGTATGTAAAATTGTAAAATTGTATTTGTATTTGTACTTATTGTAATTTAAATTGTAATTGTATGTAAAATATTTATTAATGTAAAATTTTAATTTTAATTGTAATTGTAATATTTAATTTATTCTGAAATGATTGTAATTGTTTATATGAAAAATTGTAAAATTGTAACTGTAAATATAATTGTATGTAAAATTATAAAATTGTAATTGTATTTGTAATTGTAATTTTAATTGAATTGTATGTAAAATATTTGTAAAATTGTAGTTGTAATTGTAAATGTAATTCTATGTACAATTATAAATGTAATTGTACGTAAAATTAAAATTCTAATTCTAATTCTAATCGTAATTCATGTATGTGAAAATAATGTAAAATTGTAATTCTAATTCTAATTCTAATTGTAATTATTGTACTTTTAATTGTAATTGTATGTAAAATATTTGTAAAATTTTAATTCTATTAATGTGAAAATTTTAATTGTATTAATGTGAAATGTTTTTATTAAAATATTTAAATTTGTAAATTTGCAAATAATTGTAAAATAAAAAATCTAGAATAATACGAATTTTTGTAACATAATAAACTTTAGAAAATAATGAAAATAAATTCATGTACATTATAATTATCAATATTTTATTATGATCTTACATACAAAAAAAAAAAAAAAAACTTTATACAGTCTGGTGCGCTTATCATCCTAACACGCATCGGTGCGTCGTATAAATAAGACGTACCGATGCGTCACAACTCTTCCGCACTGGTAACGAATAAACACAAATAATAAAAAAATGCAACTCTATTTTATTTAAGTGAAAAAAAAAGGCAATTTGAAAAATTGGTGACAAAATATTTTCGAAAATCTAATTTCATAAAATAATTCTTTAAATACTAAACACTTTTCATTATTTCACTATTTTTGCTAAAATTTTCAGGCAGATATTTGCAGGAGACAACATGGAGCAAGGGAGCAGGAGGACACTGTGGAGCAGCGAAATACGTTCGAACAGAAGTATTCAAACAATCAGAAACCAAACCTCTGGTGACTCAAACCTTATATCATAGAATTTGAAACCATCTCGTGATTAAATTTGATTATTTTTTTTACTTTTTTCTGCATTTTTTTACTTTTTTTCTGTAGTTTATCCATTTTTAACCTAAACCCTTCATTTTCTTGTTTTTTCCCTTTCTTCTCCCTGTTTCTGTGATTTCATAATTAGGGTTTTTCATTTTAGATTGACGTCTAACCCACGAGACGACTTTCATAGTCGGATCCCAATATATTCTGCCATTGCGTGAATTTTTGAAAAAATGGATTTTTCTTTATCGGTGCGCTCTACGTACTATACCGCACTGGTGCTCTGTATTATACAGCGCACCGCGAAAGTACTGTACTAAAAAAAATAAAACATTTTTTTCTAAATCCGTGCGCCAAATCTGAAATTGGGCACTGGTGCTCCATTTAACAAGGAAAGCATCGTACGGTGTATTACACTGTTTTTGCGGTGCGTTTATAATACCCCATGCACTGTTAGGTCTATTACACTATTTTTTGTGGTGCATTTACAATACCCAACGCACCATACAGTATATTATACTATTTTTCGATGTGTTGTTAATATCCCCACGCACCGATGGCGGTGTGGACCTTGTGAAAGGCGCACCAGTACCTTGAGATTTATTTTCTACCTGAAAAGTTGAGAATTTATTTATAAATATATTAATGAATGATATGGTACAGGTTTCAGATTGATAAAGAAATGTCTGAAAAGAGATCAAGTAACAAAAATACTGTTAACACATCAAGAAAATCAAAAAAGACAACTTCTTTGTAAATTATTTATAAAAAATATTATTTTTGAACTATATGTAAGTTTAACTAATATGTATTGTTTATTGTGTATCATGCAGAGCCACAAAATGACGAAGCTCGATATGATTATTTCTGATCTCGGACCAGAAGAGCGTAAAAGTTTAATGGAAAAATTGCAAAAGGATGAATTAGGTGAATGAAAAAATACTATCGATCCAATATGAGTTTTTTTTTAATTATCATTAATAATATACTTAAAATTATTCGATAACATGTGTCAAATATTCTACCAATTCACATCTGTTTAATGTTGTAGAAGGACCAACAACTCATAAAAGGAATGTTGTTCTAAGAAAAGAAAAAAAATAGAACATGCAAATGAAAATCAATTGCTCCTTAGCTCATCTGGAGTGGTGCTGGAAG
Organism: Pinus albicaulis; assembly: GCA_034641835.2. Lineage (NCBI taxonomy): Eukaryota > Viridiplantae > Streptophyta > Pinopsida > Pinales > Pinaceae > Pinus > Pinus albicaulis. The sequence goes on along the minus strand of CM076583.1, from coordinate 1,233,010,825 downwards.
TTAACGAAAGGGGAAAAAATTTTACAAAAGTTTGAGGGATCTAGTGGAACGAATGTATAAACGTTCTTTCCAACAACAACAACGTGCTTCAAATGTAATATGTAATCATTGAATTTTTCGATCATTAGGTACAATAAATAAATAATTTAGCATTAAATATTAATTTTCAAGAATTTTCTTACAGAAAAGAAAAGAAAATGGAACCCATTCAGCACATAAAACAGGATGACAAGGAAGAAAATGGTTGATCTCTAAGTTTGTGAGTAATTGTTACTTCCTTATAACAACTTAACTAGATTTCATTTTTGTATTTTTTAAGTTGTTTTACAAAATCATCATTGAATGTCTTCAAAAAGGTGCTAACATACAAAGAAGAACCATCAGACGAATTGATTGAAATTGGGTTAAATATGGGTTGTGAGTATATGTTGGCATATCAGAAATTAATTGTGGAATTTGTAAGCATCTATCAATCTTGTTTTACTTAGCTCCATCTATAATTAATAGAACAAAAACATATTTTATATTAAATATATGATTTGTTATGGGGTATAAAACTTGCAAGAAACAAAGTATGGAACTGCGCCAACAGATGAAATTTTGAAAGATGGCATGGTACATGGTTTTGAAAGAATGTGTATAATTTATGAGTCAATTGTTGCTATGGTACATCATTTTTATTTTCGATTTACATTGATGTATATTATTTAATATTGCAATTTTCATTATTCTCACCAATGTATATACACTCATTTCAGTTTATTTTTATGTTTGTAGATGGAAGGTGAAGAAGAAGAAAACAATCAACGCCATGAACAAAACATTCCTGAAAATAATCCAAGTCATGGGAGTAGCTCTAGCAGTGACAACATTTCAAGCAAAGAATGATGATCACTATGTTTGGATATCAAAGCAAGGCGTTTTATTTTTTGAAATATATATGTCTGTGAAATCATACATTTTGTTTAATGTAATGGACATAGTGTCCCAATTGAAAGACAAAGGGATACCAATAACTGTCCCATTTTGTATGATAAAGACTGTCTTATTCATATATATATATATAATCATAAAATATGTTTTAATTTATTCTATTGCGTTCTCCATTGTCGTTCTCAAATGCACTAATAAAAAATTAATTCATATGAATATTGTTATAAGATATATATGTGTCGACTTTTGATGAATAATGAATTTTAAAAAACCACAATAATTATGATATGATATAAAAAATTAATCCAAACATCACATTCAAATGCATTAATAAAAATGTAATTAATATGAATATTGTTATAATATGTTTCGACTTTTGATGAATAATGAATTTAAAACATTCAAAATAATTGGACTGTCACATGTCGACGTTTCTAAAAATTACAACATGAAAACCGGTGTGTGTCAGTAACTGTACGCCGGTGCATTTATGTGTTTATACGCATCGGTGCCGTTATACAATCTATGGGCACCGCACAAATACCGATACCAGTTATCAATATCGGTGCATTTGTGTGATACCGCACACCGAGGTGTTTACGTATCTATAAGCACCAGTGCATTTTTACGATCTATGGGCACTACACGAATACCAATACCAATTATAAATCTCGGTGCCTTTCTGTGATACGGCGCACTAGTGCACTGATACGACCTATGGGCACCGCACAAATCCCAAGACCAATTAGAATGGCCCCATGCGTTGTATGAACAACACTACACCCAGTGTGGTTTTACACCTAAACGTCCCAGTGCGTTGGGCTGACATACCCCCGAGGCGCCATCGGAAGGTACGCACTGGTGCGTTAAAAGCATAGTAGTGCACCGATGAAAAAACATTCGTAATAACCTCCGGCAGCCCATTTTTTTTAGTTGTGTTGAATTTCTGTTAAAAGCTCTGCTAAAACCTCCATAACCACAAATGAATGTTGTAGCAAATGTTTTTTTGAAAATTTTGGCCAAGTTTATAACACTAAAAACCTCCTTTATAACCTCCGCTAGAGGGTCTTTTCCTTGTAGTGTCTGCTTCCATTTCCGTGTTGTTAGCTTGGGTGTGTCTAACTCTTTGGGGGAGTGTAGACTTAACGATGTTCTTGTTGCTCTTAGCTTGGGGAGATGTGCATATTAAATTGTATGGTGAAAGTGTGAACAAATTCGGCAATAGGTGCGCGTCATATTTTCTTTGTTAGAGAGAAGTCTCTATGGCAAAGAAGAGACTATGCAAAAACTATTTGCAAGGGGTTTCAGTTCTCCATAATAATTGAATCAGTGGTCACTCAGGTTGCATAGTCCACATGTTATCCTGGTTTTGGCCTGGGTCATGCTTGGTTGGTGTGTCGTCCTAGTTTTCCCATCACGCCCATGTGGGTGTGGGTTTGTTGGCCTAGGGGTGATGTACTTCCTAAATCGCCTGATGTTATTGTCTCATTTTTTCTATATTGTATGAATCATATCAATGGTGGGACGAACTCACGAGATATATGAACAGCGATGTTCATAGTGATTTCCCTGACATTTTAGGAAAAATATCCTAGATATGGGTATCCCATCGAGCTTAGTTCATGGTCTGACAGGGAACCAGCTTCGTAACGCTACTAAATCAGGGCAAGTGGCGACCACATGTTTGGGCATTTTGCATAACTTGCATGTTGGTATTCTTTTTAGAGAGCAGTTGGGGGTAACTAGGGGTCCCTGGATTGGTCGCTTTTTAGCTGACAAGAATAGGATGGATCCCCTCATCACATCCTCTTGGGTTGTGGAGTTGTCTGTGGATTTTGCGTCCATGTCATCTTCTTGGGAGAGGCGGACTATGGCTGAGAATAAACTAGCGAGGGCTAGCTGGAATCAGGGTATATAGTGACAATTCTCCAGAAGGTGATTGTCGGTGCATAAAGGACATGTGAATTGTGTTGCCCAAAATCCAACGTAGTAAACCCATTCTATAGGATACCATCTATAGATGAGTTCTAGGGCTGTGCATTCTTCGAGGAAGTGACCATTCTCATCGCACAGTGTGCAACGTATAATAGGAGGGGGCATGACTGTGGGTCTTACTAGTGCCTTCATTCTTTCTGTAGGTACACGATGGTACGAGGTTCATTTCCGGATGCCTGGGTGGAGGGATCCTCTTGATAGGATCGCTGGATGGCATGTAAGGCATCCCTATATCGTGGGATCTCTGGAAAATGATGGGTATAGTGCCCATAGTTGTTGCAAATAGCGCATGCGTGATTGGTACACAATGATTTGCCTTTACCTTTTGTGGTAGGTTGCTTTTTACGGGAACGTGGCGTTGCGATGTATTTCTTAGAGCCAAGGAGTGGTTTTAATTCATCCAGATCTGGGCAGATATGGGTAGGGTGTCCTATTACGTCACATATGGCGCAAATTGGTGATTCCCATTGTATGGCGGGAATCTCCATCTTCTTTCCTCTCTTCTTGGTTTTCTTAGTCATAATCACCAGTTTTGGTAATAGAAATTTCCTTAGCAGTGGATAGTTTCGATCAAGCTGACGAGTGGGGCCTCCTCCTTTTGATCGAGGGGTTTCAACCCCGTATGCTGATGTGTGGCTCCTGTCCTAGTAGGGGGAATGAGATACCAAACTGGTATTGCAAACGATATGTTTGGTAACACCACTATTTCCAAAACCTACAAGGAGAGGAAACCAGCTGGGGGGTACAAGAAAGGGGTTTGGGAAGCGGCATAGGCTAGAGAGGCTGTCGTGGCCGAGGACTTGGTTTCATTACTGCTTGTTTCTGTGTCCTGACTAGCTTTGGTGTTTGATGTGGACATCATGCACACTGGAGCTCCTGTGACATCGGGTGATGACTCAGGTATAACGGGGGGATCTCCTAGGAATGATCCTAGGATGGACGACGACTTGAACTGGTCAAGGCCATATTCTTGGTACCGTGAAAGCATGTCCGAGGATGTATCTACATAGGGTAGAATTACATCAGTGTTTGTTAGGGGTTGTTTCTCACTATGCATCCATTGGTCAACATTAATGATGCGGTTCTTGTGGGGGAACATCATAATGCGGAAGACAGAGGAGGCTATGGCTGACATGGCATACATATAACTCTGACCAAGGAGTATATTATAGTCCAAGTGAGCATCCAAGACTTCAATGTCTAGAGACTGATGGGGGTTGAAGGACGACCATCGTATGCTCTAAGCTTGATGACTAATGGTTTTAGTTCAGGAGACCCTAACTTCTGCCAAACATTTTTTGACATGATGCACGTGGATGCACCTCCTCACAACGACACATCCATGAATGTTGATATTCGGACCGACACTAGTATCCTGAACATGACGGCCCGAAGGAAGCCCGGCGTGGCTTTGTCTAACAGTCAAAAGCCACACGTATCACTGTAGTCAATAGTGCCTAACATGGAAAGTAAGCAATGCACCAAGTTTTGCGCATGACCCAACAGGCTACTTCCACAAAGAACAGAGATTGGGCTAAACTCATCCACGATGGGTTATACTGGTGGGGCTACTTTGGAGTAGTTTCTCGTCGCCTATTGGGCCCCTTCGCCATTTTGGGCAATGGTTCAATAGGCGTCTTTGAAATGGTCAAAGGCACAGTCGGTGCACTAGTACTTGCCCCTGACATGTTATGTCCGGTGGGGTTGTAATTGCGAGTCTGTGTTTTAGAAAAACATCTCTTTGCCACCATGTAGATTTCATGGTTCTTTTCCCAGCACTCGGGTTTTTTTGCCGAGTGATAACACTCCCCGATGGGGGAAAGGTTCCTACATCATAGATGTTTTTTGGGAAGATCGTCCTTTTCCTTGGTTACTCTACAGATGCTTCAGCTCAGGGAGATCAGGACAATGGTGAGTATAATGGTCGTACTCACCACATATCGGAAAAGAATGTTTTGTTTGAAGAGGTGGCATTTTTCTCTGTCATTGGGCATTGCTTGGCTCCTAGTTTTGATTCCGGTTGGAGTTGCCACCAGCCAGAGATTCTGGCAGGTGTTGCTGGTTGTTGGCCCCAAACCCAAGATTCCCTTTGGGCTTGTTTTTTCCTTTTTTTTCACGATGTTAGGAGGGTAGTTCTCCTGGTTATGTTGGTGTGGTTGGTTTTGGGAAGGCTACACAAAGTTCACCTGTGCATTGGTCTGCATAGGCAGGTCTTGTGCTGGGGATGGAGCATAATGCGGTCCCTGGTTTGCACTTGGTTGTTGGAGGGGAGCTCTTCTGTCATTGTTTCTCTCTCCGTACTAGGTCCCTTGAGCCAGAGGATAATTTTCTCCATGGTGATACGTTGGCGCCCTATTGGTCAAATTTTGCTGAGGCATATGATGATTTTGAAAATCGGGTTGTGGTACGTTCTGGGTAGAACCATATGTATAACCATGGTTTTGACTACTACTCCCTGGGTAACTTTGGGTCAATGACCCAATGAGACCTTCTGTAGAGTTCGACGCGCCTGGCAATTCTTCATAATTTTGCAGGTGCGGGGCATTCGAAAAGATATTGTAAATATATCCTGACTGCGTATAAATCAGCTCAAGATGCTAGGCTTTCCTGATGGCATCCTCTTTGGATGTGGGCCTTTGTTGCCCCACATCCCTTGAAATCTCTGCAGTGAGAGTTTTCAGGAACAAATCTAAAATTACCCGGTCATCAATTTTAGCTTTACATAAACTACGAAACCACCTTCATTCATGGAGATCGTCCGAGATATGGATGGCGGGGGTTTGTCTAAAATCTGTCAGTAATTCCATTCTGGAATCATGGTGAATGGGTAACTGAAAATATGTTAGGAAAGCGGTGGCAAGGGCGCAAAAGGTTCCATGTGAAGCAGAGGGTTGCTCCATGTACCACTTCATAGCTACTCTTGCCAAAGTGCGTTGAAATAGTCTCATTCGAATAGTGTTGTCGATGATATTGTTCGATGAGCACCACAGGTGGAAGGTCATGACATGATTACCTGGGTCTTTCGCTTTCTTTCCTTTGAATTTTGGGATATCCGAAGGGAGCTTCGTGGGCATGGGAGGCCATGTAAGGTTGTGTGCGATGGGGTCACTTGTCAGCTTGGTTAAATATGGTAGATTCAACGAAGCTAAGAAAGGTGAATGGGAGGTTGACACCATTGCAACTTGTGAAAACACAAAGTTATGGTTAGGAAGAGGGTTAGTCTGCGGCATACCTTGTTGTGTATTCGACTGGCTTCCCGAATGGCTCACACTCCTCTGCCCTCTAGGGGTTGTGGGAGGAGAGGTGTGTCGTGTGGCATTGGGAGACCGACTAGGGTTCCCAACTAAGGATGCCCTAATAAAGTATGAACCAATAATGGTGGCAGTGTTCCTCTTTGACGCCTAAACAGTGAAAGACCTGGAACCCCTCCCCGTAATGGGGGGAGGTCCAAAAGATGCCTAGATCGACGAGGTCCTGTTGGGTCTATTCTGGTGTCGACTAGATCTGGTTTTGGAAAAATTTGAGAGGATAGAGTCTATGATCAAAGTAAAATTCCGATCGCATACATAAAATAAAGCGAAAATAAAATAAATTTTCCCTTTAAATTAATTATATGTGATCAAGCAATCAAAATTATTGTTTTTTCTTTTTTGCATATGATACTCAAATCCTAGAAGACCTATTCGTCCTCACACTCAAATGTAACTGGGCCTTGAGAAGATATCTTGTGAGTGCTGGCACAACGTCCCGTAAGAGCTGGCGACGCCCCCAGTCAGTCGAAGAAAATCCACCAAGGTAAGGTGATCCACTTTTATGCAGGAACGCAATAGAATACACATGTAACCATAAATACAAATATGCAATGGAAATAACACTTCATTTCATTAATATCAAAGAACTGAAATTTGCTTACAGACAGAATAGAAATAACCTAGCTAGGGCGCCCGTAACTTATCTCTGAGAATAGATGTGGCGGCTATAGGCCTCTGAACTATGTTACAATGATGCTTAAGGGCCTATTTATTATTGAGAAACAATGGAAAACTCCAAACGTCCAAAAACCTAACCCTAGGAGATGAAGCACCAAAACTATGGGCCTCGTTTGGGTAAATTAGTGTTTCAACTTCTCGGGGACGTAATTTGGGCATACAATCTTCGTTTTATGCTCAATAGCTTGTTAGAAAAATATATTCGAGGAGTACAACTTTTGGTGCAAGAAATATAGGCTTGGTCGCTCTCGGTTTTCCCAAAAAATGTCATTTAGGGGGTCAAAATGGCTCCAGAAGTTCAGGACCTGAAAAACTGCCAAAAATAATAACTTGTGCCGAAACTGAAAGAGACAATGGTGTGGCCCCAAGTGGAATAGGTGGGCAGCCATTAATATCCACCTAGATCATTAAGGCCCCAAAATGGCTCCGGGAGTGTAGGACCTGAAAACCTGCTATGCTATGTTGAAAGTGAAAAGCTACAAGAATTGATGGTGCGGGTCCAAATGGAATAGGTGGGTGGCCACTGATATCCATCTAGATCATTCCTCCCTCCTTAGGAAGTAATGGCCCCATTGCGTTGAGATCCTCCATGAGATGAGGCAAATGTTGTTGAATTGGGCATTAGATTTATCGAAGATGTCATGGACGTGTGGGCGGAGTTGCTGGATGCGTTTATGAAATTTGGCTTATTTTTCAGCCTCAGATAGTACACGTGTGGATTTTGTATGTGTAGTTTCCGTAGGTATGAAAAAATCAGGTGCCGGTGCGTCAGGGGTCAGATCAATGGAGTGCTTGTCCTGACAGTGTAGAGTAACCTCTGTGAGTGAGGAGAAAATGTCCTCATATTCCTCCATGACTTTGTCCATCTGCTGCAGTCGTGCAAGGGAGCCCTGTTTCGAGGTTGTGGCCAAAATATTCTTCTTTCCCTGTGAGCGAGTTGTAAGGAAAATAAATTTCATGGTTTGGGAAACAATCTTACTGCGTTGTTTTGCAGTAGTCAAAGAGATGACAGGAGGTGGTACTACCTCCGGTATCTTGTACAAGTTAGTTCCCAAAGTAATAATAATAGCATGAGGCCTAGACTCATACACAGTATGCCACTTCCACAAGTATGGTTGGCCCAATAATACATTAGCTACATCAAGAGGAGCAACATCACATAATACCTCATCCGTGAATGGATTGATGCTGTACGGAAGGCGCCACTGTTGGCGAATGAAGATATCTCTCCGTGGGTGAAGCCACCCGATGGTATATGGCTGTGGGTGTGCTATGGTCGGTAGGCCAAGCTGCTTCACAACCTCTGCTGAGATGAGGTTATTTTGGCTTCCACTATCGACAAGGAATTGCAGTAGAGAACCCTTCACATACATCTGCGAATGGAAGAGGCGCTCCCCCTCCTCTGGATCCTCAGGATCCTCCCTCTGGATCTTGGTGGTGGCAACAATCATACTAGGATCTACATCAATGATCTTCTTCCATTTTTCATTGCCTTTGTCTGGTTCTGACTTAGGATCAGAAAATGCATCTAATTCGGGTGCCTTTAGTTCAGCCACCAACGACTATTTGGCCCGACACTCATTTGTGCTATAAGTGGGGCTATTATGAAATTCACACCACTTATCCGTGTCCTTCTTTGGATTTTTGGTGTTGTTATGAGTCATACCATTTTGGCCTTGCCCCTTCTTCTTCAGTTTGGGGGCACCTTTCCCTGGATTCGGATTTGCAGATCCAAAGTCTCGCTTCTTCTGCTTAAATTTATGCTCGATCTTGGTGACATAGCGATATGTCGTGCCAAGCGATGTAATGTCAAGGAACTCCATTTCCTCCTAAATATGTTTTTTCAGAAAACCGTGGTACTTGAGAACCAATTGCCTCTCTGAATCTTTAATACCCAACTTTGTGCACAAGGTATGAAACAAATTCGTCAGTTCGTGCACAACTTGATCCCTTTTTTGCCACAGCATGGTACATTGGATGTATTTGTCCTCATAGCTCCCCACGGGATAATATTGTTCCTTGATGCCGTCTCGAAACAAATTCCAAGTGGGTGTGGCCGAGAACAGAGAGGGTTCCCCTTCGTCCTCTTTCTCATGATAGGTTTCCCACCAGTCTTTGACATGGGGGGCGGCTTTGAGGAGTGCAAAAATAATCTTTTCTCGGTCGGAGATATCATGGACCGTGAAATACCCTTCTAGAAAATTTAACCATCTATCTATGGTGTCTACATCTATCTGGCCTTAAAATATAGGAATGTCAAATTTTACATGTACCTTGAAGGTAGTGGCACCTCCAGAGTGGATGTTGGATTCAGATGCGCCATAGGTGGCAGTCGTTGAAGGATCTGAGAAAATTTATCCATCATCGCGTTCCTTTGTTTCTCGAGGGCCTCCTTGAGAAATATTTTGATAGGATCTCTTGCTCCCTCATCTTTCTTTTCTTCCACCATGGGAGGTCGTCAGGGTTTGCGAGGCTGATATTGCAAGAGTTCAACCAGATCGAGCCCTAACTCCTTATACCCTGACAGCGTTGGGGACATGCAAAGAAAAACAGAGAAAGAGCAGACCGCTCTAATACCACTGATCCAGATTTATGCAGGAACGCAACAGAATACACATGTAACCATAAATACAAATATGCAGCGGAAATAATACTTCATTTCATTAATATCAAAGAACTAAAATTTGCTTACAGACAGAATAGAAATAAACTAGCTAGGGTGCTGGTAGCTTATCTCTTAGAAGAGATGTGGTGGCTACAGGCCTATGAACTATGTTACAATGAGGCTTGAGGGCTTGTTTATTATTTAGAAACAATGGAAAACTCCAAACGTCCAAAAACCTAACCCTAGGAGATGAAGCGCCAAAACTATGGGCCCTGTTTAGGTAAATTGGTGTTTCAACTTCCTGTGGACGTAATTTTGGCATACGATATCCGTTTGGCGTGCTCAATAGATTGTTAGAAAGATATATCTGAGTATTACAACCTTTGATGCAAGAAATAAAGGCTTGGTCGCTCTCGGTTTTCCCAAAAAACGTCGTTTAGGGCCTCAAAATGGCTCTGGAAGTTTAGGACCCGAAAAACTGCCAAAAATAGTAACTTGTGCCGAAACTAAAAAAATGAAAGAGATAATGGTGGGGCCCCAAGTGGAATAGGTGGGTGGCCAATAATATCCACCTGGATCATTAAGGCCCCAAAATGGATCCGGGAGTGCAGGACTCGAAAACCTGCTAAAAATAGTAAGTTGTGTTGAAAGTGAAAAGCTGCAAGAATTGATGGTGCGGGTCCAAATGGAATAGGTGGGTGGCCACTGATATCCACCTGGATCATAGGGGTAGAGGATCGAGCGCTTTCCTGCCCCATCACCTATAGGGAAAGGATGCCCTATTTTTGGCTACTAAGTACCACCATCCCACGTGAGCGTTCGAGTTTTGGGCTTCTTGGTAATTCAGCTAACAATACCGAGTATCAGCCAAGTCAGGTAATCCTGACTGATACATCCCCACACTTCGCCTACGCCTAACCCCCTCTGAAACGGGTCTTTTTCGCACTCGAGTTTTCTTTTCCGTGGGATAATAGGTGGATTTAAAGCTCCCTAAACAATCAACCTCTATGTTTCAAGATGAAGAATGATCAAGGCGGCTTATTGGATGCCTACCCCCTTGATCCTAAGTTAAACTATAAATTCTTTTGTGGCCTATGTGGGGAGAATTTAGTGAGTTTTGTTAAGTTAGTTTTATGTGTCTTTGCTTTGCTTAGTGTGTGGATGTGTGTGAGCAAAAAGTGGACAAGCACATAGTTTGAACGTGTGGATATGTGATGATCCTTTTCAAAATCCCCTATAAAACTATGTTGTATTGTTCCTTGCTCAAAAGAAAAACATGTGTGGATATGGGCCGCTTTCTATTTTTCCTAGTTAATCTATGTGATCAACTAAAGGGAGATGGTGAGTTGTGAATAGAGAGTGTTCATATGCTTGCCTAGGATCACCAAAGGGTGCAAAGGCAACAAAGATTACTTTCTCTTCTATCGACAATTCAATCCTAGTCCCGAAATCCTAGTGCAAAAAATTGAACTAAAATAATAACTTTTACACTAGAAAAAAGAAACTAGCTAAGCATGCGTGGACTTGGGCCACTTACTTTGGCTAATTATCTAGGTGTGTTGGTACCTAAATTTGCAAAACATAAAAAAAAATCTAAATGCAAGTTAATTTTCCCCCCTACTTAAACTATGTGTGAACTTTGAAAAAAACAACTTGAAATAAAACTGACACTAAGCCTATAAAAAGTAGCTAAGAGTCAGCTTTAGCAAGCTGCGGGATACCTCAACCAGTGCTGGCAGATGTATTATGGGTTGCCAAGAAATTTACAAGTAGGAAAAGATAGAAATGTGGGACAAATTTCTCTTTTTGTATTTTGCGCGCAAAAGGTTGCAACAAGCGCGATGTCTACACGCGGGTCAGCTCTGAACGCGCGCCCTAGGCGCGTCTGTGGGAGGGAAAAGCGCGCAAATTTCTACAAAAGTAATTTTTCGGATTTGTTCTGCTTCATTTTGTCACTTGGGATGAACTAGGGATTGCAAGAGAAAAAGGGGGAAATTCAACTCCACTCCACAACGCAGATAGGGGTCTCTGCAAAAAGGCACAACCACATAAACTTGGAAATAAACGTTAATGGAGTCGCCAACCCTGTGTTAGTGTGTTTGGTGCATGCATGTATGAAATCACACCAACTTAAGGGGTGTGGTTTACTCTCTTAAGTTATTGGTCAAAAGCTAAAAACGAAGTGGAGTCAAGCCAAGTTAGTGGAACAAGCTAGAATCATAAACATACTAGATAGAGAAATAGCATGCATGTATAAAATAAAACTAAACTAAGACTAAAAAAAATAAAACAAAATCTCTGAATAGAGTCAAACAACTGCAATAATCCAAATGGTGGTTCTTTTGGCCCATCTTATTGAGTGTTGGTAGGAAATGAGGATGAAACTTTAACCCTCTTGCCAAAGAGCCCTTATAACATGGGTTGTAAGTCCCGATGCAAGGATGTTTTTACTTCCAAGCTTGCTTCAGTGCAAAGTCTCCCTCTCTCTACTGTGGTGGGCTGAACTTGTTGGATGGCCAAAAATTGAGTCCCCTCTATCTTTAGCTCCGGATCACACACTGCTGATATTTCTTGGGGAAATTCTAGCCAACATAACAATGCGCTCCCAAGTTCTTCATCTCTTGGTGGCCTTATATAGGAGAATTCAAATCCTCCTTCCCTCTCTTGGTACATTGTGGATGGTGACACAAGAGAGCGATATGATTCCATTGTGTGCCAAAAATATTCCTTTGTGTGTTCCCTTGATGTCTAAGGAAACCTTGGTGGTTGTCCTTAGGCGGCTTCAAGTGTGAAATCATTGTCTTGAGTGTGCTTTTTGTGGTCCCGAAAAGTGACTTTCGCCACTCCCAGGATTTCACGCATTTCAGGTCAAAAGGCGCGCAAAGGTGCTCTTCACGAAGGATTATGCATGCAAAATCATTTATGACTTGCTCAAATTTGATTTTTCCTCGGACCTTAGAGATTTTTAAATACTTTCCAGATTCTCTAATGTCTTTTAGCCCTGTAAATCCTTCTACCTGACATTAAATAATATCGTCTTCTGCTTGTACGATTTTCCAATGTTAACAGTCGAGACGATCTTGGGAGTGTCGAAATTAATTTCGTGGATGATGACTTGGTGAGCCTGGATCTTCAAGGACTTCTCAAGAGTTGTCATAGTTATCAAGACTCTATCAATGGCAGGAAGAAGCTTCCAGATTGGGAGCGACTTTGGGAAGAATTCAGGCAGAATACCAGGGATAGATCCTGATCTAGGACAGATGATGAGGAAATTTTTGCCTTGGATGGTAAGGCAAAGAAGGGGAAAGGGAAGAAATCCTATTCCAAATATGAGACCAAAAAAGAAGGCAAGAAGTGTGACATGTCTAGAGTGAAGTGTTTTCACTATCACGAGCATGGACATTATGCCACTAATTGTCCACAAAATAAGAAGAACAAGAAGGCTTCAGGATCTGCAGCTGGTGAGTCTTTGGCCTCGAAATTTGAGTTGGACTTCTCGCTCATCGCATGCATGGTGTCAAGTGTGATGGGATCAGTGTGGTACTTGGATATTGGTGCATCTTCCCACATGACGGGAGACAAATAATTTTTCAATAGCTTGGGGGAGAAGGACCTACAGATGCATATCGAAATGGGTGATGAGGAACGTATAGCACTACCGGGATTGGTACACTTACTTTCAAGAGATATTTAGGTAAACCCTTCTTATTAAAATATGTAATGCATGTACTAGGCTTGAAAAATAATCTAGTTTCAGTCGCAATGTTGGAGGATAGAGATTATGATGTGGTTTTTAGTGACGATAAATCTTTCCTTCCACAGAAAGCCACGAGACAAGCCAAGAAGATTAGGATTTGTGTGAAGAATCTCTACAAAATTTATGTATATGGTTGCGCAGCATTGATGGGTAAGGCAGACAAAGTGGTGAGCCCGGATGAGGGTGATTTATGGCATAGGAGATTGGGGCATCTACACCACAGTGCCTTGAAGGTCATGCAGCAGATTTCTATGGGACTTCCAAAGGGTACTCTTGCACAGATAGACACATGCAAGGGATGTACCATGGGGACGTATGCAAAGGCCACCTTTCACAAGAAGGAGAACCGAGCAATGGAAATCCTTGAGAGAGTTCATTCAGACGTGTGTGGACCATTCTCTACAGCTTCGACAGCAAAGCACAGGTATTATGTGATCTTTGTTGATGGATTTTCTAGAAAGTGTTGGATCTACTTCATGCAGAAGAAAGATAAGGCGTTCTCAAAATTTTGTGAGTTCAAAAAACTAGTGGAGAAAGACACGAGGAAGCATGTGAAGGCTCTTAGGATCGAAAATGGTGGTGAGTACATCTCTAATGAATTCAAGAAATTATGTAGCAAAGAGGGAATTCGAAGAGAGTTGATTGCACCTCATAACCCACAACAGAAAGGGATCGTAGAAAGAAATAACATAATGATTGTGGGTGTCGCACGAGTGATATTGTAGAAATTATATAACTGTTATGCTATACATCTGAGATTCTCCTGAGCACACACTATTTGACTTCATGCACGATACAAAATCTCTTCTACCATTGATCATTAATTGCGGAAATAAAATCAATTGCATGCACACATTAAAACCATAAACATTCACACATATGAACACAGTATTTATGGGAAAGCTTAAAGCTGAAAAACCCTGACTATATGTATATTATATGTCATAGAGATCATGTAACAATAATCATACAAAGCTCCACACAAGCTCTCAGTACAATCTCCAATTGCTACACACTAATCAGGTCCTATCTAGAAAATCTCATGCTCCAATATCTGCCACCTGCTAGCCTGCCTCTACTGCACAATCACTACTGAAGAATGGCTCTAAATGAACTTGAATTGGTCAAGCCTTGCTCACGCAATCCTCATAGGAATCTCCAACCACTGTGTGTTGCAAAACATGCAACACTATAGTCACAACTGATAGTCACGCTGCTCTTTCACCTACCTCTTCACTAGTCGCCACTAAAATTGTCCATGCACTGTAGTTAACTGATGTATTATTTAGTTGATTAATGAGGTAATAATTAGTGAATTAATTAATAATTAATTTACACCACTCTCACTAGTGTATCAATCAGTTAGACTAGATACAACTAGCTCAACTATGTTTAACTCAGTTAAACTGAACACAACTCCACCAACTACCTCAATAACTCCACCAAACTCTGTCACATGAGTTCTAACTGAAGTCTCCATGAAATAGCTCCACTTAACCCTCGGGAATAGCGTAATTCCTTCTGTCAGCTCTTGTGCCACATCTGTGCACTTAACTGAAGTGCTCCAAGAGAATAAGATAATGTTTATAGTCCAAATATTATTAAGAGCTAATAATATTCGACATATCCATTTTTAGAATGGCAATCTAAAAATATATTGCACCCAATATGTCAAAAAATAGAAGTCCATATATTTTTCCAACTTGACCAACCATCCACAAATAGTATCCTGCAACTCATAGAATATGATCGACATGTCTAAAAATAGACTTGCGCCAAAAATAGCCTGCGGGCCCACTTAGTGAAGGCAACTCTTTTCACTAAGCTCATCATCTTGTTGAATCTCAACACTCCCTCTTAACAAGATAGGGATTATATGCCACCCCGATCCTGTCTCTATGGTATTCGAATTTGCTCTTGGTGAGCGCCTTCATAAGAATATCTGCATCCTGATCCTCCGTAGGAATGTAAGAAAGCAACATGATCTTCTGCTGCACACAATCTGTGATATGATGGTATTGGATGTCAATATGTTTAGATCTATCATGAAATATTGGATTAACTGAGAGTTTAATTCAACTCTGATTATCCCAATGTATCACGGTAGGATCTAAGTGTGAACCGAATAACCCGACCAGGATCTTCCTATAGCATATAACCTCGCATGTGGCAATAGCAAACTCGCTGCCATACTTTTGAGTAGTGGGAACTAAGTGCCACGGATCTCTACTTCCTGCTGTACCAAGAAACTGTTGTCGACCCGATACTGAAAATCCCTCCAAATGTGCTCTTTCTGTCCGTTGGGCTCCCTGCCAATCTGCATCCGTGAAGCCACACAGCTTCACCTAATCTGACTATTTGTACCATAATCCATATCCCAATGTGCCTCTGAGATATCTCAATACATGCTTGCCTACCTTCCAAAAGAGCTTGGTAGGCTTAAACATAACTTGTGAAAGCTGGTTAACAGCGTAGCATATGTCAGGTCGTGTATTGACTAGATACATAAGTGACCCCACCAACTGTCGGTAAACAGTGGCATCCACTACCTCCCCCCAAGTAGCATCCTCCTTCCTCCAACCTCCAGGAAGAGGAGTATCAACAGGCTTGCAACCATGCATCTTGAACTTCTCCAGTATCTCCCGGGCATACTTACCCTGAGAAACAAATATTCCATCACTGCGCTGCCAAATTTCCAATCCCAGGAAATAATGAAGGAGGCCCAAGTCCTTCATCTCAAACTCTCTAGCAAGATCCTCCTTGCATGAAAGTATCAACAGCTCATCACCCATCAAAATCAAATCATCTACATAAAGTACAATGATCGGCAACTTACCCTCCACCAAAATCTGGTATAGGTTCGAATCCGCCTCACTCTTGGAGAGTCCAAGTCCGGTGAAATAATTGTTTATCCGTGTGTACCGAGCACGAGGTGCTTGTTTCAGCCCATACAACGCTCTTTTGAAGCTGCACACATGCGACTCGGCTATTTCGAAGATCTCGAAACCTTCGGGCTGCTCTATGTACACCTCCTCCTCAATCACCCCGTTGAGGAACACAGTCTTCACATCCATCTGATGAATGTGCCACCCCATCTACGCTGAGAGAGCAAGAATCATCCGTATGGAAGAATACCTTGCGACGGGTGCAAAGGTATCCTCATAATCGATCCCCTCAATCTGTGAGAAGCCTTGGGCAACAAATCTTGCCTTGTATTTCTCCACACTCCTATCAGCTGCTTGTTTCACTTTGTAGATCCATCTCGAACCCACCACTGATTTCCCTTCCGGCCTTGGGACAATCTCCCATGCACTGTTTCTAACAATCGAATCATGCTCTTCCACCATGGCATCTACCCATGCGGGATCCTCCACAGCTTCCTTGAAAGAGGATGGCTCTGTCACGATACACTTTCTCATAAGAGCCATCTATCCAGTATACCGGTCAGGTGACTGTCCCTATCTACGCTGTGATGTAGGTGCTCCTACAACCTTCTCTGCATCTTGAGCCAGTCGCTCAGCTTCTGTAGTGCGCTTTCGCCCTCTGATGGTTGGCGCTGCCTGAGTGGTCTCTTCCACTCCATGAACCTCCTCTTGTGGCCTATCCACATCCTGAGGCTCATCCTTAGGAACTAATAGCTCCTCATATGCATGCAAGTGTGGCTCCCTCTCAAGAGAACACTTCATGGCTTTCTCCTCATGAAATTTGATATCCCATCGCACAACAGTCTCATGAATGTCTGGAAAATACACACGATAGTTGTGGGGTGTATCAGTGTACCCCACAAATATCCCAACCTCCGCAGTCGGCTCCATCTTCTTCCTTGCATCCTTCGTCACATGAATGTAAACAGGTGAACCAAAAATCCTCAAATGGGAAATATCAGGCCTCTTACCAGAAAACGCCTCCTCGGGTGTACTCATGCCAAGTATCCTATGAGGACAACGGTTTTGCACATAAACCATTGCATTGCATGCCTCAGCCCACAAGTGTATGGGAAGGCCCCGATCATGCAACATCGCTCGCGCATCACCCACAATCTTTCTATTCTTTCACTCCGCGACCCCATTCTGTTGTGGGTTATGAGGCGCTATGAGCTCTCTTCGAATTCCTTCTACATAAAAAGTCCTTGATATCGCCGAGAAGACGAATTCACCACCATTTTCACTCCTAAGAGCCTTCACCTGCTTCCCCGACTCTTTCTCCACCAGTGCCTTAAACTCACAGAACTTAGAGAATGTCTCGCTCTTCTTCTGCATGAAGAAGATCCAGCACTTCCGAGAAAAGTCATCAACAAAGATCACATAATACTTGTGCTTTGCTGTCGAAGCTACTGAGAAAGGTCCACACACGTCTGTGTGAATTCTCTCAAGGATCGTCGTGGCGCAACTATCCTTCTCGTGAAAGGTGGCTTTCACAAATTTTCCCAAAGTACATCCCTTGCACTGATCTAACTGCGCAAGTGTACCTTTGGGAAGCCCGGTAGAAATCTGCTGCAAAATTTTCAAAGCACCATGGTGAAGATGGCCCAATATCCTGTGCCATAGCTCACCCTCATCTTGGGTCACCACTCCTTCTGCCTTTCCTGCCATTTCTGCGTAGCCATCTACCTGCAACTGATAAAGGTTCTTAACTCGAACCCCTATCCTCCGGGTTTCACCAGTTGCCTTACTGCACAGGAAAGCCTTTCCCTCACTAAAGACAACATCACATCCCTTGTCTTCTAACATGGCCACCGAGATCAAATTATTCTTCAATCCTGGAACATGCATGACATCCTTCAATAACAAGGGTTTACCAGACTCCCTCTCAAAGGAAATGGTACCAATACCGGTCGCACTGTATCTACCATCATTGCCCATCTCGATGTGCACTCCAAGATCCTTCTCATCCAGATCACTGAACAAATCTTTGTCTTCGGTCATATGAAAAGACGCACCACTATCAATAAACCACACTGAACCCATCATACTTCAGACCAAGCATGCAATCAGTGAAAAATCCATCTCAAACTGCGAGGCTAAGGCCTCTCCAGCTGCAGATCCAGCAGCCTGCTTATTTTTCTTCTTCTGTGGACAATTAGTGGCGTAATGTTCGTGTTGGTGACAGTGAAAACACTTCACCTTGGACATGTCCTGCTTCTTGCCTTTCGCATCGGATTGAGAAGAATTATTCTTGCTCTTCCCCTTCCTTGCTTTGGCAGCCAAAGCACAATTTTCTTCATCTACATTCTTCGATGAAGATCCATCCCTGGTACTCTGCCTTATCTCCTCTTGCACAAGATCCGACCAAAGTCGCTCCCATCCTGGAAATTTCTCCCGACCATTGACAAAGTTCTGATAGGAATGCCAACTCTTCGGAAGCCCAAGGAGAGCCAAGCTCAGCAATTCCTCATCATCTACAGTAACCCCCACACTTCCCAACTCATCCCTGCACTGGACAAACTTCATGAGGTACTTAGGTATAATGTCGCCTTTCTCCATTTTTATGTTCCTGAGTTTATCCTTGAGCGCCAACTTCCTCTGGTCGCTCTTTCTTTGGAATAAATCTGTCAAATATTTCTACATCAATAATGGAGAAGCTTTACCATGAAGGCTAGACACTATGTGATCCTTCACACCTTCCAACAGAATCCTTCGACATTTTTTTGTCTTCTTTTTCCATGCGTCAAGTGCGGCAGCATCACTAGAAGCAGGTTTTGGAATTTCTGCATCTATGAACTCCTTCAACCCATTGTCATCTAGCACCGGCTCCATCCTGTCCTTCCATGAAATATAATTCGAGCTTCCCTCAAGGGCATACTCCAATCTCAATCCGTTGAAAGACATCTCAAATTAGACACTAAGAAAACACTGCTGCAAATTCGAATTCCATCCGCACAAAACTCAACCGCTTCAATGCTTTGCAATTGCTCCAATGATCAATATCGCTCTGATACCATGTAGAAATTATATAACTATTATGTTATACATTCGAGATTCTCCTGATCACACACTATTTTACTTCATGCACAATACATAATCTCTTCTACCATTGATCATTAATTGCGGAAATAAAATCAATTGCATGCACACATTAAAACCATAAACATTCACACATATGAACACAGTATTTATGGGAAAGCTTAAAGCTGAAAACCCCCAAATATATGTATATTATATTTCATAGAGATCATGTAACAATCATCATACCAAGCTCCTCACAACCTCTTAGTACAATCTCCAATTGCTACACACTAATCAGGTCTGATCTAGCAAATCTAATGCTCCAATCGCTGCCACCTACTAGCCTGCCTCTACTATGCAATCACTACTAAATAATGGCTCTGAATGAACTCGAAATGGTCTAGCCTTTCTCACGCAATCCTCATTGGCATCTCCAACCACTGTGTGTTGCAAAACATGCAACACTATAGTCACAACTGACATTCACACTACTCTTTCACCTACCTCTTCACTGGTCTCCACTGAAACTGTCCATGCACTGTAGTTAACTAATGTATTATGTTGGGGTTCCCATGTTTTGGCCAGGTTGGCAAGACCAAAAGATGAGACAACATAGAACCACTTTCAGACCTTAGGATCTAGCCCTCCTAGGTCCAGAGAGGGATCTCTCTGTGATTGTCAAAGTATATACGTCTTTGAAGCTCAAAGTTTAAGATATTAGGCTAGTTATAGGCTCAGGGTTGTTTTTTTTATTGTTTATGTTTGGTTGTGGGGAATCAGGAAAGAAGGGTTCAATATAAGACAAGGATGAGTAAAGAGGAAAATTAGGCTAAGACAGATAACTCAGAGAACATCAAGGCCATTGGGCAATGGAGTCAAGAAAGGGTTTACTTGTTGTTCAATGTGCAAGCTTTCCGTTGGGCTAGTCATCTAAAACATTTGGATCTTAAAAGATGATTGATGGAATGGGACATTAAGGACTGAAAATGAGTGGGAGGGAAAGAAGGAAAGACAGCCAAATTTATGTCTATAGATCAGGTTAGAGGTCATTTAACTCCAGAACTGCTTGGACATACTCAGAGACAGCTCTCAAAGGGGAACAAAGGGGCTGCTTATAGATAGGACCAGAGGTCATTTAACTCCAGGTCTGCTTTAGCAACTCCAAGGAAAAACAAGGATAAGTTTAACAGAAGGGATCTTAGAAAGGTTTGATTGAGATGGAAAGATCCTAGTGAGGCAGAGACAGGGTTCTAGACCTCCCAGTGTTCTCAACTCATCCAACTAAATCCTAACAAGAACATCTAAATATATATTTCATTAATTCATATATCAGAGAGCAGGCAATAACATCCACTACACTGGTTAAACCAATTGAAATCAATATTCAGATACACATATAAGCAGAAAACATAAAAGGCTAGGAGAGCAGCAACATAAGGTACCTATAAAGGGTAAATATTATGCCAAACTTCTGATGCGAGCCAGAAGCAATGAAATGAAATGAAAATAAACACATAGGTAGAAAAACATCACCAGCTGCTTTAGATCAGGATCCAAATAAATGTGCTTGTCATATTAAAAACAACACCAATCAGGTACATCATTGCCCATAGCTTGAACATTTAGTCTGAATACATCAAATCTCAGCCTATCTCACAATATTACACAGAGAACTTGTCTCAAGAGGAGAATGCTTGCAATCTACTGATATCCAATCAACAACCTTTACAACATTTCCTTCTATGCTTTATAGCAGAGGATGAATAGAAGGTCGACTGAGGGGGTAGGTGAACACTAAATGTAACATTAAACACAGAAAATAATAGAGGGCCAAAACCCATCCTGTTTTAAATCTCTGTATTCATCCCTGGTATGGCTAAGATGTCCTGGCTGTAGTACTGTGTGGTACATGTGGTGAAATGACAAAAATAAAATAAGAAACAGTGAGATCTGCCCTACTTGTGCAACAAATGCTCCTGATCATGTAGGGCTGCTGTCAGGGTAGGAAACTTCAGGGACACGATGCATAATCAAAGTCGCATGGGCGTTTTGTCCTCTGACGAAGAAAAACATACTGCTGCTGTAGAAAGATCCACGGTGGTATGGCTTCCCTTGCATTTTAATCTCTGAGAGGTCCTCGGGGTCTTCACTCTGATGCTTTACCTCTGAAAAACTGGATTGAGCCCTTTAATACCCATCATAATGCTTTAATTCTGAGCTTGAGGCCTGAATATCTGCGTTTGCATGCCTCGAGGTCACTGTTGCTCGATTGATGGCGCAAATCGAGCTTTAATGGTGATGGACAGGGTTTTCAGAGCTTAAACTCTGTCCTTCAATGGAGAAAGGCTCTGCCAATGCAAAAAACTAGCTTATGCATTAATTTCCTACGCACAGCATTCTTTTCCGCTACATTAAACGATGTGTAATCATGGCGGACCATTACCAGCTGATAAACCTGCAAAAACATGTAACTTGTCAAGAAAAACCATCGAAGGGGTGATGGAGGCGGTGCAGAGAATGAAAATGGCCATGCAGATGATGAACTGGAGGAGAAATCGCGAAAAATGGTGACAAATTGTTCTGGCAGAGGTGGCGGTCTCGAAGAGCGGAGTTTGAACGAAAAAATCATTAAAGAACGCGAAAATGAACGATTATATGCAATGGAATGGTCGAAAGGTACGGAAAATGCACATGGGTGACGTGGCGTACGGAAAACAGGTGGATGGATGACGCGGAGGCCCGGGAAACAGCGAAATGGTCAAAGGCGGGCTGACGAATCTGGACCATCCGATCTCGGCGGAGATCGACGGTGGGAGACGCGTCGGAGGGTGATAGACCGTCGGCCAGGGGTACGGCGATCGGGGGTTAAACAATGCGCAACTTCATTGATCACCAACCGTCGGATGAAGGACTCTGGATCGGACGGCTATTACGCATATCGCTGGGTGCCCTGTACCGAACGTTAACGCACGATGAACCGGCAGTATTGAAACCGTACCGAGGCCACGCGTCGATCGATGAGTGGAATCGCTGGGTGATCAGAGAAAACCACCAAGCGCACGAGGGTGGTGCGATAGAAACCCGTTGTTTTTGAACAGTGCACGGCGGGGTCCACCGGCGAGAAAGGTTCCGGACCGTCGATCTGGCGGGAAATGAACAGCGATGGCTCAATCAAAGGTTTGAATGGGGAAAACGTGAGGGCTGCGGATTAAATGCAGGCCATCCAATTTGTCAGGATCGACAGTCGAGGATCCGCCCGATGAATAAATACGGTAAGCGCCCCTCAATGTTAGAACCCGGTCACAGCAATGGGTTTTGTGGAAGGTAAAGGAGCGCGGGGCTAATGGGAAAAGGTCTGAGGCCTTTCATATGGTCGGAAGTGGGTTTTTTAACCCGTTTTCAATGAAATTTATGATTTTTGGCCCATTTCCAAAGTGTTTTAAGGCCAGCCAAGGGCAATGATGGGGGGATGAAGGGTGAAAAAAGGCCAGACAAAAGGTGAGAGTGGGATTGAAAGGGGGATTTGGGGAAAACACAGGGTGCAGGGATATTAGGGAAGATTTCAGGAACAGACAAGGGGAATTGAGGGGGAGAGAAAGGGGACCCTGACCAAGGGGGACAGGGGATAATAACAGGCCCTTTGAGGAACAGAATTTTATAACCAATGAGGCTTTAGATGGAAAAAAGCAGAGGGGAATTGTATAAGGCAAAGCACAGATAGACCTCAAGGATGATGTGTCTTCAGGGGAGATGCATTCCTTGAAGGTCTCCACAATAATGTAGCCCCCATCCTGCTTATCAAGAATTTAAAAGGGGGGCTAAAATATTCTTTAGTTGATTAATGAGTTAATAATTAGTGAATTAATTAATAATTAATTCACACCACTCTCACTAGTGTATCAATCAGTTAGACTAGATACAACTAGCTCAACTATGTTTAACTTAGTTAAACTGAACACAACTCCACCAACTACCTCAATAACTCCACCAAACTCTGTCACATGAGTTCTAACTGAAGTCTCCATGCAATATCTCCACTTAACCCTCAGGAATAGCATAATTCCTTCTGTCAGCTCCTGTGCCACATCTGTGCACTTAACTGAAGTGCTCCAAGAGAATAAGATAATGTTTATAGTCCAAATATTATAAAGAGCTAATAATATTCGACATATCTATTTTTAGACTGGCAATCTAAAAATAGATTCCGCCCAATATGTCTAAAAATAGAAGTCCATCTATTTTTTCCAACTTGACCAACCATCCACAAATAGCATCCTGCAACTCATAGAATATGATCTACATGTCTAAAAATAGACATAGTCTAAAAATAGACTTGCGCCAAAAATAGCCTGTGGGCCCACTTAGTGAAGGCAACTCTTTTCACTAAGCTCATAATCTTGTTGCAATCTCAACAGATGTTGCATGATCAGGGCCTACTGTTGCATTTGCGGGTGGAGGCATGCAACACAGCGGTATTTGTGCAAAACCGTAGTCCTCATAGGATACTTGGCATGAGTACAATAGAGGAGGCTTTTTCTGGTAAGAAACCTGATGTTTCATATTTTAAAAATTTTGGATCATTTTTCTATTGCCATGTGACCAAAGGTTCCAAGAAGAAGCTCGAACCAACAGCTGGGATTGGGATATTTTTGGGGTACACTGATACTCCCCACAACTATCAGGTGTATTTTCCAAACAACGGGATGATTGTTGTGATACGGGATATAAAATTTGATGAGGAGAAATCCAAGTGATTTTCCCTTGAGAGGGAGTTTTATTTGCATGTAGATGAGGAACTCTTGGTTCCAAAAAATGAACCTAAAGATGTGGAGCAGCCACATGCGGAGGATCATGGAGTGGCAGAAAACACTCATGCAGAGCCATCCACCAGAAATGGTAGAAGGTGCACCACGAAAGCTGATAGATTGAGACTTGATGTGGCAGAACATGTAGGAGCACCTACTTCACTTCATAGACAGAGACAGTCTCCAGACAGGTTTACTGGATACATGGATCTTATGAGAAAGTGTATTGTGATAGAACCATCCTCCTTTGAGGAAACAGTGCAGCAACAAATTTGGGTTGATGCCATGGTTGAGGAGTATGACTCCATCGTCAAGAAAAGTGCATGGGAAGTTGTCCCAAGACTAGTCGGAAAATCAGTGGTTGGATCTAGATGGATCTATAAGGTGAAGCAGGGGGCAGATGGGAGTGTGGAGAAGTACAAGGCTAGATTTGTAGCCCGGGGATTCTCACAAGTTGAGGGGATTGACTATGAGGATACTTTTGCACCGGTTGAGAGATACTCATCGATTAGATCTATCCTTGCACTCTCGGCGCAGAGGGGGTGGAAGATACATCAGATGGATGTGAAAACTATGTTTCTCAATGGATTTATTAAGGAATAAGTGTAAATAGAGCAGCCATAAGGTTTTGAGACCTTTGATAGTGAGTCGCATGTGTGAAGACTCAAGAGAGCATTGTATGGGCTACAGCAAGAACCTCGTGCTTGGTACACCAGGATTGACAGCTATTTCACTGGGTTGGGCTTCTCAAAGAGTGAAGCAGATGCGAACCTATACCAGATTGTGGTTGATGGTAAGTTCTTGATTATCATACTTTATGTTGATGATCTAATTTTGACACGTGATGATCAGTTTATAACTTATTTCAAAGAGGATCTTGCAAGAGAGTTTGAAATGAAGGACATGGGACTCCTTCAATATTTCCTTGGTTTGGAATTATGGTAGCAGGATGGTGAGCTATTTTTTTCTCAAGGAAATTATGCCAAAGAGATTCTGAGTAAGTTTCACATGGAGAGTTGTAAACCCATGGAGACTCCTCTTCCAGGAAACTGGAGGAAGGAGGATGCTACTTCAAGTGAGGTAGTGGAAGCTACTGTTTACAGGCAACTTGTGGGTTCACTGATGTACTTGGTGAATACCGGACCAGACATTTGCTATGCAGTTAACCAGTTGAGTCAAGCTATGGTTAAGTTGACCAAGATCTTTTGGAAGGCGTGTAAGCATGTCTTGAGATATCTCAGGGGCACTACAAAGTATGGATTATGGTACAGACGGATAGAGGGAGTGAAGCTTCAAGGCTTTATCGATGCAAATTGGGAAGGAATTCCATTAGACAGAAAGAGCACATCAAGAGGGATCTTCAACATAGGATCAACAGCAGTTTCTTGGTACAGCCTGAACCAGAGATATATGGCACTCAGTTCAGCCGAGGCAAAGTACATGGCAGCAAGTCAGGCTGCATGTGAGGCCATTGAGGAATATTGTGGTTGGTTTGTTTGGTTCTCAAATGGATCTGATGGTGATGCATTTTGATAACTAGAGTTGCATTAAGCTCTCGGTTAATCCAATATTCCATGATAGGTGCAAGCATATAGGTATTTGGTACCACCATCTCAGATATTGTGTTCAGAGGTGCACTATGTTACTTCAGTACATTCCCATGGAACATCAGGATGCAGATATTCTGACGAAGGTGCTCGCCAGAAGAAAATTTGAATACCATAGAGGTAGGATCAGGGTAGCTGATAATCCCTTTCTTATTGAAATGGAGTGTTGAAAATACAACAAGAAATGTGTGTCTAATTTAATTTTCCCTTAATTTAATTGGACAATAAAATGTAATCTTATCTCATAATCACTTGTAATAGTTAAATGAGTGTGATACACTCAGTTAGCTCATGAATTTCGAGTTGAGGGTGGTTGGTGAGGCATGTAGAGTGATTCTATGTGTTTTAGAGTTCGAGTTGCAGTTAGTGCATTAGTTTAATGCATGAGAAATCAGTTAACTCAATTAATTGAGTTAAAATCAGTTGAACTAGTTGTAACTGTTTGTTGCACTAGTGAGAGTTCAAGTGAATTAAATCAGATTTAATTCACATGCAGTGATATATTATGCAACTGATGATTTACTATTAATAGCTTCACGCATGTCAATTCCAGTGGAGACCCAGTTGAGACAAAGGTTAAAGGGATGTTAACTATCAGTTGTATTAATATTAGTAGGTTGCCCGTGTGCAGTAAAAAAAACCATAGGATTTATCGTGAGCATTGCGCAGTTTTGGAAGGCTGAATTTCCTAAAGAATAGGGATTTCATTCCACATGAATTGCACAAGAGGGGCAGGCTGAGCAGAGGCTGAAAATTGGCTAAGTGTTGGTCAATTTTTTCTGGATCAGTGTGAGACATTTGTGAGAGTGCAGGAGACTCTTGTGAGAAGAGTGCATTGTAATTGTTTCATGATTCCTTTGAAATATACAATAGAAGATAGAGGGGTTTTGAGCAGCAAGCTTTCCCCATGAAAATAACTATTTTGTGGTTTGATATGCTTATTTCTTTACTTGTTGTGATTGGCGATCTTTTTTATTTTTTCGAAATTGATTTGTAGAAGGATTTAGTATCTTGATTTAGCATATCGCATGATTGGATTTAATCCATTGGAATACATATTTTTTGTAAAATTTCTATAGACTTATCTGATCGGTGCACCCAGGCGATGATATTGTGCCTGAAAGGGTTGTCATCGCCCAATAGGGCGTCTGGACCTCATATTGGTGTCTTGCGTTAGCTCCGTGTTGATCACTTCTACGAGTGGGCGCGCCATGTGTATGATGGCATGGTATCGCATTTAGGGAAGGTTCGGGGAGAATCTTCTAGGGTTTTTACATATGTGAGCATCTTATGCAGCATCATGTCTGAGAGAGTAGTGATGCTCCGAACTTTTGTGCCAATGCCCATTCGTCCCCATAGGGATCCTCGGATGCGGCGGTGAGCACCTGTGATGCCTCATGGTGGAAGAGGGGATGCTAGTCGTTACTAGGATGCAACCATTGAGGCATGGTTCCAGGCGAACCCACAAATGTTCTTGGATTATCCATACTCGGCAATGGATTTCTGAGGGGAACCGGATATGGTTCATCCTGTCGGCTATGTGTGGGGTCCAGCAAGTATGACTTTTGATGTTTTTTTGCATTTTTTTGAGGATTTTATCACATGTATATGTATATGTCCATTATGGTGATATTGACACTATCCTTGTATCCCTTGCAGATGTGTGGGTGATTGGGCATCCTCTTACTCGCTTGGTGGGGCATCAGCCACCAAGGAGGAGCCCAAGTGGGGCTGATCAGGCTCAGGTTGGGGGGCATGGAGGTGGTGTTGGCCCTTCAGGGAAGGGCAGCAGTGTTGCCGCTAACGGGGGTGATGTTTCCCTTCTTGATCGCATCGAGGAAGCTGAGGCTTGAGTGGAGACGGTCGAGGAGCAGCTAGCTGTTGCAGAGGCTCGAGTCCCGACTACAGATGCATGTGCAGCAGACCTAGCCGACTCATGGAGTCAGTTAGAGAGGTTGACCCATGGCATACCGACCCGAGGTTTTATGGATGATTTGGATGACACATGGCTCAAGGAATTGATGGCTTGAGAGAGGGTGCATCACCCAACATTGTGCCATGTGGCACTTTTGGTTTTGGTCGCTGCACTTGTACTGGCACCAAGTGCAGCTATGGGTCTAGAGGACCCACCTGGCGAGGCTCAACCCTAGAGATTTTGTATATTCAGGGAAAGCACCCGTTATGAGGATGCTTCCCTATTTCCTGATAACATGTAGACATATTTTTTGGCTGACATTCTGGTCAGGGACATGACTTGTATATTTTGACTCATATATTTTTTGATGTATATATGTGAGATGTGTATTTTTTAAGCTTTGATGATGTGTCTATGGTTATTTTATTGATGCATGTTGTGTACCTATGATGGATATCTATTTTTTACGTTTTTTTCTTTTCTATGGATGATGGTTTATACAAGATGCATTCTAGTCTAGAATGTGATTAGCTATGTGATTAGTTGTCTCATTTTGATTTCTTGGTATATGTGTGAAATCTCTGTGCATGCAAATATTTCCTAAATAGTTGAGAATCTCGTACTTCAAAATCTTGGTTTAATTGTGAAACCACTAGTTGGGAATCAAGGTAGATATGTAGATGGTGAATGCCTTGGTTGAAGACATTGCTCATCAGCCCAAGCTAGGAATCAAGGTAGATATGTATATGGTGAATGCCTTGGTTGAAGGCATTGTATTCAGCCTGATTATTGGTGGTTGATCCGATGCATACTCAATTGGTGAATAATGGTGATCGGTTAGGATATTAAATGGCCCAGGCGGCTGCTGCTAGATTTTGAGACCATCGCGGGGCTCCATTAGCGAATCCAAAATAGTGGATGAGGGAACGATCCATCTATGACGCCAGAGAATTTTTTATAATAAGCCTTTAGTGATTGTGATCACCTTAAAAAACAAATTATGTTACATGCATTTTATCTCTAAGGTTGAGACCTCTTGCCCTTATGGGTGAAATTTCTTGAGGTAGAGCCCAGTGACGGGGTTAGATAGGCATGTACCATCGGGCTCTGACATGATATATTCCCCCTTGAGGAGGCAATGTTTTATGATGTAGGGACCTTTCCATAATGTTTTGAACTTTCAGGGTCCTAGGGCCTCTTTCGCGACATCGTAGCAGAGGACTAACTCTCCCTCGGTAAATGAATGAGGGGTGATGTTGTGATCAAATGATTCTTTTAGATGTTTTGTATGTGCCTCATTATGTTGAAGTGACTCTCGTCGATTTTCATCGACGAGTTCTAACTGTACCAATCGTTTTTATAAAGGTTGGGTATCATTAAGGAGTTCGATGGCAGCATGTAAGTTGGGGATTTCGCGTTCGATTGGAATCATAGCTTCTACCCCGTACACGAGTTGGAAAGGTGTGAATCCTTTGATTTTTTAACTACCGTGAGGTATGCCCACAGGGCTGAAAAACCATGTGGTGCCAGTTTGTTTTATGGTTATTCACCATACGCTGTAACATTGTTTTAATCACTTTGTTGACAGCTTCCACTTGTCCATTTGACTGAGGATAGTATTTTGATGCGAACTCGCGTGTGAATCCTAGGTGATGAGATAGCTCCTGGAATATTTTGTTCTCGAAATTATTTTTGTGATCAAAGACTAACTCCTTAGGCACACTTAATAGTTTGATGACATGATTGAACAAAATCCATGCAGCATGTTGGGATTCCTATGTTTTGGCAGATTTGGCAATACCAAAAGATAAGACAACATCAAACCATTTTGGGGTCCTAAGATCTAGCCCTCCTGGATCCGGAGAGGGATCTCTCCATAAAACAAAGAATGATATATATCTTTGAAACTCAAATGAGGTATTAGGCTAGCTATGAAGCACAAGGGGTTTTAAATGATTTGGTTGGTAGGTAGCTGGGTTGAGTCACGAGATCATAGAATGATAAAGTAATGGAAGGAAAGGAGCAAAATAGTAGGATGTTTCGGCAAAAGAGGATAAGTCAAGACTGTGCCATCCATTTGGCTATGGAGTCATGAAAGGAGATTACTTGCAAGCAACTAACCAAGGCTTTCAGAGGGCAAGTCATCTATACTAAAGGATCTTTTAGATAGATGGTGGAATGGAACAATAAGGAAAGAAGGTGAAAGAAGGAAAGAAACCCAATTTCTGTCTATAGATCAGGTCAGAGGTCATTTAACTCTAGACCTGCTTGGACATACTAATAGGCAACTCTCAATGGGGGAACAAAGGGGCAGCTTATAGATCGGACCAGAGGTCATTTAACTCCAGGTGTGCTTTAGCATGCTCCAAGGGAAAACAAAGAAAAGTTTTAACAGAGCCAGGGTCTATAGATCAGAGAAGGACTTTGAACCTTCAATGCTTTGACACCAGCAAGAGATCTTAGAAAGGCTAGCTAGTCGCACAAGGACCCTAGTGGATAGGGCTACTCTAATCCCCAGTATCCCAAATCTTCCAGCTTAAACCCAACAAGAAAAACTAAGCAGCAAACCTCGAATTCACACATCAGCTAGCAGGAAATAACATCTTCTACACTGGTTAAACCACGAGGGTCTGCTCTTAGTTTCACTATCAGTAGAAAACATTAAAGGCAGGGAGGGTAGAGACATAGGGTACCTAACAAGGGTAAATCTTATGCCATATTTTTGATGCGTGCCAGAAGAAATGAACAGCATGCAATGTAAATAAACGATTCAAAAAGAGAAACATCACCCGTAGTAATAGACCAGGATCCAATGAAATTTGCTTGATTAATTGATGCAAAACCAGGCACATACACTGAGCTCAATGACTAATACAGTCAGACCTCTCTCCTCCCAGCCTACTACATAACAACTACTCTGTTACTCCCTCCCAAGACTGTTCTAACAGTAAAAATGAATCCCTCTAATAGCAACGGCAACAACCAAACAAAAACCATTACAATATGTTCTCGGGGATTTTTATAGGAGAATGAGCGAAAGCGAGAGTAGATGTACATTTAATTTGTTTCATTAAGATAGAATGGCTGAAGCGTTCACGCCCATACTGCTTAATGGCTCTGCAGTGATGTGTGTACTCAGTAGGCTGCTTGGGGATCCTTTGTCAGGTCGAGATTGACCTCTGATGTTTCTTTGGAGTCCTTTCTGGCTGTAAGGCCCTCTGTTCTGTCTTCTAAAGCAAGTAAGGTGACTGAAAATTCTTCAGGTCTCCATGCTTCCATAACTGCGGTCCTGACAGTCTTTAAGAAGTTTCTGTCAGAGTAATTAACTTTTTCTGGGATCAAGGAGGCATGGAGACTGCTGTAGGAAGGTGTACCTCTGGAGAAAACGCGTTCTGCTATTATGTAGCGCTGATATGACTTGTTGGTGCTCTATTTAGTCTTCAAACTGCGCCTTAATCCTTTGAACACGAGATTAGAGCATTTAATCTTTAATTTTCGGGCTCTAACACCTTACTCTCTGTTGCTGCTACCCTTTTGCTGTTGTAACGGCTTCTTTGTGATCTCTACACAATAAAATAAACCTGTCACAAAACCCGAGCAGTGGTGGCGAAATGCTGCAGAGGCCCGTGGAGGAATGGTGGCGCGACTGTGGAAACAGTGGTCGTAGTGGAGGAATGATGAAAAACAGGCGGAGCAATATGATTTAGTGTAAAGCCCAAAGTCTTAAGGCTCAGGCAATTTACAAAGAAATTTATGAAAACACCATGAAATGAGGCCTGATGTGGGACCCGGTCATGGGCAAAGGGCGATTAGCTTAGACCGTTGGATCTCAGGAGGAGATCAACGGACGACGGAGATCAAATGATGAACTATTTGGGAGATCCGATGGGGGAACATGGTGAAAATGCACGATGCGATGGGAGCCGTCGATCGAGATCAATGGATGGTTATGATTGAATCGGGGGATCACAATCGAAAAGGGCGGAGGGTGGCACCGTTTAAACTTTGCGATTGGCGATGGCACGATTGAGCGCTAATCGTTGGATCCGGAACCAGATTGACGGTGGAGATTAAATCGGCGGGGACGAAGGTTGGTGCGATGAGTGGGAGGCGATGAGATCTAGGCCATTGGATCTCGAGAGATCAACAGCGAAGATCAAATCGGGGATCGCAATCGCAAAGGGTGGAGGGTGGCACCGTTAAGAACTTGTAATTGTGACGGTGTGATTAAGCGCCAGCCGTCGCATCTGGCGGGAATATCGACAGGTCAAATATGATCGGAGGGGCGAAAGGGGAGGAGCGACGGGCGCGACGCGATTAACGCCGGGCCGTCAGATCCTAACCGATCAACAGTCGGGATCACGGC
The DNA here is from genome assembly GCA_034641835.2 of Pinus albicaulis. Taxonomy (NCBI): domain Eukaryota; kingdom Viridiplantae; phylum Streptophyta; class Pinopsida; order Pinales; family Pinaceae; genus Pinus; species Pinus albicaulis. Next base: position 1,232,978,908 of record CM076583.1, on the reverse strand, counting down.
GGAGGTCTACAGACCAAATCCCAATCACATTGGGGATTTTAAGTTAACAAATAAATGCGCTCACCCGACACCTCCGATTGCGATAAGCACCCGAGGCTTAAGCGCTTATTCCTGAGCGCGGGGCATATGGCGGGGAAGTGGTTAAGGGGCTAGCCGAAGGGGGCTTAAGCCTTATATGTAAAATGAGTGATTTTGGTCCTATTTTCAATGCATTTTAAGGCCAAAGAGGGGTAACGGTAGAGAAAAAAGGGGTTATTGAGAAAAAAAAAGGGCATTTGAAGGGTTTAAAAGGGGAATTAGGATGATTTCGAAGGGTAAGAAGGGAATTAGAAGGGGAGACAAGGGGATGAAAACAGAGGTTTAGAAGGGATGATATAAGGGGAAAAAAGGCCTTTTTGGGCATTCTTCTTTACAACAGAGAGGCTTTTTAACTAGAAACAGTAGTGGGGATTTATCAAAGGACAAGGGCATAAGGAGGCTTCAAGGATGGTGTGTTTTCAGAGGGAAATTCATTCCTTGAAGGCTCAAAAACATTTTAGCCCCCTGTTTGCTTGTCAAAAAATTTATAGGGGGCTAACAGTGGCTCCACATGGGGATGGCTTCTTCTTAAAGGAGTCAATAATTCAAAAATAAATCTTTGGAGTAGGCCAGATGCCTGGTACTCGACACATCCCTTTCTTTCTTGGATTAGCTGCCACAAATCATGAAGACATCATATCAGCAAAAAAATTATCCCAAGCAACTACCTACCCAGACTGAAGTCCCAACATTTTTTCTTTTGGGCGCATTTGGACTTGCAGACCCTTTACATCATCAATTTTTTACAAGCAGGAAAATAAACCTATTCTACTTCTACCCTTATTACTCCATGAGACCATATTAAACTTTTGGTCTCATATTTTCTCTACCTAAACTATATCTGCTAGGATTAAACTGTCTAGCAGACTTCTTCTCTACATTCTAAGACATAAATTGAAAAATAGTCAAGCCAAGATTAGACTGTCTGGCTTGCTGGACTTTGCAGAAATTAAAACAACTAACTACATGCTCAAACACTGAGCTTTATTGGGATTTCCTACCTACTCTACTCTACTTGGAACTCTCTGATGCTTTAGGTGATACAATAATGCCAGTGCAGCCAGTCAAGCAATAACAAAAAAGGATAGAAGCACTGACTGCTCATCAGAGACAACCACAGGGTGCTCTGCCTGTGGTTCTTCAAAACTGAGGTCACCATCGATGGTGAGCACTCCTGATGAATATGGCCCTAGTAAAGGATCAATGCTGGAGAATTTGAGCTAATCAGGGCCTCCATGTACTCTGCCATAGGATCAATAAACATATGATGTACACTTTCTTCCTTTAGGCCTGCCATGACTGGTAGGTTGTCTTTCTCCTGGGCCACTTTGATTTTTGCATCTTCCACTACATCTTCAGAGTGAACAATGTTACCGATGAAATAGGTAACCGCAATGTTACCTACTTTTTTTTGGTAGCATAAAAAGCACCCGATTTTGAAAAGTGGTGATGCAGAATCACCATTTTTTTTTTTGGTGCACATTTTTGACACTCTAAAATTTTTATTTATGAAGTATGAATATTTGTTTTAAAATGTTAGTGATTTTCATGCTAATTTTGAAATGTATTGATGCATCATCAAATTTTTATTTTATTTTTTTTAGAGTGGTGATTTTCATGCTAATTTTGAAACGTATTGATGCTGCATCAACCTTTTTTTTTTAGAGCAGTGATTTTCATGCTAATTTTGAAACGTATTGATGCTGCGTCGTGGCTCTTGAAAGCCCGATCATCTTCTTCTTGCACGTCGAAAGGTAGTGGAATCTCTTCTTTTTTAGGCGGTGGGAGACTTTCCAAAAAGGCTCTCGGGTCTCTGAACTGATATGATTTCTCTTGTGAGTTCAAAATTTCAATCTCAGCTTCGTATCTTTCAACCACCAATTCTAAGAAAATCTTCCTAAGCATGGTTTTGAAACTTGAACTAAGAAGAATAGCCCCTGGAAGGTCCTCCACTTTCAGTTCTGCCAAGTCACGTGACATTACATCTCGACACTCTGCTATGAAACTTGGATGCATTTCTGCAAACTGCTCAGAGTCTTCCATTGGTGAAGTGACTTGGTCTTTAGCATGGCTGATGTTTTACTGCAACATGGTCTCCCAGTGGAGTCTTTTAATCATTTAGGAACTGTGGAGTCGCCAGGTGGAGGATTTACAATTTTACTGTCCACCACAGTGATTTACTACCAAATCAAAGCTTTTGGTCTCATCCCCAGTGGAGTCGCCATTATGTTGGGGTTCCTATGTTTTGGCAGATTTGGCAATACCAAAAGATAAGACAACATCAAACCATTTTGGGGTCCTAAGATCTAGCCCTCCTGGATTCGGAGAGGGATCTCTCCATAAAAAAAAGAATGATATATATCTTTGAAGCTCAAATGAGGTATTATGCTAGCTATGAAGCACAAGGAGTTTTAAATGATTTGGTTGGTTGGTAGTTGGGTTGAGTCATGAGATCATAGATTGATAAAGTAATGGAAGGAAAGGAGCAAAATAGCAGGATGTTTAGGCAAAAGAGGATAAGTCAAGACTGTGCCATCCATTGGGCTATGGAGTCATGAAAGGAGATTACTTGCAAGCAACTAACCAAGGCTTTCAAAGGGAAATTCATCTATACTAAAGAATCTTTTAGATAGATGGTGGAATGGAACAATAAGGAAAGAAGGTGAAAGAAGGAAAGAAACCCAATTTTTGTCTATAGATCAAGTCAGAGGTCATTTAACTCCATACCTGCTTGGACATACTCATAGGAAACTCTCAATGGCGGAACAAAGGGGCAGCTTATAGATCGGACCAGAGGTCATTTAACTCCAGGTGTGCTTTAGCATGCTCCAAGGGAAAACAAAGATAAGTTTTAACAGAGCCAGGGTCTATAGATCAGAGAAGGACTTTGAACCTTCAATGCTTTGACACCAGCAAGAGATCTTAGAAAGGCCAGCTGGTCGCACAAGGACCCTAGTGGATAGGGCTAACTCTAATCCCTAGTATCCCAAATCTTCTAGCTTAAACCCAACAAGAAAAAATAAGTAGCAAACCCCGAATTCACACATCAACTAGCAGGAAATAACATCTGCTACACTGGTTAAACCAAGGGGGTCTGCTCTTAGTTTCACTATCAGCAAAAAACATTAAAGGCAGGGAGAGCAAAGACATAGGGTACCTAACAAGGGTAAATCCTATGCCATATTTCTGATGCGTGCCAGAAGAAATGAACATCATGCAATGTAAATAAACTATGCAAAAAAAGAAACATCACTCGTAGTAATAGACCAGGATCTAATGAAATTTGCTTGATTAATTGATGCAAAACCAGCCACATACACTGAGCTCAACGGCTAATATAGTAAGAACTCTCTCCTCCCAGCCTACTACATAACAACTACTTTGCTACTCCCTCCCAAGACTGTTCTAACAGTAAAAATGACTCCCTCTAACAGCAACGGAAACAACCAAACAACAACCATTACAATATGTTCTTGGGGATTTTTATAGGAGAATGAGCGAAAGCGGGAGTAGATGTACATTTAATTTGTTTCATTAAGACAAAATGGCGGAAGCGTTCACGCCCATACTTCTTAATGGCTCTGCAGTGCTGTGTGTACTCGGTAGGCTACTTGGGGAGCCTTTGTCAGGTCGAGATTGACCTCTGATGTTTCTTTGGAGTCATTTCTGGCTGTAAGGCCCTCTGTTCTATCTTCTAAAGCAAGTAAGGTGACTGAAAGGTCTTCAGGTCTCCATGCTTCCATAACTACGGTCCTGACAGTCTTTAAGAAGTTTTTGTCAGAGTAATTAACTATTTCTGGGCTCGAGGAGGCATGGAGACTGCTGTAGGAAGGTGTACCTCTGGAGAAAATGTGTTCTGCTGTTATGTAGCGCTGATATGACTTGCTGGTGCTCTCTTTAGTCTTCAAACTGCGCCCAATACTTTGAACACGATATTAGAGATTTAATATTTAATTTTCAGGCTCTAACACCTTACTCTCTGTTGCTGCTACCCTTTTGCTGTTGTAACGGCTTCTCTGTGATCTCTACACAATAAAATAAACCTGTCACAAAACCCGAGCAGTGGTGGAGAAATGCTGCAGAGGCCCGTGGAGGAATGGTGGCGCGACTATGGAAACAGTGGCCGTAGTGGAGGAACGATGAAAAACAGGCGGAGCAATATGGTTTAGTGTAAAGCCCAAAGTCTTAAGGCTCGGGCAATTTACAAAGAAATTTATGAAAACACCATGAAATGAGGCCTGATGTGGGACCCGGTCATGGGCAAAGGGCGATTAGCTTAGACCGTTGGATCTCAGGAGGAGATCAACGGACGATGGAGATCGAATGATGAACTATTTGGGAGATCCGATGGGGGAGCATGGTGAAAATGCACGATGCGATGGGAGCCGTCGATCTAGATCAATGGATGGTGATGATTGAATCGGGGGATCACAATCGGAAAGGGCGGAGGGTGGCACCGTTTAAACTTTGCGATTGGCGATAGCGTGATTGAGTGCTGGTCGTTGGATCCGGAGCCAGATTGACGGCGGAGATTAAATCGGCGGGGACGAAGGTTGGTGCGATGAGTGGGAAGCGATGAGATCTGGGACGTTGGATCTTGAGAGATCAACGGTGGAGATCAAATAGGGGATCACAATCGCAAAGGGCAGAGGGTGGAACCGTTAAGAACTTGCGATTGTGACGGAGCGATTAAGCGCCAGCCGTCGGATCTGGCGGGAAGATCAACGTTTCAAATATGATCGGAGGGGCGAAAGGGTAGGAGCGACGGGCGCGATGTGATTAACATCGGGCCGTCGAATCCTAACCGATCACCGATCAGGATCGCGGCGGAGGTCCACAGACCAAAGCCCAATCGCATCGGGGATTTTAAGTTAACAAAGAAATGCGCTCCTCGACACCTCCGATTGCGATAAGCGCCCGGGGCTTAAGCGCTTGGTCCTGGGTGCGGGGCATATGGCGGGGAAGTGGTTAAGGGGCTAGCCGAAAGGGGCTTAAGCCTTATATGTAAAATGAGTGATTTTGGGCCTCTTTTCAATGCATTTTAAGGCCAAAGAGGGGTAACGGTAGAGAAAAAAGGGGTTATCAAGACAAACAAAGGGCATTTGAAGGGTTTAAAAGGGGAATTAGGATGATTTCAAAGGGTAAGAAGGGAATTAGAAGGGGAGACAAGGGGATGAAAACAGAGGTTTAGAAGGGATGATATAAGGGGGAAAAAAGGCCTTTTTGGGCATTCTTCTTTACAACAGAGAGGCTTTTTAACTGGAAACAGAAGTGGGGATTTATCAAAGGAAAAGGGCATAAGGAGGCTTCAAGGATGATGTGTTTTCAAAGGGAAATGCATTCCTTGAAGGCTCCAAAACATTTTAGCCCCCTGTTTGCTTGTCAAAAAATTTATAGGGGGCTAACACAGCAGTTTCTACCATGTTTTCATATGTGGGCATGGCTTCTGCCCATTTGGTGAAATATTTGACGACTACAATTATGTATTTATGGTTGCCAGATGACGTAGCGTTGCAAGTCATAAATTCTATCCCCCATTTGCAAAAGGGACTGGCTACGATGATCGGGTGCATAGGAGCAGGAGGTGCTCTTGCCTTGTGGGCGAAGCATTGGCATCAGTCACACCTTTTGATTGCCTGGATGCAATCACGGAATAATTTGGGCTAGAAATAACCTGTCTGTAGGACTTTCTAGGTAGTAGCCATTATGGAGAGGTGGTCTTCGCAAGCTCAACTATGATAGTCATTTAGGGCTTTCTCAGCTTAGTTGTGCATGAGGCATCGTCATAGGATAGTATCGATGCCTCGTCGATAAAGGACATCTCCCATGAGAAGGTATCAGGGGGCCTGGTGGCATATGCACCTTCTGTTGTCACGTGTGAGCTTAGGATTGAAATTTTGGGTTCGTAAAAATAAGAGGATATCGTCGTACCAAGGATCGTCACTCGTCACTAGAAATATATGTTTGTCCGGTAATGAGTCGTTGACTGGGGATCCTTTAGTCTTGCTTGGGAGGTAAGTGATGAACTCAGCTAATATCAAAACTTTTTTTCTCTTGGGGGAGCTAAACTGCAGGTCAAATTCCTGCAATGTGACTACCCAGCGAGTGTATATGTGGTTCATTAGGTGGCGGGTTAGCAGATATCTCATGGGGTTGATAGCTGCGACAATTGTTGTAGTCCATAGGATAATGAAGTGTTGAACCTTTTGTAATGTGTGTATAAGGGCTAGGGTAGTTTTTTCTTTGGGTTCATATCTTAAGGTGGGGCCCGATAAGTTCTTATTGACATAGTAAATTATGTTTTCTTTACCATCGGGTTCGCCTTGGATTAACACCCCGGCTATGGCGGTTTCTGATGTTGACAGATATAGGGTGTAATATTTGTCATACTTTGGTGGGTTGATTAATGGGGTTGAATACAATGCATCTTTTAGCTCCTCAAACGATTATTGGCTTGATCATCCTATTTAAATGGGATTTCCTGACGAAGCAGGCATAGGAATCCTTGCGCACAAGTGGCGTAAACTGGGACAAAGCGTATCAGGAAATTAGCTTTCCCTTGAAAGATTTCGAGTTTCTTAAGGGTTTTTGGTGGTGGCACCTACTTGATGACCTTGACTTTGAGGGGGTCCACTCTGGTCCCTTGTTGGGACACTATAAATCCTAATAGTCGTCAAGCGTTGATGCAGAAGATGAACTTGAGAGGGTTCAAGTGCAAGTTGTAATGTCGACATCTTTGGAATACCAACCATAAATCCTCCAGGTGATCACTTTTCTTCTTGGATCGAATGGTGAGATCGCCAAAGTAAGCAAGGATAAGGTGGTCTAGGTCATGGAAGATATAGTTCATGGCCCGCTGGAAGGTGGCTCCTGCATTTTTTAGACCGAATGGCATAACTTGGTATGTGAATGTGCCTCAAGGGGTGGAGAATGTTGTCATGTATCGATCGGTATGTCGGATTTCAATTTGGTTATACCATGAGAACCCGTCCATGAAGGACAGGGCCTCGTGACCGGCGCAAGCATAAATGACTTGGTCTATGAATGGGGTAGGGTAGTTGTCTTTTGGAGAAGCTTTGCTCAAATCTCAGAAATCAGTACAGACGCGAATGGTGCCATGTTTTTTCATGACGGGAATAGGGTTGGAAACCCACGATTTGTAAGTTATTGGGTAAATAAACCCGACTTTGTGAATATTTTCAATTTCTCGCTTGATTTCTTTTGCCTTAGATGGTTGCAATTGATGTTGTTTCTGGTGTACTGGTGGTATGTCAGGTTAGGTGTCAATATGGTGCTCTACGATAGTGGGGCTAAGCCCTGTCATTTTTTAATAATCCCATGCGAATGTCTTTGTAATCTTGTAGCAAGTTTGTGTAAGCGACTACTTCATCTGGGGAGCATGTTTCCCCTAGTGAGATTTCTTCAATTTTTTCTAGTTTTCTTGAGATATTTACCTTGATGGTCGGTGAAATATTTGACATGTTCCCTTCTTCGAACGAGTCAGGTGTCGAGATGGGATTTTTGAACTAGTGAACTTTCCCAGATGGGAGGAAGTCTTTTGATTCAATGGCGTATATCTCTTGGTTTTATGGTTTGTTAGGACCGAATTTTTTTTCTTGAAGAAAAATCAAGCGGTGATGCATTGCATCCCATTGAAAATCTGGTTTTTTCATGGCCTCTAGAATATCCTCATCTAAATGTAACAAGGCGTTGAAGGGGGAGTTGATTTGCGTGAGGTCGTGAGGAGTTGGTTTGGTCCTAACAGAGCTAGTCGACAGACACGAATAGGATTCCATATTTGATGTTGTGGAACCAGATGAGGTCGACAGGGTGCAAATTGGTTGAGTTTGCACTGTCGATGGTACAACCACTGTTGTAGTTGCATCAGTCTCGACACCAATGACAGATGAGAAGATAGCACGATTCATGGTTCCCATGCATGATGAGATGAATCATATGTGGTGTTGTGTGTCACCGATGTTGGATGGTGGAGGAATCTCCATTTTGGTGGCTTGCATGATAGCAAGCTTATGTTGCTCACGTGGCGTACTAAGGGTACTTTCACTTTCCTGGATTTGGAAGTTGTGCTGAGTATAGAGGTGCCTGAATTTTTCCATTAAGGGGCACGATTATGTTTCGTGATTGTGACTTGTGCAAATGGTGCACGGTGTCATGGTGCTTATCGAGTATATGGTATGAGAACCAATGCTACTCTTTATCCCTGAAGTTGACACTTGGAGATGATTGGAAATTGGGGCATGTTTGTGCTTCTTCCATCTCTGAATTTTTTTTTTGGTTGGTCTAGCTCTTTTGGGGAGTTCAGACTCAAAGCTTCCCTTGTCGCTCGTAGCCTTGGGGGGTACTCACAATCCATCGTATGGTGTAATTGTGAACAAATCCTACAATAGCAGTGTGTGATCCTCTCTTGATCGGAGAGATTGATCTGTGGGATGGGGGTGACCATGCGAAGATTGTTAGTAAGGTTCTTAAGTTTCTTACATTGATTGATTCAGTGGTCATTTCTATCGTAGAGCCCACATGCCATCCCTCACTAGTTTTGGGCCCTGCTAATACGATGGGTTGTCTTAGCCTTCCTATTGTTTTGGTAATGATGGGGGGCGGACTTTCTTGGGGCAGGTTGCCTAGTGTTATGTTGTCTAGGCTATAGACTAATTATATCCAGGTATTGGGCATCCAACGAGCGTATGGTGTCTAAAAAAGGGCATACTTATTAGATGTAAGTACAGAATCGATTCTTATGGTTGCCTTGACAAACCAAACAATGTCATATTTCCTTTTTACTTCATTCCATTTGGACTGTCGAAGTGATTAGATACCATTTGTGGAATGATTCTAGATCCGAGCATTGGGCGACCAAGTGGTTACGTGCATTGCATAATGTGCAGGTTGGTCTTATCCATGGAGGGAAGTTGGGGTGATGATGTGCCCCTTTGTTGGTCGTTTTTCTGCTGACATGAAGAAAATGGACTTGGTTGTCACATTTTCTTGCATTGTCAAACTTTCCACGGATTTTGAATACGATCCATCTACTGCGGTGAGGCATACTATTTCCAGGTGTAAACTATTTAACGCCGAACAGAATCGAGGGATATATGAAAAATGACGAACCGAGTGGTTTCCAGAACACACCCAACACAAATATTGAACTGCTCGTAAGCCATCGTAGTATACAAGGTTGATAGGATACCATCTTTGAAACATCTCTAGGGCTGCGCTATCAGCAATGAAATGATCGTGTTCATCATAGACTGCGCAGAGCTTGATAGGGGCTTGAGGGCGATAACGGGGGGGAGGTGGTCTTTCAAGTGACTACCCCTCCTCGGACACATATAATATGGTCCTTTTTGTTTCCATCCCTTGAATGGCAGTGTTGTTCATGGATTCCATGTACGAGCCGACTGAGTCAGAATTTTCAATGATGAATCGTCGCATGAAATCCAACATGGACCAAAATTGATGTATGTGGGGACAACAACGCACGTGATGGTTTCTTCGAAAAATCTAACATGTATTTCATCGATGCTGAACTAAGTTTATTTGGGAAACATGAGGGATTTGGTACTAATGGGTGAACGCCCTTAATTCGGGACACTATGTGACTAAGTGGTTAGGCTCGTTGCATAGAGCGCAAACTGGGGCCGACTGAGTGGCCTGCATTTGCCATCTTTGGTCCATTTGGGGTGAATGTGTATGAGCATCATGTAGGCTCCTCTCGTAGATACAATATAGTTATAGGACCTCCTTTGTCCATCTGAATGGGTGGATTTGAGTGATCATGCTGGTATGATTTCTCTAGGGCTTTTAGGGCATCCCTATATCGTGGCATCTTTGGGAAATTATGGGTGTAATGCCCAGAACGGTCACATATGGTGCATGTGTGGTTGGTGAACAATGCTTTCCCTTGATTTTTGGTGGCCTGTTCCTTTTTATGGGAACTTGAGGCCATGACATTTCTTTTTTGTGCTGATAAGAGGTTTTAATTCATATAACTTTGGGCACATATTGGTAGGATGGCCTACGATATCACATAATTCACAAGGTTGCAATGCCCTAGGTATGTTGGGGTTTTCGATTTTCTTCCCTTTTTTTTTGGTTTTCTTGGTTGCTTTAGCTGGCGCTACTACGGGATTTTCATTAACCGGTGTAGCCTCCTGAGGATTGATAGGGGTTATCCCTGTAGAAGTGATGCCAGGACTTCCCAACATGGCTGGTGGGACCAAATATCAAACAAGAATTGTGAAAGCCATGTTTGGCAATGGAATAGTTGCCAAGACTTGTTGAGATTCAACAAGATGATGAGCTTAGTGAAAAGAGTCACCTTCACTAAGTGGGCCCACAGGCTATTTTTGGCACAAAGTCTATTTTTAGACTATGTCTATTTTTAGACATGTCGATCATATTCTATGAGTTGCAGGATGCTATTTGTGGATGGTTGGTCAAGTTGGAAAAATAGATGGACTTCTATTTTTAGACATATTGGGCGGAATCTATTTTTAGATTGCCAGTCTAAAAATAGATATGTCGAATATTATTGGCTCTTAATAATATTTGGACTCTAAACATTATCTTATCCTCTTGGAGCACTTTAGTTAAGTGCACAGAAGTGGCACATGCAGCTGACAGATGGAATTATGCTATTCCTGAGGGTTTAGTGGAGCTATTGCATTGAGACTTCAGTTAGAACTCAGGTGACAGAGTTTGGTGGAGTTGAATGAGGAAGTTAGTGGAGTTGCATTCAGTTTAACTCAGTGAAACATAGTTGAGCTAGTTGTATCTAGTCTAACTGATTGATACACTAGTGAGTGGAGTGGTCAGTGTTAATTGTTCACTAAAATATGCTGTTAATCGAGCGAAGAATACATCGATTAACTACGGTCCGCCGCGGTTAGTGGAGACCAGTGGAGAGATAGGTGAAAGAGCAAGTGTGACTATCGGTTGTGACTATAGTGATACATTGATTGCATCCAATGCTCAGTGGAGATGCCAATGACGATTGCATGAGAAAGGTTGGAGAAATTCGAGTTCATTTAAAGCCATTCTTCAGCATGGATTACGTAGTAAAGGCAGGCTAGCAGGTGGCAAATATCGGTGCATGGATTTGCAAGGTCGGGCTTGATTAGTGTGTAGCGATTGTATTGTACTGAGAGCTTGATATGATCAGCTTTGTATGAGGATTGTTACATGATCTCTATGACATATATTATATACAAATAGTTGGGGTTTTCAGCTTCAGGCTTTCCTGTTAAACAACTGTGTTAATGTGTGTGAATTTTTATTGTTTCATGTGTGCATTGCAATCTTGATTTAATTTCTGCAAATGATCAATGGTGGAATAGATTCTGTATTTTGCATGAAGTTAAAATAGTGTGAGATCAAGAGAATCTTGGACATATAACACATAAGTTATATAATTTCTACGAGACTTTATTTGACACAAAACCAGGTGGGGGGTGTAAAAATGGGGTTTGGGCGATGGCATAGGGTAGGAAAGTCGTGTCAATTGCTTCGATCTGAGATTAAAGATGAGATTAAGAAAATGACATGAAACATAATGCTAAAATCTATGATTTCAGAAATCAATCTAAGTAAGGAAATATGACAAAATATAATTGAAAATGACTTATCTAGAAAACATGCAAAACCTCCTCGAATAGCAGGGGCCCTCTGCTACCAATTTGGTGAAATTCTTCAGCTCCTTAAAGTTGTAATCAAAACAACATCAAAATAAATTCTTTGTTGATAAACTCACAAATCTACATCCCATTCCATCTTAAGCTTTGTTACAAGACACTATAATCCTTTCTCTTCTTCTCCTATTTCTCACTACTCTTGATAGGAAAAAGCTTCCCCTATTTATACAAAAATATGAGAAGTTATCTCATTAATGAGAGTCCATGAATCTCTCCCTCTATCTCTAGAGTTACAATCAAAATAGGAAATGATAAGACACATTTCTTTTTAGAGTTTCAATACAAAAAGGAAATGAGACACATATCCTCATGATCCCATGATCTTCTCCACTCAAATTCGAATTTGGTTTTGGGAGGCCACATAAAGGTATTTTAGAAGCTTCCTTTTGACCTACACATGTCACAAAACTCATAACACATATATAGATATATGAAACTATGTTAATTTTCTAGTTTCTAATCATAAATTCACTTTAAACACATAAAATAAATAACTTTGGAACACAAGGATCCTAACCCGTATATTTATGAAAATGGTTACTTGATGTAGGGTTTTAGGTCAAAAAGTTATGAAATGAGAGCTGAATGGTAATGACATAATGGAAATATGTATGAATATGGAAAACATTTTTGAGACTCAACATAACTCAAAGTTCTGTGAGTTCAAGGCGTTGGTTGAGAAAGAGTCGGGGAAGCAGGTGAAAGCTCTAAGGAGCGATAATGGTGGTGAATACATCTCTAGAAAATTCAAAGACTTCTGTAGCAAAGAAGGAATTCGAAGAGAAATCATAGCGCCTCATAACCCACAGCAAAATGGGGTCGCGAAGAGAAAGAACAAAATGACCATGGGTGCTGCACGGGCGATGTTGCATGATCAGGGCCTTCCCATACACTTGTGGGCTGAGGCATGCAACATTGCGGTTTATGTGCAAAACCATTGTCCTCATAGAGTACTTGGCATGAGTACACCCGAAGAGGCATTTTCTAGTAAGAAGCCTGATATTTCTCATTTGAATATTTTTGGCTCACCTGTTTACATTCATGTGACGAAGGATGCCGAAGAAGAGCTGGGCCAAATAGCGAGAGGTTGGGATATTTTTGGGGTACACGAAACACCCCAAAAATTATTGTGTGTATTTTCCGGACGGTCGGATGGCTTGTCATGCAGTGGGATATCAAATTTCATGAGGAAGAAAGCCATGAAGTTGTCGCTTGAGAGGGAGGCACACTTGCATGTGGGAGAGGCTACTTGTTCCTAAAGATGAGCCTCGAAGATGTGGATCGGCCACGAGAGGATCATGGAGTGGAAGAAACCACTCATGTGGCGCGAAAATCGAGAGGGCGAAGCGCACTACGAAGGCCCAGGCGACCCAAATCTTGATGTAGTGCGGTGCGCAGTTCCTACATCACGGCGCGGTGCCGGAGATGGTCACACGGCCAGGTTATTTGGATACCTTAGCTCGATGAGAAAGTGTATGGTGAAAGAACCATCCTCTTTCGAGGAAGATGTGGAGGACCTTGCATGGAAAGATGCCATGGTGGAAGAGTATGATTCGATTGTCAGAAAAAGTGCATGGGATATTGTCCCAAGGTCGAAAGGGAAATTAGTGGTAGGTTCGAGACGGATCTATAAAGTGAAGCAAGCTGTTGATGGGAGCGTTGAGAAGTATAAGGCAATATTTGTTTCCCGAGGCTTCTCACATATCTGGGGGATCGACTATGAAGAAACCTTTGCACCTGTCGCAAGGTATTCTTCCATACGGACCATCCTTGCTCTCTCAGCGCAGATGGCTTGGCACATTCATCAGATGGATGTGAAGACTGTGTTCCTCAACGGAATCATTGAGGAGGAGGTGTACATTGAGCATCCTGAAGGATTCAAAATCTTCAACAGCAAGTCGCATGTGTGCAGGCTCAAAAGAGCGTTGTATGGGCTGAAACAAGCACCTCGTGCTTGCTACACACAGATAGACAGTTATTTCACCGGAATTGGTTTCGCCAAGAGTGAGGCGGATCCAAACCTATACCAGATTGTGGTGGAGGGTAAGCTTTTGATCATTGTTCTTTATGTTGATGATTTAATACTAACGGGTGATGAGCAGTTGATACACTCATGCAAGGAAGATCTTGCAAAGGAGTTCGAGATGAAGGATTTGGGCCTCCTTCATTATTTCCTTGGATTGGAAATATGGCAGCGGGAAGGTGAAATGTTTGTGTCTCAAGGCAAGTATGACCAGAAGATACTGGAGAAGTTTCACATGCAAGGTTGCAAGCCTATGGATACTCCTCTTTCAGGAAATTGGAGGAAAGAGGATGCTACATCGGCAGAGGTAGTGGATGCCACTGTTTATCGACAATTGGTGGGTTCGCTCATGTATTTAGTTAATACACGACTCTAGTCGATACACGATCGGACATATGCTATCTTGTGGGCTTGACTTTCACAAGCGATGGTTAAGCCTACCGAGCTCTTTTGGAAGGAAGGCAAGCATGTCCTGAGATATCTCAGGGGCACATTTGAGTATGGTTTATGGTACATACAAACGGATGAGGTGAAGTTGCATGGATTCACGGATGCAGATTGGGCAGGAAGCCCAACAGACAGAAAGAGCACATCAGGAGGAATTTTTAGTATCGGATCTATGACAGTTTCTTGGTACAGTCGAAAACAAATATCTGTGGCACTTAGTTCAGTGGAAGCGGAATACATGGAAGCAAGTCAAGCTGCATGTGAGGCTATCTGGATGAGGAAGATCTTGGTTGGTTTGTTTGGTTCACATTTAGATCCTACAGTGATACATTGTGATAATCGGAGTTGATACTAACTCTCAGAGTTAATCCAGTATTTCATGATAGATCTAAACATATTGACATCAGGTACCATAATTTCAGAGATTGTGTGCGATGAGGATCATGTTGCTTTCTTACATTCCCACGAAAGATCGGGATGCGGATATTCGACGTAGGCGCTCCACGAGGAGAAAATTCGAATGCATAAGAGACAGGATTGGTGTGGAAGATAATCCCTATCTTGTTGAGAGGGAGTGTTGAGATTCAAAAAGATGATGAGCTTAGTGAAAAGAGTCGCCTTCACTAAGTGGGCCCGCAGGCTATTTTTGGCGCAAAGTCTATTTTTAGACTATGTCTATTTTTAGACATGTCGATCATATTCTATGAGTTGTAGGATGCTATTTGTGGATGGTTGGTCGAGTTGGAAAAATAGATGGACTTCTATTTTTAGACATATTGGGTGGAATTTGTTTTTAGATTGCTAGTCTAAAAATAGATATGTCGAATATTATTAGCTCTTAATAATATTTGGACTCTAAACATTATCTTATTCTCTTGGAGCACTTCAGTTAAGTGCACATATGTGGCAAAGCAACTGAAAAAAGGAATTACGCTATTCCTGAGGGTTTACTGGAGCTATTGCATGGAGGACTTCAATTAGAACTCATGTGACAGAGTTTGGTGGAGTTGGAGAAGTAGTTGGTGGAGTTGTATTTAGTTTAACTCAGTTAGACTCAGTTGAGCTAGTTGTATCTAGTCTAACTGATTGATACACTAGTAAGAGTGGAGTGAATTAATTAGTTAATTAATTCACTAAATAATAACTCATTAATTAACTGAAGAATAAATCAGTTAACTACAGTGCATGGCAGTTTCAGTGGAGACCAGTGGAGAGATAGGTGAAAGAGCAAGTGTGACTATCAGTTGTGACTATAGTGATGCATTGATTGCATCCAACACTCAGTGGAGATGCCAATGAGGATTGCATGAGCAAGGTTGGAGTAATTCGAACTCATTCAGAGCCATTCTTTAGCAAGGATTGCGCAATAGAGGAAGCCTAGCAGGTGGCAAAGATTGGTGCATGGATTTGCAAGATCAGGCCTGATTAGTGTGTAGTGATTGTATTGTACTGAGAGCTTGATATGATCAGCTTTGTATGAGGATTGTTACATGATATCTATGAAATATATTATATACAGATAGTTGGGGTTTTCAGCTTCGGGCTTTCCCGTTAAATAACTGTGTTAATGTGTGTGAATTTTTATTGTTTCATGTATGCATTGCAATCTTGATTTAATTTCCGCAAATGATCGATGGTGGAATAGATTTTGTATTTTGCATGAATTTAAAATAGTGTGAGGTTAGGATAATCTTGGACATATAACACATAAGTTATATAATTTCTACAAGACTTTCTTTGACACAAAACCAGGTGGGGGGTGTAAAAATGGGGTTTGGGCGATGGCATAGGGTAGGAAAGTCGTGTCAATTTCTTTGATCTTCATACTATTGGTCTCCATCTCTGGGCTGGTATCGGTGTTTGATGATAGCATCATGCGCACCGATGCCCCTGGGATTTCTGGGGCTACCTCTGGTATGATAGGGGGATATCCTAAGAATGATCCTAGGATCGATGATGGTTTGAATTGACCGAGGCCAAATTCTTGGTACCGCATGAACAATTCTATAAGTGTGTCTACGAAAGGTAGAATTACATTGAGAGCCGCCATGGGCTTCTTATCATGGTATTTAAGTTGGTCGACGGTGATGATTTGATCTTCATGGGGGGACATCATCACCCGAAAGACATGGGATGATATGGCAGTCATGGCATACATATAACTCCACCCGAGGAGTATATTGTAGTCAAGTTGTGCGTCCAAGACTTAAATGTCTATAAGTACCATCTTTCCGACCAAGTTTACAGGCACATTCTGATATAGACTGACGAGAGATGAAGGTCGATCGTCGTATGCTCTAAGCATGATGTCGAATGGTTTTAGTTCAGGTGATCCAAGCTTCTGCCAAACGGATTTGGACATGATGCATGTATATGCTCCTTCATCAATGATGCATCAGTGTATGGTGATATTTTGGACTAACACCGGTATCTGGAAGGCGAACAGAGAAGGAAGCCTGGGGGTGGCTTTTTCTAGGTCAAAATCCATTAAGTGTGAATCAGAGGGGTCGATTGCGCCTAATGCGAAAAGTAATGCTTTTCGTTGTTTTGGGCATGATTGTAGGACTTAAAAGGCTGACATGGCAGCGGCTGATTGTGCTAAATCATCAACTATTTTGTAGTTATGGGTAGCTTTTCAGTGGTGTCCTATGCGCCTGGTTGTCCCCTTAACTATCTTTGGAAGGGGTTCAATAGGTACTTTGGATATGTTCAACGGTGCAGTAGGTGCACTTGTGCTCGTACCTAATGGGTTAGTGTTTGGGGGGGCGCCATAGTTCTTATTATTTGTCTAGAAAAACATTTATCCGCCAATCATGTAAAGTTCATGGTTGCCACTCCCGGTGTCGTTTTGGGGTGGTTGTTGTTGTTGGGTGTTAACCACTCCTTGGTGGGGGGAGGGCTCCTACATTACAGCGGTTTGTTGTGTAGGTCCCACTTGTCCACGGTCACCCTGAAGTTTTTTCGGTTCAGGGAGTTCGGGACAGTGGTGGGTGTAATGGTTGTACTCACCACATATGACACAAGAATGGTTTGTCCTTAGACTAGACCTCTTTTTATGCCCTTGGGAGTTTTTGTTTGGTTCTTGGTTTTGATTTCGGTTGGGGTTGCCCCTAGACTGAGATCGTAGGGGGCGTTGCTGGTTACTACCCCCCTGTCCAAAGTCTCCTTTATGTTTATTCTTAGGCTTCTTTCTTGCAGCGTTAGGAGGATTATTACGGTTCTCCTATTCATAAGACCGACGTTGTTGATCCTGAGATGGTTGCACTAAGTTCTCTGGCGCATTGTTCTACGGTGGTGGATGTTGCGCGGGGAAAGGAGAATATTGGTTTCCTTGTCCCTGTTTGGTGTATGGTTATTGGGGGGAATCTCTTCCATCAGCATTCCTAGCTGAGTATTGGGTTCCCTATGAGGGAGGGTATGAGCCTCCCTATTGTTGGTCGTATGATGACACCCTATTCGTCATATTCTGCAAAGGTGCAGATTGACTTTGGTGGTAGCCATGTTGCATCATGTTCTGGGTAGAATCATACAATTAACCTAGGTACTGGATACTGTTACCTAGGTGACCTTGGGTCAATGACTCGATCAAGTCATCTGCAGTTTTCAATGCGCTTGGAAATTCTCTATAAGTTTGCAGGCGCGGGCCGCTTCGTGGGACATTGTAGATATATCCTCACTGGGTATAGATGAGTTCGAGTTACTAGGCTTTGTAAATGGTGTACTCCTCAAAGGTAGGTCCTTGTGTTTCCACATCTTTTGAGAACTCTGTTGTGAGAGTTTTCAAAAACAAGTCCACTGAAACTCTATCTTCGAGTTTTTCTTTGCAAAAACTACGACGTCACAGCCATTCATGGAGATGTTCAGAGATATGGACAGTTGGCGTTTGACTAAAATGAGTCAACAATTCCATCCCCAAATCATGGTGGATGGGTAGCTGAAAATAAGTGAAGAACATAGTACCAAGGGTGCTAAAGGTTCCATGTGAAGTAGAAAGCTGCTCAACATACCATTTCGCAGCAAGCCCAGTTAGGGTGCGTTGAAACAGTCTCAGTCGAATAGTATCGTCAATAATAATATTGGGTAAACACCATAGGTGGAAAGTCATAATATGATTTCCATGGTCTTCTGCTTGCTTCCCTTCGCATTTTGGTATGTCTGAGGGGAGTTTTGTGGGCATGGGGGCCAATTAGGGCTATGTGCAATGGAATCATTAATTATATTTGATAGATCTGGAAGGTTTAATGATGCTAAAAAGGGTAATTCAGTATTGACTTCCATTGTGTACTGTGGAAACACAAGTATCTGAGTGTAATGGTTTATGGGGGTTCCTAGGAAATATTACCCTATGACGTACCCTGTTGTGTGTTTTTTTGACCCTCTGAAGGGGTGGCGCTCCTCTGCCCTCTAGGAGTTGTGGGAGGAGTTGAGTGTGGTGACCCTGCTGAGGTTTCCACTGGTGTGGTGTTGGGTGACCTATGGGGGTTTCCAACCAAATATGCCCCAAAAAAGGATGAACCAATAATGGTGGCGGTGTGTCGTCTTTGATGCCTAAATGGCGAAAGACCTGGCACTCCTCCCTCTACTGGGGGGAGGTCCAAAAAATGCCTATATCGACGAGGTCTCGTTGGGTTCGTTATGGTGTTGACTAGCTTAATCTTGGAAATATTTTTTGTTTACTGAGAGAAGGAGGATTATTATCAAAGAAAATATGATCACACATAAAACAAAGCGAAAAAATAAAAGGTAAGTTTTCCTTTAGATTAATGCTATATGATCAGGCAAGCAAAAAAATATGGTTTGGTTGTTTTGTGTATGATACTCAAAAGCCTAAAAATACCTAATTGTCCTCACACTCTCAAATGTAATTGGGCCTTTCGAAGATGTCTTTTGATGGGTATTGGGGCTAACATCCTGAAAGAATTGGCAGCACCTTCGAGCAGCTGAAGAATTGACTAAGGTAAAGGTAAGAGGATCTAATGTTGTTTTCACTGTCACCTATAGGGAAGGATTCCCTAGATTTGGCCACTAAAGTACCATCATCCCATGTGAGCGTTCGAGTCTTTATATTCTTGGTATTTAGCTATCAGTACCAAGCACTAGATGGGCCAGGTAGCCCTAAAAAATACCGCACACACTAGGCCTAAGCTTAACCCCCTCTGAAACAAGTCTCTGGTAACGAGCGGGTATTCTGTTCCATGGGAAGATAGACGGATTTTAAGCTCCCTTAAAATTCAACATCTATGTTTCCAAATGTAGAATGACCACAGTGGCTTATTGGATTCCTACCCCTGATGGTCCTAACCTGAACTGTAATTTCTTTTGTGGTCCCTGTGGGGAGAATTTAGTAAGTTCAATTAATGGTTATTTTTAGAGAGCCTTAAGGTGTGTCGTGGTGAAGTAACTGTGAGAAGAGGACAAAGGTCCCAACACACTAGGTACCTTTTGGTCCAATTCTTACCGATACTTCGGGTGTGCTTTGGAGTGTACAACCACAAGTGTTATGAGATGTGGATACACAGTGATCCTTTACGATCATTCTCTAATTACGCTATGTGTGATTGTTCCTTGCAAAAATAAACAATGTGTGGATTATGGGTCGCTTACACCTTGCCTAGTTAGACTAAGTTTTGCACTATAGGGAGATGGAAAATTATCTTAGGAAAGCTTTCATATGCATACCTAGGCTCACCGAGAGGTGCAAGGGTGGAAGATATTACTTGTTTTCTTTTCTATACTTTGGTCTTGGTCCCGAATCCTAATGAAAAAAATTGAACTAATCTAATGCAAAAATTGAAAAACAAAAATTAGCTAAAGATGTGTGGATGTATGGGCCACTTAATTTTCCGCTAATTATTCTATGTGTTTGGTATCTTTTACCAGCAAATTGTTTGTTCAGATATCATTTGTGGATTGAAGGCCACTTACTTTCCCCAACTTAAACTATGTGTGATTTGCAATGATAAAAAACTAAAATTAAAACAAGTTATTTGCTAAGCTAAACTCCAGCAAAAGTGTCCTAACCAGTCATGAAATACCAGAACACAGTGATGGAAAATTTCTTATGGGTTACCAACACCTTACAACTGCAAAAAATTGAGAAAAAATTGTGAAAAATGAGCTCACTACCTACCGCGCATCTTATCTTCACACAGGTGTGAAGATCACGCGTCTGTCTGGGTTGAAGCACGCGGATTACAAGGACTGAAAAACTTTGCCTACTCTGAGCCTAATTTCTCACTAAGGGTGACTAAAAAGTGCTGAGAGGAAGCAAGAGTGATTTTCAGCAAGTCCGGACAGGAGAGAGGACCTGCATCAACAACCATTAGCTCAAAAGAAAGAATCTAGTGGAGTCACCATTCCTGTTGTAGTGTATTTGACGCATGGGCGGACAAAATACATTATGCTTAATAGGGAGGTTGCTTTCCCACAAGCAAGTCATAAGTCAATTGGTTTGTTAAATCGTTAGTGAAACAAATTCAACAAGTAGTAAACTAATTAAAATGGAAACATAGCATGTTACAGACACAGAGAAATAAAAACAAAATAGCATGTACAATAACACGCTCAATCGAGCAAACACATTAATAACTCAAATGGAGAGCTCTCTCCCTTTATTAGGTGCTGGTGGTATAAGAAGATAGGATGCTAAACCTCTTGTAATGGATCCTTAGAGCTACGGAGCTATAATATACAAGACAAGGGGGTATCTTTCCCTCAAGCTTTTAGCAAGCCTCTCTTCCCTCTCGATGGATGGTAGATCGATGGGAACATGGTGAACTCTTCTCTCTTGGATTGAGGTGTTGGATGGCAAACAACTGAATCCTTCCAATCCTCTTGTTGCTAGACAACACAAGCTGGTTTTATTCTAAGAAATTTGGCCAACATAACAATGTGTTCTCATTTTTCTCTTCCCATGGTTGGATTTTGTAGACAAATTTCAAATTTTCCCTCCCTCTCTTGGTACAAGATGGATGTTGACACAAGAGTGGGAGGATGATTCCTTTGTGTGTTGCACTAAAGCCTCAAGGTGGCTCCAAGGCTGTTGTACTTGGTTAGCTTGAGTGAGAATATTTTTCTCCAAGTGTGCCAAGTGGTCCCGGATGGTGACTTTCCGCATACTCGGGACCACGTAGCTCTTTGAGGGATAGTTGCAATGATCTTCGCAGCTATCCAAGAAAAATCCACAAATATCACCTGGGGTCAGTGCTTCCTATGCGTAGTTCAATAAATTTTCCTTCTTGACCTTAGGAAAAGTTAAAATTTTCAGCTTTTGTAATGTATTTCTTCCCTGTAAATCTTTATTTGTACCTTTTGCTTGGCATTTTCTAATGTCTTTTTCTTGTACGATTTTCCAGTGTTAACAGGCCTTTCTTGGAATCTTTCGGGACTGACCAGTTTCCAATTCGTAATTCTTCATGCATTTGGAATAGCTTTATGAAGAAAAACTATGGTTATTTTAAAATCTTCATTAGGAGATTGGGAACGGCTCACGAGTTTCAGTGGGGATTGATCCCATCCATGGTATGCATGGAGAACACCTACTCTCGGACATTGTTATAAAAATTTTACATGATAGAGGTTTTTTTTTTGTATCTTAAATCTGTTATGTTTATGACCTGATGTAGTACTACCCCATATGTAAGGATGTTGGTGCAATGGGCATGTCTAGTTCTAACACTGTGATTTGGCAGTCGTACATAATGCAACTCAATTTGGTGGAAATTATTCTTTGTGAGGGAAAATATTCTCTTCGATGGAATTGTGTCCTCTGTCTGGATCAACTGGTGGTTTCATATGTATACAATCATATTTATCTCTCATTACAGTTGCTCGATACAATTAGTTGGTTCAGGAATGTTTGGATGTGGAATATGCCTCTAAAGATCAAAATATCTGATTGGTTTGTTTGGAAAAACAAGGTCCTCATATGGGAAAATCTATGCAAGATAGCTTTTGAAGGTCCGAAAAGATGTTATTCATGTAAAGGTGCCATTGAACATGTGCTTCACTTGTTCCTACAATGTCCTTTCACCACATCCATCTGGGTTTGAGTTCTTTTGATTTTAAATTTTCAGGCGTGATGGTATTTTCATTTTATGGAGGAATGCTTTAAATGGTGGGTGGTTCATTGCTCAGCGCATCAGACTCTACCCTTTTTTATTATTGGGGGTATATGGAAAGGTAGGAATAATTTGATTTTTTAGGAATTCCCTTTTGATACAACACGTATTTGTGATAATATTTGTGCCTCATATAGTGAATATTGTTGGAAGCTTCGAAGCAACAATCACGTAGATCCTTGACAGGCGGTCTTAATACAACGTTTCCAACAGGTTACTTAAAGGGGTTGCACAATGTGGATGTTGTGGGTGTTGTGTGCTCAATATTTCATAGGTACATCAATATCATTTATATTGGCTTTGTGGAGACGGGATGAACAACAGGGTTGAAGTGGTTGCCTTGTGGTGACTCTTATACTGCGTAAAGAGGCTTTGTATTGATTATATACATATTTTTGGAGATTCTTGGGTTGTTATAGAGTGGATTAATTTCAGATCCTCTTTTTCCCCTCCTTTTCTCTCCAACTAGATGCATAAGATCAATCTGTTGAAGGCTTCTTTTCAACACATATTCTTTGAACATGTTTTAAGGCAATTAAACCCTTCTGTTGATGCACTATCAAAAAAGGGGCTCTCTACGTTGCCTGGAGGAATTTACTACAATGTTTTTCGTCACGGTGTGCAGAGGAATGATGGATCTTTTCCACTTGTTTGATTTTACAATATGCATTATGGCTTGCATGCCATAGGGTTTGTTGTTTTTTGTATGGTTTTTGTGTAATCATAACATAATTCAGGATTTTGTACTAGTCTCTATAAAATGATATTGGCTTTAGATTTTGCATAGATGGATGTCAAACTTTGTAGATAAATCGTTAACAGTTTTTTGTCATGTTGACAACCATATATCAATGGTACATGTTGTATCTTCTATTTTACCTTTTCTGACCATGACAACGTATTTTCCTCTAAATCTTCTTGATCATATGTAACCAATTTTCTTATTAGTCTTGGCCATCAAGCCTGGGACTGTAGTAATCGAAATTATACACTTAGCATTAATCCTTGCTACAAAACATTAGTTTTTTCGATAAATACATTAGTCTTTCCCATAAATACCTAAGTTTTTGGTGATCTTATTTTTCACATCTTATTGGCCTCTTCCCGAAGCGGGGAAGGTTTTAACTATGATATTATTTCATATTTTTCATTGAGATCTCACTTTCGGAAACTAATGCTAGCATTAGTTTGTTGTACTCCAAAGATCCATTAAAATTTGATGTCCTGCCAACGCTTATGCCCACCTGCCACTAGTGCCCCTAGTTCTGTCGCCCTATGCCACAGCTTCTCACTGCATGCCACAAGTTATGCCTGCATGTAATAGGTGTCAATCTTTCGAAACAACATAAACAATTTTTGGTGGGTTTTTGCCACATCTGTGAACCGCATTGCTGCAATAGAGGTTAAGACGCGGGAAGATTTGGAATTTCCTATGCGGCTTGAGTAAGCAAAGACCCTCATGCATGGGATACAAAGACCCAACCAGCACTAAACTCTATGGCCTGGAGCAGCTATGTGAGTTCAGGAAGGTACGCATATCCGCTTTCTAAGAGGTGTGATAATTCACAAACAAAAAGTCTAAGATTAAATACTTACCAGCCAAGGGGGGCAAGGATAAAGAGCATATACGCAAGGAGTGGCTTTAGACACATTCACAAATAGAAAGTCTGAATGTAAGAAAGTTGTAAATGCCGATGCTCTTAGCAATTCCACAAGTCGAAGAAAGGGTTGGAGACGAGATACCTGCAAGCACAAAAGTTAGCCTTGATAACATAAGGTACATCTTATATCCAATAATATACATGCCTACAAGATAATCAAACAACTAATGAAAGATAGAATTCACGATGCATAGAAAACTCTCAAAGCATGTTAAACATTTCTGCAATTCAATGATTCTAATCAGAATCATTAAGATGAATTCAAATCATGTCAAACATTTTTGCAATTCAATAATCAAAATCATTAAGATGTATCCAAAGGCATGAATGAGACTTCAGAAGGATTGATTTCTATCCGAATAATCCTTTTGTTTACAGGGAATACAACACTAACACTGTAAATTTTGGATGTCTCAACAAAATCCATCAACAGGTATGAATCAATGTATTGAGTTTCCAAGCCATTTTATATTTATTTTCTATTTCTTGCAATTTGTATTAGGGTTTTGATTACACATGTATTTTAATAATGTTACAGAGGTATCAAAGGAAGATGCAGGATCTTTGATGAAGGTATTGGTGGAAGGAATGAAAGTGAGAAAAATAACCATAGAATCCGTGAGGCGTCAACCACTTTCTCTACCCCTCTAGCTTTGGTTGTTAGTGTTGCTATCATTATTGGAATGTGGTGCTCCAAGTAGTCTTCAACTCTTATGTCAGGGCTCTACCTTTGGTTGTGGTTCCACGATATCTGAGAGCTCTGAGTCTAGTTGTGTTCTTAGTTTGACTCTGTCTAACATAGTTGAAATTGTCTTGTTTTATAATAGATATCACTTATTCACTGTGTAACATAAAATTATCAGTGGGGTTATAGATTCAATTATCATAATTTCTAAAATCAACATGTTTTTTCACATCCAAAAGCTTCACAATGAAGCATTGCATATATTTCCATCTTTTTCCCTTGACAAACTTTCCAAAATCAACATACTGATATCATACATCCACAAATTTGGTTACAAAACAATATCTCTTTTATCATCTTGGATATTACCAGAGTTGATTTTATAACAGTGGATTTTAGATAGAAAATCTGGAATATAGATGAGTGGGACAGCTTACTTGTTCATCTGAGAATAACAGCTTTCCTATCAATAATGAGTAGCTAAACATCGTTGGTCTGGTTATGAAATACCGCTCACGCATCTATTGTTGGCTCTAAGCATCTATCAATTGAATCTATGCTTGGAATTGGATATGCCTATGATCGACCTACCTTTCTCTGCCGGCAAGTTCTATGTAGTTAACGTTTTGCCTGGGCGAGTTGATGATGGGTCACAGGAGAGTCCAGAATTTAGCCAAGGTTTCTGGACCTGTAGCTTATCCGATAGCTAGGGTTTCTTGACAATAGGCAGATAACCGTGTATGCGTCACATCAACCTTTTTTTTCGTTGTGATCCGAGTTTAGATATGAGCCCAAGACAACTTACTCGTTCATCCAAGAATAAGGCTTTTCCTCTTCCTAATCAATAATGAGTAGCTAAACATCATTGCTCTGGTTATAAAATACTGCTCACGCATCTATTGTTACCTCTAAGCATCTACCAATTAAATATATACTTGGAATTGGATATACTTATGATCGGCCTACCTTTCTCTACAAGTAAGTCCTTTGCAGTAAACGTTCACTTATGATTCATCATGAACAAGCCCGTGTAGTGCATGCGGGTGGCTATTCCACGGCTGTCCGAATGTCGTCACGGGTCTTTCTTTTTCCGTTAGGCATGGACTAGCCGCCACGCTGCTATTCATCTTGTTTTAATATGATAACATGTGATTTTTCTTCCTCGAAAAAGCACATAAGCTAATAGTAGATTTATCTATAGAAAACAATTTCTATACCATCTATCGCCTTTTATAATGGTATTTATGTTTTCTTAACCCGTCTCCAATATTTGTTAAATGTGTTTATGCAATAAATGATTCTGCTTTAGTTTTTTCCATTTCTTGCTCTACAAACATCTTTGTCTGCTTTATTATTGCGCTTCGTTTTCTCACCAAAAGTGAAAGCACTAAGCGAATGGCCTTTTTCCAAGATATCATTATTGCAACGAAATTGCAAGAAACCATATTATTTAAGGATATTTAATATAATATCGTATATTATACCCACAAGTGATGATGATATTCTCTTCCATTGGCAAAATGGTGATATAGTGTAAAACAAATATAGTGACATTTGAAAGTGCCACATGATATAAAATAAGTTTAGCGACAATATTACATAGGATTTGTCAAATAGCATGAGGGCACATGCTTTGAAAAATGTTCGAGCATAAAGCTTAATCACAACAATAGATATATAGATAGATACATTGTTATTCATGGGAATCTATTGATGTTGTTAAGAAACATAATATTATAGTAATATAGTTGGATAATATAATGTATTTGAGTTTTAATTATTGTTTTTTTAATTTAATTTATTTTTATTTTAGTTTTAAGGGATAGTTTAATTGGTTGAGTTTTGTTGTTAAAGCATCTTGTTAATAAAAGGTTATGGGTTAATTTTTCTCAACACTTTCAAGGTTAAGCGTTGTTAGTTTGGTTACTAGGGTGTTAATCTTTTTGGGTAAATTTGCCCAAATTTAATTTTAAAAAAAAAAACAAAAACAACACCACCAACCATTTTTATTTTAAAAATATTTCAATTTATTTAAAAATATTTTATTCTATTCTAAAAATATTAGAGAAATAACTTTTATAAATAGTTAAATATTTGAGATATTAAAAATAAAAATAAAAAATAATGTGTAGAAATTCTTCTTATACAATGATGAACATATCTTTAAAAAATGATTACTTTTTTATAAAGTGATGAAAATATTAAAGCAGAAAATTTATATTGATATTAAAAAGCTATCATCTACAGGGTTTTGGATAGATAGTGCTCTGTTAAGGCACTTTTGCATGTGAAGTCACTATTTCAATTCCCCACCCAATTGAAGTGATATATTGTACATGATAAAGATGTAGTCCTACTAAACTTACCAAAAAAAAAAATTATAAAAAAACTACCAAAAAATTTAATCTATTTTTTTTAATTTAAAAAAAAAAAAAAACATACCTCAAAAAATGGATGATAATTACTAATCTAACTCATAAGAACTTTAAAGTGAACTAATAATATATTGAAAAGCTTTACAGTGCTCTAATAATATATTGAAAAAAAATATGTTAGTGATGTAACTTTTCAATATATTATTAATGTAACTTGGAGAAAATTGAAAATAAACCCATTTTCTTTTAAAATTCTATTATACAATACTATTACATGTAATTGATATTTATAAACCAAATTAAATTTGAAACTTTATTTTAAGTGTAAACTCACATCAAAACAATTTTCTAAATAAGTAATTTTAGGATTTTAGTTTGTAAGTTTGCTATGTACACTTTATCTTGTGGGGGTACAAACCAAGTTAATCTAAAATAGTCAAAAAAAAAAAAAAAAAACACATAATTATCATATTGCTAATAAGACTTTGGCTCCCAACAAAGATTACAAAGTGTTTTTGGTTTGTTTGTCAAGGTTTTATTGCAAAAATAATTTACTTACTTAAAAGGATATATTATACAAAAAGAGAAAGCCAACGACCTCATGGTATGTTGTTCTTCACCTCATGGTATGTTGTTCTTCACGGGGACTATCTTATGTACCGTGTTGCTAAACTTTCATCTTTAGGTTTGTTTATTATTGGTGCACTTAACATTTAAGGAGAAATGAATTATTTTAATATATATTGGAGCTTCTTCACTAACTCGATTAATAATGTCTTTGTCTATTAGAAATTAAAAACTGAGTTTATTGATTTATTAGTGGAAATACTATTTATAATGTTGGTTAGTTTTCATGGATGGTTAGAAGCCAATATCGTGTAATATTTTAGGAAAGGTTGATGGTATTGATTTAGTTATTTGGTGCGTTATTGGGTTGTGAGGAATGTAATTTCAAAAGTAAAATTTCATATAATATAATAAGCATTTTTTTAGAAGCTATACTAATTCTCAAGAATTGGGTTTAGCAAAGCTTCAATTAAAGATTTTTCAAGGCTATAAAGTCTTTGATATGATGCAATTTTTGCATGAGGGCATAAGCCTTGCTTAAGTTCCATGATAAACATTAGATTTAAGAATATAATTTCTTAGGTTATTATTATGGTATTAAAGGAGAAATTCCTAACTTTTCAGCCATTTAGGTTTAGGGTTAACAATCTAATTGTTAGTAGACAATTTTAAATAATGGGACAAAGCACTTATAATTTCTTTACCTACAAAGTAAGTATATTAATTGAAACGTGTGAATTTGTTTACAACAACTAGTTTGTGATGTTGAGAAGTTCTATTGTAAATTGTTGATTTCATGAGTAGGCTCCAGGTATCTTGTTTCTTACCTTTTAGTGTGGTAAAAATGCAAAGTAAGTGTAACATACTACTATTCATGTTGAACTAAGTGTCTCTTTTTCTTTCCTACATCAAATGTAATAATGTCCTTTCTAGCGTTGTTGAAGCTCATCTTTGCCAAGTTAAAATTATATTGTGTTGTACTCAAATCTTTATTGGGTAATGTTGATTTACAAAGGGTTTTCTTTGTTTTGAGTATTCATGGCTTATGGGTGGAGTTGATTTGTAATGTTAGTTATGGAAAAGGTTGTTATTTAGAATCCTTATTTGAAGTTTAGTTTGATTCCATATTCTATTATAATAAAGAAGCCTAGTGTTGAAATTTATTTGTTTTCCTCTCTTTTATTTTTTATCAAGTTATGACACAAAATATGATACATTTAAGGACATCAAACCTTATGTCAAATAGTGTAAATAGGAGAGACAAAATAAATTCGTGCGACATATCTAATACCCCAACTCACAATGGTCACATCTCATGTAACCCATAAACTAAGCCCACCAACCACCCACCTTTTTCCAGCCTTGTAAAAGGAAGGTGAAATTGAAGACAAATCAAAGGAATTAATTCTTTACCAATTGCAAAAATTCTATTTGGGGTTGGCCCTTTCTATGTTAGGAAGGGTCCCGACACTCCAAGGATAGTGGTTACCCTTTTCCAAAACTAATTACTTATTCCTCAATCCCATTTTTGTGTTTTTATTTTGTAAAATTTTCCTCACACCTCATTTTTTATGTAAACTTCATTTTTCATCATGTGACAATGCAAAATTTTGTCTCATGTCACATTTTGTGATGAAAATGTAATGTTGCACTGAGTCACATTTGTGCCACTTTTGTATCACTCTTGCATTGCTTGTGTTGCTTTTGTATTTCATTCACCACTTTTTTTTCCTATGTGTTTCATGGTCCTTGGAGATCAATGACTACTACATCCACATGATTTTTGTACCAGGTAGATCCACTCGAAGGGACCACTTCTTGTCATCTCAACCATAGAGCCTTAACTCAAGAGTGTCGAGAGAATTGAACCTGTGACTTCTCAATATCATAGGTGTTTTAACGACGAGGACTCGACCAACTGAGATAACCCTCAGGGTTTTATTGTTTTCATCACTTAACTGATTAATCATGTATTAAAAAATATTCATTGTGATTCATAAGTAATAAATATATTTTAGTGCACTTGAATTTAATAAATATATTTCAGTACACATGAATTTAAAGAATAAAGAAATGGTGCTTGAACTTTCAAGAGATAAATTGTGTATGAGATTTTCAAATGTCCATTTGGATGTTTCAAAATCATGTACATAGTAAATTGTCTCCAAAACTTCAAGCACCATCATGAGTAACTATGAAAACTTATACAGTCAAAGGATAAAGTAAAATATGAATAAAAAATTATAATATATCATACAAAATTGTTAATTTTTTCAATCTAACAATTAGTCAACTCCTACCCTATGGAAAATGAGAATACTGTGTACATATACAGATTAAAAGTTTATGGGATAGCTCAAGTGGTTTATAGCCATGAATAGCATGTCATATGTCTTAGGTTCAAATCCTTAGGCTATCTACAATTGCCTAAGTTGACCTCACTTTATATGCCTATCATGTTAAGTGCCAAAAAAGTATTGAGCCGATTTACCTTGGGTACCATCCTTGGAATAAGGAGAAGCACCTTTCAATTTTCTTGGGGATGTACATTCCAAGGAAAAACATGTACACATTGTTATGTGATTTATTTGTAAACAATTAGTCTATTGCCACACTAGAGAAACATTAATATTAATCACAAGAGTAAAAAAATCAAGTCAAAAATATTGACTAAAGTTGAGCTAACTATATTTTGATATGTTATGAACATTGCAACCAATGTTCAAATCCCCACTATCTCTTCTTATTATTATGAACATATTTATAAAACCAAATTAAAGGGAAATTGACAACATAACAATTAATAATAAGGATTGAATTATCAAACTTAAAGACAAAAAAAATGAAAGAATTGAATTCTCATACTTAAACATAAAATTAATTAAAATTTAGCTTAGTTTAGTACATGTTGCAAGTCCTCCATGAACTTTGCATAGATTTTCCTTAAGCACATTTCAAATCTTCATCCACGGACTCACATCCATACCCCTCCCACTTTATTTTTATTAGATAGAACCATACTTAATTTTTCTATAACTTACAAGTATGAGTCCCTTGATTTGATAAAAATGATGAAATGAGAGATCCATTTAACAAGATAAAGATTACCTATAGTAATAGGAAATGACCAACTCTATTGGAGATTGGAGAGTTGTCCATCCACATTAATTTTATCCTCGAGAACATAGAATACATGACAGGTGATTACTATTCACCTTCATTTTCTTGTCATTAATCTCAACAACCATTTATTTCCCCTTTTACACTTCCCCATCCTTTCTCCTACAATCCTCATTATGACCACCAAATTCATATCTACCTAAACCCATATCTAAAACAAAATAATTACATTTCACCTTCATTTTCTTGTTATTAATCTCAACAACCATTTATTTCCCCTTTTACTCTTCCTTGTCCTTTCTCCTACAATCCTCATTATGACCACCAAATTCATATCTACCTAAACCCATATCTAAAACAAGATAAGTACATAATTATAACTTAATTATAAACTTAATTCAAGATAATTAGAATTTAAATGCAATAATAAAATTAGAAAGTATACACATAACATAATCCATAATACACAGATACATTCAAGGTAGAATTTTTTCTATCATTATTTTATTCAAAACTTAACTCTTCCATATGAAAAATGATAAGCTTGGGTGTTCTACGAGTATTAATTAAACAATGGAAGAATAGGGAAGAGGGAAAGTGAGGAGAGTAGAGCTCATAACAGAAGAGGGGAGAGAAGGTTAAAGAGAAAAAGAATGAATAATGAGGTGGAAATACTCGAAGAAGGAGATTAAGAGAAAGAGTGGAGGAGTAAAGATGAAGAATATATTAAAGGAAGATTTGAAAACAAAAGGATGATAATAAGAGAAAGACAAAGAAGAATAAAGTACTATGAGGAGACATATTGTAAGAGGGAGGAGGATTTCTGGAAAGAAATGAGTGTTTGGGGGGGGGGGATAGGGGGAATAAGGATGGGGAGAATGAGAGGGAGGAGAAAAAGAAGAGTAGGAACTAGGAGAAAAAGAATAAGAGCTAGAGGGAGATAAGGAGAATAAAATATAGGAAGGAGGATTTGAAAAACAAGAGTAGGAAAAGAAGGAGGAGGAAGCAAAGGAATAAGAATATCACAATGTCCATGCAAAAGAGCCTCAACCCATTTTTAGAATATGGAAAAATGTGATATGTGTGCCTATTAATAAGAAATATTTCAAGAGTAAAGAAGAATTGGAACAAAAAGAGGAAGAGAAAGGAAAAGAGGAAAAATAGGAGGAAGGAGTAGATGGAAAACAAGATGAGGGGAAGAATAATAAGCAGAGAAAGAACAAGGAAGGAGGAGGAGGAGGTGATAAATTGAAATAAGCAAGATAACTTGAAGAAAAAAAGGGAAGAGGAAGAAGGTTTTGTGGAAAATAAGGAAAAGGAAGAAAGAAAAAATAAGGAGAAAGAGATCAATCCAATCCTCTAAAATCCTGCATTGTTTTATTTTTATTTTTTGTTTTATTAATCTCAATCTTCATTCATAAAATCATACATAGGGAAAACTCATCCCTACATTCACAAATCCTATCTCCAAAACCCATACCTTAACCATAAAACCCATAGATATGTAATTATTTTATTCAAATATCATACCCTACCGTCAAATATCATTTTCCCAATGAATCTTGAACATCAAAAATTGAAAAAAATAAACAAAAAATGTCTAAACATAATCAAATATACAAATTAAGAAAAAAAAAATGGGGAAGATTAAAAATAGTGAGAAGCATTTTCCTTTGATCCAATGTGGGAGCCAAAAAATCTGTACAAAACCCAGATGATTTCCTTCAAATTGTTTGTCTCAATAATCTTCAAGTAATGTGTCTCTACAAGCTTCAAACAAGAAATTTCCTGAATGAAACAACAACAACAACAACAAGTCTTAAAAATCACTTATAGCCAAATCTCTCTCTCTCTCTCTCTCTCTCTCTCTCTCTCTCTCTGTGAAAATGGAAATGAAGCACAAAATAAGATGAAAAATAAAACCCAGATAAGAGAAAATATTTTTCAAATAACTTCACAACACTTTATGATGCTACGACCCTAGATTATAGTACTATGTTATTAACTTCACAACACTTTTCTGAGCAGATCACATGGAAATATATTAGTGTAAAATCTCATAGGAAACAACCTGCCACTAAGATTAGTGGTTCCTTGCACTTGGGTTCATTTGTATTTATTCTATTAATTGTCATTGGGGTTTCCATTAAAGACCACCGTAGTTTCATTAATGTTTATTACCATTAGGCTTTTTGGTGTTTTAGGCTAGTAGATGTTGGCTCCCATCACCAATATCTCTCTCTCTGAAAATGGAAATGAAGCACAAAATAAGATGAAAATTACAACCCAGATAAGAGAAAATATTTTTCAAATAACTTCACAACACTTTTCTAAGCAAATCACATGTAAATATATTAGTGTAAAAGCTCATAGGAAACAACCTGCCACTAAGATTAGTGGTTCCTTGCACTTGGGTTCATTTGTATTTATTCTATTAATTGTCATTGGGGTTTCCATTAAATACCAATGTAGTTTCATTCATTTTTATTACCATTAGGCTTTTTGGTGTTTTAGGCTAGTAGATGTTGGCTCCCACCACCAATCTCTCTCTCTCTCTCTCTCTCTCTCTCACTGAAAATGGAAATGAAGCAGAAAATAAGATGAAAATTACAACCCAGATAAGAGAAAATATTTTTCAAATAACTTCACAACACTTTATGATGCTACAACCCTAGATTATAGTACTAATGTTATTTTTCAAATAACTTCACAACACTTTTCTGAGCATATCACATGTAAATATATTAGTGTAAAAGCTCATAGGAAACAACCTGCCACTAATATTAGTGGTTCCTTGCACTTGGGTTCATTTGTATTTATTCTATTAATTGTCATTGGGGTTTCCATTAAATACCACCATAGTTTCATTAATGTTTATTACCATTAGGATTTTTGGTGTTTTAGGCTAGTAGATGTTGGCTCCCACCACCAATCTCTCTCTCTCTCTCTCAAAATGGAAATGAAGCACAAAATAAGATGAAAATTACAACCCAGATAAGAGAAAATATTTTTCAAATAACTTCACAACACTTTATGATGCTACGACCCTAGATTATAGTACTAATGTTATTTTTCAAATAACTTCACAACACTTTTCTGAGCAGATCACATGTAAATATATTAGTGTAAAAGCTCATAGGAAACAACCTGCCACTAAGATTAGTGGTTCCTTGCACTTGGGTTCATTTGTATTTATTCTATTAATTGTCATTAGGGTTTCCATTATAGACCATCGTAGTTTCATTAATGTTTATTACCATTAGGCTTTTTGGTGTTTTAGGCTAGTGGATGTTGGCTCCCACCACCAATCTCTCTCTCTCTGAAAATGGAAATGAAGCACAAAATAAGATGAAAATTACAACCTAGATAAGAGAAAATATTTTTCAAATAACTTCACAACACTTTTCTGAGCAGATCACATGTAAATATATTAGTGTAAAAGCTCATAGGAAGCAACCTGCCACTAAGATTAGCGGTTCCTTGCACTTGGGTTCATTTGTATTTATTCTATTAATTGTCATTGGGGTTTCCATTAAAGACCACCGTAGTTTCATTAATGTTTATTACCATTAGGATTTTTGGTGTTTTAGGCTAGTAGATGTTGACTCCCACCACCAATCTCTCTCTCTCTCTCTCTCTCTCTCTCTCTCTCTCTCTCTGAAAATGGAAATGAAGCACAAAATAAGATGAAAATTACAACCCAGATAAGAGAAAATATTTTTCAAAAAACTTCACAACACTTTATGATGCTACGACCCTAGATTATAGTACTAATGTTATTTTATTTTTCAAATAACTTCACAACACTTTTTTGAGCAGATCACATGTAAATATATTAGTGTAAAAGCTCATAGGAAACAACCTGCCACTAAGATTAGTGGTTCCTTGCACTTGGGTTCATTTGTATTTATTCTATTAATTTTCATTGGGGTTTCCATTAAATACCACCGTAGTTTCATTAATGTTTATTACCATTAGGATTTTTGGTGTTTTAGGCTAGTAGATGTTGGCTCCCACCACCAATGGTGTGAAGAACCCACATGGCTATAATCTTGAAATTGTCATTTTTTAATGGCTAATTTTTTGTTTCAATATTTTCAATGCATTTAAGCATTGACTTCTCCAGCAGTTCTAGAATTTCACGAAATGTTAATTAATTTTGAGTTTGTGCCATCACTAGCATAGAATTTCTCTTGGGAAAAACCATAGAATTTTCATTTTTATGTTTTTTTTTTTGGAAGATTTTGGTATTCATATAAGATTTTTGATCGTGTTGCAATTAATTTCACAAGTATAAGGAAAGTACTAAGCTTCTTATTCTAAAGATATTTTTAAAGGTTCGTTTAAGAAATTGCGTTAGATTTTAAGGTGTATGTTTGAAAACCTTGAAAACCTTATACCATATCTATATTTGCAATAGCAAGAAGATTTGTGTACTCTTATTCATTAGTTGCATTAAATTTAATGAGAAATTTGATTGTGTTGCAAAGCTTCAACTTTCCTTTTGATTGTTTGCACATCTTGGGGTTTCTCATAAAAAAATCAAATCACTACTTATAACAATCTTTTATTTACTAGATGATATAGTGTATATCTATTCAATTCAATGTTATATCCAATAAATATAAATTTCTTATTTTTAAATTTAATTTATGTTTATCTTTATGTATGCAGAAGTTGGATAATGAAAGACTTTGGAATTTATTACTTGTGGCTTCTTTATTGACCAAAAATATCTTAATATATGGATATGTCATTGCAGTAAAAGTAACTTCCACTAACTTATAGCACACAAAAACTACACTAAATAAAATATTATTAATACGAAACCATGTCCCACTAATAAAACTAGGGTAAATTCATCTTAACTTGCATCTATTATGTAAATAAAGGGATCATAAAAGCCTTTGATATGAAAAATAACCTAGCCTACAAAAGACAATTGCCTAAGATTCCTCTTTTTTAAATAGTTAATATGATTTCACTTTATAATGTTATTTTTTATATATAAAGATCTACAAATGATTTTTTTGATAAGCTAGCCAAAATTTTGTATTATGTTAAGAAAAAAACTATACATAAGTTATTTTTACTAGTTTGTCACTAGGGAAGTTAGACCAACACAAAATAGCAAGTCTTTTATCCATTTTGTTTGAAAGAAACAATATGTCCAAATTCCATACTTGAAGAAACTACCCCTAGGCCTAAGACTATTCATATAGCAGAGGCTAAACTTATAGGAAACAATATAGTTGCTTCTCCTATAAATATAAAGCATGAAAACTAAAAACCAATACATCCTAAAGATCAATATAAGGGAATTTTAACAAGACCTTCAATAAATTACTTAGGAGAATGCTTAGGCTTTAGACTCCATTCCAAGTGTTCTCTTAGATAATCCTATAACCTTGTTATCTACTTTCTTGAATCGAAGTTTCATCTCATCTAGTTGAAGTAGGATTTTCCGATATTCTTCACTTCTCTTCAATAACATTTTTCCTGTAAGAGTCTTAATCTATTAATACAAATCCACAATTTGATAATATTTGGTGTTTCTAGTCTTGGTACTACTACTATCTAGAACCTATGGCGTCATTTCTTTATCTATGGAAGCATCCTGAATAATCCCATGCTCCAATGTCACCTCCTCCTCCATTAATGCAATTTTTTCGTGAATGACCATAGGAGTATGAACCTATAAAGTTGCTACAAATTATTTAACTCCTTGTTGGGAATAGGAGGTGACTCGTCGAACACTACTATGCTAATCCCTTCAACCCTTACCATCATGAGGCATCATGCCAAGCTAGATAAACAAATACTTGAAAAGGGAAAATACAAAGGAGTGACCTCCAGGAAAAATAAACCCCTAATAAACAAGCCCAATTGGAAGGACACAATTTGTCTGCACAATGTTGACGTGTGATGTTCACTAGAAGAGAAACACCCACATACAAGACAATAGTATAATATACAAGTACATACACAATAAAGGATAACCTAGAGACATCATGACAACGATGGCTCTGGTGACTCGCGAAGGTTAAAAAAAAAAAAAGAGGTTGAGAAAAAGGGATTAGCCTAATTTTCTCTCCCTCTATTGATCAATCATACCTATAATTGAAAATCAAAGCCTCCATAATGGTCTTATAGAGAAATTTTCTTTGATACAAAGATCCATTCTGGTAATTACTTCAAGGCCTTGCACACCCGACATCATAATTGTGTGCATATTAGTGATCATCAGAGGCTTTGACACCTAGCACCTCAAGCTCAGTGTGGAGGTAAAGTCAAGATAGTATCATAGCCTGATTGGGTGTTGGGTGTCCCTACCACCCTCTCCGAGGAGATAGATGAATGATTATTATTTTACTCACATTTATTATTAAATTTTTTATTTTCTATAACATATTATAATGGGTCGAAATATGCCAATATAATTTTACCATTTCTTCAATACTAGGTCGTGAAATGCACATGCACCTCACTTCTCTTTTTATTACAATAACTTATAATCAAAACGAATAATAAGAAATATTTAAAATTATCATCATTAACCAAAAAAAGTGAACATTTCACAAAGTGGTTAATCCCAACCAAATATATTTGAGAAAGTGAACAAACTTATTAGGTTGAATATAGTTAATTGGGTTTACTTTGGGGCATTCAGGGGAATGATTATTATTCTTCCCATCCAGGTTTAATTCCCACAATGACATGTTGATCTCATATTGTGTATATAGTTGTAATGGCTTTGATCCTTCTTGTTGTACAACCTTGAACTCTAAAGAATATCTTAACCTTTCCTACGAGATGCATCAACTTTCCACTAGAGATGGATGTCAGGTTGCGCGTAGTGACGACGAAGGGTGTTAATGAATGGATCATGCTTTTGTAGAAAATACACTGGCCTTTTACAAAGCATCAAACAAATGATGAGGGTGAAGTTGACAACATTTATGAACAAAACATGGGAAATTATCGCAATGACAAAGTGGTGTGCCCTTTTCCTTTGACTCCCCATGCAACAAATGTTGCTTCAAAATTTTCATATAAGTATGACCCTACTGTCAATACAATTTTTTTCTCTTCATGGTTCTATCTTCTACATTTAGATAGCTTTGATCTCTTCTGGGTATATATTTTTGGCTATTATGTTTCTATATATGGCTCTTGAGCATCTCATCAACTTGGTAAAACCCTAATATATCGGACGAGCGCAGAGATTGATGTTTTTGTAGTGCCTTCAACCTTTCATCAATTTACTCCTCCTAATATCCAACGTTTTATTAAGACTACATAGGAGTATGTGAAGATTGAGAGGGTATATTAAGAAGACTCAGACATGGACCAACTAGTACAATATTTCATCCCTAACCTCAAGTTGAGTTGCACTTGAGATAGTAAGCTCTATCATACGGTGGAACTCTATTGGCACACCAAATCTTTTGTTGATTATGCCTTGTTATCCAAGGAAATTGACAAGAAATAAATTCAACAAAGGATGGAGATGCTAGAAAAACAAAATCAATTTTGATAATTCTCTTCTCCTAGCTTGTGAAGAAGAATGATAGAGTCCTCTTAGTTGAATTTCTAGTTTCCTCCAAGGACTATTGTATTGCATTATGCTTCTGATGTTGTTGTAGAGCGCAATCAACTCTAATTGCAAGATTCTTACCATGGATACTCTTCTTGATGGTCTATGATATGATTTTATTTGTTGTTTGGACTTAATTTTTTGTTTCACTATTATGAAGAGGATAGTTTCCTTCATGATGAGTCCACACACTTTCATTTCTTGAAAATATCACAACTCTATGCTATTTTAAAAATTGATTTGACCTAGATTCTCTCTAGGAAGTCCTATAATGTTTTGATTGTTTGTGTTTCTTTCACACAAAGAGTGAGAATTATCTCTATTTTATTTTACCCTTTGTATATATTAATAAAATTGTCTTCAAGATTAGCATTATATTTTTTATACCCTTTATAATTATATATTTTAAATTTGAAGTTTTAATAAAATAGTAAAATTGATTTAAAAAAAAAAAAACAGAATTTATATATAACACTTTTAAAAACTATATTTATATATATAAATAGATAAATATATTAAAATTTAAAAATAAAATTGTACTCTTAATTATTTATGTTTCATGAATAATTTCTTCAATTAAATAAAAAAATAAATACGATTCTAAAAAAAATTAATAATTTATTTTTTAATAAAATATTTATAACATAAAATTAAAGTAATACAAATAAAAATATATATAAATATACCAAAACTAAAACCCAAAAAAAGATTCACCCCACCAAGGGGTCAGAAAAAAAAGTAGTTCGGCATCCGTTGAATTGCTAATGAAACTATAGTGGGTAGCGGTCATAATTCTACCCAAAAAAAAATTCTATTTGATTGGTAATTTTCTACCCACCCCAATGGACTCTCTTAATAGCTCCTTGAAGAAATATCATTTTATTTTATAATGGGAGGTTCCATGGTGCGTGAGAATCATGTCATTGTTGAAAAAGAGCAGTGAATTAATCAAAACATTTCAATAAAAGTTTCAATGTCCGTATACATTTTTATGGATGGCTATTATGATTTTAAAATAGCTTTGAAAAAATTGGAGATATAGGTGAATCCATATCTAAAGTTTCTCAACGAGAACATCATATTAGTGTCATTATGTCAACCAGGAATTTAAATAAATTTTCAATATTCAACCACATTAACCACAATCATTAAAACTACAACGATTACTTACATACAAACATTTTACGAAATCGACGCGTCATATTTTATATATCAACTGAAAACAAAGTGTCAACCGAAACATTTCAACAAGATGCACTGTATTTTGCGTGAACACTCGTTGCGACGCCTCTAAAACAACTATGAAATTTTGGATAGACATAGGTGACCTAATTTAGATTATGTAAAACATCGAAGTGTTGTTATTTTATTTTCTCTGAATTGACCATTATCGTAGGTAACTATTTAAATGTGGAGATACTAGTAATGATTAATAAATTAATTTTTTTAATTTTATTAATTAATTTTTTGGAAAGAAAAAATAAATTATATTATTAATATTTTATATATGAATATATATTAATGTTGATAAATGACTTTAGGATTAATCACATTATTAAGATTTGGTCGACATTTTAAACCATCTAATGTGGTTCATCTTCAGTATAAGCTGAAGAAAGAAATCGATCTCATTGATTAAATAGTAAAGATGCATCATTTCCCACTGATAATTGTTCAAACTAGTCATTATAAAAACTAGCAGTTAATTAGTTAATTAATTGGAAATTTAAAAAAAAATAATTTATTTAGAAAGGTCAACAAATAATATAATAATTAAGAAAAATAGATTAAATTATAAAATTAATAAGGAGAAGGGTTAAATACTAGTATAGTGAATAATATTAAAATATTGAAATTAATAAAAAGAGAGAGTTAATGAATAATCAAAATAAAAGGAGAAATATAAAATTAATAAGGCAAAGGGGTAAATACTAGTATGGCGAATAATAGTAAAATATTGAAGTTATTAAGAGAAATTAATAAAAAGAGGGGAGTTAATGAATAATAAAAAGGAATTATAAAATTAATAAGGCAAAGGGGGAAATATTAATATGGGGAATAATATTTAAATATTGAAGTTATTAAGAGAAATTAATAAAAATAAATTTCTTATATGTGATTTTAACCGAAAATTTCTTATACACATTTCATGGATCACAGAAGCCAAATTCCTAAAAAAGAAGTTAATGAATAATAAAGAATAATATAAAATAATAAAAAGGAATTATAAAATTAATAAAGAGAAGGAGTAAATATTAGTATAGGGAATAACATTAAAATACTGAAATTATTAAGAGAATTAATAAAAAAACAGGGTTTTATGAATAATATAGAATACTATAGAATAATATAAAAGGAATAGTTCTAAAAAAAAAATTAATGAATTATTCTTTTTATGAAAGGAATAATTCTAAAAAAAAATTAGAATTAATTTTTTATAGTATTCTATATTATTCATAAAACCCCTCTTTTTTATTAATTTTTCTTAATACTTTCAGTATTTTAATATTATTCCTTATACTAATAGTTACCTCTTCTTCTTATTAATTTTATAATTCCTTTTTATTATTCTATATTATTCTTTATTATTCATTAACTCCCTCCTTTTTATTAATTTTTCTTAATAACTTCAATATTTTACTATTATTCCCCATACTAGCATTTACCCTTTTGCCTTTATTAATTTTATAATTCTCCTTTTATTTTTATTATTCAGTAACTCCCCCCGTTTTATTAATTTCAATGTTTTAATATTATTATCTATACTAGTATTTAACCTACTAATATTTAACCCTTCTCCTTATTAATTTTATAATTTAATTTTTTTTCTTAATTATTATATTATTTGTTGACCCTTTTAAATAAATTAAAAACTTTTAAATTTTCAATTAATTAACTACTAGTTTTTATAACGGCTAGTTTGAACAACTATCGCTGGTGAATGATGTATCCTTACTATTTAATCAATTTAATCAATTAGATCGATTTCCTTCTTCACCTTGTCCTGAAGATAAACCACATTAAATAGTTTGAAACGTCAACCAAATCCTAATAATATGATTAATCTGAAAGACATTTATTATTCCTGCCGTTGCAGGTATTATGCATCAAATTATACTTGATAGAGACATTAATTTAACCCTGTTTCAAAAAATTTAAGTTTTTGCCATAGTTAAACTTCAAGTTTTATTATTGTTTATTTATTTTATTTATTTTAATTTATTTTTCTAACATTCTATTGGTTTAGAGCTTTAACATGTTATTGCAAAGGTTATTGTTTTTTGTGCCAGTTTTAATTCCGTGGGCCGTCAATCTCTAATATGAAGGCCTGGCATCTCGGATAACGTGAACTGGGTCCCAGAAATTCCATGGCATTTAATTCAGGTGCACCCAAGCTTTCATTATTTGGTACTAAGAGTTTGTCGTTGACATTGAACTATTCAAACAGGGATATGCACATTTCTATGGATGGGCCCTAAACTCAAGCCCAAATGTGGTATTTCCAATGTACCCAACATCATTAATTTTCACTGATTTTTAATGGGTCCATAGATTATATTAAGTTTAGCCCTGGATTTAGGTAATAATTACATTTTATTGTTAATTATGATTTATATTTTTAATAATAATTATAATAATTTAATTTTAAGATTATTATTATTAACATTTCTTAATTTTTAATATCTATTATTGTCATTTTTATTAATCTTTTGATGTTTTTTTTTTAATCTATTTGTTTCAATTTATTTAAGAATGAAATTTTTTTACAATAATACACCTAAGTTTTAGGAGTATAATTTGTAAAATGGTTTTTTAATTAGTTGAGTTTATTTATATGTTTAAAAATAAATTTGAAAAAATTAAAATTAAAATAAAATAAAATAAAATAAAAAATTATAAAATACAAGTAAACCAAAAATCTATTAATTTTTAATCTTCCATACATTGAAATTGATAATATTATGTTTTTTTATATATTAATAACACATTTTCTAAACAATAGACTAAGTGAAGACAATTATATTAAAAAAACATTGGCATTGCCATCATCATAATTCTTATTTCATTTACTAACGTCACATAAACATTAAGGAACAAAAAAAGATAATAAATAATAAATGTATTTTCTTTTCCTAAATGCAATTTATTGTTGAGATATATACCATTGTAACTTTTTATTGTTTTTTATTTAAAATTAACTATATTTCATATTGCAACATCTCTATAATTACATTAAGTAGCAGGTAATAGCTACCCATAGACATTTTCAAGATCACATTGCAACATTGCTATATTTAAATTAAGCGGCAGGTAGTAGCTACCTTGTAGCCCTTAAATATGGCAATTAACTACTGCGAAAAAGTTGTAATTATTATATTATTACTATATGCGTTTTGTAAAAAAAAAATATTTTTTTTGTTAATTATGATTTACATTTTTAATAATAATTATAATAATTTAATTTTAAGATTATTATTATT
Source organism: Pinus albicaulis (assembly GCA_034641835.2). Lineage (NCBI taxonomy): Eukaryota > Viridiplantae > Streptophyta > Pinopsida > Pinales > Pinaceae > Pinus > Pinus albicaulis. Next base: position 1,232,936,043 of record CM076583.1, on the reverse strand, counting down.
AACATTTCTTAATTTTTAATATCTATTATTGTCATTTTTATTAATCTTTTGATCTATTTGTTTCAATTTATTTAAAAATAATTTTTTTTTTTAAATAATACACGTTAGTTTTAGGAGTATAATTTGTAAAATGGTCTTTTAATTAGTTGAGTTTATTTATATATTTAAAAATAAATTTGAAAAAATTATAATATATATATATATATATATAAGTAAACCAAAAATCTATTAATTTTTAATCTTCCATACATTGAAATTGATAATATTATGTTTTTATATATATTTAATAACACATTTTCTAAACAATAAACTAAGTGAAGACATTTATATTAAAAAAATATTTGCATTGCCATCATAATAACTCTTATTTCATTGACTAACATCACATAAACATAAAGGAACAAAACAAAGATAACAAATAATAAACATATTTTTTTTTTTTTCCTAAATGCAATTTGTTGTTGAGATATATACCATTGTAAATTTTTATTGCTTTTTATTTAAAATTAACTATATTTCAGATTGCAACATCTCTATAATTACATTAAGCAGCAGGTAATAACTATCCATAGACATTTTCAAGATCACATGGCAACATTACTATATTTAAATTAAGCGGCGCAAATCTTCATAAACATGCAAAAACTCAAATTGCAACATCTCTATAATTTCATTAAACGACATGTAATAGCTACCCATAGACATTTTCAAGATCACATTGCAACATTACTATATTTAAATTAAGCGGCAGGCAGTAGCTACCTTGTAACTTGTATTAGCATTATGAATCTAAAAAATCTTAGATCTAACATATATTGATAAAGTAACATAAATTTATCTATAAGAAAAAAATACATAAATATATATATATATGTAAATTCCATGTTAGGCTCCAAGAAGCTTAGGAATCCAATAAAATACCCAAATTGACCTCCAGTGTCCTTTGCAATCAGAGGCATTTTTGCCTGGATACAAAAGAGAAGAGCAAGCACGTATATCCAGTTCGCCCACTTGTCATTTTCAACTACGTCAGCAGACGTACTCCGAATCTAATGCTTATATTTTTGTTTTTTGGGAATAGGGTGATATATCTAGGCATTTTTGCTGAATACAAATGAGTGAGCACGTATATGGTTTCGCCCACTTGTCATTTTCCAACACGTCAGCATTTTTCAACACGTCAGCAGACACGTACTCCGAATCTAATGTATATTTTTTGTTTTTTTGGGAATGAGGTGATATATCAAAGGCATTTTTGCCTGAATACAAATGAGTGAGCACGTATATAGTTCGCCCACTTGTCATTTTCCAACACGTCAGCAGACCAATACCCCGAATCTAATGTATATTTTTTGTTTTTTTTGGGAATGAGGTGATATATCAAAGGCATTTTTGCCTGGATACAAAAGAGTGAGCACACGTATATCAGTTCGCCCACTTGTCATTTTCCAACACGTCAGCACAGGCATACTCCCAATTTAATATAATGTATACTTTTTGTTTGTTTGGAATGAGTTGATATAGTTTGTGGCTGATAAATTTTGAGATGCTAAAATAGAGATGTTTAATTTTTATAAATTTAAAGATTCAATTTTTTTAATTAATGTTTCTTTTAACAACAGGGAAAAAAAAAATGATCATTTATACTAGTATTTTTAAGGGAAAAAAAAAAACTCATTCCAAAAGAAAAAAAAAATATATATATATATATATATAATCTAAATAATGGAAAAACCTATGATACTATACTAATATAATTATTATTCTAAATTATTGAAATGATGGTTTTTAAAAAAAATAAACTCCACGTTCGAATATCTTATTAACAATTTGTTTTATAATATAGCTTTGAAATTTACAATTATGATATTTACCACATTTACTCTAATTTCCTAAACTTTTTTCCTATTATTGTAATTTGTGATATTATAATTTTAGTTGACAAAATCTGTCCTACGCCCGACGTCTACATTTCCTTCATATCACTTTTGATGTCTTAGCTTCACAATCTCTTTTCCTTTAAAAAAAAATATTAAAAAAATAATAATAGTGTGATTTTGTCCTAAAATGTTAAATTTGTTTGAGAATAGGGACAGATGCGTCCCCACTAAGTCTTTCAAATACGATTTTCTCGCTTATTATCCACGGTAAAAAAAATATTCATAGGTTTATCTTTAATGTAAAGTTGTCTTCTTTTGGGGGACCAGTCTTTGTTCGCCACTGACCCAGTTCCCTTCAACAGTCTTTTTCACCACCGACATTGCAGAAGCTTAGTTCTCTGCTTTCAATACAATTATTGAGTGCGTAAAAGTTTATTTTCTTTGCAAATTTTGCGATGAATAGCACTGAATTATGAAATGTTTGTTTTGGCATCCTTCTCGTTTTTGGTTTCGATTCTTATAACTAGCAATTGCACCAAGAGGTGCAAAGGAACGCCGGAAGGCGGTAGATATGTAAGGGAAGTAATTTTGTGGAAATAAAAAGTTTGTGATGATATGGAATATTGAATTTTAAACTGTGGCTAAAATCTTTCTGTGAAAATCACATCAAAATAGATTAGGTCGACTCGTTTCGAACCAGCTAGTGTAGTTCATCATCAGGATAAGATGGAAAATCTGATCAAGTAACCTCTTTAAATAGAAAGTATAGCTCCTACTAATAACGGCTATTTTGACTCAAATAATAAAAAATAATTTATTTTATTTTAAAAAGAGTAAACGAAATGATCAAAGTTTATAATTTGAATTTTAAATATTTATATTTATTTTAATAAAAATAATAATTATTAATTTAATATTATTAAATTTTAATTTATTTAATTTTATTTTTATTTTATTTTATTTATTTATTTGTTTTTTTATTTTTATTTTTATTTTTTAATCTTTATTTTATTTTATTTCTATTTATTTATTTTATTTATTTTATTTTTATTTTTTAATTAAAAAAAAAAATTATCTATTTTATTTTTTATTTTTTATTTTATCTTTATTTTATTTTATTTCTATTTATTTTTTTTTATTTTTTTATTCTTTTTTTTTTTATTTTTTATTTTTTATTTTTATTTTTTTTATCATAGCATTTAATTATTAAAAATAAAATAAATATATAAATTCAAACTTTAAATATTATTTAATTATTTTTAACATGTAATTTATTCGATAATAATAAAAATGTTTGAAATAATGTCACATTTATATGATGTGTACTAAGGATTAGGGATATTATTGGTTTGTTGGAGGATGTTGAGATTCTCTCAACCTCTCTCTCCAAGAATGGAATAAGTTGGATCTCACTCCAACTATATATATTTGATGTATCTGTGTTTATTGTAATATAGAAACTAATTTTTTGTGTGCATCTCTTCTCTCATGATTTCTAATATGGTATCAGGGCCTAGTTGAGCTTAACCCCTCACGAGAGTGCCCAGGAAGATGTGAGAGCCATAAATCGTAATCTTATGTAAATAGATAGGATTAGTGTGTGTGAATGTAGAATATATTTTTTTTTTGTTAGAGATTGCTGTAAATTTCTGTGTAGGTTGATTTGTTACTGTTGTTGTTGTTAAGCGGCGATCTGGACGACTAAGGAAATCTGAGTCTGCTTGATCTGTGCATGGAACCATTGCTTCGAAGCGGCCTGAGTCGGCTAGGGGATCTATCCGTCAAAGAAGTGCCTGCTGCCCAGACGAAGCGAAATCTCTGAGACAGAGCTTTCCAGCTCATGATACTCCAACAGACGTGTGATGGCAAGTTGTAACAATGCCAAGGGATAGAAGAATACGGCCCAAAAAAAAAAAAAAAAAAAAAAAATTAGCTGAGTGCGTTTGACACATCTCTTAGAAAGTAGCTACTTTTCGTGTTCGTAATGTTACATCTCAGGAAATTTTGGCTCAGTGAAAGCCAACATACTTTTCAGAAAGTGGTTATTTCAATTTTCAATAACTACAATGAAGTAGCATGCTTACATGCACTCGTACCCAATTGGAATTACCTCTCTAAATTTAACAAACCAGCCTTGATCCGTGCTCACAGAAGTAACAGAAATATTCTGAGTAAAATAGTACTTAGCAATGTTACCTACTTTTTTTTGGTAGCATAAAAAGCACCCGATTTTGAAAAGTGGTGATGCGGAATCACCATTTTTTTTTTTGGTGCACATTTTTGACACTCTAAAATTTTTATTTATGAAGTATGAATATTTGTTTTAAAATGTTAGTGATTTTCATGCTAATTTTGAAATGTATTGATGCAGCATCAAATTTTTTTATTTTTATTTTTTTTAGAGTGGTGATTTTCATGCTAATTTTGAAACGTATTGATGCTGCATCAACCTTTTTTTTTTAGAGCAGTGATTTTCATGCTAATTTTGAAACGTATTGATGCTGCATCAACCTTTTTTTTCTAGAGCAGTGATTTTCATGCTAATTTTGAAACGTATTGATGTTGCATCAACCTTTTTTTTTTAGAGTGGTGATTTTCATGTATGTAATAAAACACAAACTTAGATTAAAAAAAATATATAAAAACAGTTAAAAAAACCAATAAAAATGTAAAAAAAACAAAAATAGCTCATAAAAAGAAAAAATTTAAACAAAAATAAATAAAAAAAACAAAAATATTTGAAAATTATATCAAAGGAAATGACAAAATTTGAAGAAAAAAAACACATAATTTAAAGAAAAAAAACAAAAATTCACCAAAAAAATTAAAAAAAAAAAAAAAAATCAAAAACATTTTTTTTCGAACTTATTAAAAAAAACAATATATTTAAAAATATATATATATTTAAAAAAAATTTAAAATAATTAAAATTACAAAATTAAAATTTAGGAAAAAAAAAATAAAAAAATAAAAAAATTAAATTTAAAAATATAAATTAAAAAATAATAATAATAATAAGGAAAAAAATACAACTTTTAAAATTTACAAAAAAAACAAATTAAAAAAAAACAATTAAAATTGAAAAAGAAAAAGAAAATAAATTTAAAAAAAAAAAAAAAAAAAACCTATCATTAAAAAACAAAAAAAATGAAAAAAACCACGTGCAAATAATTAAAAAACAAATATACATAAATTTAGTGTTTTTTTTTTTTTTTTAGTGAAACCATTTATAGATTTTAAAAATCAAAAACTAAATAAACGAAAAAAATAAGAAAAACAATTAAATTAAATTAAAATTTAAAAATTTTAATAAATAAATTTAAAATTTAAAATTTAAAAAAAAAATTATTCTATAATATTAAATATAAAAAAAATTAAACAAATTGAATTTAAAATAAAAAAATTGAATTAAAAAAATAATTTTAAATTTTCTGAAATTCAAAATTTTTTTTTAAAATCAAATTAAAAAAAAAATATTAAAAATAAAAAAAAATAAAAAAATAAAAATAAAATAAAATAAAAAATAGATGTAAGTATATATTTAAAAACAAAAAAAACAAAAAAACGAATTTTACTTCAAATAAAAATATTAAATTAAAAAAAGAATTTATTTTTTGAAAAAAAAAATTTATTTTTTCAAATTAAAAAAAAAAAAATTAAAAAAGAAACAATTAAGAAAAAAATTAAAAAAAAAACAATTAAATTTTTTTTTTTAAAAATCAATTAAAAAAAAAATTAAAAAAAAAAAAAACAATTAAAAAAAAATTAAAAAAAAAATCAATTAAAAAAAAAATTTAAAAAAAAAAACATTTAAAAATTTTTTTTAAAAAAAAAATCAATAAAAATAAGTGTTTTATGGGGGCGGCCCGCCCGCTGGGCGGCGGTGGCCGGCCGGGCGGGCGGCGGTGGCCGGGCGGGTGGCGCCCCGGGGGCGGCCCAGCCGGCCTCCCGGGCCCCCGCGGGCGGAGGGCCGATTCCCGAGCCCCAGCGGGCAGGCCGCCCCCATAAAACACTTATTTTTATTGATTTTTTTAAAAAAAAAAATTTTTAAATGTTTTTTTTTAAATGTTTTTTTTTTAATTGATTTTTTTTTAATTTTTTTTTTTAATTGATTTTAAAAAAAAAAAAAAATTTAATTGATTTTTTTTTTTAATTTTTTTATTTTTTGTTTTAAATTTATTATTATTATTATTATTTTTAATAATTTTTATTAAATTTCGCCCATTTTTTTTATTTAATTGATTTTTTTTTTTTTTTAATTTCATAATTTTTCATTGTTATTAACTTTTACTTTTAGTTTTTTAATATAATTTTATAAAATTCAATAAATTTTTTATATTTTTTTTTAATTTATTTCGATTTAATATGTTTTTTAAATGTTTTACTCTTTTTTTTTTTTTTTTTTGTTAATTATGTAAATTTTTTATATTTTTTATTTCAATTAAAATTGTGTATTTAAAATTAGATTTTTTTAAAAATGAAACTTAATTTTTTTAAATTACTTTTTTTTAATTTTTTTTTATTTAATTTTTTTTCTTTTTTTTTTTCAATTTTCCACTTTTAATTGATTTTTAAAGTTTTAAAGTTTTCGTTTAACAATATATATATTTTTTTCTTTTATATTTAAAATTTGTTTTTTCTTTCAAAATTTATTTGTTTATTCATTTATTTATTAAAATTTAATATTTTTGTTTTTAAATTTAATTTGTTATTTTAATATTAACCTCTCTTTTTTTTAGTTTAATAAAATTTGATGTATATACCTATTTTAATTTAAGTTCATATATATATTTTATTTTTTATAATTTAAATTTAATTTATTTTTTATAGTTTATTTGTTTTTTTAATATATATTGTTTTAAATTTGATATTTTTATTGTATTTTATTTTTATTTTATTTTTTTAATTAAATTTTTTTTTTTCCTTTTAATTTGAATAGTGTTTTTTTTTTTTTTAATTTTGAATTTTTAAATTTATTAAAATTTAATATATTTCCTTAAATTTAATTATTTGTTTTAAATTTTTTTCTTTCTTTTTTTAAATTTAATAAGCATTTTCTTTTTCTTTTTTAAATTTAATTTCTATATTTAATTTTTTTAATTTCCTTCCTTTTTTTACTTGTTTTTTTTTTTTAATTTAATATTTTTATTTTGTTTTTATTTTTATTTTTTAATTTCTATATTTTTTTAAATTTTAATTATAATTTTTTTTTGGTTTATTTTTTATTTTTTTTTCCTTAAATTTTAGGTTTTTTTTAATGATTGAATTAAAATTTTTACTTTGTTTTTATTTTTATTTTTTTTATCTTCATATATTTTTAAATTTTAAGCTTTTAAATGTTTTTTTTTTTTTAATTTATTTTTTTTCTTAAATTTTAGGTTTTTTTTTAATGTTTGAATTTTAAAAATTAAAAAATGTTACTTCTATTTTTAAAAATGCCAAAAGTATGACACAAATTTTTTTTTTTGTTATTCCAGCATCAACTGGTTTTGTTTTGAGGGTGTTTTTTCAATCCTTTTTTCAAGAAACAATTTTGTTTTTACCATAATTTTATAAAATGTTGAAATTTGACCTTAAAAAAAAAACGAAGTGCGTTCTGGAAGACACACTTTTTTTTTGGGGGGTGTTTTTTCAATCCTTTTTTCAACAAACAATTTTGTTTTTAGCATAATTTTAGAAAATGTTGAAATTTGACCTTCAAAAAAAAACAAGTGCGTTCTGGAAGACACACTTTTTTTTTTTGGGGGGTGTTTTTTCATGTTGTTTTTTGAGAGTTTTTGGGCTAGAGTTCCCGTTTTGAGGTCAGGTTACCTATTTCATCGGTAAGCGCATGTTAAGTACGGATGTATGACGGGAATTGTGGGTCAAAGATAGCGTGTAGCCACTTTAGCTAGAATTCGGTGCCATCCACGCTTTTAAGTTTTGGAAATGACAACAAACAACACGTAATTATTGTTGGGACGTGCTTCTTGTTCGCCGCTGCCACTGCCACCGTTGACAGCATTCGAGGCCAAGGATATTTTTTTTTTGCCACATGAAATGTCCAAAGTTTCTTCATCATCTGAGTTGACCCAATTGCGTTGTTGGTCAACTATATGTAATAAGAGGGTAGATAGTAGATATATTTCTTGCCTTGTGTTTGATGGAAGCTACAAATTTATTTGCGGAAGATGGAGGTTGCAATTGCTAGAAATTTTCAGGAGAAAGGTGCTATACTGCTAGAGAAATTGAATGACAGTGGATAATTTCATGAATTTGTTGTTGTGAGATTTGTGTAGTGCAGAACCAATTATTGAACAATTTAGCATTATTTAAATTAGTCGTTCTCGACGTTCTTCGGTGCCGAGAGAACAATTGGCTAATTTGATTGTGTGAATTTGTTATATGCTGATGGATCTTGTTGTGCTTCGGGCTTCAAGAGCATCAGTTACAGGTTATACAATGAGATCCTTGTGTGTAAAGGTCACTTTGTAGGATTGATCGCTGATCATATTCTGTACCTAGAATATTTTCCTATAGACTGTTGAAATTTATTCTTCGGGGTTATTTCACAGATGGAAATATTTCCATAGGGTAGTTTAGTGTCGAGACTCTTCTTCGGGGGTGTCAAGAATCTTTAATCTTACAAATTCAGCATTGATGGTCAGAAGCAGGTGTACTTTAAATGGGTTGAAAGGTAAGCTCAAAGATGTGAAGAAAGAAAGAGCGAAATCCAAAAAACTGCAGAGTGGGTAGATTTGCTGATGAAAACCAGATCAGACAAAGAGATGAAAGTTCAAAGTGTTGTAATTGTGATTTCAATATTGTAAGTTTTTTGTAATGTAGGCATTAATGGGGGGGTGTTTGAGATAATGCCTCATTTATGATGCATACTAAGGATTAGGGATTGGTTTGGTTTGTTGGAGGATGTTGAGAGATTCTCTCAACCTCTCTCTCCAAGAATGGAATAAGTTGGATCTCACTCCAACTATATATATTTGATGTATCTTTGTTTATTGTAATATAGAAATTAATTATTGTGTGTGTATCTTTGCTCTCATGATTTCTTAATAAAAACAAATGAATAATTATTATTCTATAAAATATATAAATAGAAAAAAATTATTTTATTCTTTAAAACATATTAAAGAAGACCTGGTCAGAACTTGTAAGTAATTTCAATTAATATGGCCCTTGGCTATTTTCAAATAACGCGCAGGTGTCTTTATTTCCACTTTAAACCACTTTAACAAATGGTTGAGACCCCTTTTTAAATATTACACTCCGGCAATGAACCCCGCTTCACACCTTTTTGATAATGTCTAAGTCTTAACCTTGAGACTATAAACCTCATCTATTTTCCGATTATCTTTCGCTCCTTATTATAATACGCTCGCATACACTGCCTTACGCAAGGTTGCCAACCATAATATATATCAATGCATGATTTAATATTCGGCCTTGGTATAAAACCACGCACATTATAATACATCCACGCGCATCCAACCGATAGTCCCCAACCTACTTGGGTCCCACAGCCATTCATATAAAAGGCCTTCCAACTTTATACCACAACGTGATTTAAAACAAATCCCAACAACGTTCGGGTCCCACCGCTCATGACCTGCCTCTATGTAACTTCCGTCATGATCCAACATCGGAACAGTTATTGCGCTCCTCCTAACAATCAAACGGAGGTAATTGCATATCGCATAATTTTATCCTCTAGATCTTAACGCTCAAAAAGAACGCGACGTGAGTGGTTTTTTGAAACCGCCAAAAAGACGTGTGGCAATCAATAATTTATATCGTGTTCCGAAACTTAATTCCACTTACCATTAACTTACCCACGCGATACTTCCGGGTTTTAACACTATGGTTTCATTGTCCACACAGCTCACGGTTCCGCCTTTTCTTACTCCAGGTTCCGTTTCCCTTGCTCAATCACGGTAATCCGACTTCGGCCCAGTTTAATTCGACCTCTTGTATCATAACTTTCCATCACGACTTCTATATGCTAGAGGGGTGGATCGATCTCTCGGTATCGATTCAACAAAGCGGAGACTTCATTCAATCGGTATTGAATTGATAGACAGCGTATCGGTGCATAACTAAATATGACTGTGACATCGCTTGCGCCCTTCATCAACAGATCAAACCTTGCGATTTTATTTATTAAGGCTTTGACACCCACCAATTCGATGTCGATTCAAGCGAATCGAATCATTACTTTCTATGTGCAACTTAATAACAGGAACTCATATTAAATCGGACTTCATCATTGGAACACATAGAGAATTATTCAAGTTCCTCCTTAAGATATGTACTTAAGAATTAAAAGGAATCGAACCCTCTCTAGATTAGTGATTATGCTATTTTAGTTCATTTCCGAATGCATCCCACTTGTCATGAATATAACCGGAGATAGGTAGTTAAATACCTTACTAGAATCGATCCTTCCAGTGTTCGATTCTCCTCATTTTGGAAACCAATTTCAACCACACAGAGTCTCTAATTCATCCCAATAACACAAAGTTTACACATATAGTTCCGAACATATATTTTCCCACATACAGATGAAAATTACTTACAAACTCCCTGTTTCCTCGGCCAGATCTGAAATTCGAATGGCCCTTCTACAATCTGCTCGGTCTCTACACAGCTCTCTAACTCTATGCTGCCTACATCCTACTCTACAGGTGCTTACATTTATACAAACACAAATGAATCGATTCGACTGCTTAATTTATTCAACCATACATCTGTGAGATCTTGTGACCTGAGAGATGTCAAACCCTCACTCTGGTCTGTACCTGAGGAAGAAGAAGAGGAGAAAGGTAGATTCCCTCTAGTTTAAGAGCACATGTGTACCACACAGCTTGTAGATGGCGAAATAACTGCAGAGGCACGGGTGAAATCACTGCAGAGGCAGTACAAAGACATGTGGTAGGAAAATGATCGCCGAAATTATGATAACAGGCTAATAGAGGAGAAACAAGTGGCAAAATTTTATTAGTCTGAAGGGCGACAGGAAAGTTCTCCTATTGGTTGGAGTGAGTAGTGTTTGCTCAGCCCACTCCAGCAAAGAAAACGCCTCCGGTGTAATTAGGCCTGACCGTTTATGCAACAAATAAATTATAATCCAATTTTTTCTTAATTGTATACACGTGCACATACACATTCATATCGGCGAAGGCATTTTGTTCACACACTCTCTGTTGCTGTGTTAGAGTGCTCAATGTCTTCTCCTTAAAAAATTATCAATCTAAAAATCTCTCACATATATAATTTTAAATGTGAACATTGATAAGTTCAAATACTATATTATTTTTACAATCACAATGATAGAGTAGTCAAGATACTACCATGGTATGCACATTTATCTTCAAAAAAATTTTACATATTCAAATTAAATTTTACTTGGATTGTTGTTTCATTTACCTCTAAATTACATATTTACATCTTCAAATTAAATTTTACTTGGATTGTTGTTTTTATAGGGTTATTTTATTGTTTTGATATAGTTAGTGTTTTCCACTTCAACATTGGTTTTCATGACTATATCTCACTTTATTGGACATATATTTCCTCTCAAGCATCATCTACCCATACTCTCTTTCATAGCTAAATCATAATGAATTCACTCACATTATTTGACCTCTATTTCCTTTCGAGCAATCTCAACACATACTTTCTCTTTCACAATGACCTCACAATGAAGAGACCTCACAATGGATCTATGCATGTTGATCAAAATAGAGTAGGACTTGTCTTTTTCTACTTCAACTTCAACATACCGAGTTTCAGCATTTGCAACCACCATGTTCTTTTCCAAACCAAAATCTTTGATGCAGGGGCATTAAGCTCAAGAAATATGTTGTGCTTTTATAAGACATAGGGGGGTCTTATGTTTCTAAATTCTCATGTAATTATTAGAAATTTGAATAAAATAGTGAGGAATTGTAAATGTTCTCGAACCATTAGAGAACATGAGGGAAAGGTGAATAGTTAGGAATGTGAAGGGACGGTCGAATTAGGATCAGTTTCAGTTATTTTAGGGATTGAGTCTAAATTTAGGATGTTGAGAATTTTAAGAGTTTTGCTGAATTGTTAGAGGAGTTGAATCGATCCGTTATTTTCTTGTATAAATGTAAGCCAAAAAGGAATTAAGCACATAGGAGACAAAGTAGTGAAGTAGAAGTCCATCGAATTGAAGATCAGGCCAGAGACAGAGTTTCTGTAAATTGGTTATATTTGTATATATGAAGAATTGGTTCTGAATTATGTATATATGAATGAATTGCCTCAGAATAATGTGTGTATTGTTCGATTGAATTATAGGTTGTAAGTGTTCATAGTTTATGAACAGGGTGAGGGAAAATTATGTGATAAGGGTTATATATATGTTTGAGAGGAATTGATAAATTTATAATATGATCATCGATCTTTGAACAGATCGATGACACAGTGATACTTAAATCAATGCTATGAATTCATCGTATGAGCAAGACATATGGTCTGAAGTTATTGCAGGGTTAATGCACAAGCTGTGTATTTAAACGAAGAATGGAGAACAAGAAATCGGGAATTGAATGATGGAGGGATTCATTCTAAAGCCTATTTGTATATTTTTAAACTGATGGTAGCGATGGTGTAGTCTCAGAACCGGAACTGTGTATAAAAGGGGTTGAACCTGAATGAAGATAAATGGCGCAGTGAATTGGATAAGAACCAAATCTGTGCAAAAGGACGAATTGCGTTAAAGTGAATATGAATGCAGTGAGGATGTAGAAGACCGGGACTTCAATGGCAGAGCGATGAAGTAAGTATAGCAAAGGAACCGTTCGGAATCAAAAAAAGGATGTGTGGAACGGAACCGTGAACAAGAGGAAGCGGAACCGTGAGGAGAAACTGGAAGGGCGGTTTTGAAGAAGAAAACCAGCGGTATCGCGCAACCATAAGAGTGGTAAGTGGAATTGTTAAAAAAAAACGCGATATATGTCTTTGGTTGACGCGTGGCAGTAAGTGGTTTTCGAAAACCATTTATATCGCGCAATTTCTGAGAATTAAGTCTCGTGCACCTAAATTGCGCGATGATCGTCGGATGGGTGCGTAATTGAGGTTTGGGACGCGATGAAACCTGGGCCATCGGATCCATTCGACATGTAATGCAAGGTAATATGCTGTGGGCCCAAATTTTGTTTATTGTCGGTGTTTGATTTTTAATCAAGATCAGAGTTATATATGAGCGAATATTCATATGTGTTGGCGACTAATTAAGGCGTGAGGGCTCCATATGATATTTGTTGATTAATATGCATTGGTATTAAATAAACCAATTCGAACTTTGAAATTGAAATGTCTGCATGAATTAAATGCTATGATAAGCCTTGGTTTTAATATATATGGTCGGGGCGATGGTTGTTTAACCAAGGTCTGTTATGGGGCTTTTGAAAAGGGTTTTCACTTCTGAAAGAAACCTTAGTATGAGGTTTACTTGGTTTTAAAGTGTGAAGAGCATTCGAGATGCGTTATGGGTTTTATCATATGGTTTTGACCATGGGTTGAAAAGTAAAGTTCCGCTTATGTAATTGGTTGTATGACTTTATAAATCATGGTGAAATGATTTATAAAAGAGTTTCTGCACGAGGGATAGAAATCTGGGGTTGTATGGTTTTCATACACTATAATAAATTTATTCTAATATCTCAAATCTGAGATTTGAGATATAGAAGTCTCAGTATATGGTATTTGAGAGTGCCAGATTTCAAAATTGAGGACCCTTTTGGATGGTTGATTAGAAAGGCATTTTATAGGCAAAACAAAATGGGGGACTGTGGGTTTTACCCGGCATCATGTGGTATCGGAGCTGGAATAGCTCTGTTTGAAAGTTCAAGTTTTTTTAATTAATTTCATGTATGAAAAGAAATCAGATTTTTGGAAACTGATAAAGATTGCAGCATACAGAGGTGTAGTGCAGGTGAAAGAAGAAGCAAGATTATACAGAATATTGAAGGTGAGTTGATGATCATTATTTAACTCTGGTTTGAAGTATTGTTTGCAGAATTCAGATTGCAGGCAATTGAAGAAATCTCAGCAAAAGCAGATCACAGCTTTGAGAGTAGTGATGAAAGGGTCCAACAGAGGATTCTAAAGTGAAGAAGAAAGTGTGGCAGAACCTGGGGAATTCCCAACAGAGGTTGGATGAAAGAAGAACAGGTGTGTTCTTGAAAGTTGCAGAGTGAAGCCTAGAGAGAGCAGAAGAGAGTGCTTAGAAGGTTCCAACAGATAGGGGACCAGTACTTGCCAAAAGCCCAGATCCGGAGGAAAGGATTGGTGAGGTAAGTGGCAGCAGGAGAGCTTTCTGTTGCAGAGGCTTGGTGTAGCTGATGAGTGAGGAACTCATGATGGAGAAAAGGATGACTGCTAATAGTCATACCAGATGTGACAGAGGTTCTGAGAGAGGCCACAACAGAAAAGAGGAAGAAGATGCCAGGACAAATGGCATGAGGAATAAATTGACTGATGCAGAATATTGGAAAGAGGTAGCTGAGATCAGATAACAGTTTAATAAACTGGAAAAGATGATAGAGGAAAGCCAGAGAGTTTGTTGGCTCGTGAAGAAGAAAGTAAAGTGGCATGGGCTATAGATGAAGAAAGAGCAGATCATACATGCTCAGCAGAAAGAGAGACTACTCAGGATGATTGAGTATTTGGAGAAGGACTTGAAGACTGAAACTTCAAGTGAGACCAAGAGGTCAAACGACTTTACATCTGGTGATTTTTTTATGTTTGCAGAAAAGATGAGAAGGCTTGAACAGAGGATGGATGTACAGTTGGAATGTGTAGAACTCAGAGCAGCTGATTTGAGAAAAGAAGTTTCTAGAAGAACAAAGTACTGATGAAGAATGGAGATCTACAAAAGATCTTATGAACCACGGTGGAGGTTTAAGACAGCAAGAAGTTTGTCTTGCTGAAGAGGAAATTATTGGTGATTTCCTGAGTTATTGGACAAGTCCAGATCAGTTGGATGATGTAGAACCTTGTATTTTTGTGACTGATAATTGCGATGTGATTACAGGTTTTGCAAAGGAGGATGAGCAATCTTTTGAGTCTGTCACAAGTATGGAGAAGTATCTCTCAGAAGATGAATACTCTGAAGAAAAACGCAATGTTGGAGAATGTCTCTTGACTGAAGGAAGCAGTGATGTATTTATGATTGAAGTTGTTGCAGCACAGGAAGAAATTCTTGTGAATGAAGAAGGAGAGGATCAGTTTGAAGAGCTGATAGGTGGAACACCAATTGAGGTTGTTGAAGCTTGTGGTATAGCACCTGAAAGTTTGTGTATGAATGCAGGGACTGTAAGTGATGATGAAATACTTTAGCAATGCCACAAAGAAATTGCATTGCTGGAATATTTGTTGGAGAATTCAAAGTATGAAAGGGAGATTGCAGAAGGCAAAGTTCACCACAGTGAACAGGAAAACATCATGAAGACAGATGGTGTGAATGAAATACTTGTTGACAGTCTTGGGAATTCTTCAGAGAATTCTTTGGGAAAAGTGAATCAGCATACTGATGTGCTGATAGTGGAGAAAAATGCAGGACAACATACTGAAATGCTGGCAAAGGAAGAAAAGGCACTGAGGCCTTATGATTTTTGCTTTAACAATTATTTTGTGAATGCAGATTTTGTTGGTGATGGAGGAAATTTGACACCACTGGATAGCCAAAGAAAGGAGGATGAAAATTATGTGGAAGACTTTAATCCATAGAATGAAGAAGTTGGATTGTTGGAGATTATGCTGAATAAACAGGATTCAATGCAGGAAGGAGAACCTCAATTTTAAAATTGGGGATTACAGGATGTGAAGATACAAAATAATGATGACACGGAAGATTTTCTGAGTCTTGGAAGAGACTTAGAACTGCAGAAAGAAGAATTGGTGACTGGGTCATCAATTGAGACCATTGGGTCTTGTGATTTTAAAATTGACAAGTTGGTTGTGTTGACAGGTATTGCAGAAGACAATCCATCACTTGGAGCTGTCTTGAATGAAGATGAATTGTTGCAGGAGAAGTAAGGTGAGACTATCATGTCTCATGGGAAGGAATTTGTTATTACTATTGATGACAAGAAGGAACTGATTTGTGTGATGGACAAAGAGAAGACTGAAGGGAAGATTTTTGGAACTACTACAGTGGTGGAGAATCGGAATTTTACTCTGATAGAAGATGAGGACATGGTACTTGAAGAACTTGAATTGATTGCCAGAATCAATCAAGAAGATGGAAGACAATTACTGAATATTTTCAAGGGAGAAGAAAAAGAATATGCTGAAACAAGTTTGCAGTGTATTGATGAAATGCTTGAAAATAGATGGCTGGATTGTTTGCTGAAAAAATTTAGAGAAGGGAATGAAATAGCAGAGCAGCAGATTCAAGTGTTGCCAGAGGAAATGTTAGAGCAACAATTTGAAGTGTTTCCAGAGGAGGAAGAGACACAAGGATTTTGTAATTTTGGTGTTTGTTTTATGATTGCAGATACTGATGGAAGGACTAAGGGATGTTTGGTCTAGGAGAAGAAAAGAGATACTGACAGAGACTGGCAATTTAAATACCAGTCCAATAAATTGTTGAAGTCAGAGAGTGAATAAATTGTCATGGATGAAAATCAGGAAGAGTTTTACTGTTACAGAGAACAAGAGGGTATGGATGATTGGCTGGCAGCTAAGGCTCAGCAATTAAGGGAAAGAGCCGGAGTAAGAGCAGCAGTAAGGACTGAGAAAACAAGGGCTCAGCAAATAATAACTCGGCAAGCAGGAGCAAGAGTAAGAGTTCAGCAATCAGGATGGAGCAGTATCCAGCAGTCAGAAGATAAGTTAGATTAGGAAATTGAACTGATAAGAAGGTTGATGGAGAAGATGTCTCAGAAGAAGATAGCAGCAAGAAAACAAAGGAGCAGCAGCAGCAAAAAAAAGATAGAAAGAGAATGTAAAAGTGCAGCTAGTGGAGCAAGACAGAATAAGATATGGAAGCCTGGTGAAGTGCAGAAGAAGAATATTACAGCAAATGATCAACTACAGAGAAAAGTGTGGGATCCAGGAAGGCAAGGACTGAAAGCACATGATCATGAGATCATGATCAATTTGAACCTTGGGAGTCTGATGCAGGGGCATTAGGCTCAAGAAATACGTTGTACTTTTATGACACATAGGGGGGTCTTATGTTTCTAAATTCTCATGTAATTATTAGCAATTTGAATAAAATAGTGAGGAATTGTAAATGTTCTCGAACCATTAGAGAACATGAGGGAAAGGTGAATAGTTAGGAATGTGAAGGGACAATCGAATTAGGATCAGTTTCAGTTATTTTAGGGATTGAGTCTAAATTTAGGATGTTGAGAATTTTAGGAGTTTTGCTGAACTGTTAGAGGAGCTGAATCGATCCGTTATTTTCTTGTATAAATGTAAGCCAAAAAGGCATTAAGCACATAGGAGACAGAGTAGTGAAGTAGAAGGCCATCAAATTGAAGATCGGGCCAAAGACAGAGTTTCTGTAAATTGGTTATATTTGTATATATGAAGAATTGGTTCTAAATTATGTATATATGAATGAATTGCCTCAGAATAATGTGTGTATTGTTCGATTGAATTATAGGTTGTAAGTGTTCATAGTTTATGAACAGGGTGAGGGAAAATTCTATGATAAGGGTTATATATATGTTTGAGAGGAATTGATAAATTTATAATCTGGTCATCGATCTGTGAACAGATCGATGACACAGTGATACTTAAATCAATGCTATGAATTCATCGTATGAGTGAGACATATGGTCCGAAGTTATTGCAGGGTTAATGCACAAGCTGTGTATTTAAACGAAGAATGGAGAACAAGAAATCGGGAATTGAATGATGGATGGATTCGTTCTAAAGCCTATTTGTATATTTTTAAACTGATGGTAGCAATGGTGTAGTCTCAGAATCGGAACTGTGTATAAAAGGGGTTGAACCTGAACGAAGATAAATGGCACAGTGAATTGGATAAGAACCAAATCTATGCAAAAGGACGAATTGTGTTAAAGTTAATATGAATGCAGTGAGGATGTAGAAGACCAGGACTTCAATGGCAGAGCGATGAAGTAAGTATAGCAAAGGAACCGTTCAGAATCAGAAAAAGGATGTGTGGAACGGAACCTTGAACACGAGGAAGCAGAACTGTGAGGAGAAACCAGAAGGGTGGTTTTGAAGAAGAAAACTAGCGGTATCACGCGACCATAAGAGTGGTAAGTAGAATTGTTAAAAAAACATGATATATGTCTTTGGTTGATGCGTGGCAATAAGTGGTTTTCGAAAACCATTTATATCACGCAATTTCTAAGAATTAAGTCTCGTGCACCTAAATTGCGCAATGATCGTCGTATGGACGCATAATTGAGGTTTGGGACGCGATGAAACCTGGGCCATCGGATCCATTCGACATTTAATGCAAGGTAATATGCTATGGGCCCAAATGTTGTTTATTGTCGGTGTTTGATTTTTAATCAAGGTCAGAGTTATATATGAGCGAATATTCATATGTGTTGGCGACTAATTAAGGTGTGAGGGCTCCATATGATATTTGTTGATTAATATGCATTGGTATTAAATAAACCAATTCGAACTTTGAAATTGAAATTTCCGCATGAATTAAATTCTATGATAAGCCTTGGTTTTAATTTATATGGTCAGGGCGATGGTTGTTTAACCAAGGTCTATTATGGGGCTTTCGAAAAGGGTTTTCACTTGTGAAAGAAACCTTAGTATGGGGTTTACTTGGTTTTAAAGTGTGAAGAGAATTCGAGATGCGTTATGGGTTTTATCATATGGTTTTGACCATGGGTTGAAAAGTAAAGTTCCTCTTATGTAATTGGTTGTATGACTTTATAAATCATGGTGAAATGATTTATAAAAGAGCTTCTGCACGAGCGATAGAAATATGGGGTTGTATGGTTTTCATACACTATAAGAAATTTAATCTAATATCTCAAATCTAAGATTTGAGATATAGACGTCTCAGTATATGGTATTTGAGATTGCCATATTTCAAAATTGAGGACCCTTTTGGATGGTTGATTAGAAAGGCATTTTATAGGCAAAACAAAATGGGGGACTGTGAGTTTTACCCGGCATCAATCTCTCTTCTCTAATACCAATGGTTAAGTAAAAACTATAATAAAACCAATGATTTATCCTAGAAAACCATAATGGGGAAAACCAATCTAATAATAAATATATAACCATTCTAGCCAACATCATGGTCCAAGTGGGCCTTCCAGTTACTCAACTCTAGCAAATTAAAATGAAGGATTCCTAAACTTGTTAAGGCTTTAGAATATGTAATAATACCATGGGCTCAATAGGAATATCAACAATACCAAGTGCTTGAAACCACCATGTTGACGTAATAAACCTTGATTCCTTCACCTAGTAAGGTTTACCTACCAATCCCTCCTTAAATTTGAGTGGGAAAATTATTTTGATTGAATCCGTAAAATTGTGATGCCTTCCCATTCACCTAGTTATATATGTAGAATTTATGTCCATTCACATGTAGTTTACATATTTATATCTCTAAAGTATATTTATTTTTATCCTTGCACTTAGGCTTCCATTATCTTGCTTCATTACACCAAATGCACTCGTATTTAGATCCCTTCAGTGAAAATTCCTCTCCTTTAACATTGATTGTAAGAGAAAAAAAAATATGAGAGAAATGATGATAAAAATTATACATACAACACATATAAACCATACACACCATGATTTACCCTGGAAAACCGTGACCTAGTAAAAACCAACATAATAATGGATTTGATATCTTATAATAATAGATTTGATATCTTATGGATTAAAAGTAACCATTTTAACCAACACCTTCGCCTAGTGAATATTTAGGCCACTCAACTCTAATCCATTAAAATGGAGAATCCCGAAGCTTTTTAAAATTTTAACTAAAATAAATACCATAAACTCGATACTACAAGTCACCAATATCAGGCCCAAAACTACTATTATTAATTTACTAACCTTAACTATTTTAACCAATTAAACTTTCCTAACAAACAATATATTAGGAAAAATTTATATTTATACCCAAAAATAAGCGTTTACTTGCTACCAACAACTAAATGATACAAAAAAACTCATAGGAAACTCCTTGTGGGTGGTGGGAAGTGATTTTAACATCGTCGGAATATTAATAGAGAAAAAAGGAGGTGTACGTTGGTTCGTTCAAATATCTATGGAATTCAATGAATGTATTGAAAATCTCCACCTTGTATATATTCACACTAACAATGGTATCCATACTTGGAATAATCGTAGAGGAGGTTCAAAATAGAATTCTTATCTGCTAGACTTATTCCTACTCTCTGAAGGATAATACAGAATGATATCTATGTTGTAACTTCAATTCTGTCGTGTATGGGTTCCGACCATTAGCCCATTAGGTGAGAAATTGATTTGAAGGAAGCTCCTCTTAATCGGCCTTTTCGATTTGAGAGATTTTGGTTCTAAGATACTTCCTTTAGGAGTCACTTCGAAAATGGTGGCAAGAAATCAAAAAAGTCGGTGTTAATAAAATGCATACGTTTCAAATCAAATTAAGAGCTCTAAAGCAAAAGATTAAATCTTGGAATAAACGAGTCTTCGGTAACATATTAAAAGAAAACAAAAAAAAGAATTGCAAGTAAAAATATCTAGCATTCAACATAAAATCATTCTAGAAGGTCGTTTTGACAAATTAGTTGTTATGGAAGTAGATACCCTCCAAAAATTAGTAGAAGACAACAAGAAGAGACATTGTGGAAACATAAATAATTATTAATGAATCCAATGGTTAAAGGAAGGGAATAGGAATTCTAAGTTTTTCCATAACGCTATGATCCAAATGAGACATCGTAATAGAAATTTTTCTCTTATAGGTCAGGATGGGGTAAGGAAACTCGAACATGGGGAAATAGAAAAAAAATTGGTTCACCATTTTCAACAATTATTCACAGAGACAAAAATGGATCGAACATCTTCTCTCGAAACAATGATTCAACATATCCCAAGGAAGATTAATCAAACTGAAAATATAGCTTTGGTGAGCCATATCACTCTAGATGAAGTTGAGACGGAAATGATGAGTATGCCAACAAACAAAGCACCTGGACCGGATGGTTTCACAACAGATTTCTTCCAAAATTGTTGGTATTTTTTGGGAAAGGACATACAGGAACTTGTAGAAGAATTTGGGTTCAGTAATTCCTTACACCCATCCTTGAATAAAACTTTTCTTACTTTAGTCCCCGAGATTGTTAATTCTGAGAAACCGGAAGGTTTTAGACCTATTTCTCTTTGTAATATCCTCTATAAGATCATCTCTTATGTCATGTCCAGTCGTTTGAAACCCCTTCTCGCTTCCATTATATCTCCTGCTCAATCTGGAATTGTTCAACGAAGACAGATATCTAATGGAGTCATTGTAGCTCAGGAAATCATTCACTCTCTAAGGACATCTAAATGGCCAGGTATGTTTAATAAATTGGTTCCCTCAAAATCATATGATCATATAAGCTTGACTCTATTTGTTCCATATTTTAAACGCCTATGGATTTTCTCCACACTAGTTAGCCTAGGTATTCTCTTTGATTTCAACGGTTTCCTTCTCTATATTGGTTAATGGATCTCCATCCTAAACCTTAAAATAGACAAGGGGTTTGAGATAAGGAGATCCTTTTTCCATTTTCCTTTTCACTCTCGCCATGGAAGGACTTAGACAACTATTTGATTGTGTGGGGAAGACCTTCCAATCACTCATCTACAGTTTGGAGATGATGTTATACTATTTGGGTTACCAACCACTAAAGAGATGAAAATAATAAGAATACTCTTAAAAAAAATTATGAACGCATCTAGCATG
The DNA here is from genome assembly GCA_034641835.2 of Pinus albicaulis. Classification (NCBI taxonomy): domain Eukaryota; kingdom Viridiplantae; phylum Streptophyta; class Pinopsida; order Pinales; family Pinaceae; genus Pinus; species Pinus albicaulis. The sequence goes on along the minus strand of CM076583.1, from coordinate 1,232,914,236 downwards.
GAGTTCAATAAGGATAAAACACAAATATTTTATTTCAACTGCCTGGAGATGGTCCAAATGCACCTAGGTAAATTGGTAGGTTATTATAGAGGTCGATAACCCGCTAAGTATTTAGGAATTCCCCTCGTTCTCTTTTATAACTGAATTTCAACATGGGAATCTCTTTTGAAAAAGACAAGACGAAAATTCAACAATTGGGCCTTTTGTCATTAAACTTTCCAAGTCGCCTAATCCTTATGAAATAAATTCCTTAGGCTATACCCAATTGCCAACTCTCACTAATGCCAATTCCAATCTCTGTAGCAAAGCAATTGAAATCAATTTGGATTTTTTTTTTTATGGAAGGGTATTGTAAATAAAAGAAAATGGACGTTAGTGGGATAGAAAAAACTATCAAACCTGAATTTACAAGGAGGATTAGGTTTGAGAGACCATATCCTTATTAATACAGCGTATGCAATGAAATTATGGTGGTTGTGGGTGCAAGGAGACACACAACTATGGAAACAGATTTGGTCCTAAAAATACCTATCTCTCTCCACCCCGGTGGAGCAATTGCAGTTTGTAGGTAGCATTAAAGGATATGGGATTTGGAATTGGGCCTTTCACACAAAAGACCTAGTTCATCATCATGCATTTTCAGAGATTAAACAAGGAATGACGACTTATTTTGGGGAGACTCATGGAATCAATTTCCTAGACTAAAAGAGATGGAGGACCCTCAACCAATAATGAAGCTCGCTCAAGCCCAAGGAGGTTACAAGGTGGAAAATATTTGGAAAGGACCAGAGAGGGATTAACTATGGCATCAACGGAAATCCAATATATATTGGGAATCAATAAAAATTAATGAATAGGGGCTAACCTATGGACACAGTTCCATTCGATTTTACATAAGAGAATCATTCGCAGCTCAGAAAAGTCGAATATATCACGTAGGGGCGAGCTATCTATGGGTACGTTCATGGCTAAAGAATCTTATTCTTTATTATCAAACACTCGGTCTCAAGCACAACCTAAGATATGGAAGTACATATGGAAGCACTGTGGTTGGCCAAAAATGTCGACATTTATCTATTTAATCACTTAGGGACGTCTTCTCATATGGGAAAGATTTCAATCCAAAGGATTTGCAAGACCGTTTATCTGTGTGTTTTGTAAGAAAGAGGAAGAGATGATGCACCATATTTTAGTTTCATGTTCCTTTGCACAATAATTATGAAATTTCATTATAAAGAAATTTGGGTGTTCTATGCTTCTCCCCTCGTCAATTATAATGATTGCTTAAAGAATGGTTTGAGAGAAAGATCAAACACCCCATGATCTTCAAAGGATGGCAACTAGCATTTGGATTTACACTTTGGAATATTTGGAAAGAGAGAAATCATCGAATATTTGAAGGTAAGCAGAGGAAATTTCGCACCATCCAAGACATTATTCTTCAAAATACTAGGGAAACAGCCATGGTGTACCCTCCACCAATGGTGGATTCAGACCCTGATGTGGAAAATACAATTATTGAAAAAAATTAAACATCCAACATAGTATAGGATTTTTGCGTCATAAGGAGTCAACTGACAACAAAATAATCAGCTTGACATCATTTATCCCACCACCTCAGGCCTTCGTTGCCTTAAACTTTGATGGGGCAGCAAAAGGCAATTTGGGTAAAGCAGGTTTTGGAGAAATATTTTGAAATGCAAATTTTGATCCACTGCATGGTTTCGCTTATTCTTGTGATTGGGACACAAAAAACATGGATGAATTTATGGCTCTTGAGCGAGGTTTACAAATTGCAAAGGAGAAAGGGTGTCAATTGCTACAAATCCATGGAGACTCCTTTCTCACCATTTCATGTATAAGAAAACTACTTTTGGGGCACCCACCGGATAGAATAATACACATTTGGCACTTAAAGGATATGGTCACAAATATAAGTAACCTTTTAACAATTTTGATTATATAATCCCCATACACATGAAGAGGGAAGAAAATAAGGTGACAGATCAACTCACAAAGTGGGGAATTCAACAACAATGCGAGTGTATCGACGAGCCTTGGATGGAGTTGGTTCAGCACAACGATCTCCAAGAAATCCGACAAATAGTCAAGCAAGAAAAATTTACTACGAAGTCTCATAACCCCGATGGGGGTGTCTACCCATCCTCCATGCTCGGCGATTTAACCGTGATGGGGGTGTTTACCTAGCCTCCACACTCCTACGACTAGAGTAACCGAATTCAGGTAAGTTTTCCCCATTCCGGTGCCACGCAACCCAAAACATGGCCAAACACACGTGCAGTACAACAGGTTGAAGTTTGGTGGTCCTCGAGGTCGAGAAACACTACCCTTGCATGAGAAGCATGTGATAACGAAGAGGGATCATACAGCATGTTATAAGGTAAGGGTGAGGGGGATTAAATGCCCTCACTCACATAACGGAGGAATTGCATGTCACAAGATCTTAAACACGATCATTCCTTCTGTCGACATAGATATGGTGAACCTCAAAAATGGTAGATTGGCTCTCTAGTTCGATCACTCTGATAGACTCGGCTTTATGCTCATTTATGACTTCATCATACGGTTTTGTCTCAAGTTTGTTAAACTTAGATTCGACTGTGACTAATCAGGAGCTTAGTTTTATGCTCAAAAATAAAAGTTCTTAGATTGGCTCAAAACCTGAGTGACCGTGTAGTGCTCGTCTTTCTGAATCTAGTGCACTTTGTTTCACAACAAATGGTCGAAATATGCTCCCGAAAATGAATTATGACTGCTTTGCTAAACACATAAAATTGAAAAAAAAATGACAGTCAGATGCCTAGTCAATAGTATGCACTGCTGACGTGGCATGCTGACTGTGTAGGTCATTTGATTGGCAATTCCTCTGGAAATTGGTAAGTTGCCACTTGGCAGCATGGCACTAGTTCGATTGGAGGGTGATGTGTCGAGTTTTTACTGGTTAATGTTGGAGCCAATCGGGTGAGGACACGTGGTGCAACCAAGGGCCGCCACATGCCCCCCCAAGTTGTATGGTGGTGTAAAAATTATGGGTCTAATTCCGAGCGGAGGCGCCGGGGTTCGATCCTGCAGCCTCCCGCCACACAAAGCAATGGCCTACCGGCACGTCTACACAATGGTCCTTATAATACAATGCAACTCATATATGTTTAAATTATAACTATTGTTACGGCGAGGGAAGGCGAGGGCCAGCCCCCGGTCCATAGAACCATGTGCAATTACCAACAGCGGGAGCTCCGAGCTAATGTGGAGGGTTAACTCTTAAACCATGTTTATTCAACGGTTAATCCATATTAATATGCGCTAATCCGAATGTTAATGAGGATTAACTTGAGTGCGTAATTAGTGTGTTAAGTGTGCTTAATTAGAGTGATAACTACCACTTAAATGTAAATGCGGATTAACTTGGAGGACCTTCGGATTTTGGCAGAACTACCAGTTCTAGTCACAGTTAGCTATTTTATGGCTGTATTTAGTGGAGAAAATTGAAGAGTCCATAACTTTTGCAATTTTCGACCAATTCAGGCGCACAAAGAAGCTAGATGGCCATTTTGAGCCATTATGGACTCATTGGAGCAGGTTATAGGAGCAAATAATCATTATAAACTTGTCAATTTGACAATTTGAGCATAATATAGACGCCCAAACCATGGAAGCTGGACCAAGGAGATGTAGCCCAGGAGGGGTGAACTCCTTCATCAAGTACATGTTTTAATGTTATGTATGGTGATGTTCTGTACTTTATTTGTTTTTGTTCAGCTCTTGTTTTTATGTTAAATTTCTCATTAAATTAACATGAAAAACACACATGAGACTTCATAATTTGCAAGAAAACTTGAACCCTTAAGCACACAAAAGACATTGAATTTATAATCTGAATGAGTAATTAGCACAACAACACTAACATACTCCATTCAGATTAGTGACACCTGGGGCAACGATCCATAGAATTCAAGGTTTAATCTCGTTCTATGGTGTGAGGCTATATAAACATGCAAAGATCTTTATATTCCATTGAAAGTTGGCAAGGTGGTGAAATGTTGTTTGTATGATTCACAGTGAAGAGAAACACATCTGGTCTCTGGAGGCGCCCTTACGGCTCAGGAAGGGTTTCCTCACAACTCTTCCATTTTTTTTGGTAAAGGTTCAGGCATAAACAACCTTCCCTTTCCCCCGTCTTTTCGTGTTAAATGTTATTGTCGTCGAATTTCGTTTAACCTTGTCTTCTAGCAATGGGTTTGTCACCAATGTTTTTGTGTTGTTTTTACACAATACAAGGTCTAGGCTATCCTTTGAACTTGTGGTGGTCTTATCACCACACTCCTTGCAAGCGTCGAAGCCATCAGGAGTGCTTTTAATTGTCTAGTTCTTGTATGTGGGGTTTGGTATTCAAGTTCCCTTTCTATATGGTTTTGAAATTGGGTTTACTGATAAATTCGTCAGTGTTATCTATCTTCCTCCTTAGGGCTCTCGAGTTGTCCATCAAAACCTCCCTTACCACAAATTTTTCCTATCTAATTGTGTTACAGGGTTCTTCATTTATGACGGAGGCAGTAACCCCTCCTATAGGTTCCACAAGTTGGAAGTGTTTTACTGTCTAGGTTTGGCTAGTAATTATTATCCTTATCGTTGCATCCAAGACAACATTTTCTCCTCTAGGTACCAAAATCGAGTAGGGTTTCACCTTTTAGTTTTTGTAGGCAGTTGTTTTCATTGTAGGTACACAATGGCTCTGAGACGTCGACTTCTAGCACAACGAGGTGGTGTATCGACTTTATTTTCCCCAAGGCATGGGTGACTTTTTGTGTGGGAATCTATTGCCAATATTTTTGACGTCATGCCCCTTGAAGTCCGGAAAGAAATATTGAATCTAGAAGCATAGGAATTCGACGACAGAAAATACTTCTCTGACTCAGAGATCACTCGCAGTTTTGTGAAATGGGTACTCGACCCTAGTAAATTTAGGAAAAGAAGAATTCACTTCTTACACTCCATCACTCATCATCGCCAGATGGAGACACTACTCAACAAGGTAATATGAGACAAGCATGTGTAAAACTATAAGCTCTTTACAGGATAGGAAGAAACAAAACGCATACTACGGGATATCAAATACAACCCGATCAATATTATTGTCAGGTTAACCCAAGTGGAGTGTTTTATAGTCTCTGATTCAGACACTGATTCTAATGCTCCAAATGATGAGGAGGAAGTCATCAATGCTTTGTCTCTCAATGTCTTTCCAGCCAACCCAGGATCACCTCGAAACAGTTCTCAAGCTGCGGACTCTCCTAGTTCGCTAATCATCATCCTTGACTAGCTTTGGTTTGCATACTTATATATAGTTATGTGTTTCCTATACAGTTATAGTAATATACTTAGTTCTACGTCTTTGGTTAGTTATTTTGTTTTTGTATACAAGTCTCATGTGGATATCTTGCATATCGAAAATGAAGAAGTTCAATTAACATTGGCCTTAAATGCCATACATTCCAAAAATCACCTTATGACTTCAAAGTTGAATTTTTCCAACTAATTTTTAACATATGTGAATTATGAAAAATGTAATCAATACAAGCCAAAAAAGCTAAAATTTTAGAAAAACTCATTTGCTCACAACGCATGTAATTTTTACAACCACGTTCACACATTGATTTTATTAAAAATAAAATCCAATCTCATGTTGTTAATTTCATATCATATTTATTAATATTGATAATGATATATTAAGCAAAACTAAAACCACGTTCACACATTGATTTTATTTAAAATAAAATCGAATCTCATGTTGTTTATGTCATATCATATTTATTAATATTGATAATGATATATTAAGACAAAGATTTAGATTTGATACCGTAGCTTTGTGTACTGAGATATATTTTCTAGTAACGGGAATCGATCCATTTCCAAGGGGTTCATAATTTGAAAGCCCCACACAAATTGTAATTAATTGTAATTTAAAATTTAAGAACATTACTTCACCTAATTATGAAATAGCATTATCAATAAAAATCGAGCAAAACTAAAAGCCATGTTCGCACATTGATTTTATTAAAAATAAAATCCAATCTCTCATGTGGTTAATGTCATCCCATATTTATTAATATGAGAATGATATACTAAGACAAAAAATTAGATTTGATACCGTAGCTTTGTGTCCTCAAATATATTTTGTAATAATGGGAATCTTTTTCATTTCCAAGGGGTCATAATGCGAAAGCCCCACACAAATTGTAATTTAAAATTTAAGAACATTATTTCACGTAATTATGAAATAGCATTATAGTTTGGGCCATGAACATCTTTTGATACTTTCTAGATTTTATATATTACGAATCATCAGTGATATATTGCTTTCAGGGTACTGGTTCACGAGTAATGTTGGAAGATGTTAAAGTTAAATGGTCATTATGGTTTTTACTTTCCATGTTGGAACAATTTTATCTAAAATAATTAGCAATTCTTCTTGAAGGAGTACTAATAATGTTGTAAAATATTAATATTAATGTTGTAAAATATTTTTGTTTTGTTTTGTGTAGTTAAATTTCTTGAAGCCAAAATTTTGATGGAATAGTTGGTATGTTTTGGATGCAATTTAGTGATGGAAATTAGAGAATTTTATAGATTAAAATTTGATTATAAGATTATATAATGTAAAAGGAATTTCAACCAGATTTTAATGTTGACAATTTAGTGTAATATTTTGATAATGGTAATAATTTGAGGTTATAATTTCTAATAATAATTTAAATAAATATAAAAGTCCAATAATATAATGTAGGTTGAACAAATGTATTATTAATGGGTGTTAATTAGAGTGGTCGGGTGGAACAGTCGTTATTTTCTCCATCTAAGTTCAATTTTTTACTAGGGGCATGTTGAGCTATATTGTCTTGATAAATATTGTTGTAATGGTTTCTTGCTTATGAACATTGTTGTATCTTGTGAACTCTTAAGTGAGTATACTTGTGGGCTAGTTTGGTACCAACAACCTCACTCTAGCCCCCAAGCTGAGAGAGAAGATGATTTCTTTCCTCGAAAAAGAAAAAGAAAAAAAAATTGAACAAATTCCTTATTGTATTGTGCTTGTGTATAGTTGACCATGATTGCCCATGATTGAGTACAATTGAGTATGTTTGTTAATGGTTGGCTATGGTTGGACATGGTTGAAAATGGTAAACCATGTGTGAATGTTATTGATTATACCTAACTATTGTTAACCACATTGACTATAGCTAAACAAAATTTTCTTACTCACTAATTATGCCATATTGAAACATTTACACTACAAGGATAAGACCCTCTAGTGGAGGTTATAACGAAGGTTTTTAGTGTTATAAAATTGGCCCAAATTTTCAAAAAAACATTTGCTAAAACGTCTGTTTTCGGTAACGAAGGTTTTGGCAGAGCTTCTACCGGAATTTTGACACAACTAAAAAAAATTGGGCGGTTATAGGTTATTACGAATGTTTTTTTCATCGGCGCGCTATTTAGGTGTCAACGCACCGGTGCGTTATAGAGTAAACGTCTCAGTGCGTGTCATCTAGACGGTCGGCCTAAGGCGGTCAAAGGTGCATGCACCAAGCCTTAAAGATCTAAAACTGCACCTAGCGCACTCTAGGTGATACAACACACTGCGTTATTCTAATTAGTATTGGGATTTGTGCGGTGCCCATAGGTCGTATCAACTCACCGGTTTGTAGTATTATAGAAACTCACCGTTGTGCAGTATCACACAAACACACCGATTGTTCTAATTCGTATTGGTATTTGTGCAGTGCCCATAGGTCGTACAAACACACCGGTGAGCAGTCTCACATAAACGCACCGATGAGCAGTATCGCACAAACGCACCGAGAGTTATAATTTGTATTGGTATTTTTTCGATGCCCATAGGTCGTAGAAATGCATCGATGCGCCTTATCATACAAATGCACCAATGTACAGTAACTGACACGCACCGATGTTCATTTTGTATTTTTTAGAAACATCGACCTGTGACAGTGCAATTATTATGATTTTTTAAAATTCATTATTTATCAAAAGTCGACACATATCTTATAACAGTATTCATATCAATTAAATTTTTATTAGTGCATTTGAATGTGATGTTTAGATTAATTTGTTATATCATATCATAATTATTGTGAATTTTTTAAATTCATTATTCATCAAAAGACGACACATATCTTATAACAGTATTCATATCAATTAATTTTTTATTAGTGCATTTGAATGTGATGTTTGGATTAATTTGTTATATCATATCATCATATTTCACATCTCTTCATTATAATATTTAATCATCCATAAATTTAATCAATGGTGTTACATTTCACAATGACAATGGAGAACGTAATAGAATAAATTAAAACATATTTTATTATATATATATATATATATATATGAATAAGACTCTCTTTGTCATATAAAATGGGATAGTTATTGGTATCATTTTATCTTTCAATTGGGACACTATGTCCATTACATTAAACAAAATGTCTGATTTCACAGACATATATTTCAAAAAATAAAATGCCTTGCTTTGATATCCAAACATAATGATCATCATTCTTTGCTTGAATTGTTGTCACTGCTCGAGCTACTTCCATAACGGGTTATTTTGAGGAATGTTTTTTTCATGCTATTGATTGTTTTCTTCTTCTTCACCTTCCATCTACAAACATAAAAATAAATTGTAATGATTGTATATACATTGGTGAGAATAATGAAAATTATAATATTAAAAAATATACATCAATGTAAATCAAAAAGAAATGACGAACCATAGCAACAATTGACTCATGAACTATACGCATTCTTTCAAAACCAAATTTCATGCCATCTTTCAAGATTTCATTTGTTGGCGCAATTCCATACTTTGTTTCCTGCAAGTTTTATACCCCATAACAAATCATATATTTAATATAAAAAAAAAAATTGTTCTATTAATTATAGACGGAGCTAAGTAAAACAAGATCGATAGATGCTTACAAATTCTACAATTAATTTCTGATATGCCAACATATACTCACAACCCATATTTAACCCAATGTCAATCAATTCGTCTGATGGTTCTTATTTGTATGTTAGTACCTGTTTGAAGACATTCAATAATGATTATTGTAAAACAACTTAAAATATACAAAAATGAAATCTAGTTAAGTTGTTATAAGGAAGTAACAATTACTCACAAACTTAGATATCAACCCTTTTCTTCCTTGTCGTCCTTTTTTATGTGTTGAATGGGTTCCATTTTCTTTTCTTTTCTGCAAGAAAATACTTGAAAATTAATATTTAATGCTAAATTGTTTATTTATTGTACCTAATGATAAAAAAAATCAATGATTATATATTACATTTGAAGCATGTTTTTGTTGAGATGGCTCCTCCCGCAATGCAATTTTGTCCATTTCTTTAACCATCTCCTTGTACACCTTTTTGGACATTCCTACTGACATATTTCTGATATCAGCTTGTTCATCTTTTGATATTTTCATAATCTTCCTGAAAATGTAACATGACAATAAACTATTTAAATTTTATATTGATATATGAAAAATAAGTATAACAAAAGTGATATCTATAAATAATTCTAGACAAACATGTAAAGGCATATTACTTTTTCATTCCTTATTTTTTGTTGTCGTACGTTTTTTCTATTAAAATTATGACATGTCTCATTGACCAATTCTCTGGAAACTCTTCCTATAGTTTAGATAAAATTTGGTTCTTGGAATCATTGGATTGGTTTTTGTATTGTAAGTGGAAAGAACGTCTATACATTCGTTTCACTAGATCCCTCAAACTTTTGTAAAAGTTTCTTCGTTAACATCCACATTCACTCCAAATGATCTAAGGCAATTCATTTTCATTTGCGTGTTCTATTTTTTTTATTTTCTTAGAACAACATTCATTTTCTGAGTTGTATGACCCTATAGAATATTAAACATATATTAATAGATTGTTTGAAACATGTTATCTAATAATAAGTATATTATTAATGAAAATTCAAAAAAAAATCAAAAAAAAAAAACTCATATTGGATCAATAGTATTTTTTCATTCACCTCATTCATCCTTTTGCAATTTTTCCTTCAAACTTTTATGCTCTTCTGGTCCTAGATCAGAAATAATATTATTGATCTTTGTCATTTTATGGCTCTAAATGATACACAGTAAAAAATACATATCAGTTAAACTTACATATAGTTCAAAAATAATATTTTTTGTAAAGAATTTACAAAGAAATTTCATTTTTTTCTTTTCCTGATGTTTTATCAGTATTTTTGTTACTTGATGTCTTTTCAGCCATGTTTCTTTATCAATATGAAACCTGTACCATATCATTTATTAATATATTTTATAAATAAATCATCAACTTTTATATGTACGCACCGACATCGACGCCTCATGTTCTTATAAACGCACTGCCAAAATAGTATAAAACACCGTACGGTGCTCTATGTTAACAAGGAGCACCGGTGCGTTATATGTTAACCATCGCACCGATTAACACAGACAAAATAATAAAAATCGTCTAGTGTTAGGTTTTGTAGCATATGGTGTTGTGGAGGGGGTAGTGCAGCCTATTCTTATAAACGCCCCGCGCAAACAGGGGACCACCGTACAGTGCTCTATGTCAACAAGGAGACTCGGTGTGTTATATGTTAAACGGTGCACCTATTAACACATAATATATATATATATATATATATATATATATATATATATATATATATATATTATGTGTTAATATAGTAACGTTTAACATATAACGACCGGGGTCTCCCCGAACGCGTGCACCTATTAACACATAATATATATATATAACAAGGAGACTCAATATGCGTTATATGTTGAATCTGGCACCTATTAACACTCTATATATATATATATATATATATATATATATATATATATATATATATATATATATATATATATATATATATATATATATATATATATTGTTTTTTTAAGCACAAGATGCAAGTAGGCGCTATAATGAAATAACGCATCAAAGGTTCTATATTTTACATATGGCTTACGTATTTTAAAAAAACAAAAACTTTTTAACAACGAGATGTGCGTGCGTTGTGATAAGATAGTGCACCGGTGCGCTTGATTACGTAGGGCGCACCAATTAAAAAAATTCAATTTTTTAAAATTCATGCAAGGGTCGACATGGATTGGGATCCGACTATGCAAGTAGTCCCGTGGGATAGATGTCATATATAGGCTCATATATATCAATACAAAACCTATAAATCTAAAATGAAAAGCCCTAATTCTGAAATCACAGAAATAGGAAGAAGCAAGGGTAGAAACAAAAAGAATGAAGCGTTTAGGGTAAAAGGGATTTTTTTTTTTTTTCTTCTGAAAATGAACAGTAACTTTAAATTTTTTACTTACTATGTAAAAAATAATGTAGAAAATGTTAAAAATAATAATAAAATTTAATCACAAGATCGTTTGAAATTCTATGCTACAGGGTTTGAATCACTTGGAATTTTAATTGTCTCAATAGTTATGTTCGAAGGTATTTCGTTGCCCCATAGTGCTCTCGTGCTCTCTTGCTCCAAGTATGTCTCATGCAAATCTCTAGCTAATTTTTTTTGCAAAAATAGTGAAATAATGAAAAGTGTTTAGTATTTAAAGAATTGTTTTATGAAATTAGATTTTCGAAAATATTTTGCCGCCCATTTTTCAATTTACCATTTTTTTTTCACTTTAAAAAAACAAAGTTGCGCTTTTTTATATGTGGTTATTCATCACTGGTGCATCAATTGATAACACCGCACTGGTGCATTATTTACTAACACAGCACCAGTGTGCAGTCACTAAAACGCGCTAGTGCGGTTATCTATACATTAGCACTGATAACAATAAGTCCATTATTAAGGCACCAAAATTTATTATTGATTTTACTCAAATGCAAGGATAAAATATCATAATTATATCGAATGGACAATTCTTCAAAATCTAGCTCGTTCCATAATATTTCTCAAAGTCCATCGCGGATTTCTCCCTATCCATTTCGAGACATAATATTTACTTCAGATTTTATTTATATTTTCATTATCTAATTTAATCTATGTTTTTTATTCATGTTAATCAGCTTAATAAAATTTATAATGTATACAAATTTGCAGGTTCATGCATATTCAGAATCGAGTTCAAATGCACAAAATATTCAAACAGCTCCAAAATGTCGGCAGCTCTTATCAGGAACAGCATACCACAAGGCGCATTTGGTAGATGAAAATCGGCAATCACTTCACTCTGCCAATTGTAAAAATATTGCATCTTCTAGCCACAAACCGGGGACAATGATGGTAATAATAATTTTTTGGTATATTAATGTAATTATTTCAACGTTAAACCAATTGATCATGCATTGTCAACGTTCTTACTAATTGATATCATAGATTTTCTACTAATCATGTTCAAATATATGTTTTAAAATTATTAGGATTCTAGTGATGATGAGCGACCTACCTACCATCTTCCGTTGCACCCCACGACAATTTTAAATCGAGAGAAGGTTGAATTAAGAGAAAAAATCAGAGAGGAATGATACCAAGAATGGTTGAATCAACCACCGATTCAATTCCCACTACATCCAAATTCACCAATTAAGAATGACTACAACAATAGTAGTTCTTCACAAGTTGGCAATGGAGGCAATCAAATAGAGGTTTGTATGGATGATTACTTAAGGGATACGATTGCCATGGAGACAATTTTGTTAGATGCATTCCAAAACGATGATCAGCTAGGGGATGATGCTCACATCGCTGACATATTTTTCGAACGCCTTAAATTTGCTTCCACCACCCCTCTGTTTGGACCTGGCAGTCTGTCAAAGTTTACCTATTTGGGGACAACGATGTTACTGTACAACTTGAAAGCAAAGTTTGACTTGTCGAATGCATGTTTCTCGGAAATTTTGAGGTAAGTTACCATAAATTCCTCCCTTATATAATTTTGAGAAATATAATCACACAATGAACATTACAAATGGCCAATTTTATGAACGTTAATAATTATATCGGCATTAATGTACATTTAATATTTTCCATTATCACCAACTGTAGGTTATTCAAAGATAAGGTTCTTCCGAGTGATGATGTCTTGACCGGTAGCTGCGAAGAGGCAAAGAAATTTCTGAAAATGTTGGGTGTTGAGTACATATTGTATCATGTGTGACCAAATGATTGTATTCTATATAGAGGAGAATATGCATACAAAGAGATATGTCTGAAATGTGGGCATGAAAAGTATGATAAATAAAAAAATAAGGGTAAATCATGCGTTCCTCCTTTTAATATATTGAGGCACATGCCTATAATCCCAAGGATTCAAAGGCTCTTTCATTGCAAAGAATTAGCTATGTTGCAGGGATGGCATGCCTCACACAAAAGTGATTTAGGAGTTATGTGAATCCCAACTTATTCAATAACCATGAAGCATATAGAGGATACATGGCCCAAAAAATTCAAGGATGAAGTACGAAGTCTACGACTCAGCATAGCCATGGATTACAATTACAATTACAATTTTACAATTTCGCATACAATTACAATTACAATTTTAGAATTTTACATACAATTACAATTACAATTACAATCATTTCACATTAATATAATTAAAATTTTACAAATATTTTACATACAATTACAATTACAATTTTACAATTTCATATACAATTACAATTAAAATTACAATCACAATTTTAGAATTTTACATACAATTGCAATTACAATTTTACGTAAAATTTACAATTGCAATTACAATTTTACATATACACCATTACAATTACAATTTTAGAATTTTACATACAACTGCAAATTTACAATTACAATCATTTCACATTAATACAATTAAAATTTTACAAATATTTTACATACAATTACAATTACAATTACAATTTTACAATTTCACATATAATTACAATTACAATATTTGCAATCATAGTTTTAGAATTTTACATACAATTACAATTGCAAATGCAATTTTACAATTACAATCATTTCACGTGAATACAATTAAAATTTTACAAATATTTTACATACAATTACAATTACAATTACAATTAAAATTAAAATTACAATTTTATAATTTTACATACAATTACAATTACAATTACAATTTTACAATTTTACATATATACAATTACAATTAAATATTACAATTAAAATTAAAATTTTACAAATATTTTACATGCAATCACAATTACAATTTTACATACAATTAAAATTAAAATTACAATTACAATCACGACTTAATATTTAATAAACATCATGATTTGATATTAAAAATAAACATCATGATCATGATAACCATCGTACAAACATCAAAACATTCAAATTCGCTAACATCATCTAATCATCGTGATCGTGATCATCTAACAAAACACAAGCCTTGTATAACATCATCACAATACAAACATCAAATATACATCTCATGTCAAATAACTGCTATCACATACACATCTATCTACAAGTTGCACATTAAATGAACATATCTAATATGACCTAACAATGTACACATCATCATGATCACCAACATGTAAATTAAATACAACTGCAACATGAACATAAAATACATGGACAATATATATATATATATATATATATATATATATATAATGTCAAAAATATACAACTATAATATAAATGTCAAATATCAGCTAGTGGTACATCATCAATAGTAGTATTAGTCGAGGCCTGCTCAGTAAATGGTGCAGCCTCGAAAAGCTTAGATAGATGTCGATCATCACGTGCCTACTGATATGGTGGTGCCTCATGTTGATCAGGATCAACTGTCGGTTGCTCATGATGACTTGACATGGATGGTCCAGCTTGTTCGTGATCATGAGTACTGTTGGTTGCTGCATGATACTGATCATAATGACTTGGCATGGATGGTCCAGCCTGCTCATGATCATGATTGTTGGTCGATGATGCAGGTTTCTCATTTGCGGCGCGAGGTGAACGATGATCACTCCCCTGATCTTGATCATCAAATGATGTGTCGCTACTCGATTTTCGATGTACTGCGTCTCAACCACACCTACGTCGAAGGGCCCTCCTCAACCGCGTCACTCAACTGGTAACTCCTACGACATGCCGCATCAGGGTCAACATGTCATGTGGCATGCCTCTCCACATCTCTACCAGCCTAGTTGCTAACATGGAAAATCATACAAGCAGAAGATGACATTATTTAAAAATCTCTAAGGTCTAAGGAAAAATTAAATTTGAACAAGTCATAAATTATTTTGCGCGCATTATCCTTCGTGAAGAGCGTCTTTACGTGCCTTATGACCCGAAATGTGCACAATCTTGGGAGTGGCGAAATGTCACTTTCCGGGACTACACAAAGCATACTCCAAGATAGTGATTCCTCACTTGAAGCCGCTTAAGGAACAACCATCAAAGCCTCCTTAAACATCAAGTGAGAACACAATGGAATATTTGTAGCACACAAAGGAATCATCCCCCTCTCTTGAGTCACCATCCACAATGTACCAAGAGAGGGAAGGAGGATTTGAATTCCCATATATAAGGCCACCATGAGATGAAGAATGGGTGAGCACATTTTATGCTGGCCAGAATTTCCCAAGAAATACCAGCAGTGTGTGATCCAGAGCTGAAGATAGAGGGGACTCAATTGTTGTCCATCCAACAAGTTCAGTCCACCATAGTAGAGAGAGGGAGACTTTGCACCAAGGCAAGCATGGGAGTAAAAACAACCTTGCATCGAAACTTAGAACCCATGTTCTGGGGGCCCTTTGGCAAGAGGGTTAAAGTTTCATACTTATTTCCTACCATTGCTCAATAAGAGGGGCCGACAGCCACCGTTTGGATTATTGCTTTCGTTTGACTCTATTCAGATATTTTGTTTATTTTTTTAGTTTTAGTTTAGTTTTAGTTTATATATGCATGCTATTTCTCTATCTAGTATGTTTTATGATTCTAGCTTGTTCCACTAACTTGCTTGACTCCACTTCTTTTTCTGCCTGTTACCAATAACTTAAGTAGGTAAACCACACACCTTAAGTTGGTGTGATTTCGTACATATGTGTACCAAACACACTCAAACAGGATTGTTGACTCCACTAACGTTTATTACCAAGTTTATGTGGTTGTGCCTTTTTTGCAAAGACCTTCGTCTGTGCTATGGAGTGGAGCTGAATTTCCCCTGATTTCTCTTGCAATCCCTAGTTCATCCCAAGTGACAAACTGAAACAGAATAGCTCCAAAAAATTACTTCTGCAAGACTTTGTGCGCTTTTTCTTCCCACAGAAGTGCCTAGGGCGGGCGTTCAGAGTTGACCCGCACGCAGACATCGCGCATATTTCAGCCTTTTACACGCAAAAGGCAGAAAGAGAAAATTCTCCCTTATTTCTATCTTTTCCTGCTTTTAAAGTGCTTGGCAACCCCTAATACACCTTCCAGCACTGGTTGTGGTACCCCGCAGCTTGCTAAAGTTCACTCTTAGCTGCTTTTTGTAGGCTTAGTGTCAGTTTTATTTCAATTTTATTTTTTCAAAGTTCATGCGTAGTTTAAGTAGGGGGGAAAATAACTTGCATTCCGAAAAAAAATTATGTTTTGCAAATTTTGGTACCAACAAACCTAGATAACTAGACAAATTAAGTGGCCCAAGACCATGCATACGTAGCTAGTTTCTTTTTTCTAGTGTAAAAGTTATTAGTTTAGTTCAATTTTTTGCACTAGGAAATTCGGGACTAGAATCGAATTGTTGATAGAAGAGAAAGTAATCTCTGCTACCTTTGCACCCTTCGGTGATCCTAGGTAAGGATATGAATGCTCCCTATTCACAACTCGCCATCTCCCCATAGTTCATCACATAGATTAACTAGGAAAAATAGAAATCGGCCCATATCTACATATATTTTTCATTTGAGCAAGGAACAATACAACATAGTTTAAATAGGGGATTTTGAAAAGGATCATCGAATATCCACACGTTCAAACTATGTGCTTGTCCACTTTTTTCTCACACACATCCACCCACTAAGCAAAGCAAAGACACCTAAAACTAACTTAACCAAACTCACTAAATTCTCCCCACTGGGGCCACAAAAGAATTTATAGATCAAGGGGGTAGGCATCCAATAAGCCACCTTGATCATTCTTCATCTTGAAACATAGAAGTTGACTATTTAGGGAGCTTCAAATCCACTTATCATCCCATGGAAAAGAAAACCTGAGCGCGGTAGACACCCGATTCAGAGGAGGTTAGGCTTAGGCGCAGTGCATGCGGTATCAGTTGGGGCTACTTGACCTGGCTGATACTCAGTATTGTTAGCTGACTTACCAATAATCCCAAGACTCGAATGATCACGTGGGATAGTGGTACTTAGTGACCAAAACTAGGGCATCCTTTCTCTATAGGTGACAGTGGAGGTAAGCGCCAGACCCTCTACCCTTACCTTGGTGAATTTTCTTCGGTTGAATGGCGGCATCGCCAGCTCTTACGAGATGTTGTTCCAGCACTCGCAAGATATCTTCTCATTGCCCAGTTAGATTTGAGTGTGTGAGGACGAATAGGTCTTCTAGGAATTTGAGTATCATACGCAAGCAAACAAAAACCACTTTTTTGATTGCTTGATCACATAGATTAATTTAAAGGGAAAATTTATTTTATTTTCACTTTGTTTTATGTATGTGACCATAATTTTTCTTTGATCATAGACTCTATCCTCACAAATTTTTCCAAAACCAAACCTAGTCGACACCAGAACGGACCCAACGGGACCTCGTTGATCTAGGCATCTTTTGCGCCTCCCCCCATTACCGGGAGGGGTTCCAGGTTTTTCGTTGTTTACGCATCAAAGATGGAACGTTGCCACCATTATTGGTTCGTCCTTTATTGGGGCATCCTTAGTTGGGAACCTTAGTCGGTCTCCCAACACCAAACCACACACCACTCCTCCCACGACCCCTAGGGGGCAGAGGAGTGCATCCCATTTGGGAAGCCAGTCGAATACACAGCAAGGTGCGTCACAGAACAACCCTCTTCCTAACCAAAACTTTGTGTTTTCGCACATTGCAATGGTGTCAACCTCCCAGTCACCTTTCTTAGCTTCATTGAATCTGCCCGATTTAACCAAGCTGACGAATAACCCCATCGCACACAGTCCTACATGGCCTTCCATGCCCACGAAGTTCCCTTCGGATATTCCAAATTTCAAAGGAAAGCAACAATATGTAGAAATTTGAATAATAGATGAGTTATTCATCGAGATTATCCTGATTACACACTATTTGAGCTTCATGCATAATACATAACCTCTTCTACCATTGATCATCAATTTGCGGAATTAGAAGCAATCGCATGCGCACATTGAAACATTAATCAATCACACATATCAACACAGTATGTAATGGGGAAAGCTTACAGCTGAAAACCCCCAACTATCTGTATATTATAATGATAGAGAACATGTAACAATCATAGTAAAAACTCCTCACAAGCTCTCAGCACTATCTCCAATTGTTACACACTACACAAGCTCAGATATGAACAAGTCACAAGTTCAAATCTCCTCCACCTGTTAGCCTGCCTCTACTGCGCAATCCAAGATGGTTAATTGTGAGATCCAAGTTTGAGTCCCCTTGTCTTGTACTGCACAATCCTCATTGGCAATCTCAATCAATGTGTGTGCAAATCTCATGCACAGCTATAGTCACAACCGATAGTAGACTCACCCTTTCACCCACCTCTAACACTGGTCTCCACTGAACTGTCCATGCACTGCAGTTAACTGATGTATTCTTTAGTTGATTTATGAGTTAATAATTAGTGAATTAATTAATAATTAATTCACACCACTCATCACTAGTGTATTTATCATTTAGACTAAATACAACTAGTTCAACTAAGTTAAACCGAACACAACTCCATCAACTGTCTCATCAACTCCACCAAACTCTGCCACATGAGTTCCAACTGAAGTCAACCATGCAATAGCTCAACTAAACCCTAGGAATAGTGTAATTCCTTCTGTTAGCTGCATGTGCCACATCCGTAGCTCAAACCAAAGTGCTCCAAGAGGATAAGATAATGTTTATAGTCCAAATATTATTAAGAGCTAATAATATTCGACTGATCTATTTTTAGACTGGCAGTCTAAAAATAGACTCCGCCCAGTATGTCTAAAAATAGAGGTCCATCTATTTTTACCAACTTTACCAACCATCCACAAATAGCATCCTGCAACTCATAGACCATGATCCATATGTCTAAAAATAGACATAGTCTAAAAATAGACTTTGCGCCAAAAATAGCTTGCGGGCCCACTTAGTGAAGGCGACTTCTTTTCACTAAGATCCATCATCTTGTTGCATTCTCAAATAAGATCTGTGTAATCATGTCATGACCTTTCACCTGTGGTGCTCGTTGAACAATATCATTGACGACACTATTTGATTGAGACTATTTCAACGCACTCTGATAGGAGTAGCTGCAAAATGGTACGTGGAGCAACCCTCAGCTTCACATGGAACCTTTGGCGCCCTCGTCACCGCATTCCTAACATATTTTCAGCTACCCATTCACCATGATTCTGAAATGGAATTACTGACACATTTCAGACAAACCCCCGTCATCCATATCTCAGACCATCTCCACGAATGGAGGCAACATCGTATTTTATGTAAAGAAAAACTCAACGACCGGGTCCTTTTAGATTTGTTCCTGAAAACTCTCACAGCAAAGATTTCAAAGGATGTGGCACAACAAAGGCCCACATCCGAAGAGGACACCATCATCAAAGCCCAGTAGCTTGAGCTGATTTATACACAGTCAGGATACATTTACAATATCCTGCCTAGCGCCCCGCGCCTGCAAACTTATCAAGAATTACCAGGTGCGTCAAAATCTGCAAACGAACTAATTGGGTCATTTACCTAAGGTTACCTAGGCAACAGCATTCAAAACCCCAGTTATATGTATAGTTCTACCCAGAACATACCTCAACCCGGTTTTCAAAGTCATCATATGCCTCAGCAAAATTTGACCAATAGGGTGCCAGCGTATCACCAAGGAGGACCTTATCCTTCAGCTCAGGGGACCCAGTACGCAGAAAGAAACACTAATGGAAGACCTCCCCTCCAATATCTAGGTGCAAACCAGGGACCTCGATATGCTCAATCCCCAGCACAAGACCCGCCTATGCAGACCAATGCACAGGTGAACTTTGTGCAGCCATCCCAAAACCAACCACACCAATATAACCAGGAGAACTACCCTCCTAACATGTTGAAGAAAAAAGCAAAAAAAAATCCAAAAGGTAACCCTGGATAGGGGGACAACAACCAGCAATGCCCTTCGCGATCCTAGGATAGAGGCAAATCCAACCGGAATCAGAGCCAGGAGCCAAGCAATGCCCAATGGCAAAGCAAAAGGCCACCTCTCCGAACAAACCATTCTTGTTCGATATGTGGTGAGTACGGCCATTATACTCACCATTGTCCCAATCTCCCTGAGCTGAAGAAGATACAGAATAACCGAGGGCAAGGAGGATCTTCCCAGCAACCAGTTGTGATGTAGGAACCTTTCCCCCATCAAGGGACGGTAAGCACTCAACAGAAAAATACAGACGACTCTGGGAAAAGCAGCAATGAAATCTACATGATTGGCGAAGAGATGTTTTTCCAAACACAGAATCACAATTACGACACCCCACCTGACACTAATGTGTCAGGGGCAAGTACCAGTGCACTGATTGCATCTTTTTCCATTTCAAAGATGCCTACAGAACCATTGCCAAAAATGGCGAAGGGACCCAATAGGCGAGTAGGAAACTACTCCAAAGAGGCCCATAATTATAGCATCGTGATCGATTTAGCACAATCTCCTGCTACTATATCAGCTTTGGAAGTATTGCAATCATGCCTAAAACAACGAAAATCCCTACTTTCCGCGTTAGGCGCTATCGACCCTGTCGATACACTCCTAATGGCTTTTGACTTAGAAAAATCCAACCCCAGGCTTCCTTCCATGGTCGCCTTCCAGATACCAGTGTCAGTCCATAATATCACAATTCACCGATGTGTCATAGACGAGGGTGCATCCACGTGCATCATGTCCAAAATTTTTTGGCATAAGTTAGGGTCTCCTGAACTAAAACCCTCAGTCATCATGCTTAGAGCATACGATGGTCGTCCATCAACCCCCGTCGGCCTCTACCAAAATGTCCCGGTTTTCTTAGCCAGAAAGATAGTCCACATACACATTGAAGTCTTGGATGCTCACTTGGACTACAATATACTCCTTGGGTGGAGTTATATGTACGCCATGTCAGTCGTAGCCTCCTTCGTCTTCTGCATTATGACGTTCCCCCATGAGGACCGCATCATTACTGTAGATCAATTGACGCATAGAAAGAAACGACCCCTGAAAAATGCTGATGTAATTCTACCCTATGTAGATACATCCTTAGATGCTCTCTCACGGTAACAAGAATATGGCCCCGGCCAATTCAAACCGTCATCCATTCTAGGGTCGTTCCTCGAAGATCCTCCTATTATCTCTGATTCATCACTCGATCTCATAGGGACTCTGGTGTGCATGATGTCTACATCAAGCACCGAAGCTAGTCAAGACATAGACACAAGCAGTAATGGCATCGAGTCATTGGCCACGGCAGCCTCTCTAGCCTACGCCGCCTCCCAAACCCCTTTCCTCTACCCCCTAGCCGATTTCATCTCCCAGCAGGTTTTGGAAACACTGGTATTACCAAACATAACATTGGAAATACCAGTTTGGTACCTCGTTCCCCCTGCGGGAACAGGAGCCACCCACATCACTGCCACGGGGTTGAAGCCCCTCAGTCCTGAGGAGCCCCCACCCATCCAAGAAACGGTCGAAACCATCCCCGCAAAGGAAATTTCCATTTCAAAACCAATGATCACGGCTAAGAAAACTAAGAAAGAGGAAATAACATGGTAACCCCCGCCATACAACGAGAATCACCAGTTTGCGCCATATGCGACGTAATAGGTCATGCTGCCCATATATGTCCGAAGCTGGACGAATTAAAACCACTCCTCGGCTCTGAGACAAACATCGCGACATCACATTCCCGTGAAAAGGAACCTACCATCAAAGGTAAAGGCAAAGCATTGCGTACCAATCACGCATAAGCTCTCTGCAGAAACTACGGGCATTATACCCATCATTTCCCAAAGATCCCACGATATAGGGATGCCTTACACGCCATTGAGCAGTCCTATCGAGAGGATCCCCCCACCCAATCTGTCGGGGATGAACCTTGTATCATCCTGTACCTATAGGAAGAACGACGATCACCTAAAATGCTCCCTGCCAGACCCCCTCCCCCAATCGAAAGGTGTGTACTTTGCGATGAACTTGATCATTTCATCATTCACTGCCCATCTTTGGAAATGTTCCAACACTGGTATCTAGCGCATATAGTATATCACGCCAACATGGACGTCCCATATTCATGTAAGATATGCAATGACAACCACCCAGTACGTCTTTGTCACTACATACCGAGTTTTTCACGCAGCACTAGCCTATATGCAAGCAACCATAGTCCGCCTCTCCTGTGAAGATGGCACAGACTCGAAATCCATGAACGGTTCGATAACCCAAGAGGATGTGACGGACAGATCCATCCTATTCTTGTCAACCGAGAGGCGGCCAATCAGGGATATTCTGCCCCCACCAAATGTCGACGACACGACACACCATATACAATTCATATCATCGTGTATCGAAACCATGAATTGATTTGTATTCTCATCTACCATAGGTGTCGAGTCAGCTACAACTACGAGAGTATATGTACCTATGACAGTGCAGACCCAATCTATCTGCACTATGTCGATCATGTATGGTTCCACCATATAAACAATGGAATCCTTCTCGTGTCTCTCAACTAGCTCTGTGTGGATTAACCCCATTCATCATAACCTTACTGAGGAAAAATCCCCCTTTGGGTCCTTGTTTCATTCAGATGAAGATATCCTAGAGGCTATGACAGAGCCAGACTATCCATGGGATGCAATGCATCATCGTTCGCCTTTTCTCCCCAAGCACGCGTTCAGTCCTAACAAGACAAAAGAACAAGATATCTACGCGATTGAATCGAAATATTTTCTTCCATCAGGAAAATTCGATTGGCTCAAAAACCCCATCCCAGCGCCCGATGCATTTGAGGAAGGAAATATGTCAAACACCTCACCTACCATTAAGGTGAAAATATCCCAAAATCCTACAAAGGTCGAAGAAATATCACTAGGGGCAGCATGCTCTCCAGAGGAAATAACCTCTTATACCCAATTAATACAAGAGTATCGAGATATCTTCGCGTGGGACTACTTAGAAATGCATGGGCTTAGTCTTACTATTGTAGAGCACCATATTGACAATTGACCTAACGTACCCCCCGTGTGCCAGAAACAATGTCAACTGCACCCATCTAAGGAAGAAGCAATAAAATGAGAAATCGACAAGCTTCACAAACTCGGGTTTATCTACCCCATCGCCTATACATCTTGGGTTTCCAACCCTCTTCCCGTCATGAAAAAACAGGTCACTATACGTGTTTGCATCGATTTTTGGGATTTGAAAAAATCTTGTCCTAAAGACAATTATCCCACCCCATTCATCGACCAGGTCATCAATGCTTGCATAGGACATGAGGCTCTATCCTTCATGGATGGGTTCTCTGGGTACAATCAAATCCAAATCCGCCATACCGACCAGTACAAAACTGCTTCACCACCCCCTAGGGCACATTCGTATACAAGATAATCCCATTTGGCCTAAAAAACGTTGGAGCCACCTTCCAAATAGCCATGAATTATATATTTCATGACTTGGCACACGTCATCCTCGCCTACTTGGACGACCTGACCATCCGCTCCAAGAATTGCTCAAACCATCTCGAGGATCTGTGATTGGCATCCACACGATGCTTTCAATACAACCTACGCTTGAACCCCCGCAAGTGTGTCTTTTGCATCAGCGTAGGAAGAATCTTAAGTTTTATTATCTCCCAACAATGGATTTGTGTGGACCCCCTCAAGGTCTAATACATCAAAGAGGTACCACCACCTCGAACCCTCAAATAACTGCAAAGCTTGCAAGGGAAGGCCAATTTTCTGAGACGGTTTGTCCTATATTAGGCCACCTACGCTCAAGGGTTCTTGCGCCTCCTTCGCCAGGACATCCCATTTAAATGGGATGAATACTCCTAGCAAGCGTTCGATGCGGTGAAAGAAACATTATCTTCAGTGCCGCTCATCAGTACCCCAAACTATAACAAAGATTATATCTTGTATCTATCAGCGTCTAACTCCACATTAGTCAGAGTTTTGATCTAGGAAGTCCCAGATGGGAAGGATCACGTAATCTACTATGTCAACAAAACCTTATCGGGCCCAGCATTAAGATATGAGGCTGAAGAAAAGACTGCACTAGAATTAATTTATGCAGTCGAGAAACTTCGCCACTACATGATCTTAAGAACCACTACGGTCATTGCAGATATTAATCCCATCAAATACTTTCTCACACGCCACCTAATGAACCATAAGTATTCCCGTTGGCTTGTCATTCTTCAAGAATATGACTTACATTTTCACTCCCCTAAAAGCAAGAAGGCACTTACCTTAGTATATTTCATTACAGACCTCCCATGAGATACCAAGGGATCACCAGTGAATGATTCACTACCAGATTAACATCTCTTCTTCATAGCAACCGACGACCCTTGATACGGAGGCATTCTCCTGTTCCTACGAACCCAAAAGTTCAGACCTCATCTCACTCGAGACGACCGTCAGTGCATACGCCAGCAGGCCCCCCGATATCTCCTCATGGGAGAGGTCTTATATCGACGAGGCATCGACACCATTTTACGGCAATGCCTCACTCATGACCAAGTGGAACAAGCCCTTAATGACTACCACGAAAGCGCTTGCAGTAGCCACCTATCTGGAATGGCCACCGCCCAAAAATTCCTAAGGGCAGGATATTTTTTTCCCTCCCTGTTTTGCGACTAGATTACAGCAGTCGAGATATGTGAACGATGCCAATGCTTTGCCCAAAAATCAAGAGCACCTCCTGCTCCTATGCATCCTATCATTGTCATCGGTCCCTTTTGTAAATGGGAGATTGACTTCATGACTTGAAACCTCGCCCCATCAAACGACCATAAATACATCATCGTGGTTGTCGATTATTTCACCAAGTGGGCTCAGGCCATGCCTACATATGACAACACAGCATAAACCACCACTTGATTTATGTTTAACCATGTATCACCTAGTTCGGCATCCCCAAAGAGCTAATCTTCGACCATGGGAAACACTTCGAGAATGAAGTTTTCGAGGAGTTGTCTCACCACCGCAGATTCACCCATGAATTCACTTCACCATACTACCCTGAGTCCAACGGACAAGTAGAAGCTATAAACAAAGTACTCAAAACTATGTTACAACGCATGGTGAATAACCATAAAACCAACTGGAACCACATGCTCTTTTCTGCCATGTGGGCACACCGCACAGCTGTAAAGACGTCCACTGGTTTCACTACCTTGCACTTGGTATACGGGGTTGAGGTTATGATTCCTATAGAACATGATATCCCAAATTTTCACGCCGCTACTGAACTCCTCAATGATACCCAGCCTATAGAACAACACCTAGTACAACTAGAGCTCGTCGACAAAAGCTGACGACAATCGCTGCAACACAATGAGGCCCAGAAGAAACGGGTAAAAGAATCATTCGATCACCACATCAACCCTCGCTCATTCACCGAGGGAGAACTAGTCCTCCGCTATGATGTTGCAAACGAATCCCTAGGGAAAAGAAATTTGGAAACCTTGTGGAAAGGACCCTACATCATCAAGCATTTCCTCCAACAGGGGGCATACATATTGACAGAACCAGACAGGACATGCCTCAGCAACCCCATAAACGGCCTTTAACTCAAGAAATTCTACCTATAAGGGCCAAAACGGCCCTTCCCTAGAGTGAACGTACACAAACCTAACTACTGAAAATTTTTGACCAAAATACTTATTAAACACACTCAAAGTGCTGCCATGGATCACCGACCTTAACCTTATTTTGGATTTTTTGATGGAGCATCAAGATGGTCTCAAATTTTAGCCGAAACTACCTGGGTCATCTACCACCTTGATCGATCGCCACTCTTCTCAAACGATGTGTGCATCGGTTCAGCAACAAAAAATCAGGTAGAATATGACGTCGTCATCAGACTTATGTGTGATGCCCTCCATCAGGGCATATGCCATATGCATGTCTACCTCGATTCCCAGTTAGTAGTGTCACAGTTAAACCAAACATTTTAGACAAGAGATACACATCTATTTAGAAAATATTTGTGCACAAAAAGATTAAGTAGACAATCTGACTATATTACATTCACACATGTACCAAGGAGTCAAAACCAAGTAGTTGATCGCATAACCAACAATATCCTAAACAGGAATGTATCTCGGATAAACCATCATACATAAAAACCAAAAAATTATATCCATCAGCATAACATCATCCATAAACCGAAACCAGTGACACAACATGTAGAGCTGCAAAAAAATATCTCTTATATATATATATATATATATATATATATATATATATATATATATATATATATATATATATATATATATATATATATATATATCACAATTTATATGTCTGAGTACGAAAATAGTGTCGTTGACCCAACAGCCAGCCCAAAGATACAAAAAAAGTCATCAAAAATAGGGGAAGCATCCTCATAATGGGTGATTTCCCCTTGTACAAGTAAACTCTAGGGCGGTGCCCCCTTAAGAGGGGCACCTAGACCCACAACCGCTCCCAGTGCCACCACTAGAGTTGTCGTCACAATCGAGATTTCCACCCGACGTAAAACAGGATGATAGTCCCTCTTGCGGGCCATCACAGTCTCCAGCCAAACCTCTTTGAGATCATCCATAAAACCCTGAGTAGGCATCCCCTGGGTCAAGCGATCCACTCAACCCTGGGTATCCTCTAGAAATGACACCCGAGCAATCAATTCCGCAATACGAGCCTCCGTCGTATCTACACGTGCCATCATTTCGTCGGCACGAGCTCCCTCGGCCACAGCCTCAGCAGCGACCGAGCTACTGCCCTCTCCTGAAGGGCCAGCACCACCACTATGTCCATCACCAAGTCCTCCAGCAGCATGCCCCTCAATATTGCCCCTAGGCCTCCACAGACGACCGTGGCCGACCAACCGAACCACGGGGCGACACATCACGAGCATGGGACATGCTCGCCTCGTTGAAAATTCGTATATGTATTGTATTATATTTTCTTACAGGGGTCCCTTAGGACATGGTCATTCCTCGAACCGGTGCAGGGTGTTTCCAATTCCAAGCTTCGTGCAGGTCTCTCTCTCTCTACACACGATTTACAGAAAAGAAACTATAATGTATTTTGGCTATATAGTTCTTCCTAGACCTCACACGTTAGGGGGCGATTGTTAACACTGGAAAATCGTACAAGCAGAAGACGACATTATTTAATGTCAAGCCAAAGGATTTACAGGGCTGGAAGACATTACAGAATTTGGAAAGTATTTAAAAATCTCTAACGTCTGAGGAAAAATCAAATTTGAGCAAGTCATAAATGATTTTTAGCACATTATCCTTCGTGAATAGCGCCTTTGCGTGCCTTATGACCCAAAATGCGCGTAATCCTGGGAGTGGCGAAATGTCACTTTCCGGGACCACACAAAGCATACTCCAAGACAGTGATTCCTCACTTGAAGCTGCTTAAGGAAAGCCACCAAAGCCTCCTTAAACATCAGGTGAGCACACAATGGAATATTTGTAGCACACAAAGGAATAATCCCCCTCTCTTGGGTCACCATCCACAATGTACCAAGAGAGGGAATGAGGATTTGAATTCTTCTATATAAGGCCACCATGAGATGAAGAATGGGTGAGCACATTATTATGCTAGCCAGAATTTCCCAAGAAATACTAGAAGTGTGTGATCTGGAGCTAAAGATAGAGGGGACTCAATTGTTGGCCATCCAACAAGTTCAATCCACCATATTAGAGAGAGGGAGACTTTGCTCCAAGGCAAGCTTGGGAGTAAAAACTTCCTTGCATCAGGAGTGAGAACCCATGTTCTAGGGGCCCTTTTGCAAGAGGGTTAAAGTTTCATCCTTATTTCCTACCAGTGCTCAATAAGAGGGGTCGAGAGCCACTGTTTGGATTATTGTTCTCATTTGACTCTATTCAGAGCTTTTTTTATTTGTTTTAGTTTTATTTTAGTTTTAGCTTATATATGCATGTTATTTATCTCTCTAGTATGTTTTATGATTCTAGATTATTCCACTCACTTGCTTGACTCCACTTCTTTTACTGCCTGGTACCAATAACTTAAGTGGGTAAACCACACCCCTTAATTTGGTGTGATTTCGTACATATGTGCACCAAACACACTCAAATATGATTAGCGACTCCACTAACGTTTATTACCAAGTTTATGTGGTTGTGTCTTTTTGGCAGAGACCTCCGTCTGTGCTGTGGAGTGGAGCTGAATTTCCCCTGATTTCTCTTGCAATCCCTAGTTCATCCCAAGTGACAAACTGAAGGAGAAAAGCTCCAAAAAATTACTTCTGCAGAACTTTGTGCGCTTTTTCTTCCCACAGAAGCACTTAGGGTGCGCATTCAGAGCTGACCCGCGTGCGAACATCGCGCCTGTTTCATCCTTTTGCGCGCAAAAGGCAGAAAGAGAAAATTCTCCCTTATTTCTATATTTTCCTACTTTTAAAGAGCTTGGCAGCCCCTAATACACCTGCCAACACTAGTTGTGGTACCCCGCAGCTTGCTAAAGCTCACTCTTAGATACTTTTTGTAGGCTTAGTGTCACTTTTATTTCAAGTTGATTTTTTCAAAGTTCATGCATAGTTTAAGTAGGGGGGGAAAATAACTTGCATTCCGAAAAAAAAAATTATGTTTTGCAAATTTTGTTACCAACACACCTAGATAACTAGCCAAAGTAAGTGGCCCAAGACCACGCATACGTAGCTAGTTTATTTTTTCTAGTGTAAAAGTTATTAGTTTAGTTCAATTTTTTGCACTAGGAATTTCGGGACTAGGATTGAATTGTTGATAGAAGAGCAAGTAATCTCTGCTACCTTTGCCCCCTTTGGTGATCCTAGGTAAGCATATGAATGCTCCCTATTCACAACTCACCATCTCCCTATAGTTCATAACATAGATTAACTAGGAAAAATAGAAAGCGGCCCATATCTACACATAGTTTTCTTTTGAGCAAGGAACAATACAACATAGTTTAAATAGGGGATTTTGAAAAGGATAATCGAATATCCACATGTTCAAACTATATGCTTGTCCACTTTTTTCTCACACACATCCACCCACTAAGCAAAGCAAAGACACCTAAAACTAACTTAACCAAACTCACTAAATTCTCCCCACAGGGGCCATAAAAGAATGTATAGATCAAGGGGGTAGGCATCCAATAAGCCACCTTGATCATTCTTCATCTTGAAACATAGAAGTTGACTATTTAGGGAGCCTTAAATCCACTTGTCAGCCCATGGAAAAGAAAACCCAAGCACGGCAGAGACTCGTTTCAGAGGGGGTTAGGCTTAGGCGTAGTGCGTGCAGTATCAGTTGGGTCTACCTGACCCGGCTGATACTCGGTATTGTTAGCTGACTTACCAAGAATCCCAAGACTCGAATGCTCACGTGGGACAGTGGTACTTAGTGACCAAAACTAGGGCATCCTTTCCCTATAGGTGACAGTGCAGGCAAGCACCAGACCCTCTACCCTTACCTTGGTGGCTTTTCTTCGGCTGAATGGGGGCATCGCCAGCTCTTACAAGATGTTGTTCCATCACTCGCAAGATATCTTCTCAACGCCCAGTTACAGTTGAGTGTGTGAGGACGAATAGGTCTTCTAGGAATTTGAGTATCATACGCAAACAAACAAAAACCACATTTTTGATTGCTTGATCACATAGATTAATTTAAAAGGAAAATTTATTTTATTTTCACTTTGTTTTATGTATGTGACCATAAGTTTGCTTTGATCATAGACTCTATCCTCTCAAATTTTTCCAAAACCAAACCTAGTCGACACCAAAACGGACCCAACGGGACCTCATTGATCTAGGCATCTTTTGGACCTCCCCCCATTATTGGGAGGGATTCCATGTCTTTCATTGTTTACGCGTCAAAGATGGAATTTTTCCACCATTATTGGTTCGTCCTTTATTGGGGCATCCTTAGTTGGGAACCCTAGTCGGTCTCCCAACACCACACCACACACCACTCCTCCCACGACCCATAGGGGGCAGAGGAGTGCGTCCCATTCGGGAAGCTAGCCGAATACACAGTAGGGTACATCACAGAACAACCCTCTTACTAACCAGAACTTTGTGTTTTCGCACATTGCAATGGCGTCAACCTCCCAAACACCTTTCTTAGCTTCATTGAATCTACCCGATTTAACCAAGCTTTTTTGGTTTTTAAAATCATGTGGTGATCATTTTTTAAAGAGCTTCCTGGATTATCCACAGTATTAACCAAGTTGACAAATGACCCCATCGCACACAGTCCTACATGGCCTCCCATGCCCACAAATTTCCCTTTGGATATTCCAAAGTTCGAAGGAAAGCAAGCAGAAGACCCAGGTAATCATGTCATGACCTTTCACCTGTGGTGCTTGTCAAACAATATCAGTGACGACACTATTTTAATGAGACTATTTCAACGCACTCTGATAGGAGTAGTTGCGAAATGGTACGTGGAGAAATCCTCAGCTTCACATGGAACCTTTGGAGCCCTCGTCACCGCGTTCCTGACATATTTTTAGTTACCCATTCACCATGATTCTGAAATGGAATTACTGACACATTTCAGAAAAACCCTCGTCATCCAGATCTCGGACCATCTTCACGAATGGAGGTGGCGTCGTATTTTATGTAAAGCAAAACTCGACGACCGGGTCCTTTTAGATTTGTTCCTGAAAACTCGCACAACAGAGATTTCAAAGGATGTGGCGCAAAAAAGGCCCACATCCGAAGAGGACGCCATCAGCAAAGCCCAGTAGCTTGAGCTGATTTATACGCAGTTAGGATACATTTACAATATCTAACCTAACACCCCGCGCTTGCAAACTTATCAAGAATTACCAGGTGCTTCAAACTCTGCAAACGAACTAATTGGGTCATTAACCCAAGGTTACCTAGGCAACAGCAGTCAAAACCCCGATTATATGTACAGTTCTACCCAGAACATACCTCAACCTGGTTTTCAAAGTCATCATATGCCTCAGCAAAATTTGACAAATAGGGTGCCAGCGTATCACCAAGGAGGACCTTATCCTTATTCTCAGGGGACCCAGTACATAGAAAGAAACATTGATGGAAGACCTCCCCTCCAATATCCAGGTGCAAACTAGGGACCGCGTTATGCTCAATCCCCAGCACAAGACCCGCCTATGCAGACCAATGCACATGTGAACTTTGGGTAGTCGTGCCAAAACCAACCAC
The DNA here is from genome assembly GCA_034641835.2 of Pinus albicaulis. NCBI lineage: Eukaryota > Viridiplantae > Streptophyta > Pinopsida > Pinales > Pinaceae > Pinus > Pinus albicaulis. The sequence goes on along the minus strand of CM076583.1, from coordinate 1,232,882,605 downwards.
ACCAATATAACCAGGAGAACTACCCTCCTAACGTGGTGAATAAAAAAGAAAAAAACAAGCCAAAGGGTAACCCTGGATAGGGGGACAACAACCAGCAATGCCCTCCGTGATCCCAAGATGGAGGCAACTCCAACCGGAATCAAAGCTGGGAGCCAAGCAATGCCCAGCGGCAAAGCAAATGGCCACCTCTCCGAACAAACCATTCTTGTTCGATATGTGGTCAGTACATCCATTATACTCACCATTGTCCAAATCTCCCTGAGCTGAAGAAGCTACAGAATAACCGAGGGCAAGGAGGATCTTCCCAGCAACCAACTGCAATGCAGGAACCTTTCCCTCATCAAGGGATGATAAGCACTCAACAGCAATATACAGACGACTCCGGGAAAGGAGCCATGAAATCTAAATGACTGGCAAAGAGATGTTTTTCCAAACACGGAATCACAATTACGACACACCACCTGACACTAATGTGTCAGGGGCAAGTACCAGTGCACCGATTTCACCTTTTACCATTTCAAAGATGCCTACAGAACCATTTCTAAAAATGGCGAAGGGACCCAATAGGCGAGTAGGAAACTACTCCAAAGCGGCCCATAATTATAGCATCGTGGATGATTTAGCATAATCTCCTGCTACTATATCAGCTTTGGAAGTATTGCAGTCATGCCTAAAAGAACGAAAAGCCCTACTTTTCGCATTAGGCACTATCGACCCTGCCGATACACTCCTAATGGCTTTTGACTTAAAAAAATCCACCCCCGGGCTTCCTTCCATGGTCGCCTTCCAGATACCAGTGTCAATCCATAATATCACAATTCACCGATGTGTCATAGACGAGAGTGCATCCACATGCATCATGTCCAAAAATGTTTGGCAGAAGTTAGGGTCTCCCAAACTAAAACCCTCAGTCATCATGCTTAGAGCATACGACGGTCGTCCATCAACCCGTCAAGTTCTCTACTGTGGTCATTCTGTTTACTTAGGCTGTAAGATAGTCCACATAGACATTGAAGTCTTCGGGACGCTCACTGGACTACACAGTACTCCTTGGTGGAGTTACATGTACGCTCATGTCGGGCCCATAGCCTCCTCTTTCTTTTGCATTGGTACGTTCTAAGTGAATACTGCATCATTACCGTAGAACAACTAACACACGAAAGAAATGACCCCCAACAAACATTAACACTAACAATTCATCCTATAGATACAATCTCGCATGCTCTCTCACGTTAAACGAGAGTCTTCCCCGGCTAATTCAAACCGTCGTACGCACTCTGGGGTCGTTCCTCGAGAGATCCTCCCATTATCTATGAGTCATCACCGATCTCACGGGACTACGGTGTACGCATCCACATCAAGCGCGAAATAGTCGGGACATAGACACAAGCGATGTGGCAGGTCATCGGCCACGGCGGCCTCTCTGGCCTACGCTGCCTCCCAAACCCTTTCCTCTGCCCCTAGCTAGTTTCATCTCCCAGTTTTAGCGGCTCTTGGTATTACCAAACATAACATTGGAATACGAGTTTTCTCCCTCATTCCCCCGTGGGAACGGGGGCCACCCACATCACTACCATAGGGTTGAAGCCCCTCGGTCTGAGAGCCCCACCCATCCGAGAAACGGTCGAAACCATCCCTACGAAAAAAAAATTTACATTTCAAAACTAGTGATCATGGCTAAGAAAAGCGAGAAAGAGGAGGAAGAACATGGTGACCCCCGCCATACGATGGGAATCACCCGATTTGCACCATATGTGACGTAATAAGTCACCCTACCCATATATGTCTAAAAATTTGGATGAATTAAAACCATTTGCTCGGATTTGAGACGGACATCGCGACGTCACATTCCCATAAAAAGGAACCTACCACCAAAGATAAAGGCAAAGCATTGTGTACGAATCACGCATGCACTCTCTGCGGCAACTACGGGCATTATACCTATCATTTCCCGAGATCCCGCGATATAGGGACACCTTACATGCCATTGAAAGCGATTTATCAGAGAATCCCCCCACACTATCTATCGAGGATGAACCTCGTATATCTTGTACGATAGGAAGAACGAAATCACACAAAAGGCTCCTGCCAGGACCCCCTCCCCCAATCGAAAGGTGTGTACTTTGCGATGAACTTGATCATTTCATCATTGACTTCCTAGCTTTGGAAATGTTCCAACATTGGTATCAACCCATATGTTATACATACCGCTTTTGACAGGATGTCCCATATTCATGTTAGATATGCATTAATGACCACTCGGTACGTCGTTGTCACTGTCTGCATTTTCACGCGGCACTAGCACATGCGACGTATAGTCCGCCTCTCCCGAGAAGATGGCAGGACTCACGAATCCATGAACGGTTCGACAACCCGAGGATGTGACGGATAGATCCATCCTATTCTTGTCGGCCAAGGCGTCTGATCGGTGCTTACAAATGCGACGACATGACACACCATATAAAATTCATATCATCGTGTATAGAAACCATGACTCAATTTTTCTTCTCATCTACCATGGGTGTCGAGTCAGTGCAACTACGAGAGTACATGTACATGACGGTGCGGACCCCGATCTATATGCACTCCATTGGCCGAGTGTACGGTTCCACCACATAAATGATGGAATCCTTCTCGTGTCTCTCTACTAGCCTAGTGTGGATTAACCCCATTCATCGTAACCTTATGCATGAAAAAATCCCCTTTGGTTCCTTGTTTCCTTCGGATGAAGATATTATAGAGACTATGACGAACGGGCTTATCCATGGGATGCGATGCATCACCATTCACATTTTCTCCCCAAGCACACGTTCGGTCCTATGAAGACAAAAGAGCAAAAGTCTACGCAATTGAATCGAAATGTTTCTTCCATGGGAAAAGTCGATTGGTTGAAAAACCCCATCCCGGCGCGATGCATTTGAGGAAGGAAACATGTCAAACACCTCACCTACCATTAAGGTGAACATATCCCAAATCTTGCAAATGTCGAAGAAATATCACTCGGTGACATGCTCTCCAAAGGAAATAACCTCTTATACCCAGAATTGCTACGAGAGTATCGAGATATCTTCATGTGGGACTACTCGAAATGCACAGGCTTAATTACCATATCGTATAGAACCATATTGACAATTGGCATGGCCGTACCCCTAGTGCGCCATAAACAACGTCAATTGCACCCATCAAGAGACGGAAAGCGATAAAATGAGAAATCGGCAAACTTCACAAACCTGATTTTATCTACCCCATCGCTTTATCGATCTTGGGTTTCCAACCCTCTTCACGTCATGAAAAAATAGGTCACTATACACGTTTGCATCGATTTTCAAGATTTGAAAAAAGCTTGTCTTGAAGACAATTATCCCACCCATTCATCGACGGGTCATCGATTCTTGTGTAGGACATGAGGCTCTATCCTTCATGGATGGGTTCTACGGGTACGTCAAATCCAAATCCGCCATACAGCCAGGTACAAAGCTGGTCCCACCACTAGGAACATTCGCATACGAAGTAATACCATTTTGGTAAACGTTGGGAGCCACCTTCCAAAGGGCCACAAATTACATATTTCATGACTTGGTACACCTTATCCTCGCCTACTTGGACGACCTTACGATATGCTCCAAGAAATGCTTCAACCATCTCGAGGATCTGTGATTGGTATTCCAACGATGTTGTCAATACAACCTGTGATTGAACCCTCTTAAGTGCGTCTTCTACGTCAACGAAAGATGACTATTAGGTTTTATTCTGTCCCAGCAAGGGATTTGAGTTGACCCTTTAAAGGTTCAAGCCATTAAAGAAGTCCCTCCACCTTGAACCCTCCGGCAACTCCAAAGCCTGCAAGGAAAGGCTAATTTTCTGATATGCTTTGTCCTAGATTATGCCACCTATGCTCAAGGGTTCTTGTGCCTCCTCTGCCAGGACATCCCATTTAAATGGGAGGATCATGCCCAAAAATCATTCAATTCACTGAAAGAAAAATTATCTTCAACGCCACTTATCAGCCCCCCGGACTATAACAAGGATTATATCCTGTATCTGTCAGCCTTCGACTCCACGTTGATCGGAGTATTGGTCCAGGAGGGCCCATATGGGAGGAAGCACGTAATATATTATGTCGGTAAAACCCTATCTTCCCTTGCATTAAGATATGAGCCCGAATAAAGAACTGCCCTAACATTAATCCATGCAGTACAGAAAATTTGCCACTACATCATCTTAAAAACTACCACGGTCATAGCAGATACTAATCCCATCAAGTACCTGCTCACACGCCAACTAATAAACCACAAGTATGCCCATTCGATAGTAATTCTCCAAGAACACGACTTACAGTTTCGCTTTCCAAAAAGAAAAAAGGCACTTGCCCTTGCAGAGTTCATTACTGACCTCCCAGGAGACGTGATAGGATCACCAGTAAACGATTTGCACTGGATGAACACCTGTTATTTGTAGCAACCAATGACCCTTGGTATGGGGATATTCTCCTATTCTTGCGAAGCCAAAATTTCAAACCTCACCTCACGCGAGAAGACCTTCGGTGAATACACCAACAATCCCCTTGATACCTCCTCATGGGAGATGTCTTATATAAAAGAGGCATCGATACAATCTTGCGGCGATGCCTCACTCATAATCAAGCAGAGAAAGCCCTGAACGACTACCACACAGGTGCGTGCGATGGAAACCTATCCAGAATGGATACCACCCAAAAAGTCCTACGAGCAGGGTATTTTTGGCCATCCCTATTTTGTGACTGTATGACGACAGTCAAAATATGCGAGCGGTGCCAACGCTTTACTCGCAAGGCAAGAGCACCACCCGTCCCCCTGCATCCTGTCATAGTAGCTGGTCCCTTCTGTAAGTGGGGAATCGACTTCATGACTTGTAACCCAGCCTCATTAGGAAACCATAAATACATCATCATGGTTGTTGACTATTTCATCAAGTGGGATGAGGCCATGCTCACATACGACAACACAACAAAAACTGCCACTCAATTTTTGTTCAACCATGTGATCTTTCGATTTGGCGTCCACAAAGAGTTAGTTTCCGACCATGGAAAGCACTTCGAAACTAAAGTATTTGAGGATCTATCTCATCATCTCGAATTCACTCATCAATTCGCTTCACCATATTACCCCCAGTCCAACGGACAGGTATAATCCATTAACAAATTACTCAAAACTATGTTACAACACATGGTGAATAACCACAAAACCAATTGGCACCACATGCTCTTCTTCGCCCTGTGGGCATACCGCATGGTGGTTAAGACTTCCACTGGTTTTAATCCCTTCCACTTAGTATATGGGATCAAATTCGTGATCCCCATAGAACACGAGATCCCAAACTTGCATCCCACCATCGAACTCCTTGATGACACCCAGCCTCTAGAACAACGCCTAGTACAACTAGAGCTAGTCGACGAAAGCCGGTGAAAATCGCTGCAATACAATGAGGCCCATAAAAAAGGGTAAAAGCATCATTCAACCGCCATATCACCCCTCTCTCATTTATCGAGGGAGAGTTAGTCTTTCACTATGATGTTGCAAAATAATCCTTAGGGCCAAGAAAATTCGAAACCTTATGGACAGGACCCTATATCATCAAACATTGTCTTCGGCAGGGGGCATACATCTTGACGGAACCAGACGGGACCTACCTCACTAACCCCGTCAATGGCCTTTACCTAAAGAAGTTCTAACCATAAGGGCCCCAGTAGCCCTTATCCCCTAGAGTTAGGGTACACAAAAATCCCAAAACCAAAATATTTTTGACCCAAGGACCTAAACACGCTCAAATTGCCACCATGGATCACCAACTTGAACCCTATTTCGGATTTGCTGATGGAGCATTTCGATGGTTTCAAAACTTAGCTGCAGTCGCCTGGGTCATCTACCACCCTGACCGATCACCACTGTGTTCAAACGACGTATGCATCGGATCAGCAACCAACAATCAGGCAGAATATGACATTGTTATCTGAATTATGTACGAGGCCCTCCATCAGGGCATCCTCCATATGCATATCTACCTTGATTCCTAGTTAGTGGTATCGCAGTTAAACCAAATATTTGAAACCAGAGACGCAAACCTGTTTAGAAAATATTTGTGTGCCAAAAGATTAAGCAGACAATTTGATTACATTACATTTTCACATGTATCAAGGAATCAAAACCAAGCAGTTGATCGCATGGCTAACAATATCCTAGACTGGAATGCATCGCGAATAAACCACCATACATAGAAAACAAAAAAACATAGATATCCATCAGCATAACACAAAATACATAAACCAAAATAGAGAGCACACCATGTAGAGCCGCAAAAACATCTCTCATATATATATATATATATATATAAATATGTGTATCTGAGTACAAAAATAGTATCACTGGCCCATTTTCCAGCCCAAAAATACAAGGGTCCTCAAAAATAAGGGAAACATCCTCATAACGGGTGCTTTCCCTATGTAAAAAACTACTCTAGGGGGGTGCCCCCTCAAGAGGAGCACATGGGCCGACCATGGCTCCTAGGTCCATGACCAGAGCTGATGTTGCCACTGCAATAGCTACCTGTTGTAGAGTGGGCCGGTACTCCCTCTCGCAGGCCATCACTGTCTCTAGCCAAACCTCCTTGAATTTATCCATAAAACCTCGAGCAGGCATCTCCTGGGTTAAACGGTCCACTCGACCCCAAAAGTCCTCTCGAGCGGCCACCTGAGCCGTAAGTACTACGATGCGTGCCTCAGCCGCATCTACATGAGCTTTCTTGGCCACAACCTCAGCTCCAGTTGAGCTACTACCCTCACCAGAAGGGCCAACACCATCCCCGCCAGGTCCACAAGCACCACCACCTGGTCCACCTGCAGCACCTCCTCCCCAACAACCCTGCGGTCGTGGCAGAGGATCATGACCCACCAATTGGGCCACTGGCCATCCCACCTCACCAACATCTACACGAGTAACCCAAAGAATGTCAGTGTTAATAAAAAACACACAAGTACATAAAAACTAAAACAAATGAAAAAATATAGCACATACATGCGGGACCCCAAACATAACCGAAAGGGAGACTGATATCTGGATCACCATGAAAGTCCATCCCCACATACAGGTATGGAAAAAACATCTGCAGATTGGCCTCAAACCATGCCTCTGTCATGTCATTTCAATAACAACCCACCATGCCACCACTGCCGTGTGGCATTACCAAATCCCACCTCCTCATGCATGGCTCCCTCGGCCCCCCAATAGGCACTGCCACAATGGTCCTCAGCAGCACCACCCTCTCGTACATAATACTGCACAAGATTCTAGCGTATGTAAATGATTTGGATCCACGTTGGACCCTATTCATTTGGGACATGATAGCATCAAAATAGAAGCAGGAAAAATTGAAAAAATGGCCATTCCTCAAATGGCGTAAAACTCCCACCTTTGAGCTCGATGCCCGATGTGGAGCAAACGACCCCGCCAGTCGCACAATGATGGCAAGGGCACATCACTCGGCCACATTTGTACTGATGCAATATTGATGCACCCCTCAGTAAGATAAAAACATCAAAAGGGACAAAAACCTAAGTTTTTACAAAAACCCTGCCCTTGCATGCCTGTTTCATTCACAGGCGCACCCTTGCGCGCAACAAGGAGGGAACAACGCACCTTCACACAGATATCTTTCGGAAATAAGCGCAAGGGGAGCGCCTCATTGCCTAGATCATCCGCACAGTATAGGAAACAAATTCCCTTTGAGGTCGTACAAACCCAATTTGTATGGCCCCTGGCATCATCAAACTGAAAAAATTAAAATGCAAGATGTCATGGAAGTTACGTCGGCATAATATCGCTAATCCCTGGTACACAGGCTGACCGCAATGGCAAGAAAGGCTCTGCAATCACCTATGATCTCCCAACACTCAAGAAGTACAAATGAATAGGATTAGGGCCATAATCCCATATTTAGCGCCCTTTTTCAGAACTTTGGAGGTCAATATCAGGAGATTAGAAGGTCCATTCTGCAAACCGTAAGTTGCATAATCATCAGTATACCATGACGAACAAAAGAAATGCCCCACATTTGCTTTCTGGAAAAATATTTTTTTTTAGTGCCGGCAGGTATGCACCCTCCCATCTTCCTTTCCAAAATTCATGTTTTTCAATAATATTGGACGAAAAGAAGATGCTTTCACTTGAGGTAGTTGTTTTTGCAGGAAGAACCCGCAAACTGTTTACAACACCATTCACTGAAAGTTCTTGAGCAGGTATCATTCTACCCTCAGCATGATAGAGTCCCAGAGAAATTTACATATCCTGACATCATTTCTCCACTAGAAATAAACCATAGGGTCCTCATACCTGACCACATTTATCATCACCTCACCCTACATCTGATAAACACCCACATTGGGCGGTAGAGCCTCCCCCCTGTTGTTCAATCTTTAACATTAATCACGGGCATATTAAAAGGTCGACAAGCCATGAATTAAACTTTATATCAAAGGAAATATTTCAAAAGTGGTTCAAAAGGGGAAAAGGTAATGGAAGCCAAATGTATTAAAGCCAATGGGGAAATAACGCAAAGGATGGAGTGTAAAGTCATAAAGCAAACATCAGATATAAAAGGAAAGGGAACGCAACACTAAACACAAGACCGATGTATTAAAAGGAGCTGCCGCCACGTGAGAATGCATGTGGGGAAATTCCGAGGGGGTCAAGCAGCGGGGGAAGGAAGGGATCCATACCCCCGCGGAATTGTGACACGTAGCATGGTGGGGGACTCGATATGAGAAGAAGATAGCAGGAGTATGCCACATGGTGTGGCGACCAAGTGGCAGACCGAAAGGTGGACCCTCACGGTGGGAGAAAGTCATGTGTTTATTTGGCGCAGGAAATTACACGCTGCAAGGATTGGACAGCATGTACACAGGTAAAAGGTAAGGTAAAATTTTATTAGATCAGCTGGTACTGAGACCCGTAACAGCCTTAAACCTGACACGAGGCACCCACCTACACCCTTACACCCCCAATCCCCGCACGCCACGTGTCTCATTGTCAGTGTCCTTACGACACTTGCCTTCAGTCATCCTACTCACCCGCCTCTTTAGCTCGAACAGTGTGCTCCAGTAATAACAAATCTCATTTTTCACTCCAGTAAAAAGACACAGGTTACTATCTATGGCAAATACCAAGTAGGGAAGAGCGCCTGGTGTTGAGTCTCAATTCTGCATCTTTTCCATACACTTTTCTATACCTTTTTCACTCACCTGAACCTCCCAAGTTGTCAATATCATTTGCAAAAGAGCATCTAACATGGTTTTTAATTATATTTTTGTGTTTGCTATTTGATTTAGATTTTGTTCATTCAGTTGCGGAATCTTGCCACTTTCCGCCGATCATTTGCAAAAGAGAATCTAACATGGTTTTTAATTATATTTTTGTGTTTGCTATTTGATTTAGATTTTGTTCATTCAGCTGCGGAATCTTGCCACTTTCCGCAGCTGCTGCAACTTTCCGTAGCTATTTTGTGAAACTCTATGTTACAGGTGTCTACAGGAGAGCCACATGGGCAAGTCGGGAATGATGTGGACATGGTTCGTGTCCTATTGGTTTGAGCAAACTCATCTAAAGAAGCCGCGGTCAAAGGCATCCACATGGAAGTCAACCATAGAGTCTTACGGTGACAGGACTCTGTTCCGTGTCACGTAAAGGTTCATATGGCCATTTCTGAGCTTGCGGAGGACAAGTCGACATCTGTACATGGCTCCATAGTCGAATTCAAGCATCCACTTCTCATAGATTTATTTTCCAACACGGCCATGATCCTAGATCCGTGGATGTAATGGTCTACGTGTTCTACACCAGCATAAACTTTAGGAGACAGTTATATTTCTTTTGTTATATATAACGTGTTTGCATACGCATATAGAGTTAGTCCCGATTAGTCTCTGTTAATTTTATTAAGTCTGCTCTGTAATGTAATTACGCTGCCTTTGAGCCGTAATACTACCATACTGTTATGACTGCATTTTTAATATAAGAAGACTCTGTTTTCCAACTTAATTCGTACTTGAAGATCGTTGCCAAGGCTGGTGTAGAGGGCCCATGCTTAGCTAAGGTTTTGTGCATTACTGTATAGTTCTTATTTCATTTCTTTAAAGCTCATTGTGCCATAATCCATTCACATGTTTATACATTTCATTTTTTTTCATTTCTGTTTATAAAATTTCCTGCTTTCCATTTCACTTCTGTCTTTCATGTTTTATGTTGTTAATCACTGATCAGTGTTCTTGTTTCAGGTTATAGATAGGCAGCCCGGGCATTTTCATAGCTTTTTGACTAATGACATGGAATTAACATTATTCTGCTGCTAATTTGTTTTTCTTAGTTTCTGTTTCATTTCAGTATTGCTTTGTTTAACTCAGTTTTGCTTAATTGTTTCAGTAGTTAAATTTAGATATATTAAACTGCTCATAGCATCTTCAGTTGCCTCCGAAAGCCACAGCTGGACTGATGGTGAGGGATTATATTATGAAATGTGTAGTTTAGTATTAGTTTCCTTTCTGCAAAATTAGATATATTAAACTTCTCATAGCATCTTCAGTTGCCTCCGAAAGCCACAGCTGGACTGATGGTGAGGGATTGTATTATGAAATGTGTAGTTTAGTATTAGTTTTCCTTCTACAAATTTAAATATATTAAACTGCTCATAACGTCTTCAGTTGCCTCCGAAAGCCACAGCTGGACTGATGGTGAGGGATTGTATTATGAAATGTGTAGTTTAGTATTAGTTTCCTTTCTACAAATTTAGATATATTAAATTGTGCATGACATCTTCAGTTACCTCCGAAAGCCACAACTGGACTGATGGTGAGGGATTGAATTATGAATGTATGGTTTGATATTAGTTTACTTTCTGCAAGTTAGATATCAGTTACTCAAGTTGTTTATGGTTACTTCTGAAAATCATAGTTGGACTAATGATGAAGGATCAGAAGATAAATTGATGTAATCTGATTTAGATTTACTTTGTTGCAATTTTGAATTTCTTTAAGCATAGTTTCTTTTTGTTTAGACAGCAGCAAGAATAGTTTAGTTTCATGCTCACTAGTTCATTGTTTTTGATTTATTAGACTTACAGCATCTTTTCATTTCAGTAGTACATTTTCATTTCCTTTCAAGTTTTGTCATTGAAAATTTCAAATTCCTTTTTAAGTTTCAAGTTGGTAAATCATTATAGGGGATATCATTTCCTTGAAAAAATATAACCATACTTTTTTTCATTTTAGAATTTCCATTTCACCTTAGAAAACCAAAAACGACAAAAAGTTAAGAAATATGTTATCTTGCACATATAGTGCGCCGCACTTCATCAGCTTACGAATCTCGGATTGACAAATTAAATGCAACTATTTAGGACACACTAAATTGACCAAACATTTTGGCGCCGTTTCCGGGGAAGTGTAACTAGGTAGCCAATTTCTTTAAAAAAAAACACAAAATCATAAAAGAAGGGAAAACTTGATAACTTCTTGAAGTATGCTCCCCTCTTGCACCTAGTGTGATCTGGAGGATCAGAAAAGAGAGTTATTGGTTTAGTAATTTCTTAAGTATGCTCTCTTCTTGCACCTAGTGTGACTTGGAAGATCATAAAGAGGATTATTAGCCCAACTTTTAAAAAATAAAAAATAAAATAAAATAAAAAATGACATGCATAGAGCAAGAGATTCTAGGGGAAGGTTTATAGCTAAAGCCAAGAGTTCGATTTTCACAACTCCATCTTCTTCAAGGCATAGACCAGATTCACCACCATCTACCCCTAGCCTTAAGATTTTTGGAAGTCAAGGAACAACTGAATTAGAGGATTCTCCTATACCACCTACTCAATCCCATTTAGAAAACAAAGAGACTTTCTCTCATTCTCCCTTGGTAGAAAAACTAGGGGACTTTAAGGACTCTAAAGAAACTATCATGGCGGAGGAAGTAATAGATGGAGGTAGAGGTAGAGGTAGAAGAGGAGGAAACAATGGAGACAACAATGGTGAAGGAAATAATGGTAGAAATAGGGAAGGAGACAACTTGTTTGGATTCCCTATAGTTGATGAGGAAACTCATGCAACAATGAAAAATATCTCACCATATGTCCTCCCTAACTTTTATGGATTGCGAATTGAGGACCCTGAAACATTTCTGTTTGAGTTTGAAGTTGTGTGCCGAACCTATGACTATATGGAAGATTCTCAAAAACTCAAACTGTTTCCTTCAACTTTGAAAGGATCTGCTTTGAAATGGTTCATGGGATTAGCCACTCAATATATTAGGACTTGGAATGATATGAAACAAACATTTTTGGATAGATACTTGGACTATTGTATGCCCACGAATCACAAGGATGAGGTATTCAAGATGATGCAAAAAGAAGATGAAAATTTGGAAGACTTACTTGAAAGATTTCAATACAACTTGAAAAGAGCAAAGATGAGCAACTTAGATGATGAAACCTTGAAAGCCCTCATATTAAAAGCCATTAGAGATGAATGGATAGATACTTTAAACATGATGGGGAAAGGAGATATTTCTCAACTCCCACTTCGTGACATAACAGAACTATGTGTCCATCTCTCAAGAGGAAAATCTAAAATAGGAAAAGGGCCTAGGGATCCTTCTCTTATTAGGGCTAAAAAATCTTCAACTGGATCAGTAAGTAGGGCAGAGATTGGTAATATGCTTGATGAGTTCAAAACTGATATCTTAGGGAGCCTTAGCGAACAACTAGACACCCTTAAAATCCAACACAAGCAGAAAGTAGAAACAGATGCTTTAGCCATCTTTTGTCCGAAATGTAGGAAGAAACATGCTTTAAGGGAATTTCCCTTGGATGCAAAATTTGTAGAAACATGTATGATTTTCTCAGAGAATCATGAGATCAAGGATTGTCCTTCAATTCCTGGACTCAAAGCTGTTTTCCAAGAAGATCCAAATTCAGTAGAATCTCTCTGTTTTGTCGCAAGGAGACCTTGGTAGGGACAACAAACTCAAGGGTTTAACAACCCTATGAATTTCCAAACCCCACCAAATTGGAATCCTTGGCAAAAACCTTGGCCCCAACATGAAAACTCATATCAGCCATGGGTACAAGGCATGCAAAATCCTTATGGGAGATTTTCTCAATTTTATCAATATCCTCCATATTTTCAAAATCAACAAGCTCCACAACTTCCAAACCCAAATCCACAACTTTCATTTCCATTTCCACAACAACAACCTTCTCAAAAAAATCCAAATCCTCAACTCATGCTCCCATACCAACAAAAGACAAATCAAATTCCAGCTCAGCCATTGCCAAATCCTAACAATAAGAATCCTCAGAATACTTACATGGTAGAAGGACAACAATTTCCTACCTATATGATTGTTCCTCTCAACGATGTACAACTCAGATTTGGTAGAGTTTTAGAAAAACCTTCTATAGATATCCAAGAGCAAGATACCTCTAAGGAGGATTCTCTTCAAGTCAATAAGGGTTCTGAGGAAGAATCTCTTCAAAATTCAAATATTCAAAAAGAAAAAGAAAAGTTAACACCCACAACTCCTATAGTTGAGCAACTTGCATCTTCATCTACACCTCCTTTTCCTGAAACACTACAAATTGATAAGGGGGTGGAAAAACAAATCTTGTTGCCTAACTATGACTTCCTAGATGAATTGAAGAATGTCTGTATCAAGATTCCCTTGCTACAAGCCATTCAAGAGATTCCTATTCTAGCAAAAACCATAAAGGAGTTGAGTTTCAAAAGACCAGGAAGGAAACTAAAAGACACAAGAAGAATCCACCTGGTAGGAAAGATTGCAGATATTATGATGGGAAAAATTACCATGCAGAAGTATGTAGATCTAGGAAGTCCAATTGTCAAGACACATATAAATGGGATAGAAATTCCAAACACATTGATTGACTTAGGGGATGCTATCAACATTATGAGTAGACAGACTATGGAACAACTAAAACTTCCTAACCTTCTTTTTACACCTACTTTACTGCAACTTGCAGATCGATCAGTTATTAAACCAGATGGTGTATTAGAAGATATTTCAGTCTCCTTAGATTCTTGGGAATATCCAGTAGATTTTATGATTTTGACTCCCAAGAGTAATCTAAGAGGGCACCCACTTATTTTAGGAAGACCTTGGCTAGCCACAGCTGATGCTTTTATTAGTTGTAGATCTGGGGACATGTACATTTCTAATGGTAATTCGACAAAGAAATTCAATTTGTATTCTCCAACAAGAGCAATCACAGAAGTAGGAGACAATGAATGGGTTGATGATGAGGACACTATACAACCTGTCTTTACCATTTCTGAAATCAGTGAGGATAGTCAAATTCTGAACACATTAGAAAATTTTGAGACATCTTGAGAATATGACCCCACACAATTTCAGTTGGAATCTGACATAGAATATTTATCATCAAGACAAATGTCTCTTTACTCTATGGAAGAATTTGGTAGTTCTACTATTGAGATTTTTCCAGGAAAAACATTGAATATCAACAAACATTTGGAAAAATCACAACAAGAAGAACTAACCAAAATCTTGCAAAAACATTCTACTGCATTTGCATGGGAGTATACTGACATGAAGGGTATTGATCCTAAGACTTGCATCCATCACATCTATATTGAGGAAAACAGTAGACCAATCAAAAAACCTCAAAGAAGGATGAATCCAAATCTTAGGGAGATAGTGAAAGAAGAGCTCAAAAAACTACTCAATGTAAACTTCATTTATCCAATTTCAGATAGCCGATGGGTTTCTCCTTTGGTTATAGTACCTAAAAAGAATGGTAAATGGAGGGTATGCATTGATTACAGGGAATTGAACAAAGCAACTTTAAAGGATCACTTTCCTTTGCCTTTTATTGATCAGGTATTAGATACATTAGCGGGTAAAAAGTACTTTTCATTTTTGGATGGTTTTAGTGGCTATAATCAAATTCAGGTAGCACCTGAAGATCAAGATAAGACCACATTTACTTGTCCATAGGGAACTTTTGCCTACCGAGTGCTTCCTTTTGGGTTATGTAATGCACCTGCAACATTCCAAAGAGCAGTACTAGGAATTTTTTCTGATCTAATCCATGATTTTGTAGAGGTTTATATGGATGATTTTACAGTTTATGGTAATTCATTTGAAGAGGCATTAGAAAATTTGGAAAAGTCCTTATAAGATGTAAAGAAACAAACCTTTCATTAAGCCATGAAAAATGCTTTATGATGTTTACTGAAGGTATTGTTTTGGGGCATCATATTTCAGGAGATGGGATTAAGGTTGATAGATCAAAATTTGAAGTCATCTCCAAGTTACCTATTCCAAATTGTCAAAGAGATGTTAGAAGTTTTCTGGGATTTACTGGTTACTATAGAAGATTTATAGAAAACTTCACTAAAATAGCATCTCCACTCTTCAAATTGCTTACAAAATATTGTGAATTTAAATGGGATCCTGATTGTCAATCAGCCTTTGAAACTTTGAAAACAAGAATATCTGAAGCACCTATCTTGAGAGGACCAAATTGGAAACTCCCTTTCCATATTTCTACGGATGCTTCAGATACAACTCTAGGAGTTGTGTTGGGTCAAAAAGATTTAGTTCCTTATGCCATTTATTATACCAGTAAAAATTTGACTCCCACAGAGTTGAACTATACTGTGACTGAAAAAGAGTTTTTAGCTATTGTTCATGCAATTAATAAGTTTAGACATTACATAACAGGCTATGAAACTTTTATTCATACTGACCATTCTGCAATTAGATATTTGATGAACAAACCTGTTACTAATGGCAGAGTGACAAGATGGCTTTTACTTTTGCAATAATTCAATATTACTGTGTTGGATAGAACAGGAAAACAAAATACAGTAGCTGATTTCTTGTCTAGGATTCAGAATACTAAAGAAGATTCTCCTGTAGAGGATAAGTTTCCTGATGAATACTTATTTGCAGTAACTATTAAGACACCTTGGTATGCATATATTGCTAACTATTTGGTTACAGGGAAACTAACTTCACATTTATTTCCAAGTGAAAAACAAAAAATTATTCAGGAGAGTTCAAAATATTCATGGATTTCTAACGAATTGTTTAAAACAGGGCCAGATCTTGTGATCAGAAGATGTGTCAGGGAAGATGAAATGCCTGATATTCTTAAGGCATGTCATGATGAACCATGTGGTGGACACTTTGCAGACAAAAGGACGGCCTATAAAATCCTCTCTTTAGGATATTATTGGCCTTCCCTCTTCAAAGATGAAAAACAATATGTCAAAAGGTGTGACAGCTGCCAAAGAGTAGGGAAACCTACCCTTTCAAATGAAATGCCATTACAACCACAGGTACTCATTGAACCCTTTGAAAAATGGGCTTTAGATTTCATTGGACTTATTAATTCACCATCTAAGCAGAAGAAGTATATATTGGTTTGTACTGATTATGTTACTAAATGGGTAGAAGCCAAAGCATTAGTATCTGCTACTGAAAATTCAGTTATTCATTTTCTTTATGAGGATATCTTTACTCGCTTTGGTGTTCCAAGAGAAATTGTGACAGATCAGGGGAGCCAATTCACATCCAATTTGGTGGAAAAGTTGATGGAAGAATACAAAATCAAGCACAAAAGATCTACTCCTTACCACCCGCAAGAAAATGTTCAAGTGGAGTCCACAAATAAAGTTCTTGAAAGTATCATCACCAAAAATGTTCATCTACATAGAAGAGATTGGGCAGAAAGGCTTCCTGAAGCCTTGTGGGCCTACAGAACTACATGGAGAAATACAACAAGACATTCTCCCTATGAACTTGTTTATGGGAAAGAAGTCTTGCTCCCCATTGAGTTCCAATTCAAGACCTTCAAGATAGCAGTTCAGTTGGGGATGGACTTATCAGAAGCCCAAAAGCATAGAATGGAGTAGTTGAATGAGCTAGATGAGATCAGACAAGAAGCAATTCTAAGAACTGATCTAGTTCAATATCAAAGAACTAAATGGCATGACAAATATATCAAAGAGAAAAAGTTTCAAGAAGGAGATTGGGCATTGTTATTTGACTCCAAGTTTAAAGATTTTCAAGGGAAATTTCAGACTCATTGGCTTGGGCCATATGAGATTGACAAGATCTTTACCAATGGAGCTGTAAGAATCAAGACCATTGATGAGTTTCAAACTCCTCTTATTGTGAATGGCCATAGATTGAAAGTTTATCATAAGCCACTCTCAAAAGAGGATTTTGTCAAAATGTTTCAAGAAAGTTCTGCAATCAGGCTGGTACAGAAGAATTCTTCTTCTCCACCAGCCTAGCTTTTGTTCTTTTCAGTTAAAAAAAATAAATAAATTGTATAAGCCTGAAAACCAATCACTGATTGGCAGTCTTATACAGAAAATATAGGGTGAAAATCAGGAACACCTGACACTCTATATTTTCCAAAAAAAATCTCTCTTTCATTTCACAAGTTTTGTGATCATTCACTCCATTCCATTCCACTTCATTCCATTTCATTTCATTTCACTTCATTTCACTCCACTCCACTTCATTTCATCCATTTCATTAATAAAAAAAAATTTCATGACCATTTCCATCTGGTCATTTGTCATCTGTTCATTTCCATTCATCCAAGTAATAGCTGTGTCAGTTTCCACAGCTGACATCTGTTTCCGCAGCTAACTCCAGTTTCCGCAGCCAGAAGCAGATTCCGCAGCTACTACTCTGTTTTCAAAAAGAATGTACAGTCAGATGTTATTTCCATAATCATGAAATAAAATGCAGGTGAGAGGATAAAAAATGAAGACATGGAGCATTCACGACACCAATGAAGAGAAATTAGTTGAAGACCAAAGGAAAAGGCAAAGATTCCAAAGGTATGAATAAAATTTATTCCAAATAGCATTGAAAAACACATTTTTATATAGTTCTGAACCATGATCTCTATCCATTATGTGCAATGATTATATTGACAATTCTGTAACCTTTCACGATCTCGATATTATCCTCTCGCATTCATTCTCAAATGGTTCCATCATTAAACCCCCGATTTTCACTCATGATACAATATTCCACCAGTGACAATGAGACGTATTTGATTTGACCAAGGACTCTTACAGCCGCATAAATCCATAACTATTGATTGAAACGTGTTCACATTTATTTCGCAGCCACCAAATTTCAAAACGCTGCCGAATGTGTTATACTCTGTCAATTGCATAGTCGTATCTCTGTTATGCTCACGAAACCCTTTTCTATTTTGTCTCACTCCATTCCGTTCATTGTGCTCATTTCCAATCTTGGATATCTACCCACAGTCTCACTCCATTCCGTTCATTGTGCTCATTCCCATTCTATAATATATTCCCACAGTCATTGAGCTCGTTTCTATGCATTCAGCCGTTCTATTTCCATTTGCATCCTCCACACAGGAAAGTCTTTGAAGAACAAAAAGAGAAATGGGTAAATTGCTAAGAGCAGAACCGGAAGGACCGAAGTTCATGGAGGGATATCCGCAAGTAAGGGAGATATTGAAGAAAGAAAAATGGCTGCGTTTTATCCAGAAGTTCAGAGGTTATCACAAAGAAGTTAAAAAATCATTTGCAAGGTCGTTTAATGGCTTGGAAGCAGAAATTGGAGACCTTAAGTTTGCAGTCAATGAAGCATCTATAGCAACAGCCACCGAACTTCTTCAGGAGGGTGAGCGTTGGTTTAAGAATAAAATTATCAGTGATAAAGCATGGAGAACAATCTTACGAAACCAAGGTATGGACATAACTGTTTTTAAAAGAGGAATTCTTGTGCATGCATTGAAAGAGGAATGGGCTACTTTGCTACTATTTGTTCAGAAATTCATTACATGTGAAGGCCGTTTTGGGTCCATGTACATGTACCATACCAGGTTACTGATGAATTTTCTAGATAATCAAGCTCTCAATCTCCCATATTTTCTGTTAAATAGCTTGAAGAAAATGTCTATGACTGTTCAGAAACATTTAGGAGATGTAGAACCTCATCTATATCACCACGGCCTTATAAAAATTTTGATTGAAAAGGAGTTAAAGGAAAAGAAAGACACATGGGAACAATTTCTGGTTAGAAATTTCTTTGAGGAACCTTAGGAAATTCCTGAAGGTAGCACAGCAAGAAGAAGTAGGAGAAAAAGAACAATTGATGAAATCCAAAATACTCCTACTACTGCAATTGAAAGAACTGATAGGGAAGAAAGACTGTCAAAGAGGAAGAAGAAAGAAATCAAGGGTAAGAAGCCGATAACACCAAAAGAAAGAAAAACTATTGAGGCTATACATAAAACTCCTTCTTCTGAAGAAGAAGATAATCAAGTGTTATCTGAAAGACTAGTTAATCTTCAAAAACAATCCTCTATGGCCAGGAAGATAGAGAAAGGAAAACAAAAACAAAAGGATAGTGCACCACAGCGTGTGAGAAGAAGCAGCAGACTTAAGGGGAAATTGAGGAAAAGGCAAATGAAGGGTCCTCATTTCATTGATTTGGGAGAGGAAACATCTGAACAGTCCCCAGCTGACCATAGTCCATCTCAGTCAGTTAGTGAACTTGGTTCATTTCATTCCCAATCAGACATTGAACATACTCCATCCTATTCTCAGCAAGATATTGATGTGAGCCCTCCTCAGCCAGATTATTCTCCTTCATGGCATTTTGGGGACATCCCAATAAAAATGACACCTGAAATAGACCCCAAGCAGCAGGAAGTATATGACTATATATAATCTTTCGAAAAGGCAGCTACAGGTCCCAGTACTTCGTCTATCCAGCCTCATACAGTACAGGATGATTTAGTCCAATCACTAAAACAGGAAATTTTTGAGTTAGAGCTTTTGAATAAACATATCAAAAATGAAAATGAGACAATGAAGGAAGAAGGAAAACTGGACAAAATCATCCATGATAATACTATGCTACATCTGGGAATATGGCAAAAGAAGAACAAGAAATTGAAAAGAAAATGCCAGAAGTTGAGCAGAGCATTGGTTAATATCAAATTTAGGTGCTTAATGAAGAAACCCAGAATGTTAGCAGCACCAAGGAAGAGGAGGAGAGGATTGGATGTGCTGGCTGAAGTGTCAAGGCACATGAACTAAGGAAGGAATATTAAAATTTTGGTTGCATGAGGACATGCAACACCTTCATAGTGAGGGTATGTTGAGTCTCAATTCTGCATCTTTTCCATACACTTTTCTATACCTTTTTCACTCACCTGAACCTCCCAAGTTGTCAATATCATTTGCAAAAGAGCATCTAACATGGTTTTTAATTATATTTTTGTGTTTGCATTTTGATTTATATTTTGTTCATTCAGCTGCGGAATCTTGCCACTTTCCGCAGCTACTGCAACTTTCCGCAGCTATTTTGTGAAACTCTATGTTATAGGTGTCTACAAGGAAAACGAGCCACATGGGCAAGTCAGGAATGATGTGGACATGGTTCGTGTCCTATTGGTTCGAGCAAACTCATTTAAAGAAGCCGCAGTCAAAGGCGTCCACATAGAAGTCAACCATAGAGTCTTACGGTGACAGGACTCTGTTCCGTGTCACGTAAAGGTTCATATGGCCGTTTCTGAGCTTGCGGAGGACAAGTCGACATCTGTACATGGCTCCATAGTTGAATTCAAGCATCCACTTCTCATATATTTATTTTCCAACACGGCCATGATCCTAGATCCGTGGACGTAATGGTCTATGTGTTCTCCACCAGCATAAACTTTAGGAGACAGTTATATTTCTTTGGTTATATATAACGCGTTTGCATACGCATATAGAGTTAGTCGATGCTAGTCTCTATTATCTTTTATTAGTCTGCTCTGTAATGTAATTACGCTGCCTTTGAGTCGTAATACTACCATACTGTTATGACTGCATTTTTAATATAAGAAGACTCTGTTTTCCAACTTAATTCGTACTTGAAGATCATTGCCAAGGCTGGTGTAGAGGGCCCCTGCTCAGCTAAGGTTTTGTGCATTAGTGTATAGTTCTTATTTCATTTCTTTAAAGCTCATTGTGCCATAATCCATTCACATGTTTATACATTTCATCTTTTTCATTTCTGTTTATAAACTTTCCTGCTTTCCATTTCACTTTTGTCTTTCATGTTTTATGTTGTTAATCACTGATCAGTGTTCTTGTTTCAGGTTATAGATAGGCAGCCCAGGCATTTTCATAGATTTTTGACTAATGACATGGAATTAACATTGTTCTGCTGCTAATGTGTTTTTCTTAGTTTCTGTTTCATTTCAGTATTGCTTTGTTTAACTCAGTTTTGCTTAATTTTTTCAGTAGTTAAATTTAGATATATTAAATTGCTCATAGCATCTTCAGTTGCCTCCGAAAGCCACAGCTAGACTGATGGTGAGGGATTTTATTATGAAATGTGTAGTTTAGTATTAGTTTCCTTTCTGCAAAATTAGATATATTAAACTGCTCATAGCATCTTTAGTTGCCTCCGAAAGCCACATCTGGGCTGATGGTGAGGGATTTTATTATGAAATGTGTAGTTTAGTATTAGTTTTCCTTCTGCAAATTTAAATATATTAAACTGCTCATAACGTCTTCAGTTGCCTCCGAAAGCCACAGCTGGACTGATGGTGAGGGATTGTATTATGAAGTGTGTAGTTTAGTATTAGTTTCCTTCCTGCAAGTTAGAAATGTTAAATTGTGCATGACATCTTCAGTTACCTCCGAAAGCCACAGCTGGACTGATGGTGAGGGATTGAATTATGAATGTATGGTTTGATATTAGTTTACTTTCTACAAGTTAGATATCAGTTACTCAAGTTGTTTATGGTTACTTCCGAAAATCATAGTTGGACTAATGATGAAGGATCAGAAGATAAATTGATGTAATCTGATTTAGATTACTTTGTTGCAATTTTGAATTTCTTTAAGCATAGTTTCTTTTTGTTTAGACAGCAGCAAGAATAGTTTAGTTTCATGCTCACTAGTTCACTGTTTTTGATTTATTAGACTTACATCATCTTTTCATTTCAGCAGTACATTTTCATTTCCTTTCAAGTTTTGTCATTGAAAATTTCAAATTCCTTTTTAAGTTTCAAGTTGGTAAATCATTATAGGGGATATCATTTCCTTGAAAAAATATAACCATATTTCAATTTCACCATAGAAAACCAAAAACGACAAAAAGTTAAGAAATAAGTTATCTTGCACATATAGTGCGCCGCACTTCATCAGCTTACGAATCCCGGATTGACAAATTAAATGTAGCAATTTAGGACACACTAAATTGACCAAACACCTGGTCTACCCCCAATCATTGTCAGGGTTCCCCGCGTCACTTTCCCAAGCAGTGTCACCCTCTGTTCAGGTATTCCATTATCTATTTTCCCTCTGTTTTCCTTTCCCTTTTTCAAATTCTTGAAATGTCAGCCATGGGGAGGGGAACACCCAAGAAGAACGAGCCAGAAACTCCCCAGGTCCATACGTCTAGGAACCCCCCTGGTTTTGAGCCCCTCTATGACTTGCAGGCTGGTATCTACAACCCAAAATACCCTTTTGACATACGCAGTATCAAACCCCTGCTTTTCGGCTGCCATTGCAAGAACACAGACTGTTTCTGGGTTGTCGTGTCGGGTTTATACCACCAAATCACCCCTCAGGTCCATTCTTGTGTTGATTTCATCACCTGGCTCAGAGATGTCTTTGATGTACATCGGGGCATTTTCGTTTCCCCTCAAGGGAATAGGGTTTTTTCCCTTTCTCCCAATGTTATCAGACAGGCCCTCCGTTTCCCTGCCAGCGACACATATATCAGCTTCAAAGATGAAGCCTTGGTGACCCAGTTCATTAAACAGCCACGAGAAGCCCATCGTGCCTTTATATCTTCCATAACCATCGACCCTGCAGCTTCCCTTCCTACATTAGAGCCGTTCTCTCTAAGTCTTTTCGTCGAAGAGGTTCGACCCATTCTCTCTCTCATCGCGGGCCTTTTGGGGATAGGAATCCGGGAAGACATTTCTATAGTATGCGTTCGCTTCTTATGGCTCATGTCACAGAATGGGGTAGTTTTAGACATTCCTAGTTTCCTCTCCTCGGCTATCCTAACCCAATTCCAGGAGCTCTCACAAACTCGCCAGTTCCGTTTCTGCTCAATGGTGTTTTACCTCTTCTTGTTCTAGCATGCAGATAAGTTCGACCATTTGGGGTTAGACAAAACCTATTCTGAGAATTCCCAACCCAGACCAGTCTTCGACTGGAATTTCTCTGTCCGTCAATTACCTAAGGGAGAGGGTTATGCTAACTTTGTTAACACTTTCATGTCAATCGCCTATACTATCATTCACGACGTGCCTTCCCCTAGGGTGTTCCCAGAAATGAAACGTTGGCTACAAGCCGCGAAATACCAGTGTACCGGAGATTGGTTCCTTTTTGAAGACTGCACTGAAATTCGGGTCTACGGAGCTGAATTTGCCCCATACCGGTTGCCAGTTTTCCCCGTCCGACAAGTTTACGCCCTCGAATACATCTGGCAAGCCCTAAAAGCAGACCAGCTCCATTTTGTCCCCGCTAAGAAAGGCTACATCCTAAGGCTTCCTATCGAAATCGGCCCCTTCGCGGTAAACTCAAGACATGCCCTCCAAATCGTTGAAAAATTGCTGCAAGATATGGGCCTGAGGCTGGGGAAAAGCTGGGCTTATGACCCACGAGAAATCATTTCAAACAAAAGGAAAAGGAACAGGTCTACACCCTACATACATGAGCCGAGGCCATTTATGGAATGGAGGGCTAACCTAGAAATTTGGCCCTTGTTTTTGCAGATGGAGACAGATTCATCTGCTACAGGGGAGGAGGAGGTGAACAGGGGCGCTGGTGAAGAAGAAGCAGGTACCTCTGGAGCAGCACCACCACCCAAGAGGCAAAGGATGGCCACCAGTGAAGCAGAAGTCATAGGAGAAGGGCAATTACTGTAACCCTTCACGAAGTTTGGTGAATTTGATAAAGGCAAGGTAGGTATAACAGTGTTGAGAGACAGCGCCACTTCCTCTGATTTCACAGAGGTTACGCAGGCCATCATTGAGCACACTTCGTCCAAGGCGAGCGAAAGAGAGCAGACGAATAAAGCAATCCGAGACAGGTACAAGGCTGAATTAGGGGGGTATGTGGAAAAATATCATACCAGGCTCTCTGCCTCTATCAACGCGGACACTGAAAGCCTGGTATTGTCTATGGAAGAGGCCATCCTTGACCCCCACTCTGATGACCCTAGCTATAAGGTGCTTGAATTGGCCATTGACATGCAGAAGGTACTGGCCAATGATATGTGCGACCTGTTCCAAACGGTTTGCGACATGATGAAGGATAAACTAATGCAGCTTACCCTCGCACTAAGGATGTTAGAACAGAAACATGACCAGCTGAGGGCATCCTTAGTAGCTGAACAAGTTTCCAGCCATGCCAGAGCACACCAGGTGCTTGTTCTCGAGAATCAGATCAAGAACATAGATGATGGAGGAAAAAGTGCACTGGCAGCACTCATAAATCAGTTGCAGAAGGAGGTTGCATCCGCAAAATGACAGGCTCGTATACCGGCCTCGCATCATGTTCAAACAGCTGAATTGGTGCTTACAGAGGAGGAGAAAGCAGAGCTGTCTTCCAGGTTATCCAAGGAGAGGGGAGAGAAAGAAAAGATGGCCGAAAAGATCAGCGAATTACAGGACAAAGTGACAGAGCTACAAGCCAGGTGGGATTCACACAGCTGCCAGCCGGCTGAAACGTCAAGTGGAGTCAGCTCATTGCCAACACAACTGTCCGCAGCCAGAGCTGAGATTGAAATACTGGAAAAGCAAGCATCCACGACCAGACAAAAGATCGTACAATTGGAGAGCTCCCTGGCCGAAAATGCCAAAACAGTCGAGGGGCTACAGAAGGAAGTTGAGCAGGAGAAGAAGGTCACGAAAGAGCAGCAGAAAACCATTGCTGACATGAGAAGTCGAGCAAAGGGTAACCTCACCCTTCTCGAGGCCAAAAGCATAATCTGGTTAGATATAACCTCAGCAATAATCGAGCAATGGGAGTTTTTGGAGATGATAGGGGAGCATAAGTCTGCCATTCCCTATCTCAGTAGAAAGTTGCAGGAGGCAGGGGTTGATCTACCCAACAGAGCTCAGCATGCTAAAGAGTACATTTTATTTCTTTACAAGCTGAGGGAAAATGACTTGGAGAAACATGGTATCTCCAGCCGATTCACAGAGGCCATCGAATGTCGTAAGATCATCGATAAAGAGAAGGCCCGAGCAGTGGCCTCAAGAGCCCTTCAACAAGTGGTCGACAACGTCAGACAGTTCGACGAGGTATGGAATGGAATCACCACAGCTGGACTCCCTTCCTACTGGGACCCATCCGCCCCTGCCGTGCTCTTGCCCTTGGACCAATATATAGCGTGCTTGCAAACGGAAAAAGATCGGACTGACCTCCAGATGGGAAAAGCGACTCAACTCAAAGCTGACACAATTGTTACGGTCCTCCAAAAGGAGTTTAATCTCCTTTACATAATTAGGCACCAGCTCCCTACCAGGGCAGGTTTTCACACTCTCACCAAAGCCTTTATCGAGGTGGAGGGATTCTCAGTGATGCCCGAGCCAACTGTGGAGAGTCAGCAGAGACTGGCGCAGTTTGTGAGTCAGCATGCCAGTTCGTCCGTAAACATGCCTCCGCCTGAATCAGCAACTGCTTCCACTCAGCCTCGCTTGTGATTTTTTTGTCAACTCATGATGTGGCCTTAACGGCCCATTTTAATTTCACTTAGTTTATTTCTTTTAAAGTTTCGAGTGGGTTGATTTCCCCCACTCTTTCATTTTACTTTTTTCACCGAACAGCTATTTGAATTTCTGTTTTTTGAAAATGGCTGAGGGCCTGTTTACACATGATGGGAGGCTTGATTCCCCAATATGAAATTTTGTTGTTATAAAAGTGACATTTAACAAATTTTTTTCATGCGAAGAAGATATTTTCCCAAAATATCTTCTCGCTGAAATAGAAGGAAGCCTATATAAGGTAAATGAAATGAGAAAGACAGTTTCCAAAATTTTGGGAGGAAGTAACTGTGTAAGACCTTCTTGTTTGGCTATTTTGTGAACGTCCTAATATGAATGCAAAGAGCCCATAGGGCCTCAATGAAAAGGAGTTTTGTTTCGGATAAGGATTAAGCCGATTATTCGGAAGTGTGTTATTCTCTGCGGTGTGTTGAGTGTAGTTATTATTTTAAGCTTATATCCATATATCGTATTATTCTGGAATACGGGATTCTTGGTACTTCTGTTATGAATTTATCCTGTGGATACTCATTTCATTAGCTTCTCGGCACTTTAAATATGGCTCGGGTGTAATATGTTGTTCCATTTTCACTCCATTCACGTTGCAACTATATTGAATGTTATGGTATTATTCTAAGGCATTGGATTTATCATGTATGGATTCTTAATGTTTAAGCCCACCACATGTTAACGTGTGTTTCTGAATACTGTATTTATAGCCATTAATATCTTCTTCCTTCTACATTCTCAGTAGATACCTTTATATCATCCTTCTCTGTGAAGTATTCGAGAATCCAGCCCTTACTACAGCGAATTGTCTTGGAATTTTCTTGTGCATTTAGGTTGGGGCTTAACATCTTGCTTATTCAGAATTGTCTCTTCAGCTCTAAGCTTCTGAAATATTGGATACCATTGAAATTCTAGTTTTCCCATTTGAAAAGAAATAGTTCGAGAGCCCGGTCCTGCTGAGATCCTTCCCATTTTATGATCGTGTCTCTCTGCTATGTAAGATGTCCTAGGCACTGGTCTATGGCAACTCTAGGCTATCTCTAGGAGTTACAACATCTTTTTGGCGCTGTTGCCGGGGACGAAGTTGAAGAAATTTAAATCCCTAGGCCTTGACAAAACCCATCCACTCTTCAGTTAGGTGAGCACGAAGAGTTGATAGTTGTGCACCCCTCACCTTGGCGACTCCACAATCATATTACAGTTAAACCTGTTTGCAGTCCTGGCTCCCTGTAAGCCACACCTAAGGTCAGATACATCTCATTCAAGGACACCCTCTGTGTCTGACCCAGAGAGAATCCTACATAGAAGAGGCTAGAGGGAAAGGCAGTTAGTTCATACCGAGATTCCTGAATTCTCCCTAGAAAACTTTCCATATCTTCCGTCCTCTTCCTCTCAAGTCACCCAAATACAAGGCCCTAACCCTATCATAAGAGATACTGGTTACTATTCAGAGATCCCACCTCGGGGAGGTTCCCATATCAAAGATGAAGCCGAGTCTAGCTATACTCCGCATTACTCCTTCCACCCTACCCCTGAAAGTGAAGAGATTAAAGAAATTACTGAAATAGCTACTGTCCACAGCCCTACATTCTCGCCACCCGTTCAAGCCGCTGTTCACTATATCCCCATTATTATCCATACTTCACTTCCACCTTCTCCTCCTCCTCTTACATCTTAGCCTCTTGTACTACCTCCACCTCCCCCAATGGCGAATGTCCCTGGCTTCTTGCAAAACAGATACGCTCCTTTGCAGCTACCTGCAGTACTAACTGACACGCCACAAGATTATTTAAAGATTCTGCCCAGATTTAGTGGTGAGAATGACATTGAAGCACAGAAGCATGTCGAAATTTTCTGCTCTTTCACAGAGAATTTTAATGTTGAGCATTTGGACGTAGTTCTAAGGTTGTTCGTGCAATCCTTAGATGGGGAAGCCAGAAAATGGTTCAAAACCGTTGGAGCTCATTCCATCAACACTTGGGAGGCTATGGAGGATGCTTTCATCAAAAAGTGGGGGGAAAGGAAAGATCACGGGGATGTCCTTACCGAGTTTAACACTCTAAAAAAGAAGCACAATGAAGGGGTATCAGAGTTTATCAGAAGATTTAGCAAATTGTACCTGAGTCTCCCCACTGAGATGAAACCTCATCAGACCGCTGCCAAGGTCATTTTTGTGGCAGCATTTGATTCTGAATTTGGTTTCTCACTGAGAGAGAGAAAGCCAGCCACTCTAGATGATGCACAGACAGACGCGTTGGAGATAGAAGCAAATTTTGTCTCAACTGGCAAGTCCAAAGGGAAACAAGAACATGATACTAGAAGAAGGGGCAAAGAAGAAGTATCCACTTCAAGTCAAGATAGAGATTCGGCAAATGACAAGATTGAAGAGATGAATAGAATGATCAAGAATCTCTCAAATAAGCTGGTCAAGATGGAGATGGAGGCCAAGAATTCACCCCCAAAAAATTTCCAGAATGCTCCAAACAGGGGATTCAATCCTCAATACAGGAAACCACCCTTACAGATACTGCAGAGGGGACAGAAGGAGCAACAAGATCAGGTAACACATCCCTTATACTTGGAGGGACAAGTGGAGGCTTCTCCTGAAGATTCTGCCTATGAACAAGAGGAGGCATGCCCCGTCTTCTCATACAGTGATGACATTGAATGCCCTGTACAAGAAAGTGAGGAAGGGGAGCTACAAGCTCACTCAGAAATGAGGAACAACGAGGATACTGAAGAGCCCGAGATTGATGATTACTGTAAACAGTTCGTTGACTTCATGCAAGCCCAATTTAATAGAAAATATGACCTCAGGTCATCCAGAAATAGAACCCACACTCAAGATAAAGAGGAGGACACACCCCAAAAGTCAGCATCTGCACAGAAAGAGGTCAATACTGAAAAACCCCCAGAAAAAGGTAAGAATCCCCTTAACCAATCTCTGCAATCTGATATTAAAATGCCTTTGTCTTCACAAGTAGTTGTATCCCCTGAAAATAAGCCCAAATTAAAAGAATTTAAGCCTCCTCTGCACAGTAAAGAGTCAAAAGAAAAATAAGTGTCAATAGATAAGCCTTCATCTGTCTTCTGTTTACAAAAAGAGCTTGAAAAAGTAAAAATACCAGTCCCTCTGTCTGAGTTATTGAAACAACCTGCCTATCAGTCACAGGTCACTTCCTTCATCTCTCCTCTTGATGTACCACACATTCCAGATAGTCTTAACCTGCAAGAAGAAAGACCTATGGTAGTGTTTGGTCCACACGTTGAAGAGTTAGATCCCTCCACCCCTCCCTTTTATGTATCTTTAGTGATCCATGATCTATTGTTGCATAATTGTATGTTAGACTCAGGAGCGTCTCACAACCTCATGCCCCTATCTGTCATGGAGCAATTGGGACTCCAAATCACTCGCCCGTATAAAGACCTCTATTCTTTTGACTCCAAAAGAGTGAAATGTTTGGGCATGATTAAAGATCGGGCAGTTAATCTGGCTCAGATCCCTGCCAAAAGTGTGGTAATGGATATTGTAGTGGCTGACATCCCAGCCCGCTTCGGTATGCTACTGTCGAGGTCTTGGGGAACCAGAATCAGAGGATCAATTAAGCTGGACCTGTCCTATGCCACTATCCCTGTCTTTGGTGGCCAAGAGAGGAGATTGTACCGAGAAACCAGATTTGTTAAAACAGTCACCAAAGCAGGTGATTCGGTTAATTCTCCAGTCTATAGTCGAGATGGGGATTTCTCCTGTTTGATGTTGGAAGAGGATCAGGAATATGCCGATGAGCCCTCCTTCTGCCAGATGAAGGTTGAATCATCAGTGCAGGACTATGGATCTGAAATCTGGACACTCCACTTTGATGGGGCAAATTCCAGGGAAGGAAATGGGGCTGGAGTGTTGCTAATTTCACCTATGGGTCAATGGGTCCCCTTGTCTTTCAAATTGGAATATGAGGCCACAAACAATGTGGCTGAATATGAAGCACTCATATTGGGGCTGCAGACAGCAAGGAGTATGAAAATACAGAATCTAAAGGTGCTGGGAGACTCTGAGTTGGTGGTTAGACAAGTGAAAAATCAGTGTCAAGCCAAACATCCTAGGCTAAAGGCCTATAGAAATGAAGTTTGGGATCTTATAGAGAACTCTTTCTTGGTGTTTAACATTCAATTCATGCCTCGAGAACAGAACAGAATGGCAGACTCCTTGGCCGTGGCTGCTAGTACCTTCCGCCCACCTCAGAACCCTCTTCTGAGATATGAAATCGAAGTAAGGTACCGACCTTCAATCCCTGATAACGTCAAGCACTGGCAGGTGTTTGAAGATGAGGAGCAGGTGAAGAGGTTCCTAGAAACTGTTGGGGAGTTTTCCAAAATGGAGATTGACAGTTGTGAGGAAGAGATTGGAGACATTCCAGAAGATAAGCTAGAAGAGAGAATAGCCGGTCACAAATTCCTGCAGTTGAAAGGGAATGTCATTCCCCAAGGGCTGGTGCCTTTGGAGAGGCTGTTTAACAAAAATTATGTTCCTTTACAGCCAAAAAAAGTGGTGGTAGAAAACCAGGCCGAAGACCTCAATCTGGGCACTGAAGAGGATCCAAAAATTGTGAAGCTGTCCAGGAAGGTCCCGGATGAATACAAACAATTGTATCAAAAGTTATTCCAGGCCTACAGAGACGTGTTTGCCTGGTCATATCAAGACCTGAAAAATTTTGATGTCAGTATTATGCAGCATAAGATTCCACTGAAGGGAGATGCAAAACCCCATAAGCAAAAACTCAGACAGATTAACCCCCTATTGCTGCCTTCAATTGAGCAAGAGATAAAGAAACTGCTGAAGGCTAAAATTATAGTGCCACTAAGATATTCTGAGTGGGTGGCCAATTTAGTCCCAGTGCGAAAGAAGAATGGAGAAATAAGGTTATGTGTTGATTTCAGAAACCTGAACAGGGCATCCCTAAAGGATAATTACCCGCTGCCTAAAATGGACCATATCTTGCAGAAAGTAGTTGGAGCTTCCCGGATGTCCATGATGGATGGGTTCTCAGGCTATAATCAGGTGGCAGTATTACCAGAAGATCAAAAGAAGACGGCCTTCACGACGCCATGGGGAACGTTCATGTACGTCATAATGCCTTTCGGGCTAATCAACGCAGGGGCCACTTTTTAGAGGGCCATGGATATTGCTTTTATTGGAGAGCAGGACCAGTTTGTGGTGGTATATCTGGACGAAATTACTGTATTCTCAAAGAATGATGTAGAACATATAGAACACCTACGCAGGATTTTTGAGAAGTGTAGAAGGTATGGTCTCTCCCTTAACCCACAGAAGTCCCTGTTTGCACTAGAAGAGGGCAAGCTATTGGGGGACATTGTAACCAAAAATGGAGTGAAGATAGACCATAAAAGAGTCGAAGTTATAAATGGAATCGCCCTGCCCAGAAACAAAAAGGAAATTCAAGTATTTTTAGGCCGAATAAACTTTATGAGGAGGTTCATCCCTAACTATGCTGAGATAGTTAGGCACATTACCGACATGTTAAAGAAGAACAATGAAGTAAAGTGGTCAGTTGAATCAAGAGAGGCCTTTACTAGAATCAAAAATGCATTTGCTGAGCCCCTGTATTGGCTGGGCCTGATTATTCCAAACCTTTTATGATTTTCTCTTTTGCTTCACCCCACACAGTGGCTGGAGTTCTGTTGCAGAAAAACGAGGAAGGCTATGAGCAGCCAATTGCATTCTTCAGCCAAGTACTGCGTGATGCCGAGCTCAAGTATAACATTTTGGAGAAACAAGCCTACGCTCTGGTAAAATCCCTCAAGGCTTTCCGAATGTATGTTCTGTAGTCCCATATCACTGCATTCGTTCCCATAGCAGCCATTAAGGACATTTTCATCCAAGGGGACAGTGAGGGAAAATGAGGAAAATGGATAGCCAAGATACAAGAATATGATTTGGATATTCGTCCTACTAAATTAATCAAGGGCCAAGGTCTAGCCAAGATCCTATCTGAGTCAAATTTCCAGGCCTTGGGTATCAATCTATCTATGATAGCAAACGAAGATTATGGGGAAAATAAAAAGCCATAGGGAGTGGAGATTGCCTCCCAGAAGATACAGATGAAATACCTCACCAGCAAGTGGTACAAGGAAATAATGGAGTACCTCCTAACACTGAGCTATCCACCTAGCTGTGAGAAGGCTAAATACAGGGCACTCAGGTTGAAGTCATAGAAATATATGATTGCAAACGGCCAGCTGTATTGGAGGGATCCCTCGGGTATCCTGCTTTTATGCCTGACCGAGGAAGAGGTGGGAAGTATTATAGCAGAGTTCCACAAAGGTATATGTGGGGGCCATTATAGTTGGAGGGCTACCGCTCACAAGACCCTGAAGGCTGGTTTCTACTGGCCAAAATTACTCGGAGATGTCTTCACCTGGGTCAGGGCATGCGACAAATGCCAGAAATTTGCAGAAAAACAGAAACTCGCAGCTCTGCCTCTGATTCATGTACATGTTGATGAACCTTTGAAACAGTGGGGAATTGACTTCATAGGTGAGATTCACCCACCCTCCAGTGGGCACCACAAATGGATCCTAACTTCTACAGATTACTTCACGAAGTGGGTGGAAGCCATACCTGCGCGAAATGCTACAGACACAGTGATAATTAAATTCATGGAGGAAAACATTATATCCAGGTTCGGATGTCCTGCTAGAATAGTAACCGACAATGCCCAAGCCTTCAAATCTACAAAATTCGTGAATTTTTGTCAGCAATATAACATCACTCTGGGTCACTCTACAGCTTACTACCCACAGGGAAATGGTTTGGCGGAATCATCAAACAAAACGCTGGTCAGAGCTCTAAAGAAGACAATAAATGAAAACCAGAGGAACTGGGACTCCTAACTGAAGTTCGCTCTGTGGAAAAACAGGATAACCAGCAAAAGGGCAACTGGAAAATCCCCCTATGAGTTAGTATATGGGCGAGCAGCTATCTTCCCTATACAGCTGGCCTTGCCAGTGGCTCGATTTATGCAGGAAAGCCAGGAGGAACCTGGTGATGTCATCAGGAGAATCAACCAACTGGTAGAGCTCGAAGAAACTCGTAGTCAGGTGAACCAAAAGTTAGTAGAGTATCAGGAGAAGATGAAAGGGCTATTCGATCAACATGCTAAAGACAGAGGTTTGCAGGTAGGGGATCTAGTGCTCAGGTGGGATGTTCGAAGGGCTGATAAAGGCAAGCATGGTAAGTTTGATCCTCTCTGGTTCGGCCCTTTCAAAATTGCAGAGGAAGGTGACAACAATACGTTTAAGCTGGAGAATTTGCAGGGAGATCTACTTGACTCCCCTGTAAATGGGCAATTCCTCAAACCGTATTTTCAGTTCTGAAGCAGGCTGAAAAAGCCTGATTGTATTATATTGTACATTAGCTGCTGTTTTCGTTTTTATCAAATAATGCATGAGTCATGATGATCTGCCCAGGGAGAAGTCACAAGAACTGGAAAAGTGGTGTTCAAAGAAGATAGACAGGCGGTCTGCGTGGTTCTCGACACGTTCGGGGACAAACGTGTCGTCCCCAGGTGGAGCCAATGTTGTTCAATCTTTAACATTAATCACGGGCATTTTAAAAGGTCGACAAGCCATGAATTAAACTTTATATCAAAGGAAATATTTCAAAAGTGGCTCAAAAGGGGAAAATGTAATGGAAGCCAAATGTATTAAAGCCAATGGGGAAATAACGCAAAGGATGGAGTGTAAAGTCATAAAGCAAACAACAGATATAAAATGAAAGGGAACGCAACACTAAACACAAGACCGATGTATTAAAAGGAGCTGCCGCCACGTGAGAACGCATGTGGGGAAATTCCGAGGGGGTCAAGCAGCAGGGGAAGGAAGGGATCCATACCCCCGCGGAATTGTGACACGTAGCATGGTGGGGGACTCGATAGGAGAAGAAGATAGCAGGAGTATGCCGCATGGTGTGGCGGCCAAGTGGCAGACCGAAAGGTGGACCCTCATGGTGGGAGAAAGTCATGTGTTTATTTGGTGCAGGAAATTACACGCTGCAAGGATTGGATAGCATGTACACAGGTAAAAGGTAAGGTAAAAGTTTATTAGATCAGCTGGTACTGAGACCCGTACCAGCCTTAAACCCAACACGAGGCGCCCACCTACACCCTTACACCCCCAATCCCTGCGCGCCACGTGTCTCATTGTCAGTGTCCTTATGACACTTGCCTTCAGTCATCCTACTCACCCGCCTTTTTAGCTCGAACAGTGTGCTCCAGTAATAACAACTCTCATTTTCCACTCTAGTAAAAAGACACAGGTTACTATCTACAGCAAATACCAAGTAGGGAAGAGCACCTGGTCTACCCCCAATCATTGTCAGGGTTCCCCGCGTCGCTTTCCCAAGCAGTGTCACCCTCTGTTCAGGTATTCCATTATCTATTTTCCCTCTGTTTTCCTTTCTCTTTTTCGAATTCTTGAAATGTCAGCCATGGGGAGGGGAACACCCAAGAAGAACGAGCCAGAAACTCCCCAGGTCCGTGAGTCTAGGAACCCCCCTGGTTTTGAGCCCCTCTATGACTTGAAGGCTATTATCTATGACCCAAAATACCCTTTTGACATACGCAGTATCAAACCCCTACTTTTTGGCCGCCATTGCAAGAACACAGACCGTTTCCGGGTTGTCGTGTTGGGTTTATACCACCAAATAACCCCTCAGGTCCATTCTTGTGTTGATTTCATCACCTGGCTCAGAGATGTCTTTGATGTACATTGGGGCATTTTCGTTTCCCCTCAAGGGAATAGGGTTTTTTCCCTTTCTCCCGATGTTATCAGACAGGCCCTCCGTTTCCCTGCCAGCGACACATATATTAGCTTCAAAGATGAAGCCCTGGCGACCCAGTTCATTAAACAGCCACGAGAAGCCCGTCGTGCCTTTATATCTTCCATAACCGTCAACCATGCAGCTTCCCTACCTACATTAGAGCTATTCTCTCTGAGTCTTTTCATCGAAGAGGTTCGACCCATTCTCTCTCTCATCGCGGGCCTTTTGGGGATAGGAAGCCCGAAAGACATTTCTATAATATGCGTTCGCTTCTTATGGCTCATGTCACAGAATGGGGTAGTTTTAGACATTCCTGGTTTCCTCTCCTCGGCTATCCTAACCCAATTCCAGGAGCTCTCACAAACCCACCATTTTTGTTTCTGCTCAATGGTGTTTTACCTCTTCTTGTTCCAGCATGCAGATAAGTTCGACCATTTGGGGTTAGACAAAACCTATTCTGAGAATTCCCAACCCAGACCAGTCTTTGACTGGAATTTCTTTGTCCGTCAATTACCTATGGGGGAGGGTTATGCTAACTTTTTGAACACTTTCATGTCCATCGCCTATACTATCATTCACGACGCACCTTCCCCTAGGGTGTTCCCAGAAATGAAACGCTGGCTGCAAGCCGGGAAATACTAGTGTACCGGAGATTGGTTCCTTTTTGAAGACTGCACTGAAATTTGGGTCTACGGAGCCAAAGTTGCCCCATACCGGTTGCCAGTTTTCCCCGTCCGACAAGTTTACACCCTCGAATACATCCGGCAAGCCCTAAAAGCAGACCAGCTCCATTTTGTCCCCGCTAAGAAAGGCTACATACTATGGCTTCCTATCGAAATCGGCCCCTTCGCGTTAAACTCAAGACATGCCCTCCCAATCATTGAAAAACTGCTGCAAGATATGGGCCTAAGGCTGGGGAAAAGTTGGGCTTATGACCCGCGAGAAATCATTTCAAACAAAAGAAAAAGGAACAGGTCTACACCCTACATACATGAGTCGAGGGCATTTATGGAATGGAGGGCTAACCTCGAAATTTGGCCCTTGTTTTCACAGATGGAGACAGATTCATCTGCTACAGGGGAGGAGGAGGTGAACAGGGGCACCGGTGAAGAAGAAGCAAGTACCTCCGGAGCAGCTCCACCGCCCAAGAGGCAAAGGACGACCACCAGTGAAGCGGAAGTCATAGGAGAAGGGCAATTACTGGAACCCTTCACGAAGTTTGGTGAATTTGATAAAGGCAAGGTAGGTATAACAGTGTTGAGAGACGGCGCCGCTTCCTCTGATTTCACAGATTTTACGCAGGCCATCATTGAGCACACTTCGTCCAAGACGAGCGAAAGAGAGCAGACGAAAAAAGCAATCTGAGATAGGTACAAGGCTGAATTAGGGGGGTATGTGGCAAAATATCATACCAGGCTCTCCGCCTCTATCAACGCAGACACTGAAAGCCTGGTATTGTCTATGGCAGAGGCCATCCTCGACCCCCACTCTGATGTCCCCACCTATAAGGTGCTTGAATTGGCCATTGACATGTAGAAGGTACCGGCCAGTGATATGTGTGACCTGTTCCAAACGGTTTATCGACATGATGAAGGATAAACTAATGCAGCTCACCCTCGCACTAAGGAAGTTAGAACAGAAACATGACCAGGTGAGGGAATCCTTAGTAGCTGAACAAGTTTCCAGCCGTGCCAGAGCACACCAGGTGCTTGTTCTTGAGAATCAGATCAAGAACATAGATGATGGAGGAAAAAGTGCATAGGCAGCACTCATAAATCAGTTGCAGAAGGAGGTTGCATCTGCAAAAAGACAGGCTCGTATATCGGCCTCGCATCATGTTCAAACAGCTGAATTGGTGCTGGCGGAGGAGGAGAAAGCAGAGCTATCTACCAGGTTATCCAAGGAGAGGGAAGAGAAAGAAAATATGGCCGAAAAGATCAGTGAATTACAGGACAAAGTGACAGAGCTACAAGCTAGGTTGGATTCACACAGCTGCCAGCCGACTGAAACATCAAGTGGAGTCAGCTCATTGCCAACACAACTGTCCACAGCCAGAGCTGAGATTGAAATACTGGAAAAGAAAGCATCCACGACCAGACAAAAGATCGTACAATTGGAGAGCTCCCTGGCCGAAAATGCCAAAACAGTCGAGGGGCTACAGAAGGAAGTTGAGCAGGAGAAGAAGGTCATGGAAGAGCAGCAAAAAACCATTGCTGACATGAGAATTCGAGCAAAGGGTAACCTCACCCTTCTCGAGGCCAGAAGCATAATCTGGTCAGATATAACCTCAGCGATAATCGAGCAATGGGAGTTTTTGGAGATGATAGGGGAGCATAAGTCTGCCATTCCCTATCTCAGTAGAAAGTTGCAGGAGGCAGGGGTTGATCTTCCCAACAGAGCTCAGCATGCTAAGGAGTACATTTCATTTTGTTACAAGCTGAGGGCAAACGACTTGGGGAAACATGGTATCTCCAGCCGATTCACAGAGGCCATCGAATGTCATAAGATCATTGATAAAGAGAAGGCCCGAGCAGTGGCCTCAAGAGACCTTCAACAAGTGGTCGACAGCGTCAGACAGTTCGACGAGGTATGGAGTGGAATCACCACAGCTGGACTCCCTTCCTGCTAGGACCTAGCCACCCCCGCCATTCTCTTTCCCTTGGACCAATATACAGCGCGCTTGCAAACGAAAAAAGATCGGACTGACCTCCAGATGGGAAAAGCGACTCAACTCAAAGTTGACACAATTGTTACGGTCCTCCAAAAGGAGTTTAATCTCCTTTACATAATCAGGCACCAGCTCCCTACCAGGGCAGGTTTTCACGCTCTCACCGAAGCCTTTATCGAGGTGGAGGGATTCTCAGCGATGCCCGAGCCAACTGTGGAGAGTCAGCAGAGACTGGCGCAGTTTGTGAGTCAGCATGCCAATTCGTCCGCAAACATGCCTCCGCCTGAATCAACAACTGCTTCCACTAAGCCTCGCCTGTGATTTTTCTTTCAACTCATGATGTGGCCTTAACGGCCCATTTTACTTTCACTCAGTTTATTTCTTTTAAAGTTTCGAGTGGGTTGTTTTCCCCCACTCTTCCATTTTACTTTTTTCACCGAACAACTATTTGAATTTCTATTTTTTGAAAATGGTCGAGGGCCTGTTTACACATGATGGGAGGCTTGATTCCCCATCATGAAATTTTTTTGTTATGAAAGTGACATTTAAAAATTTTTTTTCATGCGAAGAAGATATTTTCCCAAAATATCTTCTCGCTGAAATAGAAGGAAGCCTATATAAGGTAAATGAAATGAGAAAGACGGGTTCCAAAATTTTGGGAGGAAGTAACTGTGTAAGACCTTCTTGTTTGGCTATTTTGTGAACGTCCTAATATGAATGCAAAGAGCCCATAGGGCCTCAATGAAAAGGAGTTTTGTTTCGGATAAGGATTCTGGCTTCGATTATTCACAGTGTGTTATTCTCTCTGGTGTGTTGTAGTGTAGTTATTCATTTCGCTTATATCCATATATCTGGTATTACATTCTGGAATGCGAGTTACTTGCTGCTTTCTGTTATGAATTTATCCCTGTGGATACTTATTTCATTAGCTTCTCGGAACTTTAAATATGGCTCAGGTGTAATATGTTGTCCCATTTTCACTCCATTCACGTTTCTGCTATATTGAATGTTATGAGGTATTATTTACGAACGTGGTTATCATGTATGGATTCTTAATGTTTAAGCCCACCACATGTTAACGTGTGTTTCTGAATACTATCTTTATAGCAATTAATATCTTCTTCCTTCTACATTCTCAGTAGATACCTTTATATCATCCTTCTCTATGAAGTATTCGAGAATCCAGCCCTTGCTACAGCGAACTGTCTTGGAATTTTCTTGTGCATTTAGGTTGGGGCTTAACATCTTGCTTATTCAGAATTGTCTCTTCAGCTCTAAGCTTCTGAAATATTGGATACCATTGAAATTCTAGTTTTCCCATTTTAAAAGAAATAGTTCAAGAGCCTGATCCTGCTGAGATCCTTCCCATTATATGATCGTGTCTCTCTGCTATGTAAGATGTCCTAGGCACTGGTCTATGGCGACTCTAGGCTGTCTCTAGGAGTTACAACACCCCCCATGGCAATCTCCTTCTAAATTAGACCATACATCACCCCACAAGTGACGCCATGGACATACCATTTTAGTTCAGGAAGCACCTCATGCCCATCCATATATCATGCATAAGGTCAATTTGACCATTCAAACTCGAATCCCCTTCTCGGATGATCAAGTTGTACAAGAAGATTGAAAGCGCTCCTCCGCGCATTGCATTTGGCCCGCCATACCTCCATCATCATAATCCCATCTGCGACATCTTCCGCTTCATCAACCCCGCACATGAGAGCAACCAATGGGACCCCTACCCCCAACAAAATACCATCCTCACACCTTCAATGACTAACCCTCTTTCATGTTTTGGGGTACCTATCTCTGTGTTTTGTACAAACCAAACCCCATTATTTTATTCTTTTGGTAACTTTACAAAGACCGCAAAGGATTCCCTTCACCACTTCACCCTCATATTTCATCTTTCCCCCCATGGCAGCAGTCCCCCATTTCCCTTGGTCAAAGTATTTTAACCCCATGCATGCACCATCATGACATTCATAGCCATTTTACACCCGCCCCGGAAGTCCTACCGACTCCAGGGATTTTCCTCCAAAAATAATTATGACTGCCACGCAGCTGCTAAAGTATACTTCAACCTTGGGCCACTGAATCCCCATCATCCATTTTCAGTCACCTCTCACCAACATGCCTATGTTAAACCCATCATATCTCAATCACCAACCCCTCAGGTCGGTGACTCATGGTTCGGTGAAGGCTTCCTTTTTGTTGACCTCAACACCTCTTTTCCAAAAAGGAAGCAGTACCTTGGATAATCCCTCCCCATGCAAAGGGGCATCCTCAGGTGGCACTATGGGAGACATCATTGTCCACAAATGTCATTGATCCTCCTGAAATTTCACCATAGCAAAAGCTTTCATGTCACAATGGTATCGTACCTTACAACCATTGTACTTTTATTAGATCTTTTGAAGACCCATGCCTCCATAAGTGTATCTAACAAACAATGCTTACACAGGAAGGTCCCAACCAGTACATATGCGTACATTGTGTAATGATATGCCATACCAAGACTACGCATATGGGTACCACATTCCACCTATCGTCAAAGAAAAAATGCCCCTGAGGGCGTCAGTAGCCGTCGTCAACAAACACCAGCATCACTACCACAGTAGTGGCATATACAACACATGTATTTGTCAATTTTGCTTAACTAGCCATAGCATCATGAGCATGGGACATGCCCGCCTCG
Source organism: Pinus albicaulis (assembly GCA_034641835.2). NCBI lineage: Eukaryota > Viridiplantae > Streptophyta > Pinopsida > Pinales > Pinaceae > Pinus > Pinus albicaulis. The sequence goes on along the minus strand of CM076583.1, from coordinate 1,232,842,546 downwards.
TTGAAATTTTGTAAATATGTTGTATATTTTTTCTGCTTGCAGGGGGTCCCTTAGGTCATGGTTATCTCAGAAACAGTGCAAGGTGTTGTCAATTCCAAAATACATGCAGACCTCTCTCTCTCTCTCTCTCTCTGCATATGATACAGAAAAGAAAGTATAATGTATTTTGGCTATACAGTTCTTCCTAGACCTCACACATTAGGTGGCAATTTTTGACACTAGAAAATCATACAGTAGAAGATGACATCAATTAATGTCGAGCCCAAGGATTTACAGGACATGAATACATTATGGAATCAAAAATTATTTAAAATCTCTAAGTTTTTGAGAAAATCAGATTTGAACTAGTCATAAATTCTCAAATGCACGCTTTATCCTTCGAGAAGAGCGCCTTCTGTGCGCCTTTTTGCCCGATAAGCACACATTCCTAGAAATGGAAAAAAGTAACTTTCCGGGACCAAAACAAGAAAAGGACAGTTACTCCTTATGTGAAAGTCACCTAAGGATAGCCACCAACGCCTCCTTAGACATTATGTGAGCACACAAAAGAATATTTGAGCACACAATGGAATCACACCTCTCCCTTGGGTCACCATCCATCATGTAACAAGGGAGGGAAGGAGGATTTGAAGCTCACCTATATAAACCCACCAAGAGATGAAGAAATGGTGATCACAGTGTTATGCTGGCTAAATTTTCCCAAGCAACACCAGTATTGTGTGTGACCCATAGCTAGAGCTAAAGAGGACTCGATAGTTGGCCACCCAACATCTTAGTCCACCACAGCAGAGAGAGAGACTGAGACTGCATCAAAGGTAGAGCTTGGAAGGAAACATCCTTGCATCGGGACCTAGAGCCATGCCTAGGGGCCCTTTGGAAAGTAGGTAAAATTTCTTCTCCATTTTGAATGTTTAATAAGAAGAGGCCATCGAGCCATCGTTTGCATTATTATTGTTTGGAACTCTCTATATAGCTTCTGTATATTTGTGTTTTTAGTTTTAGTTTAACCAGAGCATACTTCAGCATACTATTTCCATTAAGCTTTATGCTTTTGAGCTCCCCCCACTTTTTTCCTCTTACCAATAGTTTAGGAAGTAGACCACACTCTATAAGCTTGTGCGATTTTGTACACCCATGTGACTAATCCACAACAACATGCCCTATTAGTCAAATATTGCTGAGGCATATGATGACTTTGAAATCATGGTTGAGGCATGTTCTGAGTAGAATTATATGCGTAACCAGGATTTTGACTATTGTTACCTAGGTAACCTTGGGTCACTGACCCTATTAATCCATCTGTAGAGTTCGACGCGCTTGGAAATTCTTGATAAGTTTGCAAGCACGGGGCATTAGTCAGGATGTTGTAAATGTATCCTGACTGCATATAAATTAGTTCAAGATTCTGGGATTTACTGATTGCATCCTCTTCAGATGTGGGGTATTGCTGTGCCACATCCTTTGAAATCTCCACCATCAGAGTTTTCAGAAATAAATCTAAGAGGACCCGGTCATCGAGTTTAGCTTTACATAAATTGCGACACCGCCTCCATTCATGGAGATGGTCTGAGATATGGATGGCGAGGGTTTGTCTAGAATGAGTCAGTAACTCCATTCCTGAATCATGGTGAATGGGTAACTAAAAATATGTGAGGAATGTGGTAGCAAGGGCGCTAAAGGTTCCATGTGAAGCAAGAGGTTACTCGACGTACCACTTCACGGCTACTCCAGTAAGAGTGCGTTGAAATAGCCTTAATATAATAGTGTCATCAATGATACTATTCGATGAGCACCACAAGTGAAAGCTCATTACGTGATTACCTAGTTCTTCCGCTTTCTTTCCTTCGAACTTTGGTATATCTGAAGGGAGCTTCATGGGCATCGGAGGCCATGAGGGATCGTGTGTGATGGGGTCATTTGTGAGCTTGGTTAAATCAGGTAGATTCAACATAGCTAAGAAGGGTGATTGGGAGGTTGACGCTATGGCAACGTCTAAAGACACTAAGTTCTGGTTAGAACGAGGGTGAGTCTGTGACATACCTTGATGTGTGTTCAGTTGTCTTCCCGAATGGGACACACTCCCCTTCCCCCTAGGGGTTGAGGGGGGAGTGGTGTGTGGTGTGGTGTTGGGAGACTGACTAGGGTTCCCAACTATGGTTGCTCCAATGAAAGATAAACTAATGATGATGGAAACGTTTTGTCTTTGACACCTGAACGGAGAAAGACCTGGAACCCCTCCCTATAATGGGGGTAGGTCCAAAAGATGTCTGGATCGATGAGGTTCCATTGGGACCGTTTTGGTGTCGACCAAGTTTGGTTTTGGGAAAATTTGAGAGGATAGAGTCTATGATCAAAGCGAATTTATGGCCACATAAAACAAAGCGAAAATAAAATAAATTTTCCCTTTAACTTAATCTATGTGATCAATCAAGCAAAAAAAATGGTTTTCGTTTGTTTCCACATGATACTCAAAATCCTAGAAGACCTATGCATCCTCACACACTCAAAAGTAACTGGGCCTTGAGAATATTTATTGCGAGTGCTCACACAACGTCTCGTAAGAGTTGGTGACGCCCCCAGTCAACCGAAGAGAATCCAACAAGGTAAGGGTAGAGGGTCTGGTGCTTGCCTGCACCGTCACCTATATGGTAAAGGATGTCCTAGTTTTTTGCCACTAAGAACCACCATCCCACATGAGCGTTCGAGTCTTGGGCTTCTTGGTAGTCAGCTAATAGTACCGAGTATCAGCTGGGTCAGGTAGCCTCAACTGATACCGCAAGAAATCCTCTCAAGGCCCAGTTACTTTTGAGTGTGTGAGGACGTAATAGGTCTTCTAGGATTTTGAGTATCACGCACAAAAAATGAAAACCATTTTTTGCTAGATTGATCACATAGATTAAGTTAAAGGGAAAATTCATTTCATTTTCACTTTGTTTTATGTATGTGGCCATAAAGTTGTCATGATCACAGACTCAATCCCCTCAAAATTTTTCCAAAACCTAACCTATTCAACACTCAAATGGTTCCAATGGGACCTCGTCGTTCTAGGAATCTTTAGGACCTCCCCCCATTACTGAGAGGGGTTCCAGGTCTTTCTCCGTTTAGGCGTCAAAGACGGTGTTAGCCACCTATGAGTTTTTTGGCAAGCAAACAAGTGGCTAAATTGTTTTTAAGCCTTCAAGGGATACATTTCCTATGAAAATATCTCATCCTTGAAACCTCTGTGTGTCCTTTGCCTTTGCAAAGATATTCACTGCTGCGTCCATCCAAAAATCCTCACTGTCTGTGAAAAAATTATGCTCAGAAAAGGCCTCCATCTACCCCTTGTATCTCTGCAAATTTCCCCATTTTAACCCTTTTTTCCCTTTTTTGAAGTTTCCCTTTAACCCCAAAATTCCCTCCTAAGTCCTCCAAACCATCTTTTTCATCCTTTTAAACCAAGTGCAATCCCTTCAGCTAATTTTAAAACCCCTTTATTCCCCTACCGAAACCTCTGTTCAGCCTTGAAAACTCTTTTTTTGGCTTAAAAAACCCATATTTTAACATATTACAGGCTTAGCCCCTTTTGGCCAGCCCCTAAACACTTCCCCTTGATGAGCTCGAGAACTAAGACCAAGCGCTATTCCATAAGGCACTTATCACATTGGGAGGATTGGTCGGAGCGCCTATTCTCTTCGCAAAACAAAAAGTTCTGATGCGATAGTGTATTTTGTTTGTTGGCCTATGTAACAATCTCCACTGTTGATCTTCAAAGCGATATGACAGCCAGCATAGCACCGATTCCATCACCAATCGGAGGTTCCACAATGCATCACCCTTCCGATTCCCCAATTGGCTGATCCCGATTGAATCAGAGCCGTCCGCCCATTCTAATCCGACAGCCATTGCAGCACTTCCATCATCGCCAATCGAAACTTTTGTTATGTCACCCTTTCGATGCCCCAATTGGCTGATCCCTAATCTAATCATAGCCGTCGATCCCCCATAGATCTAATGGTCCAAAGCCAATCGCTACATCACCCATCGGAGTTTTTTCCCTTCCATCGCTCCCCTCCGATTAGATCGCAGCCATCCAATTCCCAGGATCCAACGACTCAGATTGCTCCCACCCATTAACCATATATTTCACCTGTGTTTCTCTCTCCAGATCTTAGTTGTCCATCGCATCGATCGGATGGTCCACAGCTAAACCACTGCCTATTGACCCCACTTTAATGATCGCACACGTGCCTCGTATCCCGCTCCTCCTCCGCCATCGGATCTTGCAGGCCCAGATCCAACGGTCCACAGTAATATCGCGTAGTTTTTTTGTCCGGTGTTTAACAGTCACAATTTACACGATATGGGTGGTTTTCAAGACCCACATGTCAGTTGGGGACCCATATCCTATTCATAAAGTGAAAACCGCCTCAACCTTCTTTCACCGCGTGAAAATCGTGGTTTTGTATCCCAAAACCACTTCCCCACTTTATTGCCCAAAATTCTATTAACAGATCTCGACTATTGATCTGTTCAGATCCATGGCTCTCAATCCATATTGCATTCCCTTCACGATTTCTCATTGTGTGACCTCATCATTGCATCGGGCCATCTGAGTTGTTGATCTCTTCCTGAGATCTAATGGTCCATGTTGAATCGCCTTCTGCCCATGATTGGGTTCCACCATCTAAAGTCTATTTCATTGCATTCTCATGCATTTCCCGTGTATCACGTTCAAAGGTCCAAAATCCATGATTTTCATTAAAAAATCATTTCTTCCACTTGCATTTAAACTTTTAATGTTTTACATTGGAAAGTCATATCATTTTGGCAAACATTAAAACCTTACTGTTTTTCAATAAAGTTTTTTCATTTCGCCAAACCTTCATCAGAATCATTTTCCACCATTTCAATGCATTTTTCCACCACTATCCATTGCATCCACAACATTCACCTCTGCTGCACTACCATCCTCACAACATTCCACTACATCCATCCTCCCACCGCATAGATTTTCTTAACTTATTTGTGCATTTTGCAGGTTTACAAGCGGTGAAAACTGCCATTGCTCACAGTCACTGTTATAGTGACACAGAGCGCAGAAGAGGATTTTTCCAGAGCCAAAATGTGCAAGGAAGACTCCTGAAAGTGTTTTAAGTGCACATTTTATTCAAATCAGGAGTATTAACTATGTAATACCCTCCAGCACCATAAAATCTCAAATTTCACAGACAAAGACAGTCAACGAAGCGGCAAAGTGTATCAGTGGATAACCAGAGAGTTTAATGCCTGTAATTGAAGATTTTAAGCTCTGATTAAACGTTTAAAAGGAAAAATGTACCATATTGAAGACCTCACGATTAATATAGAAGGCCTAAAGAGGCCTAATGCACAGAAAACTATATTGATAGTATTTCACATCAGCAGAAGTTTCCTCTAAAGAAAGGACACAGTACCCATACTGTCTTTATTCTGCATCATGTTCCTGAGAATATTTCCACCCTGAAAGTAGTCCTAATGCTACCAGAGAATTTTTTATGTAGTATGGCAGACCTCAAAATTCATTTATCTACCTTTTTTTATTCACCAGAGTACTTCAGAGTACTACAGCCGAAGTACATCAAAGGACATACCTGGAGTAAATTTCAGCCTATTGAAGACCACTCTTTCATCCAAAGAGTACCAAAAATCAATGCATAGATATTAATATGGAATGGGCCTCGAACCTCTGCTTCTACTCTGTTTTAATGTTTCATTTAGTGTTTCATCTACCAACTCTGCCTCTCTTTCAGCTATAAAACTCATGAAGAAACTCATTGTAAAGGTTGTTGGTTGTTGATCGGATATCTGTGAACTGTAAGTTGTTTCTGTTGAGACATAGTTCTCTATGTAAAGTGGTAACATAGGCCGAGGAAGATGTTTTCAGACTGAATATCAAGATGTTGACAATTTTTTACATGACTGGTGTTGCTCTTTAATATGACAAGCACATTTCTTTGGATCCTGATTTAAAGCAGCGGTGATGTTTTTCTTACTTTGTCTCTAGTTTCCTTTATAATTCATCACATTTAATTTCTCTGGTATGCATCAGAAATCTGGCATAGGATATACCCTTGCATGGTACCCTATGTTTCTGCTCTCCCTACCTTTGATGTTTTCTACTAATTGTGTTATCTGAGTACTGATTCAAGCTAATTTAACCAGTGTAGTAGCTAATATTTACTACTAGCTGATGTATGAATTAATGAATCTGTTCTTAGATGTTCTTGTTGTGTTTTAATTGAATTAACTGGGATACTGGGAGTTTAGAACACTGATTCTGTCTCATTAAGGTCCTTTTCAATCAATTGAACCTTTCTAAGTTCCCTTAAGTTGGGTGTCGAAGCATTGAGAGTTCAAAGTCTCTCTCTGATCTCAAGCCTTCACCTTTGTGTTTAAATATTTAATGTTCCCTTTATCTGAAGAGTTAACCTTTAGGAGATGTATCACAGGTTTCTAATGGCACATCCTGTCCCTGGATCTGATTTCTAAGTAGTCACCTTGGAGGTTTCCTTGTCATTCACCTTCTTTCATCATCATTTCATATCACACTATCATCTTTAAGATCCAATGCTTTAGATAACTAGCCCAATTGAAAGCCTGCATATTGAATAGAAAGTAAACCCTTTCCTGACTCCATTGCCCAATGGTCTCGAGTGTTCTCTGAATTATCTCTCCCTTTCCTAAAATCCTCTTTTCTCATCCTCTGTCTTGTATTGAACCCTTCATTCCTGATTCCCAACAACCAAACAAACAAACAAAACCTAACCAACCTTGTGCCATATAACTAGCCTAAAACCTTAAAACAGAACTTTAAAGACATATTCCCATACCTTTATAGAGATATCTTTCTCTGGACCCAGGAGGGCTAGATCCTGAGGTCTAAAAGTGGTTCTGATTTTGTCTCATATTTTGGTATTGCCAAACTTGCCAAAACATGGGAACCCCAACAGACGAAACATTGCCACAGTAGTTGGTTCCTCCTTTCTTGGAGCAACCTTAGTTGGGAACCCTAATCGGTCTCCCAACACCACCCTGCACAGCACTCCCCCCTCATCCCCTAGGACGTAGAGGAGCGAATCCCGTACGGGAAGCCAGCTGAATTCACAACAGGGTATGTCACAGACTAGCCCTCGTTCTAACTAGAACTTCGTGTCTTCACACGTTTCCATGGCATCAACCTCCTAGTAACTCTTCTTAGTGGAGTTGAATCTAACAGATTTGACTAAGCTCACCAATGACCCCATCGCACACGACCCCAATTGGCCTCCCATGCCCATGAAGATCCCTTTGGACATACCAAAGTTTGAAGGAAAGCAAGCGGAAGACCCAGGAAATCATATAATGACCTTTCACCTATGGTGCTCATCGAATAGCATCATAGACGATACTATTCGGTTGAGGCTATTTAAACGCACTCTTATGGGAGGGGCCACGAAATGGTACATGGAGAAACCTCCTGCTTCACTTGGAACCTTTAGTGCCCTCGCTACCACGTTCCTCACATAATTTCAGTTTCCCATTCACCACGATTTAGGAATGGAGTTACTGACTCATTTCAGACAATCCCCCTCTACCCATATTTCAGAGCATCTCCATGAGTGGAGGCGGCGTCGCAGTTTATGCAAAGCAAAACTCAACGACCAAGTCCTTTTAGATTTATTTTTGAAACTATAACAGCAAAGATTTCAAAGGATGTGGTGCAACGTAAACCCACATCCGAAGAGGACGTAATCAGTAAATCCCAACAGCTTGAACTCATCTACACGTAGTTAGGATACATATACAATATCCTGCCCAATGCCCTGCACCGGCAATATTATCAAGAATTTCCAGGCGTGTCTAAATCTGCAGACGAAATTATTGGGTCAATGACCCAAGGGTACCTAGGCAGCAGCAGTTAGAATCCCGATTACACACATGGGTCTACCCAGAACATGTATCAATCCCGATTTCAAAGTCATCACATGCAGTAGCACAATTTGACTAATAGGGCACCAATGTATCACCAAGGAGGACCTTATCCTCCGGCTGAAGGGTGTTGGAGAGGTAAATCCCCTCTATGGACAAAGGCAATCCCACTAGCCCTAGAGTGGGTCTAGCAAAAAACAAAACACGCTACGATAATGATTCCTAGTTACAAAAGACAAAGCTATGATAAATAGCATACCTCAAGTCCTACGCTGTTGTCGCCGAAGAAGAAGCGCTGCTTCCTGTTCTTAGCTTGATAGATCACAATCCTTTCACTCACCGTGTCTGGACACCTGTATACATGAAGAGAAGAAACGATGGCATACAACATAATAATTCAAAAATGTAACTATCAATCAGTCGAAAAATATTGAACTAAATTGCATTACACAGATAAGAAATACAACAGCGGAACCAATAACGTAGTCGAGCATATATTAAAATGTGAAAGAAAGATTACAAACAAGTTCTGACGTCATGTTATTCCTTTGGCAGGGCTTCTAGCGGAGCGTGTCTCACAAAGCTCATTGGGAATTTAGACAAGGCTCTCTCTCCTTACGGGGTTCTCCTTAGCTTTGCTTTCAATAGTCACTCAGCTATAGTTTTCCTCCCAAATGTTCAGCTCTCAAGCGTTCAGCTAGCTTATAAATGGAGAGGGTAGGATTTTATAGAGGGAGAAGGAGAGGTTAGGCTCCCTATAATCATGGGGGAGAGTCCTATCTCTTAGGAAGGTTCCATGAGAGGTGGAAAACCACTTCCTAAATAGGGAGATCTAGAGGCAAACAACCCAACCTCATTTTGATGATCCGTTCTGAAGTTGTTAGAATCAAACTTCCACCTTCTATTGTTAAAAAAAATTCCTTAATAGGCTTTGCATAGGTGTAACACAGGGACAGAGCGCCAGCTGGCATGCCCACTAGTGTATATTTTCCCCATTGGTGTGAGGGATGAACTAGCTACTCGTGCCCATGCCAAGACATGGGTTTTTAGGGTCTTTCAGAGGAAATGTTCTTGAGGATAATTCTTTTCCTTATGTAGAAGGATGCCATCAAGGTGTTTTCAGGACATTTTACTGTTCATAGGTCATGGGAATAGTCCTCCAATGTATGGGACGAGGGATTGCAAGGACAATGAAAAAATACTGTGTAACAGATGCCCCCTAAAGCATGAGGTCCAAGAGAGGGAGAGGTGAAATGCTTTATGAGAACACGTTCAATTGAAAACACTGTCGTCGGAAGACCTACGAATACAAATACAACTGATATCTCTAATACATGATATGTGGTATGGACGTAGCCATCCATAATAGAGTGTACAATAACCAGGATCCAAGGTATGGATGCAACCATCCAGTAAATGAGGATCAACAAGTAGACTCAGGTATGGTCGCAGCCATCCAATCGAATGAGTCATGTAATAAATCATAATAATCCACAAAGAACCTGCAACCCGGATGTTTATCAGACAAAATCCAGGGTCTTGCGCTCCATCTCGACCTGAAAAAAGCACAAGTTCGAGCATGCGAATATGTGAGCTAAAGTCGAACATGCAAGAACATCGTTTGATTACCAACCAATAATGAAAGTCATTAATAGACACAAGAGGAACCACCAATAATGACGATGGTTCTCAAGGCATAAGAGGTACAATCTACGGGACGTGAATAGTGATTTAGCGTTGAAAACCCACAGAATCATCCGATCGAAGGCCAATGATGAAAACCTTGCATCAAATGCGAAGAACCTGCCATTGAGGCATGTAGGCTCTAAGGAAATTGAAGGGAGTCTCTAGATCAACTTCCTGGATAATGAGCTGAAGTCAAAAGTAAGTGACCTTGATCGAAGGCAGGCTATAATGTTTCCCACATCATCGACATGAGACAGAGGGATATAATGTTTGTGAATCAATACCAATAGAGAATCAGAGGGAGGTTGAAAACTGCAGAGGCCAACTTCTCTTGAACATATCGACGACAAGACACTGGATTTGGAAGTATTTGAAATCAAAGGATATGAGGTCATGGTGACGTGGCAAAGAGCAGATCAGCAGTCAAAAGAGATTACCCAAAACCATGGAGGCAAGCAAATAACAAGATGAGATGTCCCCAACCTGACACGAATGCAGATAAGTGCCATGTTCAAGAGTGACATACTGCCGACACAACTATGATACTGGTTCCATTTTCCCCACCATTTCAGGTGAGTAACCCAATTTTTTTTTGAACAAGCTTGAAGGGGATAGCATATTCCTATGCTGTAAGTTTGTCCTTTAGAAAAATCCAACCTAGTACATTTAATGAGCCCTAGGAAGGAGGAAATCGAGTAATGTCATTACGACGGAGTCTGATGTCATCAGTTTTTAACGAGTTTGAAAAAGGAAGAAATCGGCGTCTTTTCATGTTTAGAGAGTTTGAAAAGATAACGAAAAAGAAAACTCCAATAGTCCCTTTTCATAGATAGTCCCACAGAACCGAAAAGGTAAAAAAATATGTCTGGGAGAACCTTCTAGTCGCAATAGGCTAGGGTATTCCTTTTTCGTAAATAATCTATCCCATCCTGAAAAAGGGGTAAACGTATACTGTGTAGATTTCATTTCGTAGGAAATTTAACGAGCGCAAAATGACAAGTGACTCGGAAAAAATTTCAGTTTTAGAGAGTCAGAAAAGAGCTAAAAGGTGACTCCTCCTGGAGGAACGAGTGATATAAAGGGTAGCAACTGGTTCCGGTAATGGTGGAACTACTTAGAACAAGTAAAGGTCAAGAGGCTGGCTAACAAGACCACTCATTGCAGTGGTTCCTCAGGATTAGGTAAAACAATCAAGTTAAGGCGTATGATTGGCCAAGCAGATGGGGACGATGGAATGAGAAAACCAAGGTTCATTTGGAAAAACAGGCTGATAAAATGGAAATCACGAGAGGTAAAATGGGAATGGTTTCATTTTTACATAAGCTCAAAATCAGGAAACTCTACTTGAAGTTGGTTTCATTTTTACACAAGCTTGAAACAAAGATAAACTATGCTTGAAAACCGATTTCATTTTTACACAAGCTTGAAATGGAAACAAACTATGCTTGAAACCAATTTCATTTTTACACAAGCTTGAAATGGAAACAAAATATGCTTTAAAAATTGAGCATGCCCCTAGTATGGTGACTCAATTCGAGGTACATGCCCCCCAAGCTTGAGTCCATATGCAAGGCAGATGGAGTGAATGTTCAAAGCACGAGATCTGAGAAAGACTCGAATTGAACAGGAATGTGTTTCATTGTTTTAATGAGGTTGACACATTAAAAGAACTATCTTCATGAGCTAATTCATTTTTTAACGAGGTTCAAACTGTGAATGAACCGTCCTTGGAATGAGCTTGTTTCATTTTTTAGGGAGGTTGACACAAGCAGACGAACCATGCTCCAATAGACCTTGTTTCATGGTTTAAGGAGCTTGACACAAGCAGACAAACCATGCTCTAACAAAACTTGTTTCATGGTTTAAGGAGCTTGACACAAGTAGATGAACCATGCTCCAACAGACCTCATCATAATGAATTAGAAGTCATAGCTTCCAAGGGTTGCCCGTCTAATGGAAGGAAAGCATCTTGGAAGTCTGGACCCAATGCCCCTAGCACACGATGTAAAATGGCATTATCAATGAATATGGGCACAGGAAAAGTAGCCACATAATTTACATGCGGCAGGGATGACACAACCAACAGATAAAGATCTGGCAGGGATGATGGTGGACTAGCTACCATATTCGGACCAAATAATGCAAGTTGATCGATGGTCACGATCCGACCTTGGTGCAGAAAACACATCACACGAAAGAGGAAGGAGACAAGCGTTCCCATGGCATAAGTATAATCGCGGCCCAAGAGTAAATTAAAGTCCAAGGGGCTAGGAACAACCATCACATCTATATAGACGGTTTTCCCTCCCAAAGTAATAGATAACTTTGGAAGGATCCCTAATGGTTGACTAGTTCCTCTCTTAAATGCCAACAGATTCCGCGTAACATGCATAAGCGGTGGAGAACCAAAAGCCTGCCAATTATTTGAGGATAAAATACTAATAGACATGCCTTCATCTATAATGGTGCTAGGTACGACCAGATGGGAGGCTTGTACTGTGATCTCAAAGGGCACATAAGAAGGAAGGCGATAACCTGTGAATCGACCCCAATCGAAGGAAGCGACCAAACTACTTAGAGGGGCTACCATCGAACCGAGATGGTCTTCCCCTAGTGTTACGAGAGAAGAAGGAGCATCCTCCGCCACCTCCATCGTGGAGGTAGGAGTATCCTCTAAGACCTCCATCATCGGAGGCAAAGGAGTAGCTTCCGAAGGCACAGGGACGGGAGAATATTTCTCCAAGTCTGAGGAATCTGAAGAAACAAGAAGAACACTAGGGATGTGAGATCCACTCTCAACGAAAAAGACCTGCTGCACCACAGACGGGGCCAGCTCAACTGATCCCACAACCAATGGTTGGTTAGGGATGGATTCATGATGGTGAATTTCTGGGGGAGCGGGATCAAGAAAGGATGACTCCTAACTGATCATTGAATCAACTGGTGAAGGACTCAAAGAAAGCTATTTGTAACCAGCCGAAAGGCACGGTGCAGAAACAGTTGAGTTGTCCAAAACTCTCTTGGCTTCATCCATATATGGACAAAGGTGAATGGCATGGTGCTATTAACAAAAATTATAGGGATTGGCAAGCTTATCCTGCTTCTTAGGAGCTTTACCATCACTAGCTGAAGATGTGCCCCCAACCTGACTCCCAGAAGCCAAAGGCAACGGCGGAAGACCGTTGGACCATACTTCGAGCACCTTGGGAATGCTAGGGAAATGTCAAAGAAGATGGTTTCCTTGGCACAACATGCAAGGGAACTTAAATTTCCATGGAGGGTTGGAAGGTTCATCGAGAGCAGGTGTTTTAGAAGCAACAGCTGCAGAATTAGCCTCTTTCTTATCTGACTTCTTCTTCTTAGTATTCTTCTTCTTCTTCTTAGTCACCTGGGTACTAGAATCCAAACTTTCACCAGGCATAGTAGCATATGAGGACGAAGAAACAGGAGAATAAGGGGAGAGTTCCACCTTCGAATAAATATGGTGTTGCTCAGGTGGAGGAGTGGATGGTACGACAACCAAAAGACTTGAGACCACAGAGGTTGAAAACAACGAAACAGGCAACCCAAAAGTTAACCCAGGGAGGGATAACGTGGCCATATAAGGAGCACCAATATTTCCTAAAGCAGGAAAAGGAATAGGAATCCCTTCAGAGGGGATTTTTTGATTGGAAAATTCTGGAAAAGTTGCCATCAGAAACGACCTTGAAATAAAACACTAAGGACAAAAATTATAACCAGGAATATTTCGTGCGCGATTATTTTTTAAGAAACTGAAACCAGACTCTGTTGTTTCATATTTTAAGAGTCAAGAAACAAGAAAAAGGTGACTCTATCACTTTTAGGTTGGACACAAGCTTGAAAGGACAAGAGCTCGATGATCTTTTTAGTTAAAAGAGTCAGTAAAGATCAAAGTGACTACTCTGGTAATCTAGGTAAATGGGTGTACCAGGTATCCGTGAACTGCCATATACACCTTGGTAAAAATGAAAGATAAATCAACTAAGGACTTAACGTACATGCAGGTAATCTCTCAGAATGTTGTGTTTGGTGTATCATGGGTAAAAGGCAGCAGACTCGACTTCCTATGGATAAAGGATTTGCAACCTAATGGGATCTCCATTTATATACACAATGATACAGGGAGCACAAGTCCGTACTAGCGTTGTCTGTAGCCAGATGGCGAGCGACAACTACTAGGCTTAAATATGCCGGAACACATCTCTACCTTAGACTATTAGATGTTCTGTTAAGTTTCAATGTTCCCTTAGTTTAATTCAGTAAATTTTAAAGTTGATTTTCAATTTACGTTTTGATTTCAAGGCCCTATCGAATGTTGGATCTCATAAAACCTCTAGATGCAAACTACATGCCACAAAATATCATTTTGTTCAATCAAGAGCTATCTATAGGAGAGTTGAGAGCTTTCAAACGACAACAAAATGAACACACAAAAACATCCACTATTGTTTTCAATGCAAGCTAATGAAACTAGAAAATTTTTCTCTAGAATTATATAATGCTAGTAATGCACAAAATTTTCCATTTTTCACTATGCCAATCAAAATGCAAAAGATTTGTTTTTGATATTTTTCAATATATTAGAGAAAATGCACTAAATAAATGAAAAAAATAATGAAAACATCAATTTGAGAATGATAAAGAGAGAGCTGAAGAAAAAAAAATTCACTCAACTCAAACAAGCACAATCAAGACTCAAACCGATGATGAAATCCCTCAAAATGAAGAAGAATATTGAAAGAGACTCAAACAAACCGTGTGATATAGGCTTGGAGAAACACAAAGAAAAATTGAATGAAAGAGAGAATAATCACTCAATAAATGCAATGATTCAATGGGATTTAGAAAGATGAATGCAAAGAAGCAAAAACAAATTTTACCGGGAAAGAAAATACCCAAAACTCCCATGGGAGGCTCAGCACACTGAAGCACCTAGAAGCCCTAGGGCTAAAATAAAAACTACCAGAAAATGGAAAACAACCAGAGGAAAAGGGCTAAATGCAGTAAAAAATGACTTCAAAGCACTTAATCAGTCAGAAAAAACAATCCAGGACCAAAATTCAAGCTCAAAGAGCCCAAGAACAGGCAAAATCTAAAACCAAACAAGTTTTGCGCACCTGTCTGGCTGTAATCTGTGCCAAACAAGGGATGATGTGAGTGCCTAACAAGAAACTAGTGCTAGTTGGTGCGACTGTCAGAGGAACAACCGTGCCAATCAATTTTACCCTAGAAATTTATAAAAATGGACAAAAAAAAGCTAGATCTGGTCTTCTGGGGGCTGAACAAGGGTTTAACACCAAGGAAGGTGAACCAGAAGAGCAGACTAATAAAACGAAAATCCAAAAACAAACCAATGGAGGAAGGACCAACTCCCACAGATCCCCAGTGGAGTCACCAATTTGTTGGAGAGGTCCCCTTTGTGGATAGAGGTGATCCCACTAGCTCTAGAGTGGGTCTAGCAACGAAAAAAACATGCTACGATACCGATTCCTAGTTACAAAATACAA
Organism: Pinus albicaulis; assembly: GCA_034641835.2. Classification (NCBI taxonomy): domain Eukaryota; kingdom Viridiplantae; phylum Streptophyta; class Pinopsida; order Pinales; family Pinaceae; genus Pinus; species Pinus albicaulis. Next base: position 1,232,827,403 of record CM076583.1, on the reverse strand, counting down.
AGCTATGATAGATAGCCTACCTCAAGTCCTATGCTACTGTCGTCGAAGAAGAGGTGTTGCTTCCTGTTCCTAGCTTGACAGATCACAATCCTTTCACTCACCGCGTTCGGACAGCTCTACACATGCAGAGAAGAAATGAGGACATACAACGTAATAATTCAAAAATGTAACTATCAATCAGTCAGAAAAGATTGAACTAAATTGCATTACACAGATAATAAATACAACAGTGGAACCAATAACATAATCGAGCATATATTAAAATTTGAAAGAAATATTACAACCGAGTTCCGACATCACATTCTTTCTTCGGTAGGGCTTCCAGCGGAGCGTGTCTCACAAAGCTCGTTGAGAATTTAGACAAGGCTCTCTCTCCTTATGGGGTTCTCCTTAGCTCTGATTTCAATAGTCACTCAGCTATAGTTTTCTTCCCAAATGTTCAACTCTCAAGCGTTCATCTAGCTTAGAAATGTAGAGGGCAGGCTTTTATAGAGGGAGAAGGATAGGTTAGGCTCCCTATAATCATGGGGGAGAGTCCTATCTCTTAGGAAGGTTCCATGAGAGGTGGAAAACCACTTCCTAAATAGGGAGATCCGGAGGCAAAAAACCCAACCTCATTTTGATGATCCATTCTAAAGTTGTTAGAATCAAACTTCCGCCTTCTATTGTTAAAAAACATTCCTTAATAGGCTTGCCGCCGGTGTAACACAGGGACAGAGCGCCAGTTGGCGTGCCCACTAGTTTGATTTTTCCCCATTGGCGCGAGGGCTGAACTGGCTACCCGCCCCAATGCCAAAACATGGGTTTTTAGGGTTTTTTAGAGGAAATGTTATTGAGGATAATTCTTGTCCTTATGCAGAAGGATGCCATCAAGGTGTTTTGAGGACATTTTATTGTTCACAGGTCACGGGAATAGTCCTCCAATGTACGGGATGATGGATTGCAGGGACAGTGACAAAATACTGTGTAACAAGGGGACCCAGTATGTAAGAAGAAAGACGGTTGAAAGAAATCCCCCCGAATGGCCAGGTGCAAACATGGGGCAAAAATATGCTCAGTCCCAAGCACACAACCCACCTACGCAAAACAATTCACAGGTGCACTTTCTGCAGCCGTCCCAAAATCAACCACACCAGTATGATCAGGAGAATTACCCTCCTAACGTGGTTAAGAAAAAGGTAAAAAACAAGCCCCAAGGGAACCCTGGACAGGGGGGCAGCAACCAACAACGCCCACTGCGATCCTAGGCTGGAGGTAACTCGAACAGAAATCAGAACCAGGAGCCAAGAAATGCCCAAAGGAAAGGAAAAAGGCCACCTCTACGAATAAACCATTCTTGTTCAATATGTGGTGAGCACGGGCACTATACTTACCACTGTCTCGAACTCCCTGAGCTTAAAAAGCTTCAGAGTAACAGAGGACAAGGAGGATCTTCCCAGATAACTGCGGTGATGCAAGAACCCTTCCCCCATCAAGGAACGGTCAGCACTCAGCAGCAAAACCTCGATGTTTTCGGGAAAAACAACCATGAAATTTACATGGCTGGTGAATCGTAGCTACGACACCCCACCAGACACCAGTACATTAGGGGCTAGTACGAGCACGTCGACTGCACCTTTAACCATTCCAAATATTCCTTTGGAACCATTGCCAAAAATGGTAAAAGGGCCTAAAAAGCGAGGAGATAATTACTCAAAAGTGGACCACAATTATAGCATCGTAGACAATTTAGCTCAATCACCTGCTACTATGTCCACATTGGAAGTACTGTAGTTGTACGCAAAACAATGAAAAGCCCTAATTTCCGTGTTAGGCGTTGTCGAACCTACCGACATGTGCATGATGGCTTTTGACTTAGACAAAGCCACCCCCAGGCTTCCCTCCATGGTCACCTTCCAGATACCAGTATCGATAAATAATATCACTAGTCACCGATGTGTCATTTATGAGGGTGCAACCACATGCATCATGTCAAAGAATGTATGGCAGAATTTAAGGGCCCCCGAACTCAAACCTTCTCTCGTCACACTCAGAGCATACGATGGTCGTCCCTCGACCCCGTCGATCTCTTCCAAAATGTACCGGTCTGCTTAACCAGCAAGACGGTCCACATATACATCGAAGTATTAGATGCTCACTTGGATTACAATATACTCCTTGGGCAGAGTTACATGTACGCCATGTCTGCCATAGCATCCTCTGTCTTCTGCATCATGATGTTCCCCCATGAGGATCGAATCATCAAAGTAGACCAGCTGACGCACAGTGAAAAGCGTCCCTTGATCAACATGGATATGGTTCTACCCTATGCAGATATAGCCACAGATGGTCTTTCACAGTATCAAGAATATGGTCTTGGCACATTCAAACCATCGTCCGTCCTAGGGTCATTCCTAGGAGATCCTCCAATTATCCCTGAGGTATCGCTTGATGCCACAGGGGCCCCGGTATGCATGATGTCCACATCAAGCACCGAGGTTAGTCAGGACATAGACTCAAGCAGTAATGACACTAAGGCATTAGCCACGATAGCTTCCCTAGTCTATGCCACCTCTCAAACCCCTCTGCTCTACCCACCTCCTCGCTTCACCTCCCAGCAGGTTTTGGTAACACTGGTGTTACCCGACATATCGTTGGGATTCCCAGTTTGGTACCACATTCCCCCTTCAAGAATAATAGCTACCAACGTTACTTCATTTGGGTTAAAGCCCCCTAGTCCCAAGGAGCCCCAACCTACCCAAGCAGTGGTCGAAACCACCCCGCAAGGGAAATTCCCATTGCGAAACCGGTGATGACGAACAAGAAAATCACCAAGAAAGGAAAGAAAGTGGTGACCCCCACTGTGCAAAGGGAGTCATCAACCTACACTATATGTGATGTCACAGGACACCCTACCCACATATGTCCAGATTTGGATGAATTAAAACCACTCCTCGGCTGCGAGGCAAGCACCTCGACACAACATTCCCACAAAAAGGAACTTGCCACCAAAAGTACAAGAAAACCGCTACGTACCAATCACGCATGTGCTATCTCTGACACCTATGGGCACTATACCCACCATTTTCCAAAAATACCATGGTATAGGGATGCCTTACACGCGATCGATTGATCCTTTCAAGAGGATCCCTCAATCAAGTCTATCAATGAAGAGCCTCGTATCATCTTATACCTGCAGGAAGAGCGACAATCACTCGAACGACCCCCCGCAATACCACCTCCACTAGTCGAAAGGTACGTACTTTGCGATGAACGTGATCATTTCATCATTGACTGCCCAGCCTTTGAAATGTTCCAATGATGGTACCCAGTACATGTAGTGTACCACACTAACATGGATATTGTTGGGTGCAGGAATTACACTTAAGTAAAAATCCTCAACACTTAATTTTCAACCCGGGGGATTCATAAACTTAGAGACGAAGCATAGGAAATGCCAGAGATGGTATGAATATTTATAATCTCAACTCCTAATTTTGAAAAGAAGAATTGCAGAATCAAGCTTTAGAGAAGAAAGATGAAACTCAAACCATAAAAACAATCCGAGGCTAGAACAAGAAGAAATGTACTTGCAAAAGAGATTCAGAGATAAAGAGGAGAAATCACTCTAGCCAAATATTGATTAGCTATTGAGAATTTATTTCCTTCAGCAAAGACACCTTAACAGTTTCCAACAAATGGGTCCCTTCAATCCTGCATATATAAAGATATCCTTCTTGCGAAAAATCAATCTTGCACTAGTGCAGTCTTCCTGCACTAGTGTAGGAATCAACGATTTATGCAGAAAGTGTAAAGTAATGTCTTTACTAAAAAGGATTTTATTTGTGCAAGGGCTTTGAACTTTCTAAATTGTGTAGCACTCAGATCCAATACCAAGAAACTGGTTCTTGTACTCGATCCGGGCTTCTTGCACTTTAAATTTTGATCCTTGAAATTAATGATTCATTACTGCAGTGTGATACAATAGTAAAGATGAATATCTGTAGAGAATAAGAAAACAAACTTTTTAATTAAGATATGACTAAAAGAAAGAAAGATGTTAGAAGCTATAAAGGCTTGCTGTATAATATTATCTAACGTTGGCGTGAGAACAGTTCTCCTGCTTGCACCAGGGAGAAACCAAACCAATGTGTAGGAAATAAATAGCACACCAACGTGCACTGGTGCAGGAACAAACCAGGAAAAGGAAATAAACCAGATCGTGCAGAAAATGAATAGCAAACCAATGTGCACTAGTGCAAGAACGAACCAGGCAAAGGAAATAAACCATATCGTGCAGAAAATAAATAGCACACCAACGTGCACTGGGGCAGGTAACTCTTCCTACTTGAACTAGGAAGGGGAAAGAAATCAACCGTGCAAAAATAATTTAACTACTTCACGTAGCAGATCTTCTTCCACTCAAACAGAAATTCAAATACTGCAAATTAAATAACACTTGACAGTTTAAAACATAAATTGTGAGAACAACAAGGAGGGAGAACGTGCTGGTTTGGTTGGGCCCTTAGCCAACCAGCGCGTTTCCCTTTCAAATGAAAACCCTACTCAGAATTTACACATCAACTATTTAAGCCAAAGGGTAAAATGTACAAAACATGAGGCAGAGCTCTTCGTATTAGACTCTTAAAGCAATTACATACATGATTACATATCCAACCCAGATTTGGGTGATAACACAAAAAAGTCCTGTTACCGCCTCCTGGTTCTATTAGATTCTCAAAACATTCAACTGTTTGTCCTATTTAAATTTCGGCTTATATAGATCCTTTTGGCCACAAACCAAAAGGATCGTTTACCATTACATATTCAATTACAAAATTTTTTACAATAAATTACATAACCAATTGCAGAATAAGCTTTCGGCCTTCAAAATTAAATCGCTTTTACAAAATAGGCCACGACTATCTCCAGTTGTCTATCTCTCTTAAGTAAGATCTCAGCTACTCTCGATTTTCCTGCTGTCATAGCTAGGACTCGGTTGCCTTCGGATATATCCTCATTGATCGTATACAAAACAGGCAGTCAACCCAAGTGATCTGGATTCACTGCCAAGATTCACGGTGCTAGTGCTGGTGCGGGATCTATTCTACACTAAAAATCAACAATCAAGATAAGTGATCATCTATTAAATAGCATAGGAGTTAACGATAAGATACAAAAGTAATTCTAAGTAATAAATCACGTAATAGATAGTTAATAAATGCTAAGATAAGTTAAAAATTTAAAATATGAAGTTTATGCAAAATGTGTCACTGTTCTCGCACTAGTGCAGGATGAGGGCACATAAGATAGGTAAAACAGGGTAATGATTATGATTTGGAAAGGGAAGAATGCTAAAAAGGAATTCAATTTAGGGTACTAACATCCTCCCATCCCTAAACTGTTGTGTGTCCTCACACAACTTTTTTTACCTCTGTAAAAAACCAAAATTTTTGAATACTCCAACTCAGTCCTATTCCGGCATGTTGTCCTCAGGTTGCACTGTTTCGGCCTTCTTCCTCTTTATATGCCTTAACTTCTTCAAAAAAAAATTTAACCACCTAAAACAACATCCAGCCCGATATTTCAAAACTCTAACCTTGCTTTTCTTTTGCTTGAGCGCTGCCATCAATTCTCCTCTGCTTTGTTCCTTCTCCTCTTGTGCTTTAGTCACAAGATTCTCCAAGTTTTGTACTTGGAGTTATAATTCTACTATGCGAGTAATAGGAGTCAATTCCTCTGTCTTAGCAGGGGCTTTCGTTGGCTCCAGAACTTCTATATCTCCCATGGTCGCATCAAGGAACTCTTCTTCCTGTAGTCCTTCTTTTTTCGGTTCCTCTTTCTCAAGTTATTTTTCTGGTTCATCTTCATCTTCTGGGTCTTCTTCTTCAGGCTCTTCTTCTTCTTCCGGGTCTTCTTCCTCAGGTTCTTCCTCCTCCTTCAGGTCTTCTTCCTCAGGTTCTTCTTCTTCTTTCGGGTCTTCTTCCTCAGGTTCTTCTTCCTTAGGTTCATCTTCCTTAGGTGCTTCTCCGTCTTCATTTTCTTCAAGTCCTCCTTCAATTTCTGATTCTTCTTCTTGGGTCGTGGCTTCTTCTTGTACTGGTGCAGGATGGAGTTCCACCCTGTGGGTTTTGTGCTTCTTCTTCTACATCCAAAAATTTTCTCTTCTTTTGGGGCTTTCTCATAATATTTACCAGTGGAACATCGTCCCCAATTTGTGAAATATTTTCTGCATCTGCAAGAACTGATAGCCTGTCGTGCTCAGAGGCCTGTGCCTATGCACCGACTATTTCCTTAGTGGAAGATGATGCCTTCCCTTCTGTTGATTTCTCTATCCACCTCCTTTTCACACTACTGCGAGAAGGACTTTCCTTTCTGCTTCTCTTTAGGCCCTTGCTTTTACTAGGGCCTTGTGTCTTCTCTTCCTCTGCCGAATTCCTGTGAAGTTGTTTTAACAGATCTTCCCATGTCATACCTTTGATTTCTAACTACTTTAGGACTGGGATTTTTATCAGGCCGTGGTGGTATAATCGTGCATCATCCTAGTCCTCCCTTCCATCCTGTACACTTCTAGCCATTTTCTCCAAAATTCTGAGCAAAAAGTAGGGGAATTTCATCCTCCAACGAATGTCCCGACCTCCTTCAAAATTATGTAGCAGTCTAAAATGATACACTAGGTTAGAGGTGTATCTCCCTTCATAGGTCACAAATTTCTGCAAAAAAAATAGGAGATCCTGCCATTGACCTAGCAGGGCTTTGCGTAGAACTCCAAATTTCCAATTGACCTCCATCTTCTTATTCACAAAAAAACGCTGCTAGTGTTTACCTTCCACCTTCTAGTTTTTAAACCATTCCACTCCCTCATTCTCCAGACCTATTTCTGCTGCTACAAATTTCTTCGTGACTTTGAATTTGAGTGGCCCAATTCTCACTTGGCCATTTTTAAAACTTCTTGAAAATTGTAAGGCGATGTCCCTGTCATACCCATCGAACTTCTACAGGAACTGTAAAAATCCTGACTCCCGCAACAATGGAAGACAGCTGCGAAATTTGGCAGTTTTCTCAATCTTACTGAGAGACATGGGTTCATTTCGGACAGGCGGCATTGCTGCTATCGACTGTGAACTATGAGTTTTGAGGCTTGCATACAACACCGGGGGATCAACTTTCACAAATAGGAATTTAACCGTTCGTCCATCATGTCTCTGGTTTACCTGCCATAGGTACTCATCATTTCTAGTCAGGCTCAATCGGTATGCCTGAAGGCAATTTAATGGTTAGGTACAGCGATGATGAGATGTTTGGAATGAAGGTAAGAGCGGGGGAGTTATGAGTGTAGGACGTTTCACATTATGGCGGAATGAGGTGGATTATATGCAAATAACGATTACATGATTTCATGTTCCTTCATAATTACAAAAATTAGAATTCATTTAAAAATATCATGATTCCTACTTAAAAAAAATTGTACTTTCAAATAATTTCCTCCTAAGTAATATAATAGCATAACCGCTTATCAATGATATGAAGAACATCATATAACTTTTCATCATGAACACTTTCTTGTGCCATATGATAATTTGTACTGTTGCTGATGAGGTTTATGTTTGTATTGATCTTTTCACTGCGTAAATCACATCATTCTGCTGGTACTTTTCTGCTCATATCATATAGCAAAATATGCTTGCACTAGTGCAAGCATAATGTTAAAACAGAGAATTAAAATATTGGCTGGATTTCACATGATTTCTTTAACTTGTTCTGAATTTTGCTTCGCCCTTTGATGCTTCAGAGCACAACCTTCTGCTCTTTATATGTAGGATCCTACAATGAAATTCATGAGGGAATAAAGGAGCGGGAAAAGGAAATTTTAGAATGGGAAGGAATTCTGTCACAGGGATTCCAGGAAAGTACCAAAAGAGGGAAAATAGAAGTGGGATAGGGGAAAAAAATGCAGGGTTAAAGTGGGATTTCTTCGAAGCAGATAGGGTTAATTTAGAAGAATATGGGAAGGTTAATTATACTAGGATTCCAAGAAGAAAGCCGAGGGAAAATTATGAAATGGGATATGAAGAAAGGAAGAAAAATTTCTGGAAGGTCTGCCTGCACTGGTGCAAGAAAAAATAACTGCAGCAAGAATTAAGTGTTACTTCGAAAAAATATCTATGCTAATTACCCCAATTGTATAAAGGTTGGTTCTGTTGAACCTGATTTTACTTTGATGGTCACTAGCATATCTAAATATCAATAAAAATTCTCTTTTTATTAGAAATTTTTGGTCTCCCCGCCAGCAAGCTGGTTTTCAGGTTGATCCTTCTGCAATCATGTCAGCGAACTGATTTTCATAATTATAGGAAATTGTTTTTTCTTACTTTTTTTCTTTTTATTTTATTTTTGTTAATTTTTTTTCGAGGAAGAGGGATTCAAATTTTCGAGAGGTTGGTATTACCGTTTACCACTGCCGTTCCAAATTGTTGCTGAAGTTGTTGTGAAAAATATTTCTTGGCAAGTGGTTGAAAATATTTCTTTAATCTATGTCCATTGACCAAGAATATTGTATCCTGTCCATAAATAGTCTTGACTTCTACAGCTCCATTCACAAATACTCGGATTACTTCATATGGTCCCATCCAACATGTATGAAATTTCCCTTTAAAAATTTAAAGTCTAGAATCATAAAGGAGTACCGAATCACCTGGTTGGAACTGCTTTTTCTGAATGGACTTGTCATGCCACCTTTTCCGTTGCTGTCGAATTAATATGTTTTGCTGAACAGCATCTCTATGAAATTCATCTAGCTTATTTAACTGAATAATATGCTATTGTTGTGCCTCAGAGAGATTGAGTCCTAGCTAAACAATAGTTCGAAAAGTTTTGATCTGGAACTCAATCGGTAACAAAACCTGTTTGCCATATACCAGCTCATATGGTGTGTGCCTCGTACTATTTCTCCAAGTGGTTCTGTATGCACACAAAGCTTCTAGTAATCTTTCATCCCAATCTTTCCGAAGCATATTCATCGTCTTTGTGAGAATGGACTCGATCACCTTGTTTGTAGATTCCACCTGGCCATTTGCTTGCGGGTGGTACGGTGTAGACTTTCGGTGGATTATATGCAAATAACGATTACACGATTTCACGTTCCTTCATAATTACAAAAAAAAAGACTTAGCATTCATTTAAAAATATCATGATTCCTACTTAAAAAAAATTGTACTTTCAAATAATTTCCTCCTAAGTAATATAATAGCATAACCGCTTATCAATTATATGAAGCACATCATATAACTTTTCATCATGAACACTTTCTTGTGCCATATGATAATTTCTACTGTTGTTGATGAGGTTTATGTTTGTATAGATCTTTTCACTGCGTAAATCACATCATTCTGCAGGTACTTTTCTGCTCATATAATATAGAAAAATATGCTTGCACTAGTGCAAGCATAATGTTAAAACAGAGAATTAAAATATTGGCTGGATTTCACATGATTTCTTTAACTTGTTCTGAATTTTGCTTCGCCCTTTGATGCTTCAGAGCACAACCTTCTGCTCTTTATATGTAGGATCCTGCAATGAAATTCATGAGGGAATAAAGGAGCGGGAAAAGGAAATTTTAGAATGGGAAGGAATTCTGTCACAGGGATTCCAGGAAAGTACCAAAAGAGGGAAAATAGAAGTGGGATAGGGGGAAAAATTTCAGGGTTAAAGTGGGATTTCTTCGAAGCAGATAGGGTGAATTTAGAAGAATATGGGAAGGTTAATTATACTAGGATTCCAAGAAGAAATTCGAGGGAAAATTATGAAATGGGATATGAAGAAAGGAAGAAAAATTTCTGGAAGGTCTGCCTGCACTGGTGCAAGAAAAAATAACTGCAGCAAGAATTAAGCGTTACTTGGAAAAAATATCTATGCTAATTACCCCAATTGTATAAAGGTTGGTTCTGTTGAACCTGATTTTACTTCGGTGGTTACTAGCATATCTAAAGATCAAGCAACATTCTGATTTTATTAGAAATTTTTGATCTTCCCGCCAGCAAGTTGGTTTTCAGGTTGATCCTTCCGCAATCATGTTAGCGGACTAATTTTCATAATTACAGGAAATTATTTTTTCTTACTTTTTTTTTCTTTTTATTTTATTTTTGTTAATTTTTTCGAAGAAGAGGGATTCAAATTTTCAAGAGGTTGGTATTACCATTTACCACTACTGTTCCAAATTGCTGCTAAACTTGTTATGTAAAATATTTCTTGGAGAGTGGTTGAGAATATTTCTTTAATCTATGTCCATTTACCAAGAATACTGTATCTTGTCCATCAATAGTTTTGACTTATACAGCTCCATTCACAAATACTCGGATTACTTCATATGGTCCCATCCAACATGTATGAAATTTCCCTTTAAAAATTTAAAGTCTAGAATCATAAAGGAGTACCGAATCACCTGGTTGGAACTGCTTTTTCTGAATGGACTTGTCATGCCACCTTTTCCGTTGCTGTCGAATTAATATGTTTTGCTGAACAACATCTTTATGAAATTCATCTAACTTATTTAACTGAAGAATATGCTATTGTTGTGCCTCAGAGAAATTGAGTCCTAGCTAAACAACAGTTTGAAAAGTTTTGATCTGGAACTCAATCGGTAACAGAACCTGTTTGCCATATACCAGCTCATATGGTGTGTGCCTCGTACTATTTCTCCAAGTGGTTCTGTATGCACACAAAGCTTCTAGTAATCTTTCATCCCAATCTTTCTGATGCATATTCATCGTCTTTGTGAGAATGGACTCGATCACCTTGTTTGTAGATTCCACCTGGCCATTTGCTTGCGGGTGGTACGGTGTAGACTTTCGGTGGATTATATGCAAATAACGATTATACGATTTCACGTTCATTCATAATTACAAAAAAAAGACTTAGCATTCATTTAAAAATATCATGATTCCTACTTAAAAAAATTTTACTTTCAAATAATTTCCTCCTAATTAATATAATAGCATAATCGCTTATCAATGATATGAAGAACATCATATAACTTTTCATCATGAATACTTTCTTGTGCCATATGATAATTTGTACTGTTGCTGATGAGGTTTATGTTTGTATTGATCTTTTCACTGCGTAAATAACATCATTCTGTTGGTACTTTTCTGCTCATATCATATAGAAAAATATGCTTGCACTAGTGCAAGCATAATGTTAAAATAGAGAATTAAAATATTGGCTGGATTTCACATGATTTCTTTAACTTGTTCTGAATTTTGCTTCGCCCTTTGATGCTTCAGAGCACAACATTATTCTCTTTATATGTAGGATCCTACAATGAAATTCATGAGGGAATAAAGGGGCGGGAAAAGGAAATTTTAGAATGGGAAGGAATTATGTCACAGGGATTCCAGGAAAGTACCAAAAGAGGGAAAATAGAAGTGGGATAGGGGGAAAAATTTTAGGGTTAAAGTGGGATTTCTTCGAAGCAGATAAGGTTAATTTAGAAGAATATGGGAAGGTTAATTATACTAGGATTCCAAGAAGAAATTCGAGGGAAAATTATGAAATGGGATATGAAGAAAGGAAGAAAAATTTCTGGAAGGTCTGCCTGCACTGGTGCAAGAAAAAATAACTGCAGCAAGAATTAAGCGTTACTTGGAAAAAATATCTATGCTAATTACCCCAATTGTATAAAGGTTGGTTCTGTTGAACCTGATTTTACTTCGGTGGTTACTAGCATATCTAAAGATCAAGTAGCATTCTGATTTTATTAGAAACTTTTGATCTTCCTGCCAGCAAGTTGGTTTTCAGGTTGATCCTTCCGCAATCATGTTAGCGGACTAATTTTCATAATTACAGGAAATTATTTTTTCTTACTTTTTTTTTCTTTTTATTTTATTTTTGTTAATTTTTTCGAAGAAGAGGGATTCAAATTTTCAAGAGGTTGGTATTACCATTTACCACTACTGTTCCAAATTGCTGCTAAACTTGTTGTGTAAAATATTTCTTGGCAAGTGGTTGAGAATATTTCTTTAATCTATATCCATTTACCAAGAATATTGTATCTTGTCCATCAATAGTTTTGACTTATACAGATCCATTCACAAATACTCGGATTACTTCATATGGTCCCATCCAACATGTATGAAATTTCCCTTTAAAAATTTAAAGTCTAGAATCATAAAGGAGTACCGAATCACCTGGTTGGAACTGCTTTTTCTGAATGGACTTGTCATGCCACCTTTTCCATTGTTGTCGGATTAATATGTTTTGCTGAACAACATCTCTATGAAATTCATCTAACTTATTTAACTGAAGAATATGCTATTGTTGTGCCTCAGAGAGATTGAGTCCTAGCTAAACAACAGTTCGAAAAGTTTTGATCTGGAACTCAATCGGTAACAGAACCTGTTTGCCATATACCAGCTCATATGGTGTGTGCCTCATACTATTTCTCCAAGTGGTTCTGTATGCACACAAAGCTTCTAGTAATATTTCATCCCAATATTTCCGATGCATATTCATTGTCTTTGTGAGAATGGACTCGATCACCTTGTTTGTAGATTCCACCTGGCCATTTGCTTGCGGGTGGTACGGTGTAGACTTTCGGTGCTGGATCTTATATTGCTCCATCACTCCCTGTACCAGATTAGAAATAAAATCCGGACCATTGTTAGAAACAATTTCTCTAGGCACACCAAATCTAGTAAATATTTTAGAAAAGAGAAAATCAACAACAACTTTTTCTGTAGCAAAAGAAACAGCTTTAGCTTCCACCCATTTTGTAAGAAAATATGTACAAACCAAAATATGCTTTTTACCTAATGATGTTGGATTTATTGGCCCTACAAAATCAATAGCCCATTTTTCAAAAGGCTCAATCATAACTTGAGGGTATAAAGGCATTTCATTGGTTTTATTAGGTTGGCCCATTCGTTGACAACTATCACATCGCCTGACATACTGCTTGGCATCCTTAAACAAGGAAGGCCAAAAGTAGCCAGAACGTAATATTTTATATGCAGTTTGCTTGTCAGCGAAGTGACCTCCACAAGGTTCATCATGAGCAGATTTCGATATGTCAAACACCTCCTCCTCTCTTACACATCTGCGGATAATCAAATCTGGACTAGTGTAAAAGAGGTCTCCTTGAATCCAGGTGCATGCAACACTTTTCTGAATAATATTCCACTTCTCACGAGCAGGCAAGTGAGGTGGTGTTTTTCCAGTAACCAAATAATTGGCGATGTCAGCAAACCATGGAGAATCTGTAGACACAGCAAAAAGATGTTCATCTAGAAAATCATCATTAACAGGAGTTACATCACCAGGATTATCTAGTCTAGAAATAAAATCTGCTAAAACATTCGATTTTCCTGGTCTATTAACAATAGTAATATTTAATTCCTGCAACATTAGCAACCACCTAGTCACTCTACCGCTAGTCAATGGTTTGTTCATCAAGTATTTAATTGTGGAATGATTAGTATGAACAAATACTTCATATCCTGTGATCTAGTGTCTGAACTTATTAATTGCGAAGATTACAGCTAAAAACTCTTTCTCTGTAACTGTATAGTTTAATTCAGCGGAAGACAAATTCTTACTAATATAATAAATAGCATAGGATTACTTGTCTTCTTCTTGTCCCAAAGTTGCGCCAATAGCCAGGTCTGAAGCATCGGAAGAAATATGAAAGGGCAGGGACCAATTTGGACCTCTCAAAATTGGCGCCTGCACCAACTTTTACTTCAATGTTTCAAAATACTGTTGGCAAGCCATGGACCAAGAAAACTCACTATCCTTAGCTAGAACTTGGAAAAGAGGAGCAGCTATCTTAGAAAAATTTTCAATGAATCTTCTATAGTAACCAGCATGTCCTAAAAAACCTCTTACTTCCCTTTGAGTTTTGGGTGCAAAAAGATGCAAAATGATTTCGATCTTTGCCAGATCAACCTGGATACCTTTGCCAGAAATCAGATGGCCAAGTACCACTCCTGATTTGCAAATTAATCTACATTTCTTGTCACTCAAAGCAAGGCAGGCTTCTTGGCAACGAAGAAGTACTTTCTCCAAATTTTCGAGAGCTTCCTGAAAAGAATTACCAAACACAGAAAAGTCATCCATATAAATTTCTACAAATTCAAGATAAAAAAAAATAGCCAAGAACGCCCTTTGAAAGGTAGCCGAAGCATTACATAATCCAAAGGGAAGCACTTTATAAGCAAAGGTACCCCATGGGAATGTAAAGGTAGTTTTATCCTAATCTTCTGGTGCAATCTGTATTTGGTTATAGCCATTGAAACCATCCAAAAAGGAGAAATATTTCTTTCCTGCAAGGGTATCAAGCACCTGGTCAATGAAAGGGAGAGGGAAGTAATCTTTTAGAGTGGCTTTGTTTAATTCATGGTAATCAATACAAATACGCCACCTTCCATCTTTCTTAGGTACTAGCACTAATGGAGAGACCCATTGACTATCAGGGATAGGATAGATAAAACCAACATCTAAAAGTTTATGTATTTCTTCTTTCACAACATCTCTTAGAACTGGATTCATTCGTCTTTGGGGTTGTCGGATAGGTCGGGTTCCTTCCTGAATATAGATATGATGTGTACAAGTTTCAGGAGGGATACCTTTCATGTCTTCATAGCCCCAAGCAAATGCACTAAGATGGTTTTGCAACAAATTCACAAGCTGCTCTTGCTGAGATGGGTCTAAATCTAAACTGATATGCAAGGACTTACCAGGGCTAATCTCAACAAGAGTAGTATCAGGCTCCGGAGTACTCAAAGGAGTGGTCAAAGACAACAGTATAGAAGAATGAGAATCATGGTTTTCTTGGAAATATAGGCTAAAAATCTAGCTCAAAGGCTCAAAGTTAGGCATGGTGTCTAGATTGTTCAGGAAATCTTGAATCTCATCTTCTTGCGAAGTCCCAGTATAATGATGAATAAGAGAAATAGACTGAGTCTCCTCATCACTGATTTGGTCCAACCATAAATTGTCTCAAAGGTCCTAAATGGATCTGGCAGGAGGGTAGAAGGTAACTTTCTTCCTAGAATCTCCATGTGAAATATACATATCTCCGGAACAACATCCAATATATGCATCGGCTGTAGCAAGCCATGGTCGACCCAAGATCAAGGGATGTCCTCCTACCGGGTTCTTTGGCTGAAGCACAATGAAATCAGCATGATATTCCCAAGAATCTAATGAGATGATCACATCGTGTAATACTCCTTCAGGCTTAATTTTGGATCAATCTGCTAATTCAAGCACAGTGGGAGTAGGGCAAAGATGAGATAACCGAAGTTGATCCATGGTTTGCTTAGTCATTACATTAATGGCTACTCCCAGGTCTATAAGAACATTAGAGACAAGGACATTACCAATCTGAACTGTGACAACAGGGTTTTCAAGATCAATATATTTTTCCACAGACACACATCCCGTCATCAACTCTGCTGCCCTACCAACAAATTGAATAGTTTGGGGTTCCAATCTCTTCCTCCCAGGTTTCTTGAGACAAAGTTCCTTAATAATATTGGTACAAATGGGGATCTCTTTAATGGCTTGGAGCAAAGTTATCTTAATGAAAAGATTCCGAAGTTTCGATGCCAAACTAGTCTCAGAAATAGGCTCTCTTCTTTCCGTTACTAGCCTCTCTAGAAAGGACTAAGAGGGTAAGGGCTGCTTAGTGACAACTTTCGGAGAATGGTTAAGAGTTTCCTCTTCTCCTTTCTCTTCAACAATCACCATAGGTTGTTTTTTATTTTCTGGCATTACAGTCCTTCTCGATCTTAATTGAATATCATGAAATCCAACTAGAATAGACTAGTATTCGAATGGCAACGACGGGTTTGTTACATGGATCATTTTCACTGCTTTATTATTATTATTAGGATTGGGCATAGATTGAGTAGACAAATGAGGAGGTCGAAAGGGTGGAGGTAAAGGTAATGGGGTGGTCTGACTCAGAAGTTGAGGCATTGGATAAGGTACATGTGTAGATGGATATGGTTGCATAGGTGGCTGGTAGGAATATGAAGAATGAGTTGGGCCTTTCCAACCCTGTTGCCATGGTTGGGAAGATTGCCCATGCTGATATTGATTTCCATACTGCCACTACTGATGAGAGTTAGGATATGAGTATGCATGTGGATTATAACCAAAATAGTGTGGAGGAAATTCAGGAGCCATACCTACACCTACCTGAGGCCAATGTCTTCTTGCTCCCATAGCATACAATTTTTCAGCTTTAGGCTGCCCCCCTGTAAATACTGCTTTAAGTCCAGGTATAGAGGGACATTTTTCTGTGATATGGTCTTCTGCACAAATAACACACTTATTAGTTTCTTTCAAGTTAAGAGGGCATTCTTTAGGGGGATTCTTGTCTCTACATTTAGGACAGAAAATACATAATGACTCTTGTTCCCTCATAAGTTTTTGCTGAAATTTTAAAGAGTCTAACTGTTTAGTAACAGTGTTCATTATATCAATTTTTATGTTTGCCATTTTATTTTCCAGTCCAATAATAATAGTATCAGTAGATTTAGTTTTTCTATTTTTATTTCGATTTCCTCTACTGGATCTATATTGATTCCTTGAAAATTTCTGGCATAATTCACAAATTTGATCAAAAGTTTGCTGAGAAATATCACCTTGTCCTAATAGATTCAAATTATTTCTAGCATTATCAGTAAGTCCTCTTAAGAACAAGGTTCTAATAGTGTTGGGATCAAGCCTAATTTTTGAGCTTTGTAAAATATACAGAAATATTTCCAAATAATCTTCAAGCATTTCATCATCATCTTGTATGATTGTAAAAAATTCCATCCTGCATGTCCCGAGTTTTACAATATTCTTGATATTTAGACAAAATACCCTCCTCATCTGGTCCCAAGAAGTTATGGTTTTTCCTCCTAACCCCATAAACCAGTGGAAAGATGAGTCCTGGAGGGTAACAGGAAATAATCTTAACTTTTGAGCCTCAGTTGCATAATCATAACTTCTACACAAAATATCGAACTCAAATAGAAAAGAGTCAGGGTCTTCATGAACTTTACCATGGAAATGAGGGAGAGTTGATGGTGTAATATTATTCATCTGTGACACAGTGTCAGGATCCACAATTGGAAACACAAAAGTATATTTTCCTTCACTTACCTGGTTGCCACCAGTCCCTTCCAAATGATCTCCTTGGTCTGCCATTGTTTCCTTCTTGCTTATACCGCTTTCCACAGGCTGATCCACACCTGATCTGTTAGTACCAGAATCCAGGTGGATTGTTCCTGCATGATGGGTTTGGATTTAATTAGGCTTCTTGCTTGTAGAAGGAGACCCAATGTTAGAAAAATTCTTTTGGCCCTTAGTGGGCTTCAAACCCTTACCTTTCCTAGGCATTCATCTCAAAAAAAGAAAGAAAAATATCAAAACAATTTCTAGTAAAAAATGCTGTCAGAAATAAATCAACACTAGTAAAAAAATCCTTCAAAAATACTTGCAAAAATAAAGGAAACTTACCTCTATTATACAATTAGAAAATTCTTACCAAATCAAATCGCCTCCCCGGCAACGGTGCCGAAATGTTGGGTGCAGGAATTACACTTAAGTAAAAATCCTCAACACTTAATTTTCAAATTGGGGGATTCGTAAACTTAGAGATGAAGCACAGGTAATGCTAGAGATGGTATGAATATTTATAATCTCAACTCCTACTTTTGAAAAGAAGAATTGCAGAATCAAGCTTTAGAGAAGAAAGATGAAACTAAAACCATCAAAACAATCTGAGGCTAGAACAAGAAGAAATGTACTTGCAAAAGAGATTCAGAGATAAAGAGGAGCAATCACTCTAGCCAAATATTGATTAGCTACTAAGAATTTATTTCCTTTAGCAAAGACACCTTAGCAATTTCCAACAAATGGGCCCCTTCAATCCTGCATATATAAAGATATCCTTCTTGTGAAAAATCAATCTTGCACTAGTGCAGGAATCAACGATTTATGCAGAAAGTGTAAAGTAATGTATTTACCAAAAAGGCTTTTCTTCATGCAAGGGCTTTGAACTTTCTCAAGTCCGTAGCACTCATATCCAATACCAAGAAACTAGTTTTTGTACTCGATCCGGGCTTCTTGCACTTTAACATTTGATCCTTGAAATCAATGATTCATTACTGCAGTGTGATACAACAATAAAGATGAATATCTGTAGTGAATAAGAAAATAGTCTTTTTAATTAAGATATGAATGAAAGAAAGAAAGCTGTTAGAAGTAAGCTATAAAGGCTTACTGCATAATATTATCTAACGCTGGTGCGAGAATAGTCTCCTACTTTCACCAAGGAGAAACCAAACCAATGTGCAGGAAATAAATAGCACACCAACATGCACTAGTGCAGGAATGAACCAGGAAAAGGAAATAAACCATATCGTGCAGAAAATGAATAGCACACCAATGTGCACTGGTGCAAGAACGAACCAGGCAAAGGAAATAAACCAGATCGTGCAGAAAATAAATAGCACACCAACATGCACTGGGGCAGGTAACTCTTCCTGCTTGAACTACGCAAATAAAATAAATCAACCATGAAAAAATAACTTAACTACTTCACGCAGCATATCTTCTTCAACTCAAACAGAAATTCAAATACTGCAAATTAAATCACACTTGATAGTTTAAAACATAAATTGCGAGAACAACAAGGAGGGAGAACGTGCTGGTTTGGCTGGGCCCTTAGCCAACCAGCACATTTCCCTTACAAATGAAAACGCTACTCAGAATTTACGCATCAACTACTTAAGCCAAAGGGTAAAATGTACAGAACATGAGGAGGAGCTCTTTGTATTAGACGCTTAAAGCAATTACATACATGATGACATATCTAGCCCAGATTTGGGCGATAACACAAAACAGTCATGTTATCGCCTCCTGGTTCTATTCGATTCTCAAAACATTCAACTGTTTGTCCTATTTACATTTCTTCTTATATAGATCCTTTTGGCCGCATGCCAAAAGGATCATTTACCATTACATAGTCAATTACAGAAATCGTTACAATAAATTACATAACCGATTGCAGAATAAGCTTTCGGCCTTCAAAATTAAATCTCTTTTACAAAATAGGCCGCGGCTATCTCCAGCTGTCTGTCTCTCTTAAGTCTGATCTCAGCTAGTCTCGATTTTCCTGCTGTCATAACTGGGACTCGGCTACCTTTGTATATATCCTCATTGATCATATACAAAACAGGCAGTCAACCCAAGTGATCCAGATTCACTGCCAAGATTCACTGGTGCTGGTTCGAGATCTGTTCTGCACTAAAAATTAGTAATCAAGATAAGTGATCATCTATTAAATAGCATAGGAGGTAACAATAAGTTACGAAAGTAATTATAAGTAAGAAATCACGTAATATATAGTTAATAAATGCTAATATAAGTTAAAAATGTAAAATATGAAGTTTATGCAAAATGTGTCACCGTTCTCGCACTAGTGCAGGATGAGGGCGCATAAGATAGGTAAAATAGGGTAATGATTATGATTTGGAAAGGGAAGAATGGTAAAAAATAATGCAATTTATGGGACTAACATATATCCAATATTCATGCTAGATATGCGGGGAAAACCACCCTGTACATCATTGTCACTACGTGCTGAGATTCCACACAACTTTAGACTGTATGCGATCGACCATCATCTGCCTCTCCCAAGAAGAAGGTACGGATTGGGATTCCATGGACAGTTCGACGACCCAAGAGGATGTGACAAATACATCCACCCCATTGCTACCATCCATATGAAATCCAATTAGGGAAATTCATCCCCCACTAAACGTTGACGACACGACAGGCCACATATGGTTCATGACATCATGCATTGGAACCATGACTTGAGCTATCTGCTTATCTACCCTAGGCGTCGAGATAGCTGCAGCTACAAGAGTAGCTATCCCTATGACAGTACAGATCCAATATGTCTGCACTCTATCTATGACGCCTGGTTCCACCACATCCACGATGGAATCTTTGTCGTGTTTCTCAACTAGCTCCACCAGGATCACCCCCATTCATTATAAACCTACGAAGGAACAATCCCCCTTCGGGACCTTGTTTCATTCGGATGAGGATATCCTATAAACCATGACGAATCCTGATTACCCATGCGATGCAATGCATCACCGCTCACTATTTCTTCCCAGGAAAACAGTCAGTCCTGACAAGACAACCAAACTAGAGATCTATGCGATCGAATCAAAATACTTTCTGCCATCAGGAAAGGTCGATTGGTTTAAAAACCCCATCCTAGTGGCCGATGTGTTTGAGGAAGGAAATATGTCGAATGTTTCACCTACCATCAAGGTGAACATATCTCAAAATTTGTCAAAGGTAGAATAAATCTTGCTGGGGGAAACATGTTCCCCTGAAGAGGTAACCTCTTATACCAAATTATTACAAGAGTATCGAGATATCTTCGCTTGGGACTACTAAAAAATTCCTAGGCTTAGTCCTACGATTATAGAGCACCATATTTACACTTGGCCGAACGTAACCCCAGTCCACCAAAAACAACGTCAACTACACCCGTTAAAGGTAGAAGCAATAAAACAAGAAATCAACAAGCTTCACAAAGCCGGTGTTATCTACCCCATCGCCTATACATCTTGGGTTTCTAACCTTGTTCCCGTCATGAAAAAACAAGGCACCATACGTGTCTGCAATGATTTTAAGGATTTGAAAAAAGCTTGCCCTAAAGACAATTATCCCACCCCATTCATCGACCAAGTTATCGATGCTTGCGCTGGACACGAGGCTCTATCCTTCATGGATGGGTTCTCAGAATATAATCAGATCTAGATCCACCATACAGATCGATACAAGACTACATTCAGCACTTCTTGGGGCACATTCACATACAAGGTAATGCCATTTGGCCTAAAAAATGCCAGAGCCACCTTCCAAAGGGCCATGAATTTATATTTCATGACTTGGCACACCTTATCCTCGCCTACTTGGACGACCTTACGGTACGCTCCAAGAAACGCTCTGACCATCTTGAGGATTTGCGATTGGTATTCCAATGATGCCATCAATACAACCTGTGATTGAACTCACTTAAGTGCGTATTCTGCATCAATGCAAGAAGACTATTAGGTTTTATTGTGTCCCAGCAAGGGATTCGAGTTGACACTTTAAAGGTTCAAGCCATTAAAGAAGTCCCTCCACCTCGAACCCTATGGTAACTCCAAATCCTGCAAGGAAAGGCCAATTTTCTAAGACGCTTTGTCCTAGATTATTCCACCTATGCTCAAGGGTTCCTGTGCCTCCTCTTACAGGACATCTCATTTAAATGGGATGATCATGCCCAAAAAGCATTTGACACGCTAAAAGAAACATTATCTTCAGCACCACTTATCAGTCCCCCAGACTATAGCAAGGATTATATCCTATATCTATCAGCCTCCGACTCCACGTTGGCTAGAGTATTGGTCTAGGAGGGCCTAGATGGGAGGGAGCATGTAATATATTACGTTAATAAAACCCTATCAGGCCCCTCATTAAGATATGAACCTGAAGAAAGAACTGCCCTAGCATTAATCCATGCAGTACAGAAACTTCACCACTACATCATCTAAAAAACTACCATGGTCATAGGAGATACTAATCCCATCAAGTACCTTCTCAGGCACTGGCTAATGAAACACAAGTATGCTCTTTGGATATTCATTCTCCAAGAATATGACTTACAGTTTCGCTCTCCCAAAAGAAAAAAGGCACTTGCCCTAGCAAAGTTCATTACCGACCTCCCAAGATACTGCAAAGGATCACCAGTACACGATTCACTACTAGATGAACACTTGTTCTTTGTAGCAATCGACGACGCTTGGTATGTGGATATTCTCCTATTCTTGCGAACCCAAAAGTTAAAACCTCACCTCACGCAAGAAGACCATCGACACATACACCAACAATCCCCTCAATACCTCCTCGTGGTAGATGTCTTATATAGAAGAGGCATCGATACAATATTGCGGCGATGCCTCACTCATAATCAAGCAGATCAAGCCCTGAATGACTGCCTCGTTGGTGCGTGCGGCAGCCAGCTATTTGGAATGGCTATCGCCCAAAAATTCCTACGAGCAAGTTATTTTTTGCCATCCCTATTTCGCGACTATATCACGGTAGTCAAAATATGCGAGCAGTGCCAGCGCTTTGCTAGCAAGGCAAGAGCACCACCCATCCCTCTGCATCTTGTCATATTAGCCGGCCCCTTCTGTAAGTGGGGGATTGACTTCATGAATTGTAACCCAGCCTCATCAGGAAACCATAAATACATCATCGTGGCTGTCGACTATTTCACCAAGTGGGCTGAGGCCATGCCCACATATGACAACACACCAGAAACCGCCTCTCGATTTCTATTCAACCATGTGATCACCCGATTTGGCGTCCCCAAAGAGTTAGTTTCCGACCATGGAAAGCACTTCGAAAATGAAGTCTTCAAGGAGCTATCTCATCATCTTGGATTCACCCATGAATTTGCTTCAACATATTACCCCCAGTCCAATAGACAGGTAGAATCCATTAACAAAGTACTCAAAATTATGTTACAGCACATGGTGAATAACCACAAAACCAACTGGCACCACATGCTCTTCTCTGCCCTGTGGGCATACTGCATGGTGGTTAAGAATTCCATTTTTTTTACTCCCTTCCACTTAGTATATGGGATCAAAGTCGTGATCCCCATAGAACGCGAGATCCCAAACATGCATGCCACCATCGAACTCCTTGATGACACCAAACCTCTAGAACAATGCCTAGTACAACTAGAGCTAGTCGACGAAAGCCGACGACAATCACTGCTACACAATGAGGCCCATAAGAAAAGGGTAAAAGCATCATTTGACCGCCACATCACCCCTCGCTCATTTACCGAGGGATATTTATTCCTTCGCTATGATGTCGCAAAAGAAGCCTTAGGGCCAGGAAAGTTCCAAACCTTGTGCAAAGGAACCTATATCATAAAAAATTGTCTCCGACAGGGGGCATACATATTGACGGAACCGGACGGGACCTACCTCACTAACCCCGTCAATGGCCTTTACATCAAGAATTTCTAACCATAAGGGCCCCAGTAGCCCTTATCCCGTAGAGTTAGGGTACACAAAAATACCAACACCAAAATATTTTTGACCCAAGGACCTAAAAACGCTCAAATTGCCACCATGGATCACCAACTTGAACCCTATTTTAGATTTGTTGATGGAGCATCATGATGGTCTGAAAACTTAGCTGCAGCTGCCTGGGTCATCTACCACCCTAACCGATCACCACTGTGTTCAAATGGCGTATGCATCGGATCAACAACCAAAAATCAGGCAGAATATGGCGTCGTTATCAGACTTATGTGTGAGGCCATCCATCAGGGCATCCGCCATAGGCATATCTACCTCAATTCCCAGTTAGTGGTATCGCAGTTAAACCAAACATTTGAAACCAGAGACGCAAACCTATTTAGAAAATATTTTCGTGCCAAAAGATTAAGCAGACAATTTGATTACATTACATTTTCACATGTATCAAGGAATCAAAACCAATTAGTTGATCGCATAGCTAACAATATCCTAGACTGGAATGCAATGCAAATAAACCACCATACATAAAAAAACAAAAACATAGATATCCATCAGCATAACACAATATACATAAATCGAAATAGATAGCACACCATGTACAGCCACAAAAAGATCTCTCATATATATGTGTGTGTGTGTGTGTGTGAGTACAAAAATAGTATCACTAGCCCATTGGCTAGCCAAAAAATACAAGGGTTGTCAAAAATAAGGGAAGCATCCTCATAACAGGTGCTTTCCCTATGTACAAAACTACTCTAGGGGGGTGCCCCCTCAAGAGGAGCACCTGGGCCCACCACGGCTCCTGGGTCCACCACCGGAGCTATTGTCACCATTGCAATAGCTACCTGTTGTAGAGTGGGCCAGTATTCCATCTCACAGGCCATCACCGTCTCTAGCCAAACCTCCTTGAAGTCATGCATAAAACCTTGAGCAGGCATCCCTTGGGTCAAACAGTCCACTCAACCCCAGAAGTCCTCTCGAGCAACCACCTAAGCCGTAAGTATTGCGATGTGTGCCTCACCTGCATCTGCACGAGCTTGCTCAGCCATAACCTTAGCTATAGCCGAGCTACTGCCCTCACTAAAAGGGCCAGCACCATCCCTGCTAGGTCCATAGGCACCACCACCTGGTCCACCTGCGACACCTCTTCCCCGACAACCCTGCGGTCGTGGCAAAGGATCATGACCCACCAGTCGAGCCACTGGCCGTCCCACCTCGCCAAAATCTGCACGAGTAACCCAAAGAATGTGAGTGTTAATAAAAAACACACAAGTACATAAAAACTTGAACAAATAAAGAAATATAGCACATACCTGCGGAACCCCAAACATAACTGAAAGGGAGACTGATATCTGGATCACCCTGAAAGTCCATCCCTGCGTACGGGTATGGAAAAAACATCTGCAGATTGGCCTCAAACTGGGCCTCTGTAATGTCATTCCAATAACAACCCACCATGCCACCACCGTTGCGTGGCATTAGCGGATCCCAGCTCCTCATGCGTGGCTCCCTCGGCCCCCCAATAGGCACTGCCAAAACGAGCCTCAGCAGCACCACCCTCTCGTACATAATGCTGCACAAGATGCTAGCGTATGTAAATGATTTGGATCCATGTTGGACCCTATTCAATTTCAACACCATACCATCAAAACAGAAGTGGAAAAAATCGAAAAAATGTCCGTTCCTCAAACGGCGTAAAACTCCCACTTGTGGGCCCGATGCCCGATGTGGAGCAAACGACCCTGCCAGTCACACAATGATGGCAAGGGCACACTGATCAGCCACATATGTCATTGATTCAATATTGATGCACCCCTCAGTAAGAGAAAAACATCAAAAGGGAAAAAAACCCAAGTTTTTCCAAAAACCTTGCCCTTGTGTACCTATTTCGTTCACAGGCATGCCCTTGCGCGCAATAAGGAGGGAATAGCGCGCCCTTGCGCGGATATCCCTCAGAAATAAGCGCAAGGGGAGTGTCTCTTTTCCTAGATCGCCAGCGCAATATAGGACAAAAAGTCCCTTTGAGGTCGTACAAACCCAATTTGTATGTCCCTCGACATCATCAAACTGAAAAAATTAAAATGCAGGACATCATGGAAGTTACCTCGGCATAATATCGCTAATCCCCGGTACACAGGCTGACCACAACGGCAAGAAATTATATGCAATCACCTCTGATCTCCCAACACTCAACAAGTACAAATGAATAGGATTAGGGCCATAATCCCATATTTAGCGCCCATTTCCAAAACTTTGGAGGTCAATATCAGGAGATCAGAAGGTCCACTCCACAAACCGTAAGTTGCACAATCATTAGTATACGATGATGAACGAAATAAATGCCTCACATTCGCTTTCCGGAATATTTTTTTTTTTCACTGCCATTAGGTATGCACCCTCCCATCTTCCTTTCCAAAATTCATGTTTTTCAATAATATTGGATGAAAATAAGATGCTTTCACTTGAGGTAGTTGTTTTTGCAGGAAGAACCTGCAAACCGTTCACAACACCATTCACTGAAAGTTCCGGAGCAGGTATCATTCTACCCTCAGCATGATAGAGTCAAAAAGAGCTTTGCATATCCTGATATCATTTCTCCATTAGAAATAAACCATAGGGTCCTCATACCCGACCACGTTTATCATCACCTCACCCTGCATCTAATAAACGCTCGCGTTGGTCGATAGAGCCTCCCCCCCATGTCAATCGTCATCCAAAGTATACCATACATCACCTCACAAGTGACGCCATGGCCATACCATTTTAGTCCGGGAACCACCGCATGCCCATCCATATATCATGCATAAGGTCAAGTTCACCATTCAAACTCAAACCCCTTCCCGGACGATCAAGTTGTACAAGAATATTGAAATTGCACCTCCGTGCACCGCATTTTTCCTGCCATACCTCCATCAACATAATCCCATCTGCGACATCTTCCGCTTCATCAACCCCGCACAAGAGACCAACCAAGGATACTCCTACCCCCAGCAAAACATCGTCCTCACACCTTCAGTGAGTGACCCTCTTTCATGTTTTAGGGTACTCGTCTCTGTGTTTTGTACAAACCAAACCCCATTATTTTATTCTTTTGGTAAGTGTACAAAGACTGCAAACGATTCCTTTCGCCACTTCACCCTCATATTTTATCTTTCCCCCCATGGCAGTAGTCCCCCATTTCCCTTGGTAAAATTATTTTACCCCCATGCACATATCATCACGACATTCATAGCCGGTTCACACCCGCCTTGGAAGTCCTACCGACTTTAGGGATTTTCCTCTAGAAATAACTATGACTGCCACCCAGCTACTAAAGTATACTTCGACCTCGAGCCACTAAATCCCCATCATCCATTTGCAGTCACCTCTCACCAACATGCCTATGTTAAACCCATCATATCTCGATTCCCGACCCCTCAGGTTGGTGACTCATGGTTCGGTGAAGGCTTCCTTTTTTTCAACCTAAACACCTCTTTTCTAAAAAGGAAAAGGTACCTTGGATAATTCCTCCCCATGCAAAGGGGTATCCTCAGGTGGCACTATGGGAGACACCATTGTCCACAGATGTCATTGATCCTCCTGAAATTAAAACATAGTGTTAGGGTCCCGTGATTTGGCTGATTGGCAAGCCAAATGACAGTGTAACATTAAACCAGTCTTTGGAGCCCAAGGACCTAGCCTTCTTGGACTCAGAGAGGGCTCTCTCTATCTGTGTGTTTTCTTATTGTGTTCTGATTTTAGGCTAGTTATGAAGTTGGTTTTTGGTTTTTGTTTTTAGGTTGTGAGGGATGAACTGATCAAATATATAAGATAGGTAAAAAGATGTCAGATCAACTGGGCTATGGGGTCGAAAAGGTCAAGAAAGCTTTCAGATGGTGATACAAGGTTATTGAAGGGCCGATTTGATTCGAGGTAAAATGGATCGTTGGGAAAAATGGGGTAAGATGGATATCAAGTTTGTGAATAACAAAGGGTTTCAAGCATAAATAGTTTAATAGCTAACATAAACATGGTAGGGAAAGCCATTAATCATGAGAAATGTAACTTTAAGCTAATCAATGCAAAGAAATAAACATTCAAGCCATGCATAGAGATATATAACTCTCTAACTTTAGGAAATGGCTATCAGACTTTGGGGAAATACACTTAAGACAAACAAACAACTCAAATCACTATGCCAGAATGCCTAAACACAGTACTTCAAGCTATTGGGCACTTTGAAAACAAGATTGCATAGTCTTAGGCAAAGGGCAAGATAAAAAAAGGACCTCCCTGGTTCAACAAATGAAAACCTAATCAATCAAAGAGAAGTTTCACATATGAAGCTATGGCTAGCCATGAGTAATCAGGGCATACCGTAAATCATACTTAACATGCATAAAACCATGAATGAAACAAGAAAACAGTATTCTTAAGTTATTAAAGAGCAATCAAGAATTATTTAATGTGACTAAGAATGAAGAAAACATGGAAGCTATGAAGAAACAGGAAGGTGTCTCCAAGGGTATGTCTCAAATTATTTCTCTATTGTCCTATAGCAAGCAAGAACATGGATTTATGAATGAAAACCAAGAAACAAAATAGAGAGAGAGACACTATACCATTCTACCAAGTCATGGAATCCAACAACAATTCTCTTTCATCGTCCAAGAACATCCAAGAGACTATCCAAAAGCATGAGACAAGTATTTCTTCCAAAGCTTGTATGACCATATATTTCTCCTATTCATCAAGTTCAGCCTTTTTTACAATGAAATCCTTTGGAATATATAGGCCAAAGTGAGGAAAACCTCTTAGTTCAACTTGCAATCTCATTGGCCAATCCAAAATATTTTATTTTGTCCTTGAGGCTTTGCAAAGCCCAAGGCACAAAATATCTAATAAAATATCTAAAAAATGCTAAAAAAGGGAAATATATTGAGTTTTCATAACTTATCATGTACAAAAATAGCTAAACGCACATAAGGAAAATTCAATTTTGAAAGGTTCATTTTTTACAAAAACACTCAAAAAATACATCAGCAAAAGGTCCCCTGATTTTCCAGAAACCTTTGGAGGCCTTCCCGATGTCAAAATGAGGCTCATGATAGCTCGTTGGAAAGCTCTAAGTGTCAAATTTTTGAAAATGTTTAATTTTCTCCCAACTGATCACTAGAAGTCCTCCAAAAATAGGTATGTGTGTAAAAATCCAAAAAATAAGCCTTGTTGATAAACGGGGCAGAGTATAGAAAAAGTGAGTGTTTTTCACCATTTTGGGGAAGAAAAAGATCTTCAATTGTTCTGAAAATCATTGAGTATGTGCCCCTAAAATTATGGCATCCAATGATACCATTTTCATCCTTTGATGATGTCCCAAACTGAAATGGCGATGCCCATGAGTTTTGGCCAAAAACCCAAAAATGACAAAAAACCAAAATATGTCGAATTTCGCCCAAAATTGGTGAGCATGCCCCTCAAGGGTTTTCAAAAACATGTTGTGAAGAAGAGGCCAAAATTTGGAGCCTTGAGGTGCCTTTCCTCAATTTTTGTGCCAGGCACTTCCCTTTAACCTCCTCGAGTTTTTCTTGAGCAGCCTTCAACTTTCGTCGGGCAAACTGATTGAGCTTTTTATAATGCTCGGTCATCCTCCGTTGAAGATCCAAGTCCCTGTTTGCCTTCTCCAATTTCATCTCCAAGTGATCATTAACTCTCTCAAGCCATGCTTCCCGATTTTTCTCTATCTTTTGTTCGAACAATGCAGTGAGATGGGTAGATTGGAGAAGGGCATCTTCTTCTTCTTTTTGTTTCTTAAGGGCCATTTTTAGCCCCATGGTTCTTGGCCTCTTTCGCCTAGGCTGATCTTCACCTTCACTTTCCTCGAACTCACCCATGAGTTATTCCAATCTCACCTGTGCTTTGGAGGCCTCCTTTTTGTATCGGATGGCCCATGTCTCATATATAGACATATGGGCACTCATTTGCTTGTTTTGGACTTGCAAAAAGTGGTTGAAGTTCCTAGCTCTATGAAGATCAGCCCTCAAGGCATCAATTTGGATTTCTCTATGGATCAAAAGATTTTCTAGGATCCGGGCTTCATTATCACTATCATCACTTTGGATTTGGATGATGTCAAATTCCCTTTCCTGTTCATGACTGCTTTCTTCCTTGTCCTTCCCTTTGCTTTGGGTGGCTCTTCTAGTACTCTTCCTCTTGGGAAATTCGACCATGGGTTTCTTGGGCAATTTTCCCTTACTTCGGAGGGCCCTAGTCACATTTGGAGTTAAAACTCTAG
Source organism: Pinus albicaulis (assembly GCA_034641835.2). Taxonomy (NCBI): domain Eukaryota; kingdom Viridiplantae; phylum Streptophyta; class Pinopsida; order Pinales; family Pinaceae; genus Pinus; species Pinus albicaulis. The sequence continues at coordinate 1,232,798,033 of CM076583.1, read as the reverse complement.
ACACCCTTTTCTTTGCTGTCCGAGGCTTGGCGACTTTCGAAGAAGAGAGTATGGCCCCTTGCCTAGGAGAGGCAGCGAGCACATGCTCCATGGGCTCTTTACCCTTGTCACTTTGCCCCTAATTTTTTCCACTGTCTTGGATTTCTTTATGGATGCCTTGGCTGTCCTTTTTCACTTCCCTTTGAGGGTTGTCCTCCTCACTGTGCTGCAAATTTTTATCCTGCTACCCCTCTTCTTCTTGAGGTTGTTGTTCCTCTTTAGGAGGCTGTTTTTCATCACCCTGAGGCTGCCTCTGCTCATATTACTATAGCCTATGTGTATCATGTTGTGGCTACCCCTGTTCAGCATCTTTTGGCTGCCCCTGTTCATCACCTTCATGCTGCTCCTGTTTAGCATCTTTTGGCTGCCCCTGTTCATCACCTTCATGCTGCTCCTGTACAGCACCTTCATGCCCTTGCTGTTCTGTCTCACTGTGATGCTGCTCATCAACACTTTTTTCTTCATCCCCTTGTTCCTGCTCATCATCACTTTCCTCTTCCTGCTCATGTCCCTCTTCCTCATCATGGTCATGCTCTTCTCCTTCTTCAGGCTCCTTTGTTTGTTATGTGGTAAACTTGAGCTTTTTGGGAATAGGTCTGCTAGAAGAAGGTGAAGGATGGTGAGTAGGAGGTGTAGGGGATGTATGAACTGGAGGGACAGTGGAGAAATCTGGATGGGTTATGAAATTATCCCAAGAGACCTCCCTCTTTTCAAGCTGATGAAGAATGATGACTTTGATGAGAGAGTGATGGAAGAGGCAGGCTGTTTACTGTGAATGAGGCTTCTTCTGAACAGTGGAGGCCATTTTATCAATGCTCTTGTGTAAGAAGAAAGGAATATTTATCAATTTGGCCCTAGTGAAATGCATGAGCAGTCGAATGTGATAGGCATAGACTCGGGAGAATCTTCCCTCACAAGTGAAGTATTTCATGATGATCTTCATGAGGGGGGCATAGCTAGTCAAAAGATATGAGAAGGGGAAAATGGTAGGACATGAATCTTTGTGCTCAGGCTTTAGAAAGGGCTTGTAATCTTCTGAGTCCAGGTAGCTTTGTTTAAACCACTTCTCCCCAATATAAAGGATTTTAGTGGCCTTGGAGAGAATTTGAAGTCTAGGTCTGCCAATTGGAAATTCTTGTCTTGAAACCTCAAAGCGAAAAGATGTGTCAAAGGAGAAAAGCTCGTCGCCTCTTGCACTCTTTGAAAAAAATATAAACACCCAACCTCATGGAAATTGAACAAGACTGATGGGTGGGAATTCACTTCTTCAGTGGAAACAGGCTCAAATCTCTTATGCAAGCCACTCCTACTATCCTGTCTGGGAGGCATCTTGTTTTGAATGCTCTCTGCAACACCAAGCTGCCTCAAATAGCCTGTGGAAAGTTCTTGTCAAGCACACAACTCTGTCCTCTTTTTTAGTCACTGTTTGACCAAGGAAAATGCCTCAAATGCTGTGTGAAATGGTTCTTTAATATCAGCTCTCTGCTCCTTACAAATCACTGCTTGTCTCCCTTTGTATGCCAATCAACAAATAGTTATCGAAATAACAAGCACATAGTCAAATTGTTACTGTGGTTGGGTAAGTTTACAAGGATACTTTATGTTTTGATAAAAATAAGACAACCTTGTATTTAGATAGAGGCAAAACACTCCTCCCAATCAAAAACACCCTCCTTGTATTCACTATTTCTCACACACAGTTAGACAAAACACCTTCAAATTGAATTAACAGCTTCACTCACTAAATTTTGTTTCATGGATCAAAGGATGCATTGGTTTTGCTTTTTTTCCACACAGAGAAAACTTTTGAAAGTGACAAAATCATTCATGCATGATCACTGTTGTTAAATTGGGCTCACTATTTCAACTTAGGAACACTGTGTTTTCCTTTCAAAAACTGCTTCACCTTCTAACACTGTTTTGAGGGAAGTTTTTTAGGCCTTTTGACATCAATATAAACACACCACTTTCACTATGTCAATGTTGGGCAATCATAGCCACAAAAGTCTCGGATTTTAAACCAATCACTCAACCCTCCTTACCACTTTTTCTCCAGTACATTTTGCTGACAGAGGTTATGGTTTATCATTGTCTTGAAGATAGCTTTAGGCCTGTTGAAACTAATATGAACACTCTACTAGCCTGCCACCGTAACAAACTTTGTCAATAAATTTAACAAATAATTTTGATTTTCCTACCAAGAGCTCCACTTTTTCTCCACCACTTAGTCTTGAAAACAAAACACAGCATTGATCACCCTTTTAGAAAGTTGAATATACCAAGGAGGCAAAAAAAATACCTTGAAGATCGATGGTGGCCTTTTCTTGAAGAGTTGAGCAGCTTCAAGACTTGTTGAAGGCATTTGTTCTATTAAAATATGTGCGGCACATTGAAATGGGAAGGCATCGCGCAGTAGAAAAGGTGTCGATTCGATGATGGGCAGTCGTGACTAGCGCCTACAGGCGCGCCACTACAGGTGCATCGTGCAGCAATACAACCTCTTCGTAAACTGACTCCTGAACGTGCCACGCGCTTTCCCAAGCGTGCCGCGCGGTCTCCAATCTTTAAATTCTGCAAATTTTCGCTCAAGAATTTCTTGTTTCGGTCAGGGAGCAGTTTAGGGGAGTATTGCTCATGTTTTAAATTTGCAAAATAGCCTTTGCAATGGTTAATCTACCCCTTATATTTGAAAAAATCAATAACCTTTTGAAGTGCTTCATGAAGGTTTTGAAAACGTTTGAAAAGACCTTTGGGTTAAAACAAAACATGAAGCTTATGTCCTTTTTTTAAACATAACCGAAACTCTTTTTGTTCAAATAAATGACATAGTGGTAAGAACCACTTCCTTTGTAGGCATGACCCTTTTTTGAAGTAAAGCAACCCTTTTAAGAACTAAAAAATTTCCACTGTTTCTCACTAATGAGTGAAACATTGTTTCCTTTTTATATATGTACTGTAGAAATAAATTCTGCTCCGAGCCATGTGAATGACTATAGATGTGCCCTTTGAATGATACCGCCTTATTTACTAGGGTAAAAAACTTAGCTGCAATTTCCATATCCTTTTTCCACCTCTTGTCTTTGTGTTGTTCCTTTGCGAAGTATCCTTTAGAAAATACAGTTTAGGTTACATCTTTGTCACTTTTGACAAGTTTGAAAAAGATCTCATCACTTAGAAAGACACATTGTGTTATGTGAGGTTTTCTTTGACATTTTATAAGGAGGTAGCTCACCCTTTTAAAACTTAAACTGACAGTTTCTGCTCCTGATGCTTTGAAGGTAATCACGCTCATTGTGAAACTGATTGAGCTGGCAGGTGCTGTTTGAGCTTCTCTTTTGACTATGGGTGAAAAAACTCATTTGAAACTATAAGTGAAAATCCTGTTTACAAAAGGTCTCCATCACCAAAGCCACTAAATAACGTTAGATTGAAAAAATAATCCAGTCTTCAACTTTAAGGAGATAAAAGAGGGGATGATGAACTAAGGTTTGAAAGGTGAACATGGGAAAGTTGTCCCTTTGTTCTTCTGTGAAGGGGGTCTACAAGAAAAATGAATTTTCATTCATTTCACCCTTTTTGAGAGCAGTACCTTTCAAAATCTTTGCCATATGCAATAATTGCTTTTCATCCTCAAACAATGGTGAGCCCCTTTCCTTTGTTTATGAAGGAGGCCTACTTTGAAAAATGCCCGATTTCCTTTCAACCTTTGTTTCAACCAAATGAAGAATGTTTGATGAACATACTGATAGTGGTTTCCTTTATACTTGATGGTAGAAGTCATTTTAAGACCAATATTGTTTGACTCCTTTGGCCATATGCTTAATAATATTTCTTCATTGATAATCAACCTATTAGCTTCACATTGTATTTCAATAGCAGTGAAACTTATGCAAACAGTTTTTAAAAGAACCACTACTTTGCCTCTGCCTTTAACATAATTTTTATTCAGAAACCTTCAATTGTCTTCCACTGTATCTAAATTTTTCCTTTTCAGTTAGTGAAAAAATTAAAAAAAAAACTTTATCCCTGGCCCTCTTCTTATAGATGAAGGAGGTTTTCTCAGTGATGCCATTTCATCAGCTTCTAACAGTGTTATTTTTCCTTTCACTGCATTTTCATGCTTGAGCAAATGAAGAATGACAAATTGATAATAGTCAAGATGGCCACTTCTCTGAGACATGTAATTCTGCTTTTTAAATACCTTTGTGCCTCTTTAGACATCACAAGCAGTTTGGCTAGTATTTGCAAAGCACTTCTTTTCATTTATGATTCACTAAACTTTGACTGTGATTGCGGGAGCTTGATGAAATAAATCTCTATCCTGTGGCTGCATCCCAGGCTCAAAATCACATGAGAAGCAACTATCTTCTCATGTTGAGCCAAATATTGTCTTCTGGAATGCTGGTACACTTTTGCTTTTGAAATATCCATTGAAACACTATAAAACCACCTAATATCGGTTCGACCTAGGGCATGTGCATTGCTGAGACTTTAGGGGTTGTTAGTGGCGTGACTTAAGGGTGTAACCAACTTTATTTACATAATGGGAAGGTCTGTTATGACTGGTATGTAGCAGATAGAGGTTCTTTGGCTTTAGGATAGTTTGCCAAGGTAGAAATGTCTAAAGTTCCACTACCTAACTTAGGGGAGACTTCTTTGGACAGATTTGGATTGCTTTCTTTGGAGTTGATGGACAAGATAGTATGGCTGAGGCTAGATAGGGCTTGATAATGAGGTTTCATCTTGTCATGGGCAGATTGAAAATATAGGAGGGAAAAAAATGTTTATGGGTGTTTTCCAGCTGAAAAATTTGACAATTTTTTAGATCAGCTGCTAGAAAACTTGGCTGTTACAACTAGTCATCACCAACAAGTGAAAAATACCAATGACTAACAGTGGCTCCATTTGGGGAGGGAAACTCCTTTTCAGGAGGTGTCCATAATTTCAGATCTTTGGCTTATGAAGAATAATGCCTTATCCATTGGTGCAAATTTCATTCTTCCTTGATTCTATTTCTAAAAATTGACAGCATGATTAGCATCAATGATATTTCTACCTACCCCACTATCTTTCCTAACATTTTTTCTTCCTTTGGGTGCATTTGGACTAGCAACCCTCTGAAAATATGTATTGTTTTTTATTTTTTTGAAAAATGAACCTATCTATTTCTACACTTATATCTGCCAGGAGTTTAGATTAAGCTGATGAACTCCTTCATTACTCTACCTATGCTAGATCAACTGTCAAGGTTAATCTATTTGACAGGATTTTGTTCTCTAATCTAAAACATGAAATTGAAAAATGATCAAATCAAGGTTAGACAGTCTGATTTGTCATGTACTTGCGGCACGAAAGACAAGCTGCACACAAATATTATTTTGCAAAAAATGAAATCTAGAAAAACGGGGCTAGGATGCACAATTTGTTTTTCATTCACGCTTCCCTCTTTGGTTCTGTTTTGATCATGTGGAACCAATATCTTTTCCTAATCTACTCTCTTTGATAAGTCAATCTTACACAATGTTGACCATCTTTTCCACTCACTAACTTATCAGTAAATAAATTTAAAACATGTTCAGCTATGATTAGGCTAGATAACTAAACAAGACATTTGAACACTAGTAGCGGCATTTAGACTTGCATGCTTTCTGAATGACTATTTTTTTAACATGGGGCCTTCTTTCTATTTTTCAAACCGCCCTCTTTTTCTATTTTTCTATTTTTTTTGAATTTTCTGTTTTTATCTATTTTTCAAACAATGGTATATACAATGATTGAAAATGTGTTAAAATTGGAGCTCTTGACAAAAATAATGCTTTAATGTCCTGCCATTCACAGGACCTTCAAAATTTTCAATCCCATCAGGTTCTTGTAGGAAAAAGGCATTGTTTCCATTGACTGAGCTGATGATGAAAGGCCCTTTACATAAATTTTCAAACTTGCCATGTTTACCTTTGTCTTCTCTTCTAGAATCCCATTTGAACACTTTGTCCCCAATCTGAAAATCATTTTACTTAGTCCTTCTGTCAAAAATATTTTTTATTTTGTCTTGCGCTAACTGAGCCTTTTGGTAAAATTCTTCTCTTGTTTGCTGTAAATGGATAGTCTGATTTACCCTCCTTTGCATGTCATTTTCTTCTATTTGAACTTCCTGCAATAGATTCATTACTGGAACCCCTAAAGATGTTGGGAAAATGGAATCTATGCCATAAAATAGTTGGTAAGGAGACATACCTATGGTTTTTTTGGTGGTTAGTCTATCAGCCCATAGTGCGTGTACTATTTTTCCATGCCATGCCTGTTGATTTTGTTCAAGAAGTTTTTTTATGATGTTGACTAGGATTTTGTTAGAGGACTCAGCTAAACCATTACCTTGAGGGTAATAAACTATGGACTGTCCTAACGAAATGTGATATTTGTAACAGAAGTCAACCATTGTTTTGGAGGAGAAGGTAGCGGCGTTATCTGTAATGATCTTTCTAGGACAGCCAAATCTAGATAGCATATTGGTTTCTAGGAACTTGATGATGACTAAATCGGTGGCGTTCCTGGAAGGTATGGCTTCTATCCATTTGGTAAAGTAATCAGTGGCTGTAAGGATCTATTTATGTTGAGCAGATGAGGAAGGGTGAATTTCCCCAATAAAATCTAGACCCCATTGCTGGAAGGGTCCTTCAACTATGATGGGGTGTAAGGGAAAAGGTAAAAGCTTTTTCTTGCCATCAAAAATTTGACACTTATGACATGTCATAACTAGTTTGTGAGTGTCAGGAAATGAGGTAGGCCAATAATAAATGGCTCTAAGGATTTTTATCGTTGTATTTTTCTAGTAGAGATGGCCTCCACATTCTCCTTCATGCATTTCGTGCATAATTTTCTCTGCATTAGACTCAAGCAAACATTTAAGCAGCATACTAGTGGGATTTTTCCAATATAGAAGACCGTCTATAATGCAAAACTTTAAAGACTTATTTTTAAGAAATCTTTCTTTTGTCTTTGATAAAGTTGGAGGAGCATTTAGATAAAATAATACATAAAGAATATCTACATACCAAGGTGAATTTAAAAACATTTTTTCAACATGAGGGGTTGTGCATTCTTCCTGTTCTTCTAAGGTATCAACAAAATTTATATCTAAAGCTTGGAGGTTGGTTTCAGCCATTAGTCTTGCAAGTCCTTTCCCTTTAATCAGTTTGGTAGGTCGGATTTCTAAGTCATATTCTAAGATGATAGTGATCCATTTTCCCCTTTTACCATCGGGATCTTGGTTTAGTATGTCTTTGACGACGGTATTAGGAACAAAAGCGATGACATGAAAATGCAAGATGTAAACTCGGAAATCTTCCAGTGCTTTTACCAACGTGAATGCTTGTTTTTCCATGATTTTATATTTCAATGGAGCATCTCTCCAGGATTTGTTGAAAAAGGAAATGGGTTGCTCCTGCCCTACTGCGTTTTCTTGTAACAACACGGCAGCTATTGTGTGTTCTGAGGCAAATGAAAAAATGTAAAAATATTTGGTGAAATCAAGACTTATCAATACTGGTGTTTCAGTTAGGGCCCTTTTAACTAGTTCAAAAGATTTTTTGGCTTTTGTAGTCCATTTAAACCCAACCTCTTTTTTCAACATATTTGTGATATCCCTCAGAAGTTCGGCAAGATTTGGGATGAATCTTCTTAAGAAATTAATCTTTCTAATAAAGGATTGCAGCTCCTTTATGTTTCTGGGGTGAATTATTTGCAATATGCCTTCGATTATTTGGGGGTCTATTTTTATTCCCTCTTCCGAAATGATGTGACCTAGGAGTTTTCCTTCTTCTAGACTGAAAAGTGTTTTCTTGGGGTTTAGGGATAAACCATATTTTCTACATTTGTTAAAAACCTTTCTTAAGTGTACCAGGTGTTCTTCATCTGATTTGGAATATACCATAATAACGTCCAGATATATGACTATGAAATAACCTATGTCTTCTGAGAAGGCTATTTCCATGGCTCTTTGGAATGTGGCGCCAGCATTCATCAATCCAAAGAGCATTTTAATGTACATAAAAGTGCCCCAAGGTGTGGTGAAAATTGTTTTGTGTTGATCAGTGGGGTAAAATAGCACTTGGTTATAACCAGAAAAACCATCAAGTAATGAGATCCTTTTAGCACCTTCTACCTTTTGAAGTATGTGGTCCATTTTGGGCAACGGATAGTTGTCTTTTAAACAGGCTCTATTTAGGTTTCAGAAATCGATACAGAGTCTGATTTCACCAGTATTTTTCCTAACTGATACCAGATTTGAGACCCACTCAGAGTACCTAAGGGACACTATTATCCCAGCATCATACATCTTTTTGATTTCCTTTTCAACCAAAGGTAGTAACACTGGGTTTATTCTTCTTAACTTTTGTTTGAAAGGCTTCTGGTTTTCTTTGAGGGAGATCTTATGTTGAATGATGCTTGTGTCTTATGATTTCAAATCTTGGTATCCCCATGCGAACACATCTTTAAATTATTTAAACAACTTGATGTACTTATGTTTTGTGTGAGGCAGAAGGGTTTTGGATAGTTTGATCTTTCTAGGCTCTTCTGAGCTTCCTATGTTATATTCTTCTATGTCGACCTCAGTAGATTCCATTTTTGGATTTTTGGCCACATCGTTAAAATCAAAAAATTCCTCTAAAGGCGCAAGCCCTCTGGGTATGGCATCATTTTCATAGTGTAAGACTTTGAGCTCTCTTTGGTCAATGTCCTCTCCTATCTTAGTTCGATATGAATGGTCTACCAGGTTTAGGTTTGTCCAAGAAGGTGGATTTGGCTCTTGGTCTTGATTTTGGCCAGATTTATTTTCTTCATTTTCTAAGTCAGTTTTTGGTTACTTCAAATTCATTCCTAGATTGTAAGAAATCATCAATTTTATCATCATCTTTGAATATTTTCCAATGGTCAATATTATCCAGTACTATAGGGTGATGTTTGACCTGAATACTACATTGCTCACTTAAACATGGTGTTTGGCCATTGCTTGCAGCAAAGGCGAGCTCATTTGCTAGGCTATTTTGAATCCTAGGAATATAGGTGAGTTCATATTTCTTGAAGTTTTTGAGGCTGTATAAAGTTGCATTCCTGTATTCTCTCAGTCTTGGGATTTTTGCTGAATATTCACCTTTGATTTGCCTGATTACAAGTTTTGAATCTCCCTGGGCTGATACTTTCTTGGCACCTAAGTCCTTAAGTATGTGTAGACCAAGGAGAAGGGCCTCATGTTCTGCAATGTTGCTCATACATTGGAATTCTAATCTGAAAGAATGACCTTCATTAGTATTTTGTATCCAGATGCCGGCCCCCGAACCAGTTTTTCCACAAGAACCGTCAAAGCTTATAATCCAAAGAGCTTCTTTTTCATACATGATACTAAGCTGTTTTTCAGGTTTCTTGGGGCTTTAGTCATCAATTTCTTCATTCAATAATGGGAAATGTGTTTTTGATGGTTTGAAAACCTTTTCATTTTCTTTTATCTACTTGTTTATATCACTTTCATTGTATAAGATAAAAGAATCTAAATTGGAATGAATGGAATAAATGGGAGTCTTTTCAGGTTTCTTGGAGCTTTGGTCATTAGTTTCTTCATTTAGTAATGGGAAATGTGGTTTTGATGGTTTGAAATCCTCTTCATTTTCTTTTATCTGCTCGTTTATATCACTTTCATTGTATAAGATAAAAGAATCTAAATTGGAATGAATGGAATAAATGGGAGTGTTGTTTGGCTTATCTCGGTTGCTAACCATGTATTTCATGTGAGTTTCTTGGTATAATCTCCTAGTCTGGTTGAAAACTGGGATGGTAGCAAATTCCATGTCCATTTGAAGGTCACCTTGTATTTTGGCAGCCCATGCCCTTGATAGTATCATTCCATACTTAGGAGGAATATCGGCCACTACTACGTCCATGACTAGGTTTTTTGCCGGTAGTTGTGTCAAAGAAAACCACAGGTTCTTTATTATCCCTAAGCATTTGACCCGACTTGAATCAAAGGAGTACAGGTCTTTGTATGGTTGAGTTACCTCTAGACCCAGGTTTTCCATGATTGCTTTAGGCATGGGGTTATGGGAGGCACCAGAATCTAACATGGCATTATGTAATATCTTGTTCTGTATGTTCAAGCTTACATAGAAAGGAGAGACAGTTCCTTCTTGGTATTCACCTTCTATTTTGGGGCCGAACAAGAGCTCGGGTTTGTCATTAGTTATATTTAAAGTATCTGCTTCATTTCCTAAATAAAAAACTTTAAATATTTGAGATCTATACCTATCTACAGTTATTAGCTCAATAAGGGGTATGGTTATTTTTATTTTGGAAATTTCCCCTTTGAAACTAAAAGGAGTTTGTAGTTTGGACAGATTTATTTCATCTTTTTCGGACATGATTTTCTCTATGTTCTTAATTTGTTGACTTTGGTTCGAGCCTTTGTTCAACACAACCATCTCGGGAATCTTTGTGGGAGTACTAGGAGCATCTGAGCCAAAACTTGTTTTAATAACTTTATCTTGGTTTTGGTCAGTTTTCTTTACCATGATTTTGTTGCTGTCCACTGCTTTTTTAAGGATGGTATCAGGGGTTCTGGCAGTGTCTGAGCTACCTTTCTTGGAGTTTTCTTGGTTTTTTCTGCTTCTAAGGTCATACTACTTGTGCGCTTCTATTATGGCATTCTGAAAATCTATGGCAGGATCTTTGGGATCTTCATAGTTGGTTTCATCTTGATCTGGAGAGAAGAATGTTTGTTATTATTTTGTGAGGTAAACCTCACTCTTGCTATCAGAACCTAATAGGTTCAAATGACTTTTATCAATGGGTTTTGTATCACTCTCATCCTCACCAACATAATTTTCACTGAAGGATGGCCTGATTTGTTGGTCCTTTTCCCTTGGTTTATTTTGAGGTTGTTCCCTCCTAAAATTTTGGTTCTGGTTTCTGTTTGGAGGGTTTGGCTAGTTGTCCCTAAGAGGGGTCTTTACACTTATATTTTCCCACATTTTGGCCATGGACCTAACCAAGTCATCTATTCTAGGATCTAAGGAAGGGGCTGAAGTGGAGAACTCATCCCAGTATGTGACTTTTCGTATTTCCTCTAAGGTAATGGTCCTCGTCTCCTCAGTTGATAAGTCATGTCCTGGTCAAAGCCTCTGTGAAAATTTTCCAAGATCGTGCCAAGTGGAGGTTTGAAGGAGAAGTAGAGGGCGTTATACACATTGTTGAACTGTTATGGTATCCCTACACTTTCATCATTTTCCAGCTTAGATTTTTATACTCGACAGATTTGAATGGGTTCTTTCGGATTTCCCACTACGGTGAAGTTTCCTGGCAGAGTTCTCGTGGAGATCGTGGGATGCCGTTTTGGAGTTAAGCTCTTAAACCATTTTTGGGGTTCTCCGCCTGTGCTTGAAGTAACATCCCTCATTCACATTCTCGATGGTCTCTTCTTCTATTTCCATGTATTCAAATGCATCGCTTAATCCCATTCACATGTCATTGAATGTGGTAGTCGAACCCCTGCAAAGTGCGGGATTTTGGATTGATAGTCATTTTTGTAAGGGAGCTGAAGGCTGTGTGGCAAAAACCAAGGGTGCATACTGTGCAGCTGGGCGAAGTGAGCTAATGGATGATGTACAAAATGAGGGCTCGTACGATGAGCCGAGGTGGTTTGAACAAGAGGGTTCGGATGGGTGTGGCGGATGTACTTGGGCCAGTGATCCGATTTTGAGCAGATCTGGTGGTAGGGAGCCAAAGTGATGGAGAAGCTGAAAGTCCTGGAGGCAGCATGCAGGCTTTCACTAGGACTCAGCAGCATATCTCAGGGTCAAGATCGTCAAATTCTATTTCTACTTTGTGACTCGTTTCTAAAAAGGATTTTTTTTGCCGATTTTAATTCAAATGGGAACCTCGCAAGGTCATGGAGGTGTTTAGTACCGATTCGATTTATGGATGGACCTATCGATAGCTAACTGGCTGGGCTGAAGCTTGCCACATAATCTTCTCTCGGGTCATCTAATATGATAGGGGGATTATAATAGGGGGATTTGGGTCTGGATGAGATCTGGTGTTGATTCTTTGTGAAGCTAGATTTCGAGTCTAGGGTTTAGAGAGGATGGTATTTGTGATTGTTTCAGATGGATGGCCTCTCTAGGGGTTTACTAATGTGAAGGATGGTAAAAAAAAGAAGAGGAATAGTGGATTCTCCAGGTGGATTTCTGTGATAACTATGGTCCACCACCAACCTGTCAAAGATGCTTTCGGGAAAAAGTTTTATACCAAACTTTGAGATGAAAACTTGCAAAGAAGAGTGATTCACTTGGTTTCGACAGTTTTCTAGGATGTATGGACAAGCTAATGGTTCTTTTTGGCAAGAATATTTCTGCTCATCTCCTATGTTTAGGTGAAGTTTTCTGAATCGCTAAGTCATACTTAGTTTGTCACTGATTACAGAGTTTGCACCATAAGTTTTAAGTTTTGGAAAGGATGAGTCAACAAAAAGGTATGGTTTATGAATTTTTTGTTTTTTATGGAGTTTTTTAAGGCCTACTGGAGGCTGGTGGAGTCGCCAAGTGGAACTTGGTTGTTTTTGTAAAGATGTAGCTATGGTCCACCACCAGTAACTAGGGAAAAGCCGATCTGGGAATGTTTTGGGGTTTTTTGAGTTTTTATGTAGCCTATGAGGTTTGGAAGAGTTTCCTATAACTGAATCATCATTTTGCTAAGATGGTGAAAGAGCTAGCTTCTACTCTTCAAACAACACTTAATTTTTCTAAGTTTGATTGAGACTTCGGGAGTTACTAAGGAGTACTTAGATTGTCACTAACTTGGAAGGTCCCACCGTGATTGCCATTATTTTAGTGAGCAGTGGGATAAGTCAATCAGATAGTATTCTTAAGGCTGCTAGAAAGTTTAGGGAATATAAGTTTGTTTATCACTCAGAGTCCCACCATGATCACCATTATGTTAGTGTGGCAATGAGGCGGCTGATCAGATAGTATTCTAAAATTTTAGCAAAGTAGTAAGGCCTATTGGAGGCTAGTGGAGTCGCCAGATGGATTTTTAGTTGTTTTGAGAGTATATGTGTATGGTCCACCACCAATAACTGATAAACACCAATCTAGAGATATTTTTGGGGTTTTATGAGTTTACTACATGTAGCCTGAGGTTTGGAAGAGTTTCCTATAACTGAATCATCATTTTGCTAAGATGGTGAAGGAGCTAGTTTCTACTCTTCAGACAATACCTAAGTTTTCTAATTTGGACTGAGATTTTGAGAGATCCTAAGGGATACCGAGGATGTTTTGAATCAAAGTCCCACTGTGATCGCCATTATGTTAGGGTCCCGTTATTTGGTTGATTGGCAAGCCAAATGACAGTGTAACATCAAACGAATATTTGGAGCCCAAGGACCTAGCCTTCCTGGACTCAGAGAGGGCTCTCTCTATTTGTGTAAGGGATATCTGCGTGTTTGATTATTGTGTTCTCGATATTAAGATAGTTATGAAGTAGGTTTTTAGTTTTGGTTTTTTAGTTGTGAGGGATGAACTGATCAAAGATTAAGATAGGTAAAAAGATGTCGGATCAATTGGGCTATGGGGTCGAAAAAGGTCCGAGAAAGCTTTCAGATGGTGATACAAGGTTGTTGAAGGGCTGATTTGATTTGAGGTAAAATGGATCTTTGGGCAAAATGGAGTGAGATGGACATTAAATTTGTGAATAACAAAGGATTTCAAGCACAAATAGTTTAATAGTTGACATAAACATGGTAGGGAAAGCCATTAATCATGAGAAATGTAACTAGAAGCTGATCAATGCATAGAAATAAACATTCAAGCCATGCATAGAGATATATGACTCTCTAAATTTAGGAAATGGCTATCAAACTTTGGGGAAATACATTTAATATAGAAAAAAAACTCAAATCACTATGTAGGAATGCCTAAACATAGTACTTCAAGCTATTGGGCACTTTGAAAACAAGATTTCATAGTTTTATGGAAAGCGCAAGATCAGAACAAGACCTCCTTGGTTCAACAAATGAAAATCTAATCAATCAAAGAGAAGTTTCATAGGTGGAGCTATGGCTAACCATGAGTAAGCAGGGCATACCGTAAATCATACTTAGCATGCATAAAACCACAAATAAAACAAGAAAACAATATTCTTCAGTTATTAAAGAGTAATCAAGGATTCTTTAATATGACTAAGAATGAAGAAAACATGGAAACTATAAAGAAACAGGAAATTTGAGGTGCCTCCAAGGGCATGTCTCAAATTTGTTCTCTACTGTCTTATAGCAAGCAAGAAAATGGATTTATGAATGAAAACTAGGAAACAAAACAGAGAGAGAGACACTATGCCATTCTACCAAGTTATGGAATCCAACAACAATCCTCTTTCATCATCCAAGAACATCCAAGAAACTATCCAAAAGCATGAGACAAGTATTTCTTCCAAAGCTTATATGACCATATATTTCTTCTATTCATCAAGTTCAGCTTTGTTTAAAATGAAATCCTTTGGAATATATAGGCCAAAGTGAGGAAAACGTCTTAGTTCAACTTGCAATCTCATTGGCCTATCCAAAATATCTGATTTTGTCCTTGAGGCTTTGCAAAGCCCAAGGCACAAAATATCTAATAAAATATCTCAAAAATTCTAAAATAGGGAAATATATTGACTTTTCATAACTTATCATGTACAAAAATAGCTAAATGCACATGAAGAAAATTCCCTTTTGAAAGGTTCAATTTTTACAAAAATATTGAAGAAATACATCAGCAAAAGGTCGCTTGACTTGCTGGCAACTTTTGGAGCCTTCCCGATGTTGAAACGAGGCCCGTGATGGCTCATTGGAAAGATATGGGTGTATATTTCTGAAAATGTTTAGTTTTATCCCAAATTACCACTAGAAGTCCTCCAAAAATATACATGTGTGTAAAAACCCAAAAAATAGGCCTTTTGATAAATGGGGTAGAGTGTAGAAAAAGCGAGTGTTTTTCACCATTTTGGGGGAGAAAATGATCTTCATTTGATCTGAAAATCGCTGAGTATGTGCCCTTGAAATTATGGCATCCAATGATATGATTTTCATCCTTTGAGGATGCCCCAAACTGAAATGGTGATGCCCATGAGTTTTAGCCAAAAACCCAAAAACGACAAAAAATCAAAATTTGTCGAATTTCACCCAAAATTGGCGAGCATGACCCTCAAGGGTTTTCAGAAACATGTTGTGAAGATGAGGCCAAAATTTGGAGCTTTGAGGTGTCTTTCCTAAATTTTGGTGCCAAGCGCTTCCCTTTAGCCTCCTTGAGTTTTTCTTGAGCGGCCTTCAATTTCTACCGAGAAAACTGATTGAGCTTTTTATAATGCCCGGCCATCCTCCGTTGAAGGTCCAAGTCTCTATTTGCCTTCTCCAATTTCTTCTCCAAGTGATCGTTAACTCTCTCAAGTCATGCTTCCTGATTTTTCCCTATCTCTTGTTTGAACAATGTAGTGAGAGGGGTAGATTGGAGAAGAGCATCTTCCTCTTCCTTTTGTTTCTCAAGGGCCTTTTTGAGCCCCATGGTTCTTGGCCTCTTTCGCCTGGGCTGATCTTCGCCTTCGCTCTTATCAAACTCACCCATGAGTTCTTCCAATCTCACTTGTGCTTTGGAGGCCTCCTTTTTGTATTTGATGGCCCATGTCTCATATACAGCCATATGGACACTCATCTGTTTGTTTTGAATTTGCAAAAAGTGATTAAAGTTTCTAGCCCTCTCAAGATCAGTCCTCAAAGCATTAATTTGGTTTTCTCTATTGATCAAGAGATTTTCTAGTATCCGAGCTTCATTGTCACTATCATCACTTTGGATTTGAATGATGTCGAATTCCCTTTCCTTTTCATGAATGCTTTCTCCTTTCTCCTTTCCTTTCCTTTGAGTGGCTCTTTTAGTCTTCCTCCTCTTGGAAAATTCGACAATGAGCTTCTTGGGCAATTTTCGCTTGCTTCAGAGGGCCCTAGTTACATTTGGAGTTACAACTCTAGGCACCATTTTCCTTGATGTCCGGGGCTTGGCCACTTTTTGAGAAGAGAGCATGGCCCCTTTCCTAGGAGAGGCAGCTAACACATGCTCCATTGGCTCTTTACCCTTGTCACTTTGCTCATCATTCTTGCCACTGTCTTGGATTTATTTATGGATGCCTTGACTGTCCTTGTGCATTTATTTTTGAGGGTTGTCCTCCTCACTGTGTTGCACCTGTTCATCATGCTGCCCTTCTTCTTCATGAGGCTGTTGTTCTTTTTCATGAGGCTGCCTCTGTTCATCATGCTGTGGCTCCCTCTGTTCATCATGCTTCTTTTCATCATCATGTCCTTTTTCATCATGCTCAAGAGTCTTCTGCTCTGCCTCACTGTGATGCTTCTCATCATCATGTCCTTTTTCATCATGCCCTTCTTCCCCTTGCTATTTTGCCTCATTGTTTTCTTCTCCCCCTTGTCGCGTTGTTCCACTATGATGTTGCCCATCATCATCTTCCTCATCATCCCCTTGCTACCCTATTTCATCATGCTTCTACTCATCATCACTTTCCTCTTCTTGCTCATTCTCTTCCTCCTCATCATGCTCTTTTGCTTGTTCTATGGTAAACTTGAGCTTCTTGGGAATAGGTTTGCTAGAAGTAGGTGAAGGATGGTGAGTAGAAGGTGAAGGAGATGTATGAAATGAAGGGACAGTGTAGAAATACAGATGTGTGATGAAAGTATCCCAAGAGACCTCCTTCTTCTCAAGCTGATGAAGAATGATAATTTTGATGAGGGAGTGATGGAAGAGGCTGGCTGTTTGCTGAGAAGGAGGCTTTTTCTGAACAGTGGAGGCCATTTTCTCAATACTTCTATGTAGGAAGAAAGGGAGATTTAGCAATTTGGCCCTTGTGAAATGCATGAGAAATTGGATATGATAGGCATAGAATCAGGAGAATCTTCCCTCGCAAGTGAAGTATTTCATGATTATCTTCATGAGGGGGGCATAACTATTCAATAGATATGAGAAGGGAAAAATGGATGGACATGAATCTCTATGCTCAGGCTTCAGAAAAGGCTTGTATTCTTATGAGTCCAGGTGGCTTTGTTTAAACCACTTCTCCTCAACATAAGGGATTTTAGTGGCCTTGGAGATGGACCTTGGAGAGAATTTTAAATCTAGGCTTGCCAGCTGAAAATGATGCTCTTGAAACCTCAAAACACAAAGATGTGTCAAAGGGGAATAGCTCTTCACCTCTTGCACTCTTTGGAAAAAATCTAGACACCCAACGTCATGGAAGTTAAAAGGGACTGATGGATGAGCATTCACTTCTTCGGTGGAAACAGGCTCAAACCTCTTGTGAAGGCCGATCTTATTGTCTTGCTTGGGAGGCATCTTGTTTTAAATGTTCTTTTCAACACCAAGCTGTCTCAAAAGGCCTTTGGAATTTTATTCTCAAACACACCTCTATCCTGCTTATCAGTCACTGTTTGAACAAGACAAATTTCTTCAAATGCTTTGTGGAATAGTTTTCCAACACCAACTTTCTGCTGTTTTTAAATCAGTGATTTGTCCTCTTTTATGCCAAACAAAAAATATTTTGTAAAATAGAAAGCACACAGTCAAATTGTTACTGTGTTTGGGTAAGGTCACAAGGATCCTTTGTGTTTTGGTAGAAACAAGACAGCCTTGTATTTAGACAAAGACAAAAAACAACCTCCCTCAAACAGTGCTTCTTCTGCTGTTCACTAGTTCTTATACATAGGTAGACAAAATCACCCTCAAATTGATTCAAAGGATTTTCATAGCATACTTTGTTTTATGGAAATATGGTGGCTAGACAGAATTTGCTCTTTTACCATTCAAAGGGACACTTTTTGAAGTGACAAGGCATTCAGACTAAGACTACTGTTTTCAAAATAGGCTCATTATTTTCACCTTACAAACACTGTGTTTTCCTTACAAAGACTGCTTCACTATTCAATCACTATTTTAGTCTTTAAAAACATGGCATCAATCACCCCTTTCGATTTCGAAATTTATCATGAGGTGATGAAAAATACCTCAAATATCCTTCATGGGCCTTGATTGATCGTTTGTGGAGCTTTTGGAGCTTCTTTGAAGGTGCTAGGAGGCGCGGCACACTTGTTAGAAAGAACCCTACAAAACACAAGGCAGTCGGGTCGGCCTTCGGGCGATGGTGACTGGCACTACAGGCGCGTCGTGCGCCACTACAGGCACGTCGCGTAGTAGTGTAAAGCTTGTGTAAATCTTCGCCTGAACGTGCCGTGTGCTTTTCCAGGCACGTCGCGCAATCATAGGCCTCCAAAACTCTGCAATTTCGCTCGAAATCTCTCTTTTCTCCAATGGGCGGCTAAGAGAGCGATTGTGAGTGCTTGTTTGCATTTTTGAAACTTGCAAATTTTCTTGTAATGGTCTCTTATTCCTTTTGAAGGAAAAAAGGCGAATTAGCTTTGAAACTACTTTATGAGGGTTTTGAAGTTTTTTTGAAAAAGGTATTGGTTGTAAAAAAAAAGTGAAGCACGACTTTATCATTTATAATCTTCAAACCATCACAAAGCCACTATTTGACCAAAACTCTAAAATGGTGTTGTGGATGATATTTTTTGAAGGTTTTCATATATATGACCCCTTTCAAAGTGAAAAAGCCATTTTGAAAGCCAAAATCTCTCTCAGTGTTTTCCTCATTAAGGCAATACCCTTTTCACTATTTGCCTATTTATGTCCCTTTAAAGGGAAAACTCTGCTGAAAGGCATATCAATGATATGTGAGGCTTTCTTTGCCATTCTTGCAAGGAGATAAATCACCACTTTGAAACTTATTTTGACAGTCTCTGCTCCTGATTTTTTGAAAATGATCATGCCCACTGTGAAGTTGATTGAACTGTTAGGTGCTCTTTGAGCCTTTCATTTGACTATGGGTGAAGAAAATCATTTGAAACTGTAAGTGAAAAACTCTGCTACAAATAATCTTCACCATCAAGGAAACTGATTAACCTTAGATTGACAAAGTAATCTAGTCTTCAACTTTTACGGAGATATGGTAGGGGATGATAAGCTGAAGTTTAAATGTAAACATGGGAAGGCTATCCCTTTGTTCCTCTGTGAAGGAGGTCTATAAGAACAATGAATTTTCATTCATTTCACCCTTTTTGAGAGCAGTCCCTTTTGAAATATTTGCCACATGAAATAACTGCTTTTCATCCTCAAACAATGGTGAGCCTTCTACTTGTTTATGAAGGAGGCCTCTGTTTGAAAAATACCTGGGCCCTTTTCAACCCCTTTTTTAACCAAGTGAAGAATGTTTATGAACACACTGTTAGTGGTTTTCTTTGTATTTGATAAAAGAAGTCAGTTTAAAACCAACATTGCTTTACTTCTTTGGTCATTTTCTTATCAACATTTCTTCATTCATAATCACCCAATTAGCTTCACACTGTATTTCAATTCTATGTTTTAACAGTGAAACTCATGTAAACACCTTTTTAAAGCACCACTGCTTTGCCTCTGCTTTTAACACCCTTTTCTATTCAGAAGCCTTCAATTGTCTCCTACTGCTCTTAAAATCCACCCTTCAGTCAGTGAAAACCCTATAATCAATCTCTATCCCTGGCCCTCTGCTTATTAGATGAAGGAGGCCTTTATCATAGCGCCAAACCCTCTGCTTGTAAAATGAAGGAGGTATTCTCATTCTTTCAACCCTCTGCTCATGTATGGAGGAGGTTTTCTCAGTCTTTCAACCCTCTGCTCATGTATGGAGAAGGTTTTATCAGTCTTCCCATTTCATCAGTTTTTCAAATAGTGTTATCTTTCATTTCACTGCCTATTCATACTTAAGCAAATGAAAATGAAAAAATGACAATATGCCATGAAGGGCATCTCTTTGAGACATGTAATTCTGCTTTTCAAATACCTTTGTGCATCTTTAGACAATTAGAGGTAGCTTGGCCAGTATTTGCAGAGCATTTCTTGTCATTTATAATTCACTAACCTTTGGCTATGTTTGCAGGAGCTTATTTAAATAACTCTCGGTCTTGTAGCTGCATTCCAGGCTCAAAACCACATGAGAAGCAGTTGTCTTCTTATGTTGAGTTTAATACTGTCTTCTGGACACTTAGTATACTTCTGCTCTTTGAAAAAGACATTGAAACACTTGTACATCTATCTAATATCAGCTTGACATGTGGCATATGTATTGCTGAGACTTCAAGGCTTGTTAGTGGCGCGACTTAAGGGTGTAACCACACTTTATTTGCAGAATAGGGAGGTCTTTTAGGACTGGTTGATAATAGATAGAGGTTATTTTGGCTTTAGGATAGTTTTCCAAGGGAAAATCACCTAAAGCGCCACTACCTAACTTAGGGGAGACTTTTTGGATAGATTTGGATTATTCTTTTTTGGAGCTCATGGACAGGCTAGTATGGCTGAGGCTAGATAGGGATTGACAATGAGGTTTTATCTGGTCATGGGCTGATTGAAAAGGTTAGGAGGGCAAAAATGTTTATGGGTGTTTTCCAGCTAGAAAATTTGAAAAATTTTGAGATTAGTTGCTAGAAAACTTGGCTTTAACAAATAGTCATCATCAACAGGTGAAAAATACTGATGACTAACAGTGGCTCCATTTGAGGAGGGTAGCTCCTTTTCAGGAGGTGTTCAGAATTTCAGATCTCGGTTCTTTGAAGACTAGTGCCTTTATCCATTGGTGCAAATTTCTTTCTTCCTTGATGCTATTTCTGAAAATTGGCAGCATGATTAGCATCAATGATATTTCTACCTACCCCACTATATTTCCTAATATTTTTTCTTCTTTTGGGTGCATTTGGACTAGCAACCCTTTGACATAGTCTTTTTGAAAAATGACACTATCTAGTTCTACACTTATATCCGCCGAGAGTTCAGATTAAGTTGATGAACTCCTTTGTTTCTCTACCTGTGCTAGATCGACTGTCAAGGTTAAGTTGTTTGATAGGATTTTATTCTCTAATCTAAAACATGAAATTGAAAAATGACCAAATCAAGATTAGACAGTCTGATTTTTCGTGTACTTGTGGCATGAAAGACAAGCTGCACACAAATATTATTTTGCATAAAATGAAATCTAGAAAAAAAAGACTAGGATAGACAATTTGTTTTTCATCCCTTCTTTCCTCTTTGGTTCTGTTTTGAGCATGTGGAACCAGTATCTTTTCCTAATCTACTCTCTTTGATAAGTCAAGCTTACACAATGTTGACCATATTTTCCACTCACTAACTTATCAGCAAATAAATTTAAAACATGTTCAATGATGATTAGGCTAGATAACTGAACAAGACATTTGAGCACTAGTAGCGGCATTTAGACTTGCACGCTTTTCGAATGACTATTTTTTGAACATGGGGCTTTCTTTCTACTTTTCAAACTGCCCTCTTTTTCCGTTTTTCTATTGGTTTTTGAATTTTCTGTTTTTGATTTATTTTTCTGTTTTTATGATTGAAAATGTTTTAAAATTGGAGCTCTTGACAAAAATAATGCTTTAATGTCCTGCCATTCACAGGACCCCCAAAAGTTTCAGTCCCATCAAGTTCTTGCAGGAAAAAGGCATTGTTTCTGCTAACTGAGCTGATGATGAAAGGCCCCTTCCATAAGTTTTCAAACTTGCCATGTTTACCTTTGTCTTCTCTTCTAGAATACCATTTTATCACTTTGTCCCCAATCTAAAAAATCATTTTCCTTGGTCTTTTTGTCAAAAATATGTTTTATTTTGTCTTGCGCTAACTGAGCCTTTTGGTAAACTTATTCTCTTGTTTGTTGTAAATGGATAGTCTAATTTACCCTCCTTTGCATGTCATTTTCTTCTATTTGAACTTCCTGCAATAGCTTCATTACTGGAACCCCTAAAGATGTTGGGAAAATGGCATCTATGCCATATACTAGTTGGTAGGGAGACATACCTATTGATTTTTTGGTGGTTATTCTATCAGCCCATAGTGCGTGTACTAGTTTTCCATGCCATGCTTTTTTATTTTGTTCCAGAAGTTTCTTTATGATGTTGACTAGGATTTTGTTGGAGGACTCAGCTAAACCACTACCTTGAGGGTAATAAGCTGTGGAATTACCTAATGAAATGTGATATTTGTAACAGAAGTCAACCATTATTTTGGAGGAAAAGGCAGCAGCGTTATCCGTAATGCTCTTTCTGGGACAGCCGAATCTAGATAGGATGTTGGTTTCTAGGAACTTAATGATGACTGAATCAGTGGCGTTCCTGGAGGGTATGGCTTCTATCCATTTGGTAAATTAATCAGTGGCTGTAAGGATCCATTTATGTTGAGAAGACGAAGAAGGGTGAATTTCCCCAATAAAATCTAGACCCCATTGCTGGAAGGGTCCTCCAACTATGATGGGATGTAAGGGCAAAGGTAAAAGCTTTTTCTTGC
The DNA here is from genome assembly GCA_034641835.2 of Pinus albicaulis. Lineage (NCBI taxonomy): Eukaryota > Viridiplantae > Streptophyta > Pinopsida > Pinales > Pinaceae > Pinus > Pinus albicaulis. The sequence goes on along the minus strand of CM076583.1, from coordinate 1,232,775,537 downwards.
CATAAAAAATTTGGCACTTATGGCATGTCATAAATATTTTGTGAGTGTCAGGAAATAAGGTAGGACAATAATAACTGGCTCTAAGGATTTTGTTTGTTGTGGTTTTCCAGTAGAGATGACCTCCATATTCTCCTTCATGCATTTCGTGCATAATTTTCTTTGCATCAGACTCAAGAAAACATTTAAGCAGCATACTAGTGGGATTTTTCCAATACAGAACTCCATCTATAATGAAAAACTTTAAAGATTTTTGTTTAAGAAATATTGCTTTTGTTTTTGATAAAGTTGGAGGAGAATTCAGATAAAATAATACATAAAGAATATATGCATACCAAGGTGAATTTAAAAATACTTGTTCAACATGAGGGGTTGTGCATTCTTCATGTTCTTCTAAGGTATCAACGAAATTTATATCTAATGCTTGGAGGTTGGTTTCAGCCATTAGTCTTGCAAGTCCTTGTCCTTTAACCAGTTTGGTGGGTCGTATTTCTAAGTCATATTTTAAGATGATAGCGATCCATTTTCCCCTTTTACCATCGGGATCTTGGGTTAATATGTATTTGACGATGGTATTAGGAACAAAAGAAATGATATGAGAATGCAAGATGTAAACTCGGAAATCTTTCAGTGCTTTTACCAATGCGAATGCCTGTTTTTCTATGATGTTGTATTTCAAGGGAGCATCTCTTAGGGATTTTCTAAAAAAGGCAATGGGTTGTTCTTGCCCTGCTGTGCTCTTTTGTAACAACACAACAGCTTTTGTGTGTTCCAAGGCAAATGAAAAAATGTAAAAATATTTGGTAAAATCAGGACTTATCAGTACCGGTGTTTCAGTTAGGGTCTTTTTAAATAGTTCAAAAGATTTTTTGGCTTCCGTAGTCCATTTAACCCCGACCTCTTTTTTCAACATATTTGTGATATCTCTCAGAAGTTCGGCAAGATTTGGGATGAATCTTCTCAAGAAATTAATCTTTCCGATAAAGGATTGTAGCTCCTTTATGTTTCTGGGGTGACTTATTTGTAATATGCCTTCGATTCTCTAGGGGTCTATTTTTGTTCCCTCTTCCGAAATGATGTGACCTAGGATTTTTCCTTCTTCTAGACCGAAAAGTGTTTTCCTGGGGTTTAGGGATAAACCATATTTTATACATTTGTTAAAAACCTTTCTTAAGTGCACCAGGTGTTCTTCATCGGATTTGGAATATACCATGATATCGTCAAGATATGTGACTATGAAATAACCTATGTCTTCTGAGAAGGCTATGTCCATGGCTCTTTGGAATGTGGCACCAACATTCATCAATCCAAAGGGCATTTTAACGTACATGAAAGTGCCCCAAGGTGTGGTGAAAGTTGTTTTGTGTTGATCAGTGGGGTAAACCAGCACTTGGTTATAACCAGAAAAACCATCAAGTAATGAGATCATTTTAGCACCTACTACCTTTTGAAGTATGTGGTCCATTTTGGGCAATGGATAGTTTTCCTTTAAACAGGCTCTATTTAGGTTTCGGAAATCGATACATAATCTGATTTCACTAGTATTTTTCCTAACTAATACTAGATTTGAAACCCACTCAGAGTACCTGAGTGACACTATTATCCCAGCATCATACATCTTTTTAATTTCCTTTTCAACCAATGGTAGTAAGATTGGGTTTATTCTTCTTAACTTCTGTTTGAAAGGCTTCTGGTTTTCTTTAAGGGGAATCTTATGTTGAATGATGCTTGTGTCATATGATTTCAAATCTTGGTATCCCCATGCGAACACATCTTTAAATTCTTTAAACAACCTGACATACTTCTGATTTATGTGAGGAGGGAGGGTTTTTGATAGTTTGATCTTTCTTGGTTCTTCCGGGCTTCCTATGTTATATTCTTCTATGTCGACCTCGGTAGATTCCATTTTTGGATTTTTGGCCACATCGTTAAAATCAAACAATTCTTCTAAAGGTGCGAGCCCTCTGGGTATGGTGTCATTTTCACTGTGTAAGACTTCAAGTTCCCTTTTGTCTATGTCCTCTCCTATCTCAGTTTCATATGAATGATTGACCAAGTTTACATCTGTCCAAGAAGGTAAATTTGGCTCTTGATCTTGATTTTTTCCAGGTTTCTTTTCTTCATTTTCTGAGTCTGTTTTGGTTACTTCAAATTCATTCCTAGATTGTAAGAAATCATCAATTTGATCGTCATCTTTGAATATTTTCCAATAGTCAATATTATTTGGTACTGTAGGGCGATGTTTGACTTGAATATTGTATTTCTCACTTAAACATGGTATTTGGCCATTACTTGCAGCAAAGGCAAGCTCATTTGCTAGGCTATTTTGAACCCTAGGAATATAAGTGAGTTCATATTTTTTGAAGGTTTTGAGGATGTCAAAAGATGCATTCCTATATTCTCTTAGTCTTGGGTTTTTTTTCCGAATATTCACCTTTGATTTGCCTAATTACAAGTTCTGAATCTCCCTGGGTTGATACTTTCTTGGCGCCTAAGTCCTTAAGTATGTGCAGACCAAGGAGAAGGGCCTCATATTCTGCAATGTTATTAGTACATTGGAATTCTAATCTGAAAGAATGACCTTCATTAGTATTGTGTATCCAGATGCCGGCCCCCGAACCAGTTTTGCCACAAGAACCGTCAAAGCTTATACTCGAAAGAGCTTCTTTTTCATACATGATACTAAGCTGTTTTTCAGGTTTCTTGGAGCTTTGGTCATCAGTTCCTTCATTTAGTAATGGGAAATGTGGTTTTGATGGTTTGAAATCCTCTTCATTTTCTTTTATCTGCTCGTTTATATCACTTTCATTGTATAAGATAAAAGAATCTAAACTGGAATGAATGGAATAAATGGGAGTGTTGTTTGGCTTATCCCGGTTGCTAACCATGTATTTCATGTGAGTTTCTCGGTATAATCTCCTAGTCTGGTCGAAAATTGGGATGGTAGTGAATGACATATCCATTTGAAGGTTACCTTGTATTTTGGCAGCCCACGCCCTTGATAGTAGCATTCCATACTTAGGAGGAATATCGGCCACTACTACGTCCATGACTAGGTTTTTTGCCAGTAGTTGTGTCAAAGAAAAACACAAGTTTTTTATTAGACCTAAGCATTTGACCCAACTTCAATCAAAGGAGTACAGGTCTTTGTAAGGTTTAGTTACCTTTAGACCCGGGTTTTCCATGATTTCTTTGGGCATGAGGTTATGGGAGGCAACAGAATCTAACATGGCATTATGTAATATCTTGTCCTATATGTTCAAGCTTACATAGAAAGGAGAGACAGTGCCTTCTTGGTATTCACCTTCTATTTTGGGGCCGAACAAGAGCTCGGGTTTGTCATCAGTTAGATTTAAAGTATCTGCCTCATTTCCTATATCAAAAACTTTGAAGATTTGAGATCTATACCTATCTATAGTTATTAGCTCAGTAAGGGGTATGGTTATTTTTATTTTGGAAATTTCCCCTTCGAAACTAAAAGGAGTTTGTAGTTTGGACAGATTTGTTTCAGCTTTTTCAGACATGACTTTCTCTATGTTCTTAATTTGCTGACTCTAGTTTGGGACTTTGTTTAACACAGCCATCTCGGGAATATTTGTGGAAGTAATAGGAGCATCTAAGCCAAGACTTGTTTGAATAGTTTTATCTTTGTTTTGGTAAGTTTTTTTGGACCATGATTTTGTTGCTATCCACTGCTTTTTTAAGGATGGTATCGGGGGTTTTAGCAGTGTCTGGGCTACCTTTCTTGGAGTTTTCTTGGTTTTTTCTTCTTCTAAATTCATACTGTTTGTGCGCTTCTATTATGGTATTCTGAAAATCTATGGCAGGATCTTCGGGATCTTCATAGTTGGTTTCATCTTGATTCGGAGAGAAGAATGTTTGTTCTTCTTTTGTGAGGTAAACCTTACTCTCGTTATCAGAACCTAATAGGTTCAAATGACTTTCATCAATAGGTTCTGTATCCCTCTCATCCTCATCAAAATAATTCTCACTGAAGGATGGCCTGATTTTTTGGTCCTTTTCCCTTGGTTTATTTTGAGACTGGTCCCTTCTAAAGTTTTGGTTCTGGTTCCTGTTTTGAGGGTTTGGCTGGTTGTCCTTAAGAGGTGCTTTTTCACTCATTTTTTCCCACATCTTTGTCATGGATTTGACCAGGCCATCTATTCTAGGATCTGGGGAAGATAACGAAGGGGAAATTTCGTCATGGTATGTGACTCCCTTTTCTACTCTTATCCTAGCTCTCTTTTCAGCTAAGTTGGCTTCTGCATTTATAGCCACTCTTTGCATTTCTTCTAAGGTAGGAGGTTCTTTGTCTCTCAGTTGATAAGTCATGTCTGGGTCAAAGCCTTCAGGGAACTTTGCTAAGGCTGAGCCAAGTGGAGGTTTGAAGTGAGGTGGGAGGGCGTTATACGCACTGTTGAACCTAGTGCAGTATCCCTGGACACTTTCCCCATTTTCCCATTTTAGATTGTTATACTCTGACAGGATTTGAATGGGGTTCTTTCGGATTTCCCACTTGTTTATGAAGTTTTGGTAAAGTTCTAGGAGATCGTGGATACTGTTTGGAGTTAAGCTCTTAAACCATTTTTTAGGTTCTCCACCCAGGCTTTGGGCGAACATCCTCATTTTGATGGTCTCGTCTTCTATTTTCATGTATTCAAAGGCATCACTAATCCTATCTACATGTTGTTGAGTTGTGGTAGTCTCAACTCCGTTAAAGTGCAGGATTTTGGATTGATAGTCATTTTGTAAGGGGGCCAAAGGGTGTGGCAGCACCAAGGGTGCATACCAGGCTTCCATGGCGGGAGCTAATGGATGATGTACAAAATGAGGGCTTGTAGGATGAGCTGAGGTGGTTTGAACGGTAGTGGTTTGGATGGGTGTGGCAGATGTACTTGGGCTAGTGATCTGATTTTGAGCAGATCTGGGTGGTAGGAGCCAAAGTGATGGAGAAGCTGAAAGTCTGGAGGTGTAGTAGGTGAGGCTTCTCTACTAGGACTCTGTGGTAGATCTAGGGGCTCAAGATCATCAAATTTTACCTTAATTTGTGACTTGCTTCTAAAAAGGGTTTTTGTTGATTTTAAGTCAAAGGGGAAATGCAGCAAGGCTGCGAGGTGTTCAGGTACTGATCTAACTTTACGGATGGACCTATCGGTAGCTAAATTGCCAGTTTTGAAAGCTTGCCACGGAATCTTCTCTGGGTCATCTACTATGATAGGGGGATTTGGGTCTAGATGAGATCTGGTATAGATCCTTTGTGAAGCCAGATTTTGAATCTAGAGTTTAGAGAGGATGGTATTTGTGATTGTTTCGGATGGATGGCCTCTCTAGGGGTTTACTAATGTGAAGGATGGTCAAACAAAAATGAAGACCAGTGGAGTCGCCAGGTGGATTTCTATGAGAACTATGGTCCACCACCAACACTATCAAAGATGCTTTCGAGAAAGAGTTTTCTAGCAAAATTTGAGATGAAGACTTGCAACGAAGAGTGATTCACTTTGTTTCAACAGTTTGCTAGGCTGTTTGGACAAGCTAATGGTTCTATTTGCAAGATTATTTCGGTTTATCTCCTATGTTTAGGTGAAGTCTTATGAATCGCTAATTTATACTTAGTTTTTCACTGATTACAAAGTTTGCACCATAAGTTTTAAGTTTTCGGAGAGGATGAGTCAACAGAAAGGTATGGTTTATGAATTTTTTGGTTTTGTGGAGTTTTTTAGCCTACTGGAGGTTAGTGGAGTCGCCAGGTGAAACTTGGTTGTTTTCTGTAAAGATGTAGCTATGGTCCACCACCAATAACTAGGGAAAAACCAATCTGGGAATGTTTTTAGGGTTTTCTAAGTTTCCTATATGTAGCCCTGAGGTTTGGAAGAGTTTCCTATAACTGAATCAACATTTTGCTAAGATGGTGAAGGAGCTAGTTTCTACTCTTCAGAGAATACCTAAGTTTTATAATTTTGACTGAGATTTTGAGAGCTCCTAAGGGATACCAAGGGTGTTTTGACTCAAAGTCCCGCCATGATCGCCATTATGTTAGTGAGCGGTGGGATAAGTCAATCAGATAGTATTCTTAAGGCTGTTGGAATGTTTAGGGAATCTAAGTTTGTTTGTTACTTAGAGTCCCACCGTGATCGCCATTATCTTAGTGAGAGGTGGGATAAGTCAATCAGATAGTATTCTTAAGGCTGTTGGAATGTTTAGGGAATCTAAGTTTGTTTGTTACTCAGAGTCCCAGCATGATCGCCATTATGTTAGGGTCCCGTGATTTGGCTGAATGGCAAGCCAAATGACAGTGTAATATCAAACCAATCTTTGGAGCCCAAGGACCTAGCCTTCCTGGACTTAGAGAGGGCTCTCTCTATTTGTGTAAGGGATATATGTGTGTTTTCTTATTGTGTTCTTGATTTTAGGCTAGTTATGAAGTAGATTTTTGGTTTTAGTTGTGAGGGATGAACCGATCAAAGACATAAGATAGGTAAAAAGATGTCAGATCAACTGGGCTATGGGGTTGAAAAGGTCAAGAAAGCTTTCGGGTGGTGATACAAGGTTGTTGAAGGGCCGATTTGATTCGAGGTAAAAAGGATCTTTGGGGAAAATGGAGTGAGAACATTAAATTTGTGAAGAACAAAGGATTTCAAACATAACTAGTTTAATAGCTGACATAAACATGGTAGGGCTAACCATTAATCATGATAAATGTAACTATAAACTGATCAATGTATAGAAATAAACATTCAAGCCATGCATAGAGATATATGACTCTCTAACTTTAGGAAATGGTCATCAGACTTTGGGGAAATACATTTAAGACAAACAAACAACTCAAATCACTATGTAGGAACGCCTAAACATAGTACTTCAAGCTATTGGGCACTTTGAAAACAAGATTGCATAGTTTTAGGCAAAGGGAAAGATCAGTACAAGACCTCCTTGGTTCAAAAAATGACAATCTAATCAATCAAAGAGAGGTTTCATAGGTGGAGCTATGGCTAGCCATGAGTAAGCAGGGCATACTGTAAATCATACTTAGCATGCATAAAACCATAAATGAAACAAGCAAACAATATTCTTCAGTTATCAAAGAGCAATCAAGGATTCTTTAATATGACTAAGAATGAATAAAACATGGAAGCTATAAAGAAATAGGAAATTTGAGGTGCCTCCAAGGGCATGTCTCAAGTCTATTCTCTACTATCTTATAGCAAACAAGAACATGGAATTATGAATGAAAACTAAGAAAAAAAACAGAGAGAGAGACACTATACCATTCTACCAAGTCATGGAATCCAACAACAATCCTCTTTCATCATCCAAAAACATCCAAGGAACTATCCAAAAGCATGAGACAAGTGTTTCTTCCAAAGCTTATATGACCATATATTGCTTCTATTCATCAAGTTCAACCCTGTTTACAATGAAAGCCTTTGGAATATATAGGCCAAAGTGAGGAAAACCTCTTGGTTCAACTTGCAATCTCATTGGCCTATCCAAAATATCTGATTTTGTCGTTGAGGCTTTGCAAAGCCCAAGGCACAAAATATTGAATAAAATATCTCAAAAATGCTAAAAAAGGGAAATATATTGACTTTTCATAACTAATCATGTACAAAAATAGCTAAACGCACATGAGGAAAATTCACTTTTTAAAGGTTCAATTTTTACAAAAATACTCAAGAAATATATCAGCAGAAAGTCGTGTGACTTTCTGGCAACTTTTGGAGGCCTTCCCGATGTCTAAACGAGGTCCGTGATGGCTCGTTGGAAAGCTCTGAGTGTATAATTTTTTAAAATGCTTATTTTTCTCCAAAATCACCACTAAAAGTCCTCCAAAAATATACCTGTGTGTAAAAACCCAAAAATAGGCCTTGTTGATTAACGGGGCAATGTAGAAAAAGTGAGTGTTTTTCGCCATTTTGGGGGAGAAAATGATCTTCAATCGATCTGAAAATCGCTGAGTGTATGCCCCTGAAATTATGACATCCAATGATACCATTTTCATCCTTTGAGGATGCCCCAAACTGAAATGGTGATACCCATGAGTTTTAGCCAAAAACCCAAAAATGACAAAAAACCAAAATTTGTCGAATTTCGCCCAAATTTGGCGAGCATGACCCTCAAGGTTTTTCAAAAAAATGCTGTGAAGCTGAGGCCAAAATTTGGAACTTTTAGGTGTCTTTCCTCAATTTTGGTGTCGGGCGATTCCTTTTAGCCTCCTTGAGTTTTTCCTGAGTGGCCTTCAATTTCCGTCGAGCAAACTGATTGAGTTTCTTATAATGCCGGGTTATCTTCCGTTGAAGGTCCAAGTCTCTATTTGCCTTCTCCAAATTATTCTCCAAGTGATCATTAACCCTCTCAAGCCATGCTTCTCGATTGTTCTCTATCTCTTGTGTGAACAATGTAGTGAGAGGGGTAGATTCGAGAAGGGCAACTTTTTCTTCCTTTTGTTTCTCAAGGGTTTTTTTGAGCCCCATGGTTCTTGGCCTCTTTCTCCTGGGCTGATCTTCGCCTTCGCTCTCATCGAACTCACCCATGATTTCTTCAAATCTCACTTATGCTTTGGAGGCCTCTTTTTTGTATTTGATGGCACGTGTCTCATATACAGCCATATGGACACTCATCTATTTGTTTTGAATTTGCAAAAAGTGATTGAAGTTTCTAGCCCTCTCAAGATCAGTCCTCAAAGCATCAATTTTTTTTTCTCTATTGATTAAGAGAGTTTCAAGGATTCGGGCTTCATTGTCGCTATCATCACTTTGAATTTGAATTATTTCGAAGTCCCTCTCCTTTTCATGGCTGCTCTCTTCTTTCACCTTTCCTTTGATTTGGGTGGCTCTTTTAGTCTTCCTCCTCTTGGGTATTTTGACAATGGGCTTCTTGGGCAATTTTCCCTTGCTACGGAGGGCCCTAGTAACATTTGGAGTTAAAAATTTAGACACCCTTTTCCTTGATGTCCGGGGCTCGGCCACTTTTGGAGAGGAGAGCATGGCCCCTTGCCTAGGAGAGGCAACTAGCACATGCTCTAATGGCTCTTTGCCCTTGCTACTTTGCTCATCATTCTTGCCACTGTCTTGGATTTCTTCATGGATGCCTTGACTGTCCTTTTGCATTTATTTTTGAGGGCTGTCCTCCTCACTGTGTTGCACCTCTTCACCATGCTAATGTTCCTTTACATGAGGTTTCTATTCATCAACATGTGGCTGCCTCTCTTCACTGTGCTGCACCTTTTTATCATGCTGCCCTTCTTCTTCATGAGACTGCTCACCCTCACTGTGCTGCACATATTTATCATGATGCCCTTCATCATCTTCAAGAGACTTCTCACCTTCACTATGCTGCATTTGTTCATCATCATGCTGCTCATTTTCATCTTGTTCTTCTTCATCATGCCCAGGAGTCTGCTGTTCACCATCATGTTCCTCTTTATCATGCCCTTCTTCCCCTTATTGTTCTGCCTCACTGTGTTCTTCTTCCCCTTGCTGCCTTGTTTCACTCTGATGCTACTCATCATCATCTTCCTCATCATCCCCTTGCTGCCCTGTTTCATCATCTTCCTCATCATTCTCTTTTTCTTGTTCAATGGGAAATTTGAGCTTCTTGGGAATAGGCTTGCTTGAAGAAGGCAAAGGATGGTGAGTGGAAGGTGAAGGAGATGTATGAAATGCAGGGACAGTGGATTAATCTAGATGTGTGATGAAAGTATCCCAAAAGACTTCCTTCTTCTCAAGCTGATGAAGAATGATGACCTTGATGAGGGAGTGATGGAAGAGGAAAGTTGTCTGCTGAGAAGGAGGCTTTTTCTGAACATTGGAGGCCATTTTCTCAATACTTCTATGTAGGAAGAAAGGGAGATTTAACAATTTGGCCCTCATGAAATGCATGAGAAATCGGATATGGTAGGCATAGACTCGGGAGAATATTCCCTCGCAAGTGAAGTATTTCATGATTAACTTCATGAGGGGGGTGTAACTAGTCAATAGATATGAGAAGGGAAAAATGGATGGACATGAATCTCTATGCTCAGGCTTCAGAAAAGGCTTGTATTATTCTAAGTCCAGGTGGCTTTGTTTAAACCACTTCTCCCCGACATAAGGGATTTTGGTGGCCTTGGAAAGGGACCTTGGAGAGAATTTTAAATCTAGGCCTGCCAGCTGAAAGTGCTTCTCTCGAAACCTCAAATCACAAAGATGTGTCAAAGGGGAATAGCTCTTCACTTACTGCACTCTTTGACAAAAATCTAGACACCCAACCTCATGGAAGTTAAACAAGACTGATGGATGGGCATTTACCTCTTTAGTGGAAACAGGCTCAAACCTCCTGTGAAGGCCACTCCTACTGTCTTTCCTGGGAGGCATTTTGTTTTGGATGTGTTTTGCAATACCAAGTTGTCTCAAATGGCCTTTGGAATGTTTTTCTCAAGCACACACCTCTGTCCTCCTTGTCAGTCACTGTTTGCCTTCTTTTGATTCCAATCAACAAATATTTGTCAAAATGAAACAAACTCAATCTTATCGTTGTGTTTGGGCCAAGTCCTTTGAAAAGAGATGTTTGTGGTTTGTTATATGAACAAGGATCCTTTGTGTTTTGACAGAAACAAAACAGCCTTGTATTTAGATAAAAACAAAACACCCTTCCCCAATCAAACACTCTTATGTTATTCATTGTTTCTTATACACAGGTAGACAAAAACACCCTCAAATGACTTTGCAGATTCTCTCACCACACTCTGTTTTATGGGACAATGGAGGTAGCACTAGTTTTCTATTTCATAACACAGAGAGGGCATTTTATAATGATCAAACTTCCACCTTATAAACAGTGTTTTTTCTTAGATTTTGTAGACAGGGGTTAATTTTGTTTTCACCACTGCTAGGACACCTTCAGCAATTATAGGCTCTCTGCTCAACACGGGAAAAATAACATCTTTCTAGACTGACTTTGGGACCTTCAAACACATATTTTTCTTCTTTGAACTATGGTAGATGCACAAAGTTGCTGTCTCATATCATTAGAAAGGAATTTTTATCCATATACCCAGCCTTCATATTTTAGAACCATACTCCTTCACTATCACTGTTTTTGAAAATCAATAAGGGCTCTTAAAACCGTTTCAACACTCCCCTCTATCACTTGAAATGGTTTGTGTCATTAGTACAAGGTTTATCACTTTGTTTGAAGGCAATTTCAGGCTTTTGAAACTGATATAAACACACCACCTTTCACTATACTAATATTTGTCAATATAGTAACAAATCACCTTGATTTTCCTACCAAGAAACTCCACTTTTTAATCATTGTTTTAGTCTTGAAAACATGGCATCAATCACCCCTTTAGAAATTCGAATGCACCAAGAGGCAAATAAAAATACCTTGAGGATGGCTTGTGGCCTTTGATTTGATGAGTTGAGCAGGTTTCAAGACCTTTTGAAGGCGTTTTGATCATTCAAACAGGCGCGACACGTTCAAAAGGAAGAGCGCCGCGCAGTAAAACAGGTGTTGGGTCGGCCTTCGGGCAGTGGTGACCGGTGCTATAGGCGCGTCGCGCCAACGTTACAGCCCTTTGTATTTTTTTCTCTGAACGCGCCGCGCACTTTTCCAGGTGCGACGCGCAGGATTTAAGCCTCTAAAACCTCTACAAATGGCTTGAACTTCTCTCGTTTCTTCAATGGATAGCTAAGGGAGATGTCACTCACGTTTTGAATTGAGCAATGTGATTTGGCAACGGTCAATCCGCCCTTTTAAAGCCACAAACGTTTGAACTTAACTTGTGAGGGTTAAAAATCTATTTGAAAGAGCTTTAGTTATAATGAAACTAAAATGACCTTTAAAACGCGAAAGGGGCCCATATCCAACTAATGTTGATAATGAAGTGTTGTGGGGGATGCTTGAAAGTTTTCATGGATATGAATTTCTCCTAAGTTAAAGAAAATCATCTCAAGGCTAAAATCTTTTTCATTGTTTGCCTATTAAGGGAGGAAACTTTTTTCCTTTGTTCATATATGTCCCTAGAGGAAACCCAGCTCAAAACCATGTTGATGATTATAGATGCATGCTCTGCATGATATTTCTCTTTGACTGTGGTTGAAAACTCAGTTTCATTCGCCTAGGTTTTACCATCATCTGTTTATCAAAATGAACTCCTTTAAAAACCTCTCCTACAATCAAATGCAACAACAAGGTATTTTACCTGTTTTCATAAGGAACAAGGCTTTGTTTGTGATAGTGGCATGCTTCAATTGCTTTGAGTGTTTTTCCTGAAATTAAAACACTTGTCATACCCTTTTTATACATAACGTCTCTGTGTAGTTTATTTTCAAACTCCCCTTGAGAAACAAGGCTTAGGTCACCTTCTTGTCCATTTTGATGAGTTTTTGAAAAATATCTTCATGAACCGGAAGGGAAAACCCTCTTTGACTATCAACATCACTCTTTGGCTTATGTTTGACCCAGCTCCCCACTTATAAACCTTGAATGGATTTCCACTAATTTCAACTCTGTTTTTTGAAGGAAAAAAATGGCTAGATTTCATGCCTGTTGATCAAGGAGAAAATATCTGGAAACTTTTGATGAAATCATAAACCTCATCAGGATTTTTTCATTTTGGCTTCAGATTGCCTTTGAAGGAAAAATCTAATAGAAGAAAAATCAAACCTCTTGGATTATCACAGTACCACTGCTTTCCTTCTATTTTGAACACCATTTTTCTATCCATAATCCTTCAATTTCTTTCCTACTGCACTTAAAACCCTGCCTCTGTTCCTGGCCCTCTTCTTATTAGATGAAGGAAGCCTTTATCACAGTGCCAAACCCTCTGCTTGTAAAATGAAGGAGGTTTTCTCGGTCTTTCAACCCTCTGCTCATGTATGGAGGAGGTTTTCTTAGTGATGCCACTTCACCAGCTTTGTGCATCTTTAGACAATCAGAGGCAACCTGACCAGTATCTGCAGATTATTTCTTGTTGTTCATAAGTGACTAACCCTTGACTGTGTTTGCAGGGGCTTACTGAAATGACTCTCTATCCTGTAGCTGCATTCCAGGCTCAAAACCACATGAGAAACAATTGTCTTCTCATGTTGAGTTTAATACTGTCTTCTGGAACACTAGTATACTTCTGCTCTTTGAAAAAGACATTGAAACACTATACATCTATCTAATATCAGCTTGACCTATGGCATATGTATTGCAGAGACTTCAAGGCTTGTTAGTGGCGCGACTTAAGGTCGTAACCAAACTTTGTTTGCAGAATAGGAAGGTCTTCTAGGACTGGTTGATAAAAGATAGAGGTTATTTTGGCTTTAGGATAGTTTTCCAAGGGAAAATCACCTAAAGCGCCACTACCTAACTTAGGGGAGACTTTTTGGACAAATTTGGATTATTCTCTTTGGAGTTGATGGACAAGCTTATAGGGCTGAGGCTAGGTAGGGCTTGAAAATGAGGTTTTATCTCGTCATGGGCTGATTGAAAAGGTTAGGAGGGAAAAAATGTTTATGGGTGTTTTCCAGATGGAAAATTTGACAAATTTTGAGATCAGCTGCTAGAAAACTTGGCTTTAACAAATAGTAATCATCAACAGGTGAAAAATACTGATGACTAACACTTTCATGGATGAACATATAAATGATGCACAAGACAAACCTTTGGATTTGAGTCCTTTTATATTGCATGTATATTTTCTGTTTTTTGGCATTGCTACATATTATATTAGAATAAAATATATTAGATTGGAACTTTATTTATTCTTTATATTTAATGAATGGTGCTTAACTGCATAATGTCAATATCACTTTGATGGGTTGTTTATATAACAATTTTCACCGAAGTTTTGCGAACAAGATTGTAAAAACTATATATGTTTTTGTTTTCAGACACTCAGGCCACAAATAGGATTTCAACATATCCTAATGAATGCACTACAGTTGTATATGCAAAATGTATTTTTTTCCTTGAAATATGATTGAAAATATGGGTTTCTTCCTGGAAAAAAAGTATGGTGATCATTGAATTTAATCAATATTTTAGAAATATTGATCATAATTTTTATTTATAATATTAAGTATAATTTTAATCAATACTATATGAGGGTTTATTGTAGTGTTTGTTGAAAACTACAACAAGAAATTCTCAATTTGATTTTGCCTTGATTAAACTGAGAAAATCGAATTTCCACATCAGTAGACAACTTCGATGCAGTTAACTTGTGTGACATGGCTTGTCTCACCCAATTGACTCAATAAATTCGAGCTGGAGGAGTTAGAGTTAAATTAAGCATGTGCGATTGCTAATTTTTAGCAATCAACGTCAGTTATCTAAGGTTGTTTTCAGTTAAACTAGTTCCAACTATTGAAGGAACTAGTGGAGGGTCAGTTGTGCAGTGGGACTTCAGTCAAGCTCAATGATCATCCAATTAAATGATCAATCAACCCAAAATATCTAGTGCATGCAGAGAATTTGAGTTCACCAAGCTTGATGGATATTCCAAAGCAGTGTAACATCAATTGTAGAATAGTCTTGAGTGTGCAAGTTTTGCATGCAATCAGATGATCAACCTAAGGAGTTGCGCAATAAATGCTGGAGAAATTCCTAAATAATAGGGGCCTAGTTTCTCAAGGAAAAATGCAAGTAAATAGGATTTCAAGCAGAGACATAAATTGACTAAGTTTGGGTTAGAGCTTCTAAGTGATTAGAGAGATAGGTTATTCACTTGTAGGTTGTGCTCATTGTAATACATCTATATTCATCATATTAATGCAAGCAGGCATTAGGGTTTTTAGTAGATTTATTTCCTCGGGAAAGAGACTATTTTCATGTGTGTAAGTTTCTTATTACATGTATTAATATCCGGAGAGAAGTAGAGTAGGTTTGTGTCTTGTGATTTTTATTAAAAAATCACGAGAAGTTGAAAATCTACATCTCAATTTCTACATTATATTAGGGCGGGATTCACATTAGAGCATAAATTTCTAAGTTTTTTCTCAAACGTTTCAAATTTAGAGTTTAGCGTAGCAGGATATCCTCAAAGCTAAGAATATGGCCTTCAATGTAATATGGATAGTCTTATGCCTTGGAAGGAACCTCTAATTTTGTTGCATGGAAGGATCGCATGGAAGCGATATTGGATGACAATAAATTGCTAGAATACATCAAGGCAGATGTTGCAAAACCACCAAAATATGATGCCCAAAACCTTTCTCAGTGGAAGAAATATGTATCCAAGGTAAGGATAATAATATTGGAGGGAGTATGAGATCACATTGTCTCAAATATCCATGGAAAAGAAACTTTGTTCGCAATGTTGAAAGAACTAACAGAACTATTCAAGAATAATAGTGACCATAGGAAGCTGGCGCTCAAGGATAAACTTCAAAGTATAAAGATGCAAAAGAATGATACTATTTCGTAGTATCTGAGCAAGTTCATAGAATTTCATGATGAAATTGGCGGGGTTGATGTAAATGTTCTTAAAGAAGACTTGGTAAGCCTAGTCCTTTTGGAACTTCCCAAGATTTGGCATAGCTATCAAGATTCGGTGAACGGGAGGGAAAAACTACTGAATTGGGAGAAATTATGATCTGATTTGGTACAAGAGGAAATAAGGTGGAATACAAAATACATGACTAAATCAAAGGGTGAGGATGAGGAAAACTTTTCATTGGATGGAAAGGAAAATAAGGGAAATGGAAGAAATATAAATCCAAATCAAAATCCAGATAGGGGGGAAAGAAGAAAGATTTGTTGAAAATTAAATGCTTTCATTGTAATGAATTTGGGCACTATGCCACAAAATGTCCACACAAAAATGCAAGTAATAAGACCTCAGAAGGAGTAGTAGGTGAAGCCTTGGCTTCAAAATTCGAGCTTGACTTTACCCTTATTTCATGCATGTTCATCGCAATGATGGGGAGTGTGTGGTACTTGGGCTCAAGTGCATCGTTCTACATGACAGGGTGTAGATATTTTTTCAGTGACCTAGAAGAAAAATATTTACAGATGCACATGGAGATGGGGGATGAGGAAAGGTATAATGCAACTGGACAATTATTTTTGTGGCCAACATCTTAGTGACCCATTTTTTCTGTTCTTCTAAAGATAATATTTGTTCCAAAAAGTATTTAAGACTATCATGATCTATTTTTACCTTGAAGTGTCTTCCCATTAGGTAAGGTCGTCATTTCTTTAGTGCATGTATTATTTACAACATTTCCTTCTCATAAATAGGTTTGTGTAAATACTTTCCTTTGATTAGACAACTTTCAAAAGAAATGGATCTTCCTTATTGCATTAAAACAACACTGATTCGATTTCTCGAGGCATCACATTCCACATTAATAAATGTTTTTATGAAGTCTGGTGTAACTAATACTAGTGCTTGGCACATTGCCTCTTTAAGATCTTTAAAGGCATTAGTTGCTTCTGGAGTCCAATAAAATGCATCTTTATTCAGTAATGTTGTTAGAGGTGTTTATATTCTCCCATAATTCTTAACAAACTTGCGATAATACCCTGTCAACCCAAGAAATCCTCCAAGATGCTTTATGGCTGTGGGGATTTTCCATTCCTTAATGATCTTAATTTTTTTACGGTCTAACTCAACACCCTCATGAGATACAATATGACCTAGATATTCCACCTCCTATACTCCAAAGAAACATTTGGAGGTTTTTTCATATAATTATTTATCCTTCAATAGTTTGAGCACCCTGTCAACATGTTGAACATGATCCTTCCAAGACTTGTTGTAGATTAGTATATCATCAAAAAATACTAAAACAAATTTTCTAAGGAAGGGTTTGAAAATGGAATTCATCAAACCTTTAAATGTAGAAGGTGCATTGGTAATGACAAAAGGCATGACCAAAAATTCCTAATGAACCTCATGAGTTCTAAATGTTGTTTTCAGAATGTCTTCAGTTTTCATTCCAACTTGATGATATCCTGAACGAAGATCCAACTTGGTGAAGTAAATTTCTCCATGTAATTCATCCAAAAATTCATCAAAGACGAGAATGGGAATTTTATCTTTAACATTGAGCTTGTTGAGCTCCCTATAATCCGAACACATGCACCATCATCCATCCTTCTTATACACCAATACTACTGGAGCAGAGAGAGCACTTTGACTTGGTTGAATTATACCAGCCTCTAGCATTTCTACAATGGTACGTTTAATTCTTTTAGGCATAGAGATATATGTAAGGCTTGATTTTTGGAGGAACACTTCCTGGAATCAAATGAATAACATGATCATGATCATGAATAGGTGGGAGGCCATTGGGAGTTTGAATCTCTAGTGAGAATAATTGTGCAATTATGCCTCCATTTTATTTCTTTAGAAGCTTTGTCATGCCATTAGAGTTGATTATCTTTCTTGTTTTCCTTGAGATACCCCTTAATTCAACTTCCTTTCCTTCCCAAAAAAAATTCAAGACAATTTCTTGAAAATTAAAAGTTATCGTACCCAAAGATTGTAATGGCATTCGACTCCTAGTACAACATCAACCAAACCCATTGGAATGGAAAGAATTGGACTATTAAATACATATTGACCCATGGTTAGCTTGATATTATGGCACTTTCCAGAGAAATTTATAGTTCCTCCATTTGCATCCATCACTTGACACTCTGGTGATGGATATAGGAAGCAATTCAATTCCTTGGTTATCTTACAATGAATAAAATTATGGGTACTACTTGAATCAATCAACACTATTACCTTTTTCTTCTTGATATGTCCTTTTATCTTGAGAGTTTAAGGAGTGGTAATTCTTTCCAATGCATTACAAGATATGGTCAGATTCATTTCTTCTTTCTCTAGGGTTGGTTCCTGGTGTATATCCTCTTCTTTTGGAATTTATTTTTCCTTTCCTTCCTCCTCTTCATAATATATGTAAAATAATTTATTCTTAGCACACTTATGAACTTTAATGTATTTTCTATCACAACTGTAACAAAGCCCTTTTTCTTTTTTTTCTTCCAATTGTTGTTGTGTCAACCTTGTAGGTTGTGGAAGGCTAGGAGCAACAACACTTCCATGTTTATAGTTGTGAGTGGTAGACTTCCTTGTTTCCATAATTTGGCTTTCAACTTTGGTTTCCACCCTAAATTCCTTCTCCAATGAATCAAGTTCCCAAAGTCGAACCTCATGAGGGTTGTTATCATTTAAATTACCTATGAAGACATTAATCCTATGTTCCTCTAGAATATAATTTACCCTTATATTAAATTTTTTTAAATCCTTAATGTGCTCCGCCGTTGAACCCTTTTGTTTGATATTTATCAATTGGCTAAAGACGATGTTACTCTTTGTATCCTCATAATGTTTTGTCATTTCCTCCATAAAAATTGACCAAGTTAAAAAAAATTTACGAGAAAAAATCCATCGATACCATACAAACTGATTGGGTTCTAAATATAAAGTTGTAATGTGTACCTTTTGTGTGTCTTGCACATTATGGAGATCGAAATATTTCTCCATATGTAGTATCCATGTTACCAGATCCTTGCCATAAAACTTCCTCATATCAATCTTTGGAAGATGGTGGGTCTTCAATCCAAAGTTAGATTCAGTGGAATTGTGATTAACATTAATTTTTTTCTCATCAAGAGTTTCATCTAATACATTTTCGCCATTAGGAAACATTTATTGTAGAAACTTTGTCAAACCTTTTCTATCTATTTTTAAACCATTCTTAAAATATTCCATGTTGCATTTAATTTTTGCTTCCATATTAGATTCCATACCATCCATCTTAGCTTTCAACCATTCTTCAAAACATCTATCTTAGCTTCCATTTCATTTTTGGTTACTCTTTGCGAGAGTGAAATTTGTTGCACTTGGTCTCGTAATTTTGATATATCATGTTGAATTTATTCCTCGTCTTCAAGCGTCATAGTAGATCTTTGTGATTTCTTACTAGGTGTTTCCATTTTCTTTCTTCGAGTCATTTTGGAATAAAAAATGATATTTTTTCTTTTACTATTCCCCTTGAATCACTTCAAATTTATTTTTCAAACAAAACTTATGCCAATTTAAAAAAAATTGCACACCTTTTTATGGATTTGTATGAACTCGATATTGAATATGTTATATATCTATAAATTCGTATCTCCAAGGTCTGAAATTTGGTCCTACAGTATGCCTCTGACTCTTCTTTACAATTCCACAAGTCAGACCAAATTTGAATTCTACAAGATAAATTTATGTCCAATATCCCATGATGTCCTAATTATGTACTGGTTCAATAAAGAAAACTTTTGTGAAGTGCCACGTGTCACTGTTTCGACCTTCAACCCTAAAAATGACAAAAACGATACTAATTTCCGTGTGATTTTGGCCAATTTTAACAAAATTCAAATTCGTTGCTCGTAGAGGAAGATATGATTATTTTCCCAAGGTCACCTATTTGAGACAAAATTCTAGAGCTTGCAAAAACCCTAACTTATTCAAACCATATCTACGAAAATATAGTGCACCAAGATCTGATTTGTTTACATGAAGTTCATCAAGATTTCAGATCCTTGTGGTAATAATTTCAGCTTCCGAACCTTTGTAGAAAAAAAATTATAGCGAAAGTTCCACGATGACCTATTTGAAGAAGAGAAACCCTAGAATCCAAAGCTCTGATACCAAATGTTATGCAACCAGCTCACAAAACAGAAGAAAATATAGATCAACGACTTGAAGAGTAGCCTCTTAGAGGGGGAAACCTCCTTTACATCACATAAATGTACAATTCTTCCATGATACAAATGACAAGACCCCCATTCTATATATAGGAGTTTAAGGGGCCACAATATAATTAGAGCCTACATAACAATAATAATATAAGGGCACAACAATAAAAATAACAGGCTTCTATGGGGAAACATAATAACAATATGGGGACTACATGAGCACAACCTTAACAATAATGGGGATGCACTAAAAATGAAAATAAGGGGCTACACTAGTATTATGGGGACCTAACACTCATCCATTAAATAATTCTTGCTATGGCTACGCATGTGGGGTGGAAGATCCACTAGATGGATGTAAAAACAACATTCCTCAATGGAGTTATTAAGGAGGAGGCTTACATTGAGAAACCAAAAGGCTTTGATACTTTTGATCGGTATTATCATGTTTTTAGACTCAAGTGAGCATTGTATGGTCTCAAACAAGCACCTCATGCTTGGTACACCAGGATCGATAGTTATCTGACCGATTTGGGCTTCACCAAAATTGAGGTAGATGAAAACCTCTATCATATCTTGATAGAAGGTAAATTATTGATTATTTTCTTATATGTTGACGATTTAATTTTAAATTTTGATGAAAAAATTATCAAACCTTGCAAGAGAATTTTAAATGAAGGACATGGGTCTCATACACTACTTCCTCCGATTGGAAGTATGGAAAGGCGATGAAGAACTGTTTGTCTCTCAAGGAAAGTATACAAATGAGATACTGTAGAGATTTTGCATGGATATTTTGAAACCCATGGAGACACCTCTAGCGACCAACTGGAGGAAGGAGGATGGAAATTTTGGTGAGGAAGTGGATACTACCATTTATTTGTAGCTAGTAAGTTCACTAATGTACCTTGTGAACACATGAACATATATGTGCTATGAAGTCAACCAGCTGAGGCAAGCTATGGTTAGGCCAACCAAATTATTTTGGAAGGAAGCTAAGCATGTTTTATAGTACCTCAGAGGCACTACTCAGTTTGGACTATGGTACAGATGGATAGAGGGAGTGAAGTTGTGTGGCTTAATAGGTGCGGATTAGGTGGGGAGTCCATCAAAATGAAAGAGTACATCAGGTGGAATTTTCAGTGTTGGGTCTATAACGGTTTCCTAGTACAATAGGAAGAAAATATTTTTGGCGCTCAACTCGGAAAAATCATAATACATGGTTGCAATTCAAGCAACATGCGAGGTGATTTGGATGAGAAAGATACTTGTTGGATTTTTTAGTCATATGATGGATCCAACTGTGATCTACTGTAATAATTAGATTTTCATTAAGCTCTCTGAGAATCATAACTTTCACGATCGATCCAAGCATATAGATATTTGGTATCACCATCTACGAGATTATGTGCATATGCAGATAACATTGTTGCAGTACATTCTAACCGAGGAACAACATGCTGACATTTTGAAAAAGGCCTTGTCAAGAGGGAATTTTGAGTTCCATAGGTGCATGATAAGGGTGGTTGATAATCCCTTTATTGCTGAGAGGGAGTGTTGAAAGATGCAACAAGAAATTCTCAATTTTATTTTTCCTTGATTAAATTGAGAAAATTTGAATTTCCACATCAACAGAAAACTTGGATGTTATTAAATTGCGTGACATGGATTTTGTCACCTAGTTTACTCACTAAATTAAATTTGGAGGAGTTAGAGTTCAGTTAAGCATGTGTGATTGCTAATTTGTAGCGATCAAGGTCAGTTATCTAAGTTTTTTTTTCAGTTAAACTAGTTCCAACTGTTAAAGGAACTACTAAGGGTCATTTGTGTAGTGGGACTTCAGTAAAACTTAGTGATCATCTAGTTAACTGACCAATCAACCCAAAATAGCTAGTGCATGGAGATAATTTGAGTTCCATAGGCTTGGTGGAGATTCCAAAGTAGTGTAAAATCATTTGTAGACTAGTATTGAGTGTATAAGTGTTGCATGTAGTCAGATGATCATCCTGAGGAATTACACAATCCATTTTGGAGAAATTTCTAAATAATAGGGGCCTAATTTCTCAAGGAACAACGCAAGGAAATAGGAGCTCAAGTAGAGGTATAAATTGAATAACTCTGGGCCAGAGCTTCTCAGTGAGCAGAGAGATAGGTTATGCACTTGCAGGTTCTGCTCAATTGAGAAAATCAATTGTGATACATTTCTATTCATCAGAGCAGACAATGGGGTTTTTAGCAGATCGATTTCCCCAGGAAAAATACAATTTTCATTTGTGTGATTTTTTATTGCATGTTTGAGATTTTTGTTCTAAATTGTGAATCAATGTCCGCAAAGAAGTAGATTAGGTTTGTGACTTGCGAATTTGATTAAAACTTCATGAGCAGTTGCAAATCTACATCATAATTTCTACAATTTTTATTTACAATATTAGGTAAATCATGGTCTTAAGATTAGGTAAGGTATAAGTTTAGTTTGGTTTTTTTTAATTGATGCAATGATTATTGTGTGTGCTTTACAATTTTTTATTCAAGGGAGATATTACAGTGGTTGTAAATGAGTGTAAATATTTAAATGCCCGTTCAATATCATAAAATTATTATAGGATCTATAAAATGAAGCATTAAATAAATAAAAAATAATAAAAGAACATAATACCGACTTAATTAAAAAAATAATAAAAAGTAAAAAGTAATAAAAATAATAAATCCTTTCAATTCTATTTATTATATTGTAGTTTAGTTTTTTTGTTTTTTGTTTTAGGTAATGTAAGTCCTGAGATAACTGACACACCTAACCTATGGCTTGAACAACTATGACCCGAGGGATTCTAATCCATCAAAATCGCTAAGGGATCTCACCCAGCCTAGGAAAAATTTCCACGGATTTCCTTAACATAACACTCTATCACCATATTCTTATGCCCTTTGGGCTTATTGTAGTTTTGTTTTTTTTTATAAAAAAAATGAATAGAGGATTTTATTAAATCTGTGCCTCGATGCAACAAAAAAATGGGGAAATTCCTTACATTTGCACCACCTTCAGAGGATATTCTATTGATAAATTGACTAAGATTCTAGGAGAAAAATCTAAGTATTTTATATGATTTCTACAACTAATACTTTCCTCGTGATTACAATGACAAATTCTTACAAATTTCAAACATAATAATATGTTGAAATAATACATTAGCTTATTTGGGAGACTTTGGCAATGTAGTATTCCCATTTTAGCACATAGCTAAATGGAATATTAAATTTTTTCTCTTATCACCTAGCAGCTAAATAAATGGATAAGGAGGCCTATGTTGATTGAAAACCTGAATAAAATCCCTCACATGTGAAAAGGGATTGACATAAGAACTGGATTTCACACCCTTATGTGTGAAAGGGGACAATTGCATGAAGACAAGGTCAGGTTTGACCAAGTCAACATCGTTGCCATAGGAGGAGTGGATCACTTTAGAAGATAGCGCAGTGTGAATGAGGAAGAGGATACTTGGTGGAGGAAACCCTAATGAGTAGGACCCATGGGAAGAAATCTTTCACTTGTTTAAAAGGAGGGAAAGGCAACCATTGTTATTCATGAATGGGATTATTGATTTCATTGTCTATTCAGACACTGTGCATTTTCCTGTTGTTTCGAAATAATTTCTAGGGAATTCCTGTTTAGGATTCCTTCTCCTTCTTGAGAGGCCTCTTGAGGGATTTTTCTTCATTCTCCACATTTCTTGGCTCAAGGCCAAAGCCACCTCCTTCAGTCACAATGTTATTCTTGAAGCAGGGTAACTTTGTGTTGCAGGGTGTTGTAGTGGGGGACTCCACAACACCATTTCCTTGGCTCATCTTTCAGAGGAGGGAGCTTCTATTCCTATGGGAGGTTAGTGAGGGAGATTCCTGAGCTTATTGCAGATCATTGGCATCAGGCCAAGCACTTCCCTTCACCAACAACACAGTCCCTTCTCTAGACTACGTTATTTCTGAGTGCAATTGCAGTGGGGACTTGCTCCGCTATTTTGGAGGGTGAGATATTTAGGGGTTGGATCAACCTTTCACCTGAGAGATCCTTTGGATGATATTTAGCCATTATTTGCAGCATCATCATCTATCTACATCCATTTCCAGTTTCTGAGTTGCAGGTGCTACACTGCTACTCCGTCATTTCTGTAGAATTTCCATTTTGTGTATATTTCAGCCAATCCTTTTAAGGATTGTGTATTGTTGTTTCCAGGGGTTGAGACCTTGCTCCCCCATCTATGTTTGAGCTCCATATTTCTATATTCATGTATTGACATTATTTTGCAGCAGTTCTCCATAATAGACCGTGTTGTCATAGCCAGGGATTCTTTCATGTAGCAGTATTTCTCCATTTTCATGTATATGTTTTATTGAGGCATGCATTGCCTAGCTTGAGAGATCATTTCCTCAAGATATTATATACATTGTTGCTGCTATAATATAATGTAATGGTTATGTGGATCTTCTGGAATTCTTGGTATTAATGTATTCACTGCTATTTCCATCTCATGTTTATGTATTGTTGATCTCCACATTGGTAATATCTTGAGATATTCCCAATAGTGTAGTTGTTCCAGATTTGGGATATTACAATGGTATCAGAGCATGATCTCTGGCTCAGCCCATGAGTCTCAACAAAAGAAGATCAAGATGATGAAGAGGATGAGTTTACTCTCATAAATTTTCAGATTCAGAAAGGACCTCTCCAAGGAGGTCAAGAAGATTGAAGAAGGAGAAGAGGAAGGACCATGCACTTCCTACTCTCACAAAGAAGAAGACCAGAAGCATGAAGAACACTTGGAATTCGAAATTCTAAGTGAGTACCTTGGTGAATACCGAGCTAAACCTAGAGCCTTCCAAGAGACTCTGGCTTTACCACAATTTATTCAGCATAAAGAAGAAAGAAGACCCCACAACTATGGGATGATGAGAGGCAATATATTTCTATTATCCACATTTGATGGATCACTCACATGTGAAGCAGAGGTTTGGGTGAAGAATCTATAGGATTTATTCCTGCTACATCCTGTAGTAGATAGAGAGGCTGTATAAATTACAACGCTACACCTTGAAGGTGAAGCAAGCATTTGGTGGACCAGCCATCTAAGCCATGCAAGGGTTTCAACTCTTGTTGAGTTTTCTCATAGAATGATCAGAAGATTTGGAAAAAGGAGGGAGGATCCCTCACCACCAGTTGATGAGGCATGTACCAACGCTGTTGAGACCATGGAGGAGCAGCCTTCATCTTCAACAGTTTGGGAGGCCAACACTTGTGAGGAGGAAACTCTTGAATCCCCGGAAGGAGCTTCCACATTTCACCAAGGTATGATTAAAAATCCATCTCTTGTCATTTCAGCAAACACTTTGGATGGTTATACATCATTGCATGCAGTTTACCTAGAGCAGCAGAATAGCACTACGCTACACAAGAGAAGTGATGGAGAAAAGAGGAGCCATTCCTCATGTGCGCACTCAGAGGACAACTTCATTCAGGAAGCCATGAAGGAAGAAGTGAGAAGGAGTATACATCTGGAGATAATAAACTCTTTCTCCTCTCTATATGACACTCTCTCAATGAGCATGCCACAGCTCAAAGAGAGACTTCTACTAGTAGCATATCCAAGGCCTCTTTGGTTTTGGAGGACCATCCATGAGGAGGAGATCTCAAGGAGATATTTCAATGGAGGTGCACTCCTAGACATCATGGAGTGCAAGATTCTTCAACAGATTGAGGAGGTTCTTCCCCTCTCACAGGAGCAGATAGAAGATGGAGGACATCTTCGGATGGATAACATCTCTCATGACTATGTTGGACATTTCTTAAGCCATGCACATCATGATGGGAGGTTTTTTCTTACCACCTATTTGAGTCCTCATAGGGTCAAATTGATCCTTGGGAAGATTAGATTTCAAGATCCCATGAAATGCAGGAATCTGATTTGGGATGATGGTAGCCCTCATGGGAGGAGTACCAAGTTGAAGGGTGGAAGGAGACATCCACAATTTATTGAGTGGACATGGATGGTGAGCAAGAAGCCGGTAAGCTACTTGCATATTTATGATACCGGGCAGCAGAAGGCTTGGATGCGCTAGTTACTCTTGAAGGAGTTTGGCCATCACTTGGAACACACTCTTTCCAAGGGTATGAGGATGGAGAAGATGTGGCAGGATGTTGGCATCATGGATCAGAAAAGAGTATGGATGCATAGTGATGATGCAACATTCATATCATTCACTATGTCTTCATCACATGTCTTGTATGATGAAAGAATGAGGGAGCAACCAAAACTTTTGTTTCTTGGGTTGTTCTTGGGAGAGCAAGGGAAGAATTGCTCTCATTTCTTATATGATGTTGCAGGAGTAGGATATGGCACTATCATGGTGCAAAGGGGATGCTCCTTGGCCTTCGATGATCAGTAATTACTTCCACCTTGGGAGAGATTCCATATTTGTAGCAACATTATTGGAGGGTTGCCCATTCAAGTTGATGGCAACAACGCTGTGCCATCTAGAGATTATATAGTGCCTCATGCAGAGGAAGGAGGAACTCTTGCTCCAAGTAGAGGGATGCTTGCATCTTTGCAAGGAAGTCCCCAGGATCTCATGTATGGATATCAAGGAAAAACTCATGTTCTACATGTGCCATTCATGATAACGTGTGGAACCAGGGGGACACAAGGAGAAGATAGGGAGGATGACCATCATGATGTGATGAGAAGCACACATCCCTGTCTATTTTATGAGGTTGATGCACCTGAGAGAGAGACTGGATTGCGTAGTGAGAGCAGGGAAAAGTTTTTCCATTCATGTATGCAGTCTACTCTTGATGATGATGTCTCATTGCATGGAGACATTTCACCAAGGAGGCCACCAGATCAGCAGATGATGAGATATGCTTCACATTTTGAGGCACCATTCATTGGTTTCACAGGAGTGGAGACCTTGGGAGGAAGCTTTGCAGGGCTGAGAGTATTGGGTAGGGTTTGGGAGGAGAGAGACATTCTGTTAACATCATTTGTACCCACCCTCATTTCAGATTTTGCGTTGTGGCAGAAGTAGCAGGGGAAGGATAACAACCTTCCAACTTGCATCTTTGGCATGGGAGATGTCAAAGAAGGAGATAGCCATATGACATATGTCCTTCATGAGGAATCATCAGCGCTATCACTATGGAGGATGAATCCATGTTGGAGCTCTCGGTTGTTGGTGGAGTATTCCTAGGATCATCTTACTTGCATGATATTGTATGATCAGCATATGAGGAGATGCATGGATAATGTGCAAATGGAGGAGATACATAACTCTTTGGAGGAGTTAGCATAGCCACCTCTTTTCTCTTCGAGGATGAGAGGAGACTCATCTACGAGCCACTCCATTTGCATGAGAAAGACATATGGTAAGGGTATTATTTGTTTGCATAATGATTTGTATAATGTATCTATGCATCCCTTAACCATAAATGTAAAAGATGTTGCTCCAAGGGGGAGCATTCTTCTTTTTAGACCCCATGGTCTACTTGAGGCCATGAGCAGTTTTAGTGATCACTCCCTAGCAGGAATCGAGGAGGAAATGTATTTTGGAGGACATGCTCACCTTGCACCATACATCATTCACCTTCTCCATACATATGAGGAGAGTGAGACAACAAGCAAGTGGTTGAGAAGCCACACTTTTCATCACACTATTTTGCAGTTGAGGGTCAAACTGTGTTGGTTACAATTGAGGGACCATTGTCCTTCTCTCTTGCTACACATTACAGCAAGCATGGCTCTCATTATGGTTCCTTATGTTTTTGTTGTTTTTATACTTGTTGGGAGCATGATTGCGGGAATGACACATTGGTTGGATGTGTCCCTTGGGGGAGAAATCTCCCACATTATTTGCATTGCATTTTCTAATGCGAGCATGAGAAGATATGTGGTCACTACAAAAAAAAATTTGTTTCCATTTGAGGTGAGCCATATGATTGATTGGATGCCATATGATGGTGACTTCCAACTCATCACATATGAGATGATTTGGGATAGCATGTTACATAACGTTGGAGAAGAGATCCTTGGAGGTCTAGTCTTCATCTTGCCACTTGAGGGCAACATTATTGTAGCCCGAGATCAGCATATACTCTGCACTTATCCTAAGTGGAGAGGAGGACAGCATGGGGTAGGCTATTTTGTCTACCAAGATCAGATTTTCAGCCCACCTATATTGCAGGAGCCAAAGGTGGAAGATGATTCTCAGGGGTTGCCATGTTGGGAGGTAACTCATTTTGTTTGGATGATTGCTTGGGGGATGGAGGATCCACATGGGGGAAATATTCCTCAACATATTTCAGACTCCATGCCTTGGGTGGAGATTTTTCAGTTCTATCCTTGCATTTGCTTAAGGAAAAGCAACATTTGGGAGGGGAGGACTGTAATATTACCATTTTAGCACATAGCTAAATGGAATATTAAAATTTTTCTCTTATCACCTAGCAGCTAAATAAATGGGTAAGGAGGCCCATACTGATTGAAAACCTGAATAAAATCCCTGACTTGTGAAAAGGGATAGACATAAGAATTGGATTTCACACCCTTATGTGTGAAAGGGGACAATTGTAGGAAGACAAGGTCAGGTTTGACCAAGTCAACAACATTTGCATAGGAGGAGTGGGTCACTTTAGAAGACAACGCAGTGTGAATGAGGAAGAGGATATTTGGTGGAGGAAACCCTAATGAGTGGGACCCATGGGGAGAAAGCTTTCACTTTTTTAAAATAAGGGCAAGGCAACCATTTTTATTCATCAATAGGATTATTGATTTCGTTGTCTATTCAGACATTGTGCATTCTCCTGCTATTTAGCAAGAACTATCGGGGAATTATTGTATAGGATTCCTTCTCATTCTTGAGAGGCCTCTTGAGGGATTATTATTCATTCTCCACATTTCTTGGCTCAAGGCCAAAGCCACCTCCTTCAGTCACAACTTTATTCCTGAAGCAGGGTAACTTTGTGTTGCAGGGTGTTGCAGTGGGGGACTCCACTACACCATTTCCTTGGCTCATATTTTAGAGGAGAGAGCTTCTATTCCTCTGGGAGATTAGTGAGGGAGATTCCTGAGATTATTGCAGATCATTGGCATCAGGCCAAGCACTTCCCTTCACCAACAGCGCAGTCCCTTCTCTAGACTACGTTATTCTTGAGTGCAATTGCAGTGGGGACTTGCTCCACTATTTTCGAGGGTGAGATATTCAGGGGTTGGATCAGCCTTTCACCTGAGAGATCCTTTGGATGAGATTCAGCCATCATTTGCAGCATCATCAGCTATCTACATCCATTTCCAGTTTCTAAGTTGCCGCTGCTACTCCGACATTTTTGCAGAATTTCCATTTTGTGTATATTTTAGCCAATCCTTCTAAGGATTGTGTATTGTTGTTTCCAGGGGTTGAGACCTTGCTCCCCCATCTATGTTTGAGCTCCATATTGCTATATTCATGTATTGACATAATTTGTGACAATTCTCCATAATATATTGCACTGTCATAGCCAGAAATTCTTTCATGTAGCAGTATTTCTCCATTTGTCATGTATATGTTTTATTGAGGCATGCATTGCCTAGCTTGAGAGATCATTTCTTGAAGATCTTGTATACATTGTTGTTTCTATAATCTAATGTAATGGTTATGTGGATCTTCCAGCATTCTTGGTATTAATGTATTCTACCTGCTATTTCCAGCTTCTCATGTTTATGTATTGTTGATCTCCACATTGGTAATATCTTGAGAGATATTCCTAATAGTTTAGTTGTTCCGCATTTTTGAATATTACAGGTGAAATAAGGAGTCTACACGAAGTTGGGATCTTGAAGATAATTAACATTTCTTTATGTTCCTACTTTCTCCTTATGGTATTTCCGACCTCTCGTGAGAGGTGGTTCCGCTGCATTCAAGGAGAGGGATTTTCCACAAGCTCATACTACTGTCATTGCTAATTCTTTTCTACAAAGTGATATTCTACATTTGAAGAGACAATCGTTGAAGGAGATTTCTCTTCATTCTCCCCCAACACTTCTAATTTTCCTTGAACCTCCTTTGGGGGTTTCATCCAAAGGAGTAAGTTTCATCTTGTTCTCGATCTTGAAGAAACTCATAAGATTTTTTGTTGTAGGAAGGATTTCTCAGAGCTTGTTTGGGAAGTTTTCTTTGGATTTTCAACCTTGTTTTGTTGATTCTTCCTTATTTTGTACGGAGTTGAAAATTTCCCTCATTAGATATGGGGGTTTGGGTATGCCCTTATTTAGGTAAATGAGCTTGGGCTCGCACATCCTTTTTTTGTTGAGGGATATTTTTGGCAAAGTCCCCATGAGAATGAAAAATGATGCATTTGAAGTGAATTTTTCTCATAGTCTCAGTTCTTGAATATGGCTCCATTCCCATAAATTTATGTTTAGGGTGTAAACCTTCATTGAGATTTACTTTGACACAAATGCGAGCACAAGAAAATTGACCTCCCCTCTTTGTCCAAATAGCGACCCAACTTATTTCCAATATCTTTTATTGCATCACGCCCCTCAGAGATGGAGAGGAAGAGTGATACTGACCCAAACCCACATCAACACGAAGTAATTTTAGAATTTGAGTTGAAATCCAGGATTCCATGGAGGTCGATAAAGAGGCCTCCTGGACCCCATAAAATACAACCCTAATTTGAAAATCAGATCTCTATCCATTTTATCGACAAATAAGAAAACATTGAAACCACAAACCTATTGCAAAGAAAATTACCCGACCTCGAAGCTCGGGGGTCAATTGTTCGATTTCCAGATTCAACATCTTTTGGATTCAACCATAAGCCCATAAAATTTCCAACCAATGCCTTTGCTTTGAGAGGTCTAAGGCTCTCTTGCATGGATCCGATCTATAGGAATTAAATCCTTTCAAGTTGCAAACATTCTTTTAGTTTTGTATTCACGAGGAGGTTTATATCACACTTGAAAGATCAAGAGTTAAGATGGATTATATATATAAAGCTCATGCTCTATGAGATGTAAATTAGTTTAGTTGTGTGTGGTTTAGTTTTTATTAGGTTTTATGGCCATATATTATGGGAGGGGTTAAGAGTGGACATCCAAGATTGACTCAAGTCTATCATATTATGGGAGGGGTTAAGAGTGGACATCCTTTTTTTTGTTGAGGGAGATTTTTGGCAAAGTCCCCATGAGAATGAAAAATGATGCATTTGAAGTGAATTTCTCATAGTCTAATTCCTGAATATGGTTCCATTCTCATAAATTTATTTTTAGGGTGTAAACCTTCATTGAGATTTACTTTGACACAAATGCGAGCACAAGAAAATTGACCTCCTTTTTTTTCTTCTTTGTCCAAATAGCGACCCAACTTATTTCCAATATATTTTATTGCATCAGCTCCCCGGAGATGGAGAGGGAGGTGAGACAACCAAAACCCACATTAACACATAAGTAATTTTAGAATTTGGGTTGAAATCCAAATTCCATGGGGTGATAAAGAGGCCTTTGGACCCCATAAAAATACAACCCTAATTTGAAAATCGGATCTCTTTCCATTTTATTGACAAATAAAAAAAACATTGAAACCACTACCTATTGAAAAGCAAGTTACACGACCTTGAAGCTTTAGGGGGTCCATTGTTCTAATATCCAGGATTCAACAGACTTTTGGATTCAACCATAAGCCCATAAAATTTCCAACTAATGCCTTTTCACGAGAGGTCTAAGGCTCTCTTGCATGGATTTGATCTAGAGAAATTAAATCTTTCAAGTTGCAAACATTCTTCAAGTTTTATATTCACGAGGAGGTTTATGTCACACTTGAAAGATCGAGAGTTAAGATGGATTATATATATAAACCTCATGATCTATGAGATGTAAATTAATTTAGTTGTGTGTGGTTTATTTTTTTTATTAGGTTTTATGGCCAAATATTATGGGAGGGGTTAAGAGTGGACATCCAAGCTTGACTGAGTCTATCATATTATGGGAGGGGTTAAGAGTGGACATCCTTTTTTTTGTTGAGGGAGATTTTTTTGGCAAAGTCCCCCATGAGAATGAAAAAAATGATGCATTTGAAGTGAATTTTCCCATAGTCTAATTCTTGAATATGGCTCCATTCCCATAAATTTATTTTTTAGGGTGTAAACATTTATTGAGATTTAATTTGACACAAATGCGAGCACTAGAAAAATTGACCTCCTTTTTTTTTCTTTGTCCAAATAGCGACCCAACTTATTTCCAATATCTTTTATTGCATCATCCCCCCGAGAGATGGAGAGGGGAGGTGAGACGACAAACCCACATCGATCACTAAGTAATTTTAGAATTTGGGTTGAAATGCGAGATTCCATGGGGTGATGAAGAGGCCTCTGGACCCCATAAAATACAACCCTATTATGAAAATCAAATCTCTTTCCATTTTATTGACAAATAAAAAAAACATTGAAATCACTACCTATTGCAAAGAAAGTTACCCGACCTTGAAGCTTGGGGGTCCATTGTTCTGATATCCGAGGTTTCAACAACTTTTGGATTCAACCATAAGCCCATAAAATTTCCAACCAATGCCTTTTCTAAGAGGTCTAAGGCTCTATTGCATGGATCTGATCTAGAGGAATTAAATCTTTCAAGTTGCAAACATTCTTCAAGTTTTGTATTCACAAGGAGGTTTATATCACACTTGAAAGATCGAGAGTTAAGATGGATTATATATATAAAGCTCATAATCTATGAGATGTAAATTAGTTTAGTTGTGTGTGGTTTATTTTTTTATTAGGTTTTATGGCCAAATATTATGGGAGGGGGTTAAGAGTGGACATCCTTTTTTTGTTGAGGGAGATTTTTAGCAAAAGTCCCCATGAGAATGAAAAATGATGCATTTGAAGTGAATTTTCTCATAGTCTAATTCCCTGAATATGGCTCCATTCCCATAAATTTATGTTTAGGGTGTAAACCTTCATTGAGATTTACTTTGACACAAATGCGAGCACATGAAAATTGACCTCCTTTTTTTTCTGCTTTGTCCAAATAGTGACCCAACTTATTTCCAATATCTTTTATTGCATCAGCCCCCAAAAGATGGAGAGGGAGGTGAGACAGACCCAAACCCACATCGACATAGAAGTAATTTTAGAATTTGGTTTGAAATCCGGATTCCATGGGGTGATAAAGAGGCCCCTGGGACCCCATAAAATACAACCCTAATTTGAAAATCATATCTCTTTGCATTTTATTGACAAATAAAAAAACATTGAAACCACTACCTATTGCAAAGAAAGTTACCCGACCTTGAAGCTCGGGGGTCCATTATTCCGATATCTAGGATTCAACAACGTTTGGATTCAACCATAAGCCCATAAAATTTCCAACCAATGCCTTTTCTAAGAGGTCTAAGGCTCTCTTGCATGTATCGATCTAGAGGATATAAATCTTTCAAGTTGCAAACATTCTTCAAGTTTTGTATTCATGAGGAGGTTTATATCACACTTGAAAGATCGAGAGTTAAGATGAATTATATATATAAAGCTCATGATCTATGAGATGTAAATTAGTTTAGTTGTGTGTGGTTTAGCCTTTATTAGGTTTTATGGCCAAATATTATGGGAGGGGTTAAGAGTGAACATCCAAGCTTTGATCTGAGTCTATCATAATCTAGGCTATGGTAATATCTTGTTGTTGGGTAGATCATTCTTCAATCCAACATTGATCCTTGTGATAGCATTTCATTGTTGGGAAAGTTGTTCTTTCATTCCAATATTAGGGCTAGTCCTAGCTTTTGCCTAGTCTATATATATATAAACTTTGTGAAACTTTAAATTTTTGGATTACAAAAATTATTATGACAACATATTCATTATGAACTTAACATATTATTCATAAGAATAAAATTTGAATAAGAAAAGATAACACTTCATCTTACAACTATTTAAAAGAATATATATATATATTCACAATGAGAAAAGCCTATTATAACTCGGTTGTCAAATCGGTAGTGTTGATAATCATCATCTGGTTGTTATCACGTAAATAATGACTGACTCATCATTGTTATTCAAGGAAAACCATGTTATCCATTAGTGATCCTTAAAGAGGTATATTGTCACTCCTATAACATGCCTCTAGGTCTTTAGCAATTAACTGTTTCCTTCAAACTCTTAAAGAAGAAAAAACAAACCCAATTTATAATATAAAAAATATACATAAACACAAATATATAATAACATAATATTCATAAAATTTAAAAAAATCCTATAACAATACAATAAACAAAAAAATTAAAAAATTGACTTTTATATTTTTAATAAATTAAAAAAATAATCAATAAAATGTCAACACCCCCTTAGAGTTAAGATTAATACTCTTCTTATGTAAACATGTTCCCTTAGCCTATAACATTAAAAAGCTCCGCTTATGTAAGCATGTTCCTTTATATGATTTAAAAACTATCCCGTATAAAAAATATGCATTCACTTCATTTAATTCGATTGTTATTTAATTAATATTTTTTATTTAAAATTTATATATTAAAAGGAGTAAAATAGCTAAATATTTTATAATTTAATATAAGAAATATTAATATAATTTATAATTTAGTATAGAATATATATATATATATATATATATATATATATATATATAATAAAAAAATATTAAATAAGTTCGAGATAAATCTACCTAAACCTTTCTCACCTTAAAAACAAATCCAACCTAACTTACATATCCAATATTATAAATATATAATAATTTATATATGTATATATATAAAAGAGATGTCATTTTGAGAACTCCTATGTGCTTTCATTTTTCATGTAAAGCGGAAGAGATCTCCTCGGTAGAGTTATTTTTTCTATTTGTTTATTAACACTTTTTAAACAACAAATTTAAAAAGATTGCGTACTTTAATAGTACTTTAATAATTTATGATTAATATTTGATTTCATGTGTTCTCTTAACATTAAAACACTCCCTCTTATATTTATAATAAAATTTAATAAATCTATTAATATTTATAAGTGTGCTCTCAAAAGAAGTTTCCTTTTCGGATTAAAAAAAGGAAATTTATAATTCTTATATAAAAGTCTTAAAATTTAAATAACTTAAACCCGCACTCCTTTGCCTCTTCGTAAGCATGTTTTATTATTTTTTTAATTAGAAGATAAAGATTCTTATCTTTACAAAATCTTATACAAAGATATTTACCTACTCCATTTCAATATTTAATCCATTCCCAATGTGGAGGCATCTCTTCTTTTGGATTAAAAAATAAGAGCTTACATAATCTTCTATAAAAATATTTATAAATTTCATTTATTTTTTTAAACTTTAAATATTCAAGCCCAAGCCCCTTTTTCACGTTAGAAGTTTCCATTTCCATATAATTAAGATTTAAATATATAATGCGGCACGCCTCTGCTAAGAAAAGAAATTTAAGTCACCTCCCCGTCCAATATCTGAATATTGGAAAAATATATGAACATGAATGAAATAAGAAAAGAAACTATTGAAAATTTTAAATTTTAAAATGTTAACGAATTTTTTATTTTTTATTTTATATATATAGGCGTAGTTTAATTTAGAGAGAGAAATTATTATTTTTAGATTTTTTTTGGGTTAATTTTTTAAATTAAAATTTGATAGAAATTTTTAAAAATTTAAATTTAAATTGTATAATCTACATAATGTTAGAGTTGGTTTTTTCAACGCTTCATTTCCTTATGAGTTAAGTATGGTGAGTTGTAAGTTTCAATAGGGACTTGTATCTTCTTAGTTGTCAGTAGTTATCCTTAGCTAACACTAAACTTCCTCCATTGCTATATAATGAGGTCTTGTATGTACTTTGACAAAATATTGTGAGTAATAGAATACTCTTACACGGTATCGGAAGCGAGACGATTCTTGCCCCTGTTGAATTCATATATGATGTTGAATGAGGTTTATGTTTCAGTGAGGTCTCGAAATATCTTTTGATATCTACAAATTTGTATGAGTGATAATAGTTTCGATCTAATGTGGGTCTTGAATGGATTCTCATTGTTGTCATGGTTTTGTGGTTGTGTTTTATATTGCAGACTGCAATATGTAGATCTTCCCTTTAGTGACGAGTCAAATCAGTTGCAAATCATGGCGGAATCCGTAGCTTTGCTTCTTGGGCGAAGTTGTTGCGCGTGAGAGTTTGGGGCAACACCCGATCCGTGACATTTTATTTTATTGATCGAACTTCAAAAAAAGTGGGTTTGGTTAAGCAATTGCTTTGATCTATACATCGATATGTGTCCGTTGTTGGTGAGCGTGGAGAAGCGGCGTGAGAGCCAACCAAATCATTGCCCCTGTCTTTCACTTATAGTCATTGGGTGGATTTTGTTTAACCAATCTATCGTTGTTGAATTACAAGTGGTACTAGAATACTCATTTTCGGTGAATGTAGAATTTCCAACACTCTCTATCGGGTGAGCTCTTTATCAACAATACTTGTCATTGTCTCGACAAAGAAGTGATCTATATGCATTAGCGTTACGCATCGAAGAAAACCGATCGATTTTTTTGGAGTGCTGTTCGATGCTACACCCCGTCAATGAGTACAATGGAGCTGAAATTTGCTATGCATTTGGGAAAAAGGATCAAATATTGAAAGTCTCTAAGATCAAATATTTATATCGAATTAATTTAAGTGTTAGATATGAAGAATCTCAAGGTGTCTTCCGAGTATTCTCAAAAGAATGGTTAAATCGCCGTTAGTTGGTCCCATATGTGAGGATCAACACAACTATCTATTTGTGGATTCGACGTGAGCTACGTGAGACGGTGTGTTGATCGTTTTCTTTTGCATGTAGCAACCTTGGTGAAAATTCCATGTAAATAAAGTTAATAAAGGAAAAATAATAACCAAGGTTATGGGACACTTATTCCAAGCTGAACGTTGGGAAAATACATCCTAGTGCGGATGTTAATTTAGTTTATTATGGCTAAAGAATTTGGCAAAGGCAATGGCAAAGGCTTTGGAAAGAAAAAATGGCATTTTTGGTAATTTATTTATGAAAATAATGGAAATTAGGAGAAAAGGAAGGTGAAAGGTCATAGGTTGCATGTGAGGAGGAAAATGAAAAGAAAATAATAGAAAATGAAGAAAAATAAAGGCCGCATTAATAAAAAGGCTTCGAGGATCAATTCATGGCTTTTGATCAATTCAGTTTTGGAGCTCTCTCTATTCTCTCTCTCACACACTCTTGGTCACTTAGATTTTTTCTTGGAGCATTTCAGCATTGAATCAAGAAAGGCAAAGAAGGGAAAAAGAGGAAGCAAAGATCAAGCAAGGAAGAGTAGGATAAGCGGCCTACAATGAGTTTACTTTGTAGGTATCAATTTGCATGTGTGATTTCTTCACTAGATTTGGCATGCATGTTTATGAATTTGTGTTCTCGGTTTTCTTCATGTCATTAGCATGGGTTTTTCTAGGCATGATAGTGTTCTTTAGCCTTGCCTTTCCATTTACGAATAGCCATGCCATGATGGGGTTCTCATGTTTTGTTTGAGTTGGATTTCCGAATAGATTTGAAAGCGAGTTAGATGGATCTTTGAATGAAAGATAACATGACCTAGTATTCCACGAGCTCAGAATGTGGATTGCGGTAAATCGACGGGCCTAGTAACCCCCTTTGAACATGACTATGGGTTGCGTAAATCTAGGTATTGTCTGCCTTGGTGAGCCCTAGGAATCCTCGAATGCTGAATGGAAGGATGTATGGTAAAGCCTAGAGGTGGTTGCCCTTGACCGAGCCTAGGAATCCTTGTTGGTGAATGGTGGGATACACGGTAAAGCCTGGAGGGTGGTGTATCGATTATGGCCTAGTGATCAATGGATCGAATTTGCAAATTGTGGTAAAGCTAAGAGACTAGGAGACAAGAAAATTTCTCACGAGTGTAGTTTGGATAAATCTAGTGGCATCTATGATTTTTTTTATAGGCCGAGTGATATGATGAGGATTGCGGTAAAGCTTGTTTCTATTGATGAGGGTGAGGTGGTTTAGCCTTGGGAAGCCCCGGTTGATTCTTTTGGTTTTTGAGTGCCACATTCATGCTTGGAATGTGGCACGGGGGGTGATTGGTTGAAGAGATATTTGGCTCAACTAATCTATGGTCTGGTGGAACGTGGTAGTCCCATACCGGGTTGGATTTTGCATTCGGTAATAAGAGTTCCTTTCCTTGGTATTTTATGTGTAAAAATGTATTGGTTCATATGTTGCACTTATGGGTCATTTGTATCCTCATCATTTTTGTTGTTTATATGTTGGTTATGAATATATTTTATGACCTATATAGGTGATAATGCAACTTATGTGATAAGGCATCAATTTTTCTTAGTGATTCTTAGATAAGTATAATACCCCCTATGCTAAGATCTATTGTTAAAACATGTAGAATGCATTTTTTTGTGACATGTTTGACAAAGTGTATGTCATGGCTAGTAGGGTCCAGTCAAGTCCTTGTTCAAGTATTTTCATTTTTTTCATTTTTTGATGCTACTTTTCATTTCTAGAAGTTTCATGGAGTTCGGCGGTGGCATGAGTCTTGGCCTTTCGAAAAAATGGTAGAGAATCTGGAGTCATTAGCACAAAATTACTTACAAAAGTACCCAGTCGCATGTGTGCCTTGTTGTGGGAGCGACTGGAGGGTCCCAGTTGCATGCATGCCCATGTCAAGGGATTGACTGAGGCTTTAATGCAGCAAAAGGTTAGGTTGTCTCAGGGAATGGTAATTTTGAAGGGTTGGATGGCTGCTAAGGGTTCTATTGCATGCGTGGAAGGTCAGATTGGTTTTGTTGTGTCGGTTCCACTTTGTTAACTGTACATGAGGAGTTGAATCAAATCATAGTAGCCTCTCTTCACATGTTTACCCCGGTTGGCCGATTACTTGTGTAGATGTGGGAGGAGGGTGTTACTGCAGTGGTATCGGATCATGGTTCACCCTTTGGACTATATGGGCAGTATGTTGGTCATGCATTCATGTCGGTGCATATGTTTTCTTATGCTTGTGGTCTATGTACTAGTTGTGTGTGCATGGTGTTGGTTATGGTTGGAGTGTTGTTTCTATGTGAAAGTTAGTGGTTTTTTTTTGGATGCTGTTTTTCATGAGTTTATGTCGGTTATGCAACGATTATGCATGTCGGTGTTTATATGTATTGTGTATGATTATGTGCCATACGTATGTTGCTATGCGTGCATTGTGTCTAGTTGGTGTTATGGTTGTGGCATCATGCATTGTAAAGCTGGAAAATAGTTGGAATGATGATTACATGTTGATTTGATTATGTTTATATGTGTGTGTGTGTATTGTGCTAATCTGGTGATATGAAATCTACAAGATTGATTATTTGCACAATTGATTAAGGATGTGTTTAAATGTGGGAAAATGATTTACTATTATGCTTTAAACATAAAATTATGAACAACAAATAGGCATAACCAAAAGAAATAAAAAGAAGAAAAACAAAACAAACATTGATTACGGAGTTCATCGCTCTGAACTACATCTCCGTGTCACGCTTCCAAGTGGGCGTTTGTTTTATTAAGAATGCTCCAAAAAAGGTTCTTTTACGTGGAATTTCACCAAGCTTGAATTGTGCACACGGACACTACTTGTTATTGTAAAAAATAAGTCCTTTGTCTCAACTTTCCAATGCTCGTCTTCATTCTAAAAAAATGCCCAAAGATGGCCAAAGTTACGCTCAAAAGAGCATTTGCAGGGGCATACACCAAACTATTTTTTCTAAAGCTCACTATTTAATCCTCTATGCACTTGTGTAATGACATACATTTTATAATTCCTTGGGCAAGTTCCAAGGTCGAA
Organism: Pinus albicaulis; assembly: GCA_034641835.2. Lineage (NCBI taxonomy): Eukaryota > Viridiplantae > Streptophyta > Pinopsida > Pinales > Pinaceae > Pinus > Pinus albicaulis. The sequence goes on along the minus strand of CM076583.1, from coordinate 1,232,736,007 downwards.
CCTCCCGAGCTATACATGTAACACTGTTATGGTTAGGTTAAAAACTTAAGTTCTCGGTACAATGACATTAAAACACCATGAACAACCTTAGTTTAGTGTATTCAAACAAACCATATGACATAAATACAATGTATAACTTTGGCGCATAATATAAATACATGGCACATTAAACTATGGATGTGATTATAAGGTTTTAACTCTATGTATTTTGATTGGACCGATAACCATGGCATACGGTGGTATATATAAATATGGTATGAAACCATATCATGTGGTTTCAACCCCCCAATGGTGTGCTAATCAGTTCGAACAAGTGGCATTACATATTTGATAACCGGCAACATGTGACAACAGGGTTTATGTTACCATCCCCCTACGGCGACTTCATTCACATCTAGTGGTTGACAACAACTCCAACTCGTGGCACCTCATGGCAAGCTGACTCTCGCGTTGTTGAACTCGTCATGCCACATATGCCACCACATGCTGTTGTTGACTCCGCTATATATGTGGACATCACGTATTAACGCTAACCACACGAACTTTGTAACTATTGGTTATACACCATGATTTTAATACATAGGTTTATGCCTTAGGTTTTGACATTAATATACCTTGGATGGATCTAATGTGGACCTTGGATGGATTCTCATTGTCGTCATGGATTTGTGGTTGTGTTTTAGATCACAACTCTGGTAATATGTAGATCTTCCCGTCTATGATAGTCAAATATGTTGCAAATCATGGCGGAATCCCGTAGCCTACTTCTTGGGAAAAATTGTTAGCATATGAGGGTTTGGGCAACTACGATTTATGACATTTCATTTTATTGATCGAACTTCAAAAAAAGTGGGTATGGTTGAGTAGTTTCTTTGTTCTATACACCGATTTGTGTCCGTTGTTGGTGAGCACGGAGAAGCGACATGAGAGCCAACCGAGGCATTGCCTCTCGTCTTTCATTTATAGTCATTGGGTGGATTTTTTTTAACAAATCTATCATTTTTTGAATTGCAAGTGGCGTGAATACTCATTTTCTAGTGAAATTCAAAAATTTCCAACACTCTTTTTATCAATTATCTCTTTATCAACAATATTGTCATTTGTCTCAATAAAGAAGTGATCTATATGCATTAGTGTTTCCGCCTCCAAGAAAACCGATCGATTTTTTGGGTCGTTGCTCGATGCTACATTTTGTCAATGAGTACAATGGAGCTGAAAATTGCTATGCATTTGGGAAAAGGATCAAATCTTGAAAGTCTCTAAGATCAAATATTTGTGTCGAATCAATCTAAGTAGCAGATATGAAGATTCTCAAGGTGTCTTCCGGTATTCTAAAGAGAATGGTGAAATCACTAGTTAGTTGGTCCCGGATGTGAGGATTGACACAACTATCTATTTGTGGAGCTGACGGAGCTACGTGAGACGAGGTGTTGATCGTCTTTTTGCATCTAACAACTCTCGGTGAGAATTCCATGTAAATAAAGTTAATAAAGGCAAAATAATAACCAAGATTATGGGACACTTAATTTGGTTTACTATGGCTAAAAAAATTGGCAAAGGCAATGACAAAGGCATTGGAAAGGAAAAATGGAAATTTTGGAAATTTATTTATGAAAATAATGGAAATTAGGAGAAAAGGAAGGTGAAAGGTTACAAGTTTCATGTGAGGAGGAATATGAAGGAAAATAATAGAAAATGAAGAAAATAGAGGCCACATTAATAAAAAAGGTTTCGAGGATTAATTCATGGCTTTTGATAAGTTCATTTTTTGAGCTCTCTCTATTCTCTCTCTCTCTACTCTTGGACACTTAATGTTTACTTGGAGCATTTTAGCATCAAATCAAGAAAGGAAAAGAAGGAAATGTTGAGATTCAACAAGAATATCTTAGTGAAAATTATGCACCTACACTAGGATGGAGCCTCAGCTATTTTTAGGTGGATTTCTATTTATAGATGCATGAGAAAATTATATTTATAGATGAGGTCTATTTATAGATGTATGTGCAATTTCTATTTATAGATTGCATGTCTATTTATAGATGCATGTAGACTATTATTATCCCTTAATATTAGTTGGACAATAAACAATAATCTATTATCAATGAGCACTTGGAAATAGTTAACTAAAGTGGAAAAAGTCAGTTAGCTATAGGAATTTTGAATTGAGTGGTTGGTTGGTGGGACATGCAAGTGGACTTAGTTATAAGCTGAGTGATTTGAAGTTGTAACAAGAGTTGGAAGTGTAGTTAGGAAAGTTGTAAAGTAGTTTAACTCAGTTAAGTGAGTTAAACACGAGTTGTGCTAGTTGTAACTAAAGATACACTAGTGAGAGATCAATTGAATTAATTATTAATTAATTCACAATCGGTGGCCTCACATGCAAGCGAAGATTTACTACTATTAACTACATGCATGTCGGATCCGGTGGAGACCCTAATTGAGATGTAGGTGAAAGGGAGCGGCTTGACTATCGGTTGCACACATTATCAATTGCACACATGCAACCACATACACATTGGATGTGCCCATGATGATTTCGATAGTCAAGGCAAGCGAGGGATTCCATTCATTCAGGATTGCTATCGAGTCGGGATTGCGTAGTGGAGGCGGAGTTGTCTAGAGGCAAGTAAATTGGCTAAGGAACTTGCCAATTTTTGTATGACAGCAGTGTGAGACGGTTAGTTATTATACTAAGAGCTCTTGGATTGGAGCTTTGTATGTAATTTTTTTATGATCCATGATATAATACATAATATAAGATAGTGGGGTTTTTTAGATTTATGCTTTCCCAGGGTAAATTATCCGTGTTATTTGTGATTGATATTTCTTCATGACATTGTGATTGACGATTTTGTTTCAAATTCACGCAAATATTTTGTAGAAGTGATTTTGTATTTAACAGTAGCATATTATTGTTAGATCAAATTGAATCCAGGGAAATACATATTTTGTATTAAATTTCTACATGGTATCGGAGCACGGGAGATTGCAATTTTGAAGCGGGAGTCGAGTTTGGTGGTGGAAAGAATTAGAATTTGCGAGAAAGACTTTCTCGGTGCCACAGTGATTCAAGGTCGAAATGGATTTCAGTGGCTTGATATTAGAGTATGCACTCGAGGAAGCTAGAACTACATTTCTTGGAAGGACGGGATGGAGGCATTGCTCGAAGATAATGGCTTGAAGGAATTCATTGACATTGATGTTCCAGCCTTCTCTAGTCGAGATCGTTTGCCAATCTTGATGCATGGCAAAAGAAAGTGGCAAAGGCGAGGAGGATTTTGTTGGAGGGAGTACGATACCACATTGTCTCAAGTCTCCATGGGAAAACCACACCATATGCTATGTGGAAGGCTTTGACGGATCTATTCCAAAGCGACGAAAATGACCATAGGGAAATTGGCACTCAAAGATAAACTCGGGGAAGATCAAGATGGAAAAGGGTGACAACATTCCAAATTATCTCACAAAGTTTGTTCAATGTCGGGATGAGCTAGGGAGTGTGGGAATAAATGTTGTTGATGATGATTTGGTGAGCTTGGCTCTCTTGGGACTTCCTAAGGGTTGGCACTGACTATGAAGACTTAGTCAATAGATGGGAAAAGTTCTTTGGGATCGGGAATGATCTGTGGTCGGATCTCGGTGTAGGAGGAGTTCGGGCGGAACACCATAGATGGCTCTTCAAAAAAGCATGATGATCAAGAGGGATTGTGCTTTGGATGCCAAGGCAAAGAAGGGGGAAGGTGAATAAATTCCATTCTAATTTAGAATCTAAAATCAAGAAGATGGATATGTCCAAGGTGAAGTGTTTTCACCGTCACGAACATGGGCATCTTGCTACTAGCTCTGTTCTCAAAAGAAGAAGAACAAGAAGGTTGTTGGAGTTGCGAGTGGTGAGGCCCTTGCCTCACAATTTGAACTTGAATTCTCCTTGATCACATGCATGGTGTCAAGTTCATTGGGATCGGTGTGGTATTTGGATAGTGGTGCTTCCTTTCACATGATGGGAGATAAGGAACTTTTCAGTGACTTGGAGGAGAAATATCTCCATATGCATATAGAGATGGGCGACGACGTCGATGTACGGTGTGAACAAAATTGGTGCCATTACATTTCATAGAGTCAAGTAAACCATCTCAATTGAAAGATGTTATGCATGTTCCAGTGTCGAAGAAAAATTTGGTCTCGGTCGCAATGTTGGAGGACAAAGGCTATGACGTTGTTTTTTAGAGATGGAAAATATTTCTGTGATATAAAATAGTTGGTCAAGCCAAGAGGATAAGGATTCGAGTTAAGAATCTACATAAAGATGGAGGTAGATGGGTTTGTGTCTGCCATGATGGGCAAGGCGGAAAAAGTGGTGAGCCGGGATGAGGGGAAAAATTATGGCACGGACGATTGGGCCATCTTCATCGTGGAGCCTTGAAATTCATGCAACAAATATCTACTCGGAATTCCAATGGGGAAAAACTTGCTTAGTTGGAGATCGGTGCAAGGGTTGCACCATGGGGAAGTATGTAAAGTCCACCTTTCATGAAAAGGAGAACCGTGCTTCGGGGATCCTTGAGAGAGTTCACGCATGTGTGTGGACCGGTTTCTCGATTTCTTCAACATAAAAACATAAGTACTATGTTATTTTTTTTTGATGAATTTTCTCTGTAAATGCTTGGATATTATTCATGCGAGAAGAAGGATCAAACATTCTCAAATTTCTATGAGTTTAAGGAATTGGTGGAGAAAGAGTCTGGGAAAGCAAGTGAAGGCTTTGAGAGCGATAATGGTGGAGAAGACATCTCTAACAAATTCAAGAACTAGCGTAGCAAAGAAGGAATTTGAAGAGGAATCATAGAGCCTCATAACCCACATCAAAATGTGGTCACGGAGAGGAAGAGCGGAAACGATCATGGGTGCAACATGAGTGATGTTGCATGATTAGGGCCTACCAATGCATTTGTGGGTGGAAGAATGCAACACTACGGTTTATGTGCAAAATCGTTGTCCTCATAGACTACTTGGCATGAGTACACTCGAAGAATATTTCACTGGTAAGAAACCATATGTTTCACACTTTAAGATTTTTGGCTCATTTGTTTATGTGCATTTGACCAAGGACACTAGAAAGAAGTCTGGAGCCAAGCTCGTTTGAAGTTGGGATATTTGTGGGGGTACATGGAAATACCCCATAAATATCGTGTGTATTTTCCAAACGACCGAATGACTATGGTGTGACGAGATATGAAGAAATTGGATGAAGGGAAAAATCCATGCGGCTTGTCGCCCGAGAGGGAGTCCGGGTCTTGCATGCGGAGGAGGAACTATTGGCTCCCAAAGATAAGTCTCTAGATGTGGATCAATGATAGGAGGAGGTTCATGGAGTGGAGGAGTCCACTCATGCGAGCCAACCATCGAAGCTCGGCATACGACATACCATCGAAGCTGATAGGTTGAGAGTTAATGCTACACATAATGTAGAGCCCCCTACTTCACATCATAGACAAAGATAGTCTCACGACCCGATTCTATCGGATACATGGCTCTCATGAGAAAATGTATTATGATTGAGCCATATTCCTTTCGGAAGCAAGATGCGAGAGCCCACATGCGTAGATGCAATGGTGGAGGAGTATGACTCCATTGTCAGAAAAAATTCTTGGGAAATTGTTCCAAGAATTTTGGTTGATAAATTAGTGGTAGGTTCAAGATGGATCTACAAGGTAAAGCAATATGCTTTCGATGGGAGTGTTGAGAAATATAAGGCTAGATTTGTGGCTCGGGGGCTTCTCACGGATCGAGGGGATAGATTATGAAGAAACCTTTGCACATTTCACAAGGTATTATTCCATAAGGACCATCCTTGCTCTCTTAGTGCGGATGGGCTAGCGCATTCATCGGATGGATGTGAAGACTACGTTTCTCAATGGGATCATTGAGGAAGAGGGTAGTACATAGAGAATCTTTAAGGATTTGAGATCTTCAGACGGCCGATTCGCATGTGTGCCGACTCAAAAGAGCCTTGTATGGGCTGAAGCAAGCACTTCATGCTTGGTACACTCGAGATAGACAACTATTTCATTGGGACTGGGCTTCACCAAACGTGAAGCGGATGCAAACCTATACCAAATTGTGGTTGAGGGTAAGCTTTTTAATAATTTTTTTCTTTATGTTGATGATTTAATATTGACTAGTGATGAGTAGTGATATACTCATGCAAGGAGCACCTTTCTTAAAGGAGTTCGAGATGAAGGATATGGGCCTCCTTCATTATTTCCTTGGATTGGAAATATGGCGGTGAGATGGTGAACTTTTTTTGTCTCAAGGAAAGTATGCAAGGGAGATACTCGGTAAGTTTCACATGGAGGGTTGCAAACCCATGGATACTTCTCTTCCAGAAATTGGAGGAAAAAGGATGCTAATTCTGGAGAGGTAGTGGATGCTACTATCTATTGACGTTAGTGGGTTCGCTAATGTATCTAGTGAACACGAGATGAGAAATTTTATATGCAGTTAACCAGGGTCGAGTCAGCGATGGTTAAGCCTACCAAGCTCTTTTGGAAGGTGGGAAAAGCATGTCCCGAGATACCGAGGGACACATACGAGTATTTTTTATGGTACGGACGAGATGGATGAGGTAAAGTTGCATGGCTTCACGGATGCGGATTGGGCAGCATCCAATTGGACGATGAAGAGCACATCGAGGGGGACCTTTAGCATTAGATCTATAATTGTTTCTTGGTACAACAGAAGCATAGATCTTTGGTACTCGGTTCAAATTGAGCTTATAATACATGGCGATGAGTCAAGTCGCATGTGAGGCTATTTGGATGAGAAATATCTTGGTTTGTTTGTTTGGTTCATTGTGATAATCGAGTTGCATTAAACTCTCGATTAATCTTGTGTTTCATGATCAATCTAAACATATAGATATCTCGGTATCATCATATCAAATATTGTTTTTCGAGAGGAAGATCATGTTGCTTTAGTACATTCCTACGGAAGATCATGATGCAAACATTCTAGCAAAGGCGCTCACCGGGAGAAAATTTTAATATCATACGAACGAGGATCGGGGTGAAGGATAATCCATTTCTTGTTGAGAGGGAGTGTTGAGATTCAAGAAGAATATCCTGGTGAAAATTATGCACCTACACTAGGATGGAGCCTCGAGGCTATTTTTAGGTGGATGTCTATTTATAGATGCATGTTGACTATTATTATCCCTTAATATGAGTTGGACAATAAACAATAATCTATTCTCAATGAGCACTTAGAAATAGTTAGCCCGAAAGGGATAAATCAGTTATCTATAGGAATTTCGATTTGAGTGGTTGGTTGGTGGGACGTGCAAGTGGACTTAGTTGTAGCCGAGTGATTCGAAGTTGTAACTAGAGTTGGAAGTGTACTTATGAAAGTTGTAAAGTAGTTTTAACTCGGTTAAGTGAGTTAAACTCAATCAGTGCTAGTTGTATCCGAAGATACAATAGTGAGAGATCAAGTGAATAAATTATTAATTAATTCAAAAAATGGTGGCCTCACATGCAATTGAATATTTACTACTATTAACTACATGCATGTCGGATCCAATGGAGACCTTGTTGAGATGTAGGTGAAAGGGACGAGCTTGACTATCGACTTGTGACATTATCGGTTGCACACATGCAATCACACACATATTTGATGTGCCCATGAGGATTGCACGGTCAAGGAAGAGCGAGATTCCATTCATTCGGGGGATTGTTATCAACTAGGATTTCGCAATGGAGCGGGTTGTTCGGAGACCGATAAATTGGCTAAGGAACTTACCAATTTTTTGTATGACAGTGTGAGACGAGCTTAGCTATTGTACTCGAGAGCTCTTGGATTGGATTTTTGTATGTAATTGTTTCATGATCCATGATATAATACATAATAGAAGATAGTTGGGTTTTTTAGCTTTATGCTTTGTCTGCGGGTAAATTATATGTGTTATGTGTGATTGATCTTTCTTCATGATATTTCAAATTCTCGAAATGATTTTTTTAGAAGCGATTATGTATTTAACGATAACATATTATTGTTATATTAGGAGAATTTAGGCAATACATATTTTTTTATTAAATTTCCTACAGAGCCAAAGAGGATGAAAAGATCAAGCAAGGAAGAGTAGGATAAGAAACTACAACGTGATTACTTGTAGGTATCGATTTGCATGTGTGATTTCCTCACTATATTTGGCATGCATGGTTATGCATGTGTGTTATTTTTTGTAGTTTAACTAGCTCCAAAAAATAGAAGAAAAGAGATATCAATGCCTTAGAAATAAGGCACTTCGAGTGGGAAACCTCCAATACATTACATAAATGAACAATTCTTGATGATACAATTTACAAAACCTCCTTTCTATATATAGGAGTCCATGGGGCCATAAAGTAATCCTAGTGGGGGCCACAATGTAATCCTAGCCGACCTAACAATAATAATTTAAGGGCACAATAATAACAATATGGGGGTTACAAGGGTACAATAATAACAATAAGGGGGTTACAATAACAACAATAAGGGACTATACTAGTAATATAGGGACCCTAACATGCCCTCTCTGCTTCAAAAAAGTGTTGTCCTCAACGCTTGAGTAGCTACGAGTGCTTCTATATAAAATTCTCATCCTCCCATGTAGAATCTTGAGTGGGTAAGTTCTTCCAATTGATGAGATACTGCGAAATTGATCGATTCCGTAGCTATCGAGTTCTTGTTTTCCGTGACCGCTTCCGGTTCCAATATAATTTTTCCTTCCTCATCAAGTTCTGGAAATATTGTTTGAACTGGAAGATTTTCACCTATAACCTTCTTTAAGCATGAAACATGGAAAATTGGATGCACTCGTGAAGAAGCAGGAAGCTCCAATTTGTATGCCATAGTACCAATCTTTTGCAACACCTCGTAAGGACCATAGTACTTTGGCGATAATTTATTATCCTTCTTAGCTTGCTTGAGGGACATTTGTTTGTATGGTTGTAGCCGTAAAAATACCCAATCTCCTACATCAAAACTTCTCTCACTGCGATGTTGATTTGTCTGTTGTTTCATTCGATTTTGTGCCAAATTCAGGTTATCCTTTAAGAGTTGGGGAACTTCTTGTTGATGCTCGATGTGATCTTCCACTGCTTGAACCTTCGAATTTTCCATCAAAGATGATGTGATGGATGGTGGATGATATCCATAAAGTGCCATAAATGGGGTCATTTTTGCTGCAGTATGGAAGGAAGTGTTATACCACCATTCAGCAAGAGGTAACCACTTGACCCATTGTGTTTGTTTATCAGATACAAAACAACGAAGATATCCTTCCAAACATTTATTTACTATCTCAGCTTGACCATCAGATTGAGGATGATAAGATGAGCTATGAGCTAATTGAGTACCCAAACAAGAAAATAACTCCGTCCAAAAATTTCCAGTAAAAATGGGATCTCTGTCGCTCACAATAACCCTTGGGTTTCCATGTAGCTTTTCAATTGTGTCCATAAATGTAGTAGCAACTGTACTTGCTTTAAATGGATGAGATAATGCACAAAAGTGTGCATACTTGGTAAGTCTATCAACTACCACCATGATGACACTCTTTCCTTCGGACTTAGGTAAACCTGTGATAAAATCCATTGAAATCTCCTCCCAACGTTGACTTCGAATGGATAAAGGTTGTAGAAGTCCCGGGGTCTTAATTGTCTCCACTTTATTCTGCTGGCAAACCAAACATTCCGCCACAAACTTTTGAATATCAGATTTAAGGCCATCCCAAAAAAATTCTTTCTTCACCCTGTGGTAAGTTTTTAAAAATCCTGAGTGTCCTCCTAAAGGAGAAGAGTGCAATTCCAAAAGAATATTTTGTTTTAGTTGGGAATTCTTACAAAGATATAAGCGATCTTTGTACCATAAGGAATCATTTTTCCAACTAAATGTATCAGATGTACTAGGATCTTGCTGCAACTTTTGAAAGAGTGTCCATACATATTTTTCCTTCTTCCATTCATCTCTTGCTTCGGTTATCCAATCTGGTTGGATAATAGAAATGGCACAAAGCAATGCTTCCACCTCTTCATTCTTTCTTGAGAGTGCATCTGCAACAACATTAAGCTTTCCTCTTTTGTAGATTATTTCAAAGTCATAACCCAACATCTTTGTGACCCATTTTTGCTGCTCTTCTGAAGATAGTCTTTGTTCCAAAAAGTGTTTAAGACTATCATGATCAGTTTTTACCTTCAAGTGTCTTCCCATTAGTCGAATTATACCAGCCTCTAACATTTCTGCAATCATACGCTCAATTTTACTCTTTTCGACATAAGGATATCTATAAGGCCCGATGTTTGGAGGAACACTTCCTAGAATCGAATGAATAGCATGATCATGATCACGAATAGGTGGGATTCCTTTGGGAGTATCAAACACCTTGGAATGATTGTCCAAGACTTTTTGGAGATCTGGAGAAATAGATGATTTTGATGTTGGAACTTATAGTGAGCATAATTGTGCAATTACGCCCCGTTGTTCTTTCTTCAGAAGATTTTTCATGACATTAGAGCTTATTATCTTTCGACTTCCCCAATCCACTCAAGTTCAACGACTCCTTCTTCTGAAAAAAATTCAAGAAAAGTTCTTGAAAATTAAAAGTTACCATCCCCAAAGATTGTAACCATTGTACTCCTAGTACAACATCGGCACCTCCCATAGGAATGGAAAGAATTGGACTAGTCAATACATATTCCCCCATTGTTAGCTTGATATTATGGCATTTTCTAGAGCAATTTATAGTTCCTCCATTTGCAACCATCACTTGACATTCTGGTGCTGGGTATAGGAAAAAATTCAATTCCTTGGCTACCTTACAATGAATAAAATTATGGGTACTAACTAAGTCAATCAACACTATTACCTTTTTGTTCTTGATATGTCCTTCTATTTTGAGAGTTTGACGACGGGTAATTCCTCACAAAGGTATTACGATTTATGGTCGCATTCATTTCTTCCTCTTCTAGGGCTAGTTCCTGGTGTATATCCTCTTCTTGTTCATTTTCTTCTTCCTCTTCACAATCTATGTAAAATAATTTCTTCTCACCACACTTATGACCTTTAGTGTATTTTCTATCACAACTATAGCAAAGACCTTTTTCTCTTTTTTCTTCCAATTTTTGTGGTGTCAACCTTGTAGGTCGTGGAAATCTAGGCGTAGCAACACTTGCTTCTTTTAGAATTGAGTGGTAGTCTTCCTTGTCACCATTATTTTACATTCAACTTTTCTTGCCAACCTGAATGCCTTCTCCAATGAATCTGGTTCCAAAACACGAACTTCATGTTGGATGTTATGCTTTAGAGTGCCTATGAAGAGATCGATCATGTGTTCCTCTAGAATGTCAGTTACCCTTATATTCACTTTTTGGAAGTCCTCAATGTGCCGCCCCACTAAACCCTTTTGTTTGAGATTTATCAATTGGCTAAAGAAGGTGTTTCTCTTTGTATCCTCATAATGTGCTATCATTTCCTCCGTAAAAAAATTGACCAAGTGAAAATTTTTTTACTGAGCAAAGCCATCGATACCATACAAATGTATTTTGTTCTAAATGTAAAGTTGCAATGCGTACCCCTTGTTAATGTGGTGTAGGAGTGAGTTGAGATCAAAATATTGCTCCATATGGTATCCATGTTACAGATCCTTTCCATCAAACTTCCTCATATCCATTTTTGAAATATGGTGGTTCTTCCCACCAACATTAGATTTTATGAAATCATGATTAACATTTATTTTGTTCTCATCATGAGTTTCCTCTACTATCTTTTCACCATTACGAAACATTTCTTGTATCAACTTTTTCAAACCTTCCATGTATGATTTTAGATCATTCTTCATGTTTTCCATTTTCTCATTCATCTTAGCTTCCATGTCATCCATCTTAGATTCCATTCTAGCTTCCATGCCATCTATCTTATATTCCATGCCATTCTTCAAACCATCCATCTTAGATTCCATGCCTTTCTTCAAAAATTCCATTTCATTTTTTGTTGTTCTTTGCGAGAGCGAAATTTGTTGCACTTTCTCTTGTAATTTTGATATGTCATGTTGCCATTCTTCGTCTTCATGAGTCACAGTAGAGCCTTCTAAAGACTTAATGGGAGTTGAATTATTTATAGGCGCCATTTTAGAATCCAATACCGATATCTATTCTACAATATTCCCTTGGAATCAATTCAACTTGATTCTTCAAACAAGACTTATGCAATTCGGAAAAAAATACACACCTTTTACTTTGTTTTGAGGAGCTCGATATTGAAATTGGATTATTTCTGTGATTTCAGCACTTTAATATTTGAATTTTGGCACCAACATAGCCCTCTGAATTCTCTTTTTAATGTCATAGGTCTGACCTGATTTGGATTCTCCAAGACAAAGTTGTGTCCAATCTCCCACAATGACCAAATTATGGACTGGTTCAGTAGAGCGAACTTGTACGACTTGCCATGTGTCAATGTTTCATCCTTCGGCTCTAAAATTGATATCCAAGAAACTAAAATTAGTGTTCTTATGACCACTTTTTACGACACTCCAATCTGATGCTCAGAGAGAGAGTTATGAATATTTTCCCACGATCACCTCTTTGAGATGAAATTCGGGAGCCTAAAAAAGCACTACATTCCACAGATCATATCTTCGAAAATATTGTGAACCAAGCTCTGAAATTTTTTGATGAGTTTCCTTAGGATTTCGGCTTCACACCCTAAAAATTTCAGATTCTGAACCTTCATAGAAAAAAGGTTAGAGCGAAAATTCCACGATAACCTGTTTAGAGTAAAGGAAACCCCTGTAATCCAAAGCCTCGATACCAAAATGTAGTAACCACTCCAAAATAGAAGAAAAGAGATATCAACGCCTTATAAATAAACCACTTCGAGGGGGCAACCTCCAATACATTACATGAATGAACAATTCTTGGATGATACAAATTACAAAACCTCCTTTCTATATATAGGAGTCCATGGGGCCACAATGTAATCCTAGCTGACCTAACAATAATAATTTAAGGGCACAATAATAACAATATGGGGGTTACAAGGGTACAATAATAACAATAAGGGGGTTACACTAACAACAATAAGGGACTATACTAGTACTATAGGGACCTAACATTTTTCTTCATGTCATTGGCATGGTTTTCTCCAGGCATGATAGTGCTCTTTAGCCTTGCCTTTCCATTTCTGAATAGCCATGCTGTGATGGGGTTCTCATATTTTGGTTGAGTTGAATTTCCGGATGGATTCAAAACTGAGTGATATGGATCTCTGAATGAAAGAGAACACGAGCTAGTAATCCTAAACCAGAATGTGGATTGCGGTAAATCAAATGGCCTAGTGACCCCTGAAACAGACTATGGGTTGCGGTTAATCTAGGTATTATCTGCCTCGGTGGGCCCAGGAATCCTCGACTAGTGAATGGAAGGATTTATGGTAAATCCTATAGGTGATTGCCCTTGACCAAGCCTAGGAATCCTTGTTCTTGAATGACGGGATACACAGTAAAACCTGGAGGGTGGTGTATCAATTATGGCCTAATGATCCCCGAATCAGACTGTCGATTATGATAAAGCCAAGAGACTAGGAGATAGGAAAATTCCTCACAATGTAGCTGGATAAATCTAGTGGCATATATGCTTGTTTATAGCCTAGTGATATGATGAGGATTGTGATAAAGCTAGTTTCTATTGATGAGGGTGAGGTATTTTAGCCTCGGGAAGCCCTGGTTGATTCTTTTGGTTTTGAGTCCCACATTTATGCTTGGAATATGGCATGGGGGTAGTTGGTTGAAAATATATTTGGCTCAACCAATATATGGTTGGGTGGAACGTGGTAGTCCCATACCAGGTTGGATTTTTCATTTAGTAATAAGAGTTCCTTTCCTTGGTATTTTATGTGTAATTGTATTGGTTCATATGTGGCACTTATGGTTGTTGTGTCCTCATTATTTCTATTATTTATATGTTGGTTATGAATATGTTTTATGACCTAATATATGATAATGAAACTTATGTGATAAGGCATAAATTATTCTTAGTGATTCTCAGATAAGTATAATACCCCTATGCTCAGATCTATTGTTAAAACGTGTAGAATGCATGTTTGTGACATGTTTGACGAAATTTCTGTCATGGCTAGTAGGGTCCAGTCAAGTCCTTTTCCAAGTATTTTCATTTTTTCATTTTTTTGAAATCCGGAGTCATTGGCACACAACTACCTAGAAAAGTACCTAGTCGCATGCGTGCCTTGTTGTGGGAGTGACTGGAGGGTCCCAGTCACATGCATTCCCATGTCAAGGGAGTGACTGAGGCTTTAATGTAGGAAAAGGTCAGTTTCTCTCAGGGAATGGTAATTTTGAAGGGTTGGATGGTCCCCACGGGTTTTGTTGCATGTGTGAAAGGTCAGATTGGTTGTGTTGCGTCGGTTCCACTTTGTTAATTGTATATGAGGAGTTGAATCAGATCATATTAGCCTCTCATCACATGTTTAACCCACTTTATTGGTTACTTGTGCAGATGTGGGAGGAGGGTGTTACAGAGTGGTATCAGAGCATGGTTCACCCTTTGGACTAGATGGGCGGTGTGTTGATCATGCATTCATGTTAGTTGCATATGTTCTCTTATGCTTGTGGTCTATGTACTTGTTGTGTGTTCATGGTGTTGGTTATGGTTAGAGTGGTGTTTCCATGTGAAATTTAATGGTTTTGTTTTTGGATGTGTTTTTCATGAGTTTATGTTGGTTATTCATGTCAGTGTTTATATGTATTTTGTATGCATGTGTGTCATACGTATGTTGTTATACATGCATTTTTTCTAGTTGGCGTTATGGTTGTGGCATCATGCATTGTAACTAGAAAATGGTTGGAATGATTATTACATTTTGATTTGATTATGTTTATATGTGTGTATGTGTGTATTGTGCTAATCTGGTGATCTGAAATCTACATGATTGATTATCTGCACAATTGACTAAGGATGTGTTTATGTGAATGAATGTAGGAAACTGAGTTACTATTATTCTTTAAAAATAAAATTATGAACAACAAATAAGCATAAACAATATAAATAAAATATGAAAACAAAACAAACATTGATTATGGATTTCATCCCTCGTGGACTACGTCTTCGGGTCTGCTTCCAAGTGGGAATCTGTTTTATTAGGAATGCTCCAAAAAATTTCTTTACACAAAATTTCACCAACTAAATTATTCACACAGGAACTATTGGTTACTGTAAAAAAGAAGCCCTCCATCTCATATTTCCAACGCCTATCTCTATTCTAAAAAATTCCCAAAGATGGGAAAGTTACGCTCAAAAGAGCATTTTCAGGCATACACAAAACTCTATTTCTGAAGCTCATTGTTCACTCCTCTACGCACTGGTGTAATGGTATACATTTTATAATGTCTCGGGTAGGTTCCAGGGTTGAACCTCTTGGGATATACATAGAAACCTTTATGGTTAAGTTAAAAACTTAAGTTCTCAGTGCAATGACATTACAACACCATGCACAACCTTAGTTTAGTGTATTCAAACAAACCATATGACATGAATACAATGTATAACTTTGGCGCATAGTGTAAATACATGGCGCATTAAACTATGGTTATCATTATAAGGTTTTAACTCTATGTATTTTTATTGGACCAACAACCATGGAATATAGTGGTATATATAAATATGGTATGAAACCATATCATATGGTTTCGACCCCTCGACGATGTGCTAATTGTTCTGAACCTGAGGCATTACATATTTGATAGCCGACAACATGTGATAGGTTTCTGTTACCATCCCCTACGGTGACTGCATTCACATCCAGTGGTCGACAACAACTCCAACCCGTGGCGCCCCGTGGAAAGCTGACTTCCCGTGTTGTTAAACCTGTCATGCCACATATGCCACCACATTTGATGGTGACTCCACCATTTACGTTGACCTGCGTATTAATGCCAGCCATATGACTTTGTAACTATTGTTTATACGCCATGATTTTACTCCATAGTTTTATGCCTTAGGTTTTGACATTAATACAACTCCACCTTTTGACCATATGTTTTGCACCATGGTTATATGGTTTGTAAACCATAAAAATCCTACTCCAATACATTTTCCACTTAACATTGTTTGCCATGGGTTTTTTAAACTCCGTAATTTTATATGCACCATAATTAATATATGGACATTAATAAAACTGTGCTCCAATATTAATATTGTACCCACTTTGTAAATAGTTTGTAAACCTACCACCATGCGCCCACTTTATATTTTTGACATAGGTACACCATGTGTTTGCTACCTTTATTCACTAAGAACACATTAATGCACCCATGATTTAAAATATCAACCTTTAACCAATCAAAATAAAAATCTCACCATGTAACCTGACGATTTGCACCTAAAATGAATTTTGAACCTTTTGACTGCATTGACTAGACCATTTCCATGTGTCGAGTAGTGGGAACACCACATGGCCAACAAGGTCCTTTTTTCACCAATTCACTATAAACTTTGACAGAATATTTCTCCTTCATCCGGAGGCCAAATGAGAAACTAAAAGCACCGATGCATTCAAAACGACGAGCTCTACTGCTTGGCATTATTTCCAAGAAAAATTGAGACATTTGAACTTGGAGCAATTAGAGGATCCTCTTGGATCATCTGGTCAATCTTGTAGACGAGATATCCTCCTTGAATTATACTAAGATACATTGGTTTGTTTATGATTTGGTTTAGCTGACATAGTATGCCTCGCAGGAAGAGATCAACATGACTAGAAATATGGTAGACTACATAGGTTATCCCTATGAATTAGATGAGAAGTGCGATGTTGGGAAGTCTTCTGACTTAGCAGACACATTGAGAAGTTTGAAGTAATAAATAAGGAGTTGCACAACAGATAATGACAGAATCATGCAGGTGCAAGGAAAACAAGCAGAAGTCATTGCAATAATTCTTCAGAGTTTGTCAAAATTGTAGAGACAGGGACCACTCTGAATCAACTATGGACATGAGGATATGACTAATGGGGCATATGGAAGCAGGTCTCATGGTGGAAAAATTCAGAGAGAGATGACATGATCATAGATGGTAGATTCTTGGATAATCCATATAGGAGAGGTGATAGACACATGTAATATTGTAGTTCTAGTTATGATAGGCACTATTATTGTCATCATTATCACCCTTATAGGTGGAGTGTCAAGGGATACTTTCCAGATGAGTTTAAGAAAGTGAAGCCACCTACTTTTGATGGAGAGTTAAAGAAGTTGAAGGATGCGAAGGCTTGGTTACTTGGCATGAATAAGTTCTTTGAACTGCATGACTACACATAGAATATGAAGGCCAAAATAGCTATCTTCAGCCTGAAAGGTAAAGAAAACATTTGGTGGGAAGATGTAAAATAGGTTAGAGACATCAGAATGGAGGAGTTGAGTTGGCATGAATTCAAAATACACTTTAGAAAGAAGTAGTTTTTGGAAAGGTACTACGATAACAAAGCTAAGGAATTCTATGAGCTTAAAATGGGATCAATGATAGATGAGGAGTATACGGGCAAGTTCCTAGAGCTATTGAGGTATGTACCATATCTTAAGGATGAAAAGGCTAAATTTCATAGATTTTTCAATTGATTGCCATTAGCATTTATAGATCAAATTAAGTATGATGAGCCTCAAACACTTGAGGAAGTTATTGGAAAATTGAAGCACTATTATGAGCAGTCAAAGTGTAAGAATGAATCTCAACAAGGATGGAAAGGGAAAGATAAATGTAAAGGTAAATGGCAGTAAAAAAGAACAAGACCTCAGAATGAAAAAGAGAAAGAGAATGTTGCACCACCTAAGAAGTTCAATGCAACTAGACAAGGACATGGGTCACAACAATAGAATAGAGGTGATGGTACAGGAAATTTGGAATGTTGAACATGTGGTAAGGAGCATATTAAGAGGGATTTTTCGCAGAATCAGGGTGGTAGGCCTCATATTTATAGCGCACAGGAGGCACAGACTATTAGGGATGTTGGGCAGAGCATTCCCCATATCTATGAAATGCTGGATAATAGGAAGGAAGATCATCAAACATCTATGGTTGAGACAGATGATAAGCTTTGTGATCAAGTTGTTTCTATTTTGATTGACCCTTGATCTAATTATATTTATATTAACCCTGAATTGGTGGATAAGTGTGGTTTTAATAAAGAAGTGCATGTAGAATCTTGGTTAGTGTAGTTGGCTAGAAGTACCAAGAAAAGAGTTCATTATTGGGTAAGATCTTGTGCATTTGAGTTGAATGGTATTCCTACATCAACACATCTGAATTTATTACCGTTGGGGTCATATAGTATGATTTTGGGTGTGGACTAGCTATATCTTCATAGGACCAAAGTGTACTATTATGAAAAATACATTGTGTGCTTGGATGACATTGAATAAAAAATAATATTACAGGGTAATAAGAAAGAAACATCAGTTAGTTTGGTTGCAACTATGCAGGCAAAATTTAGTTGACAAAAGGGTGTGTGTTATTTGTAGTGCACATTTCTAGTGATAGAGGTAAGGAGGATGAGGATGCAAATATATTGAGAAGGTACCCGATCTTACAGTAGTTTCAGGTTGTGTTTCTAGTAGATACCTCAGAGTTTCCACCTCACATAGAATTGGAATTCTCCATTGAGTTGGTACTAGGGGTAGCACCATCATCAAAGGCACCATAAATGATGAACACTCTAGAGTTAGTAGAGAAGAAGTTATATTTGAAGAAAATGATTTACAAGGGATACATTAGGCCAAGTGTATCATCATGGGGTGCACCAATATTGTTTATGAAGAAGAAGGATGGTACTATAAGGTTATGCATTGATTACAGACAGTTGAACAAGGTGACCATAAAGAATAAGTATCCATTTCCAAGGATTGATTACTTATTTAATCAGCTGAAGGGAGAAGCAGTGTTATCAAAGATTGATTTGAGATCCATATATCATCAAGTAGGCATCAACGAAGAGGATATTTACAAGATAAATTTCTAGAACAAGTATGGGAATTATGAGTTTGTTGTAGTTGCATTTAGTTTGACTAATGCTCCAACTACCTTTATGTGCTTGATGAATAGTGTGTTGCATCCTTATGTGAACAACTTTGTTATTGTATTCGTTGATGACATCTTGAAATATTCTAAGAATGAGGAAGAACATGCTGATAATTTAGCAGCAATTTTGAGTTTTCTAAGAGAGCATAAATTGTATGCTAAGCTTAGTAAATTCATTTTATTTCAGACAAAGGTACATTACTTGGGGCCTGTGGTCTCCAAGGAAGGCATGACAGTGGATCCAAAGAATATAAGAGTTATCATGGAGTGGGAAGCTCCTAGAAATGTGGTTGAGGTAAGATCATTCATGGGGCTAGCATGTTATTATAGAACATTTGTAAGGAACTTCTCCCGAATTTCATATCCTATTACGTCACTGTAGAGGAAATGTGAGAAATTTGAATGGATATAGGAATGTGCAAAAAGTTTTGAACAGTTGAAGAAGTTATTGAAAAATGATCCAGAGTTAAAGGTTGTGGATCCAGAAAAATATTTTGTAGTATGCACATATGCTTGCAAAAGAGGACTTGGTGGAGTTCTTATGCAAGAAGGATAGGTAGTAGGTTATGAGTCACAGAACCTAAATGGTCATGAAAATAACCATCCAACACATGATCTTGAGTTGACACTGATCATTCAAGCATTGAAGATGTGAAGGCACTATCTTATTGGAAGGAGTTTTGTACTGATGAGTGATCATAGTGGGTTGAGATATTTTTTTTTCCAGCCAAATCTGAATGCTAGGAATGCTAGATGGTTGGCCATGATTAACAAGTTTGACTTTGAGATTAGGTATATTAAGGGTAAAGAGAACAAGATTGCATATGCTCTTAGCAGGCGAATACATGTGAATCATATAACAACTATGAGCTCTTATGGGAAAGACTTGGAGGATTAGATTTTATAGGTAGGTAAGTAGGATGGTAGGTATAGAGAGCTTAGGCACATGCTACACAGAGTATAGGTATAGGTACAAGTACATGTAGTGGTATAGGTATAGGTACATATATTGGTATAGATACAGGTTGTTGTGTAACCAGCTCCAAAAATAGAAGAAAAGTGATATCAACACCTTAGAAATAAGCCACTTCGAGGGGGCAACCTCCAATACATTACATAAATGAACAATTCCTGGATGATCCAATTTACAAAACCTCCTTTCTATATATAGGAGTCCATGGGGCCATAATGTAATCCTAGCCGACCTAACAATAATAATTTAAGGGTGCAATAATAATAAAATGGGGGTTACAAGGGTACAATAATAACAATAAGGGGGTTACACTAACAACAATAAGGGACTATACTAGTAATATAGGGACCTAACATGCCCCTCTCCTTCAAAAAATTGTTTTCCTCAATGCTCGAGTAGCTTTGGGTGCTTCTGTATAAAATTCTCATCCTCCCATGTAGAATCTTCAGTGGGTAAGTTCTTAAACTTGATGGGATACTCTAAAATTGATTGATTCCCTAGCTATCGAGTTCTTGTTTCCCTGACTACTTCAAGTTCCAATATGATTTTTCCTTCCTCATCAAGTTCTGGCAATATTTTTTGAAATAGAATATTTTCACCTATAACCTTCTTTAAGCACGAAACATGGAAAACTGGATGTACTCGCGAAGAAGCAGGAAGCTCCAATTTGTATGCCATAGTACCAATCTTTTGCAACACCTTGTAAGGACCATAGTACTTTGGCGATAATTTATTATACTTCTTTTCTTGCTTGAGGGACATTTGTTTGTATGGTTGTAGCCGTAAAAATACCCAATCTCCTACATCAAAACTTCTCTCGCTACGATGTTGATCTGCCTGTTGTTTCATTCGATTTTGTGCCAAATTCAGGTTATCCTTTAAGAGTTGGAGAACTTCTTGCTGATGCTTGATGTGATCTTCCACTGCTTGAACCTTAGAATTTTCCCTTAAAGATGATGTGATGGATGGTGGATGATATCCATAAAGTGCCATAAATGGGGTCATTTTTGCTGCAGTATGGAAGGAAGTGTTATACCACCATTCAGAAAGAGGTAACCACTTGACCCATTGTGTTTGTTTATCAGATACAAAACAACGAAGATATCCTTCCAAACATTTATTTTATATCTCAGTTTGACCATCAGATTGAGGATGATAAGATGAGCTATGAGCTAATTGAGTACCCAAACAAGAAAATAACTCCGTCCAAAAATTTCCAGTAAAAATGGGATCTCTGTTGCTCACAATAACCCTTGGGCTTCCATGTAGCTTTTGAATTGTGTCCATAAATGTACTAGCAACTTTACTTGCTTTAAATGGATGAGATAATGCACAAAAGTGTGCATACTTGGTAAGTCTATCAACTACCACCATGATGACACTCTTTCCTTCGGACTTAGGTAAACCTATGATAAAATCCATTGAAATCTCCTCCCAACGTTGACTTGAAATGGATAAAGGTTGTAGAAGACCCGGGGTCTTAATTGTCTCAACTTTGTTCTGTTGGCAAACCAAACATTCCGCCACAAACTTTTGAATATCAAATTTAATTCCATCCCAAAAAAATTCTTTCTTCACTGTGTGGTAAGTTTTTAAAAATCCTGAGTGTCCTCCTAAAGGAGAAGTGTGCAATTCCAAAAGAATCTTTTGTTTTAGTTGGGAATTCTTACAAAGATATAAGCGATCTTTGTACCATAAGGAATCATTTTTCCAACTAAATGTATCAGATGTACTAGGATCTTGCTGCAACTTTTGAATGAGTGTCCATACATCTTTGTCCTTCTTCCATTCATCTCTTGCTTCGGTTATCCAATCTGGTTGGATAATAGAAAAGGCACAAAGCAATGCTTCCACCTCTTCATTCTTTCTTGAGAGTGCATCTGCAACAACATTAAGCTTTCCTTTTTTGTAGATTATTTCAAAGTCATAACCCATCTTTGTGACCCATTTTTGCTGCTCTTCTGAAGATAGTCTTTGTTCCAAAAAGTGTTTAAGACTATCATGATCAGTTTTTACCTTGAAGTGTCTTCCCATTAGGTAAGTTCTCCATTTCTTTAGTGCATGCAGTATTGCTAACATTTCCTTCTCATAAATAGGTTTCTGTAAATACTTTCCTTTGATCGGACGACTTTCAAAAGCAATGGGTCTTCCTTCCTGCATTAAAACTGCACCAATTCCATTTCCTGAGGCATCACATTCCACAATAAAGGTTTTTGTGAAGTCTGGTGTAGCTAAGACCGGTGCTAGGCACATTGCCTCTTTAAGAAGTTCAAAGGCCTTAGTTTCTTCAGGAGTCCATGAAAATGCATCTTTCTTCAATAATGTTGTTAGAGGTGCTGCTATTCTCCCATAATTCTTAACAAACTTGCGATAATACCCCGTTAACCCGAGAAATCCTCGCAACTTATTTATGGTTGTGGGGACTTTCCATTCCTTAATGGCTTTAATTTTGTTAGGGTCTACTTTCACACCCTCGTGAGATACAATATGACCCAAATATTCCACCTCTTGTACTCCAAAGAAACATTTGGATTTTTTTGCATATAATTGTTTCTCCCGCAATAGTTTGAGCACCTTGTCAACATGTTCAACATGATCCTTCCAAGACCTGCTGTAGATTAGTATATCATCAAAAAATACTAGCACAAATTTTCTAAGGAAGGGTTTGAAAATGGAATTCATCAACCCTTGAAAATGTAGAAGGTGCATTGGTAAGGCCAAAAGGCATGACCAAAAATTCATAATGACCCTCATGAGTTCGAAATGCTGTTTTTGGAATATCTTCAGTCTTCATTCTAATTTGATGATATCCCGAACGAAGATCCAACTTGGTAAAATAAATTGCTCCATGTAATTCATCCAATAATTCATCAATCACAGGAATGGGAAATTTGTCTTTAATGGTGAGCTTATTGAGCTCCCTATAATCCGGACACATTCGCCATGATCCATCCTTCTTGTGTAACAATACTACAGGAGCAGAGAAAGAACTTTGACTGGGTTGAATTATACCCGCCTCTAACATTTCTGCAATCATACGTTCAATTTCGCTCTTTTGGAAGTAAGGATATCTATAAGGCCTGATGTTTGGAGGAACACTTCTTTGAATCAAATGAATAGCATGATCATGATCACGAATAGGTGGGAGTCCTTTGGGAGTTTCAAACACCTTGGAATGATTGTCCAAGACTTGTTGGAGACCTGCAGAAATAGATGATTTTGATGTTGGAACTTCTAGTGAGCATAATTGTGCAATTACGCCTCGTTGTTCTTTCTTTAGAAGCTTTGTCATGACATTAGAGCTTATTATCCTTCCTGGTTTCCCTTCAATACCCCGTAATTCGACTTCCTTTCCTTCTGAAAAAAATTTCAAGAAAAGTTCTTGAAAATTAAAAGCTACCGTCCCCAAAGATTGTAACCATTGTACTCCTAGTACAACATCAGCACCTCCCATAGGAATGGAAAGCATTGGACTAGTCAGTACATATTCCCCCATGGTTAGCTTGATATTATGGCATTTTCCAGAGCAATTTATAGTTCCTCCATTTGCAACCATCACTTGAAATTTTGGTGTTGGGTATAGGAAACAATTTAATTCCTTGGCTACCTTACAATGAATAAAATTATGGGTGCTACCTGAATCAATCAACACTATTACCTTTTTCTTCTTGATTTGTCCTTGTATCTTGAGAGTTTGAGGAGTGGTAATTCCTGCCAGTGCATTACACGATATGGTCGGATTCATTTCTTCCTCTTCTAGGGTTGGTTCCCGGTGTATATCCTCTTCTTGTTCATTTTCTTCTTCCTCTTCACAATCTATGTAAAATAATTTCTTCTCAGCACACTTATGACCTTTAGTGTATTTTCTATCACAACTGTAGCAAAGCCCTTTTGCTCTTTTTTCTTCCAATTGTTGTGGTGTCAACCTTGCAGGTTGTGGAAATCTAGACGTAGCAACACTTCCTTCTTTATAGAATTGAGTGGTAGGCTTCCTTGTCACCATAATTTTACATTCAACTTTTCTTGCCAACCTGGATGCCTTCTCCAATGAATCAGGTTCCAGAACGTGAACTTAATGTTGGATGTTATCCTTTAAAGTGCCTATGAAGAGATCAATCCTGTGTTCCTCTGGAATATCAGTTACCCTTATATTCAATTTTTGGAAGTCCTCAATGTGCTGCCCCACTAAACCCTTTTGTTTGAGATTTACCAATTGGCTAAAGAAGGTGTTGCTCTTTGTATCCTCATAATGTGCTATCATTTCCTCCGTAAAAATTGACCAAGTGACAATTTTTTTACGGGAGCAAAGCCATCGATACCATACAAATGTTTTTTGTTCTAAATGTAAAGTTGCAATGCGTACCTTTTGTGTGTTTTTCACATTATGGAGATCAAAATATTGCTCCATCTGTAGTATCCATGTTACATGATCCTTCCCATCAAACTTCCTCATATCCATTTTTGGAATATGGTGGTTCTTCCCGCCAACATTAGAGTTTATGAAATCGCGATTAACATTTATTTTGTTCTCATCATGAGGTTCTTCTACTATCTTTTCACCATTAGGAAACATTTCTTGTATCAACTTGGTCAAACCTTCAATGTCTGCTTTTAGATCATTCTTCATGTTTTTCATGTTGTTTTCCATGTTTTCTTTCATGTCATCCATCTTAGCTTCCATGCCAGCTTCCATGCCATCCATCTTAGCTTCCACGCCTTTCTTCAAACCATCCATATTCTCTTCCATGCCTTTCTTCAAAACTTCCATTTCATTTTTTGTTGCTCTTTGTGAGAGTGAAATTTGTTGCACTTGCTCTTGTAATTTTGATAGATCATGTTGCAATTCTTCATCTTCATGAGTCATAGTAGACCCTTCTGAAGGATTAATTGGTGTTGAATTATTTTTACGGGGCATATTTTAGAACCCAATACTGATATATATTCTACAATATGCCCTTGGAATTGATTCTTCAAACAAGACTTATGCAATTCAGAAAAAAAAATACACACCTTTTTCTTGCTTTTGAGGAGCTCGATATTAAAATTTTATTATCTCTGTGATTGCAGCACTTCAATATCTGAATTTAGGCACCAACGTAGCCCTCTAAATTATCTTCCGAATGCCACAGGTCTGACCTGATTTGGATTCTCCAAGACAAAGTTGTGTCCAATCTCCCACAATGACCTAATTATGGATTGGTTCAGTAGAGCGAACTTGTACGACTTGCCACGTGTCACTGTTTCGTCCTTTGTCTCTGAAATTGATAGAAAAGAAACTACAGTCCGTTTACTTGCAACCAATTTTTACGGCACTCCAAATTGATGCCCAGAGAGAGAGTTATTGAACTTTTCCCATGATCACCTCTTTGAGATGAAATTAAGGAGCCTGAAAAAGCACTACATTCCACAGATCATATATCCAAAAATATTGTGAACCAAGATTTGGAATTTTTTGAAGAATTTCCTCAGGATTTCAGCTTCGTACCATATGAATTTCAGATTCTGAACCTTCTTAGAAAAAAAGTTATAGCGCAAATGCCACGATGCCCTATTTAGGAGCCTGAAAAAAGACCTAACTTCCACAGATCATATCTCCGAAAATGTTGCGAACCAAGCTCTGAAATTTTTAGAAAATATTCCTGAGGATTTCTGCTTCGCACCTTAAAAATTTCAGCTTCTGAAACTTCATAGAAAACAATTTATAGCAAAAATTCCACAATGACCTGTTTGGAGCAGCGAAACCCTAAAATCCAAAGCTCTGATACCAAATGTTGTGTAACCAGCTCCAAAAATAGAAGAAAAGAGATATCAATGCCTTATAAATAAGCCACTTCGAGGGGGTAACCTCCAATACATTACATGAATGAACAATTCTTGGATGATACAATTTACAAAACCTCCTTTCTATATATAGGAGTCCATGGGGCCATAATGTAATCCTAGCCGACCTAACAATAATAATTTAAGGGCACAATAATAATAAAATGGGGGTTACAAGGGTACAATAATAACAATAAGGGGGTTACACTAACAACAATAAGGGACTAACTAGTAATATAGGGACCTAACACAGGTACAGGTTGATTAACACCATCATTAGGTACATTTTAAGGGGTTAATTTTCACCATTTTAGCCTTATTAGTCTCTCTTTCTCACATTTAATTGCATTATAGTCATATGTTTCTTAGAGTAGATGGTGTATTAAGGGTGTTATACTTCGAATGCCTATTGTGGTTTAAATGCATAATAATCAAGAGAATATGCCATTTTTTATGAATATTGCGCAATCAAGGCTTGGAGTAGACATCAAGGAGTGATTTAGGGGTTTTAACACCTCCTTAACTCCTAAAGACAACCAAGCAATCCTTGAAATTCTCCTCCAACAGTTAGAAATCAAAGGCAACCAAGCAAGTGGAAGATGAAGTGGAGCAAAGCTCCACTTATCTTAAGTTGCAAGGAGACAAATCACCTACATTTTAGGGAGCTGTTGGTAGCTACCCTTTAGGATAAATAGGGCAGAGCAAGAGGTCATTAGGATTAAATTTTTTGAGATATATAGACCACTCTTAGCACTTGTAATAAACATTTGTGACTTTCATATGCTATGTAGAAAAATTGGTTATGAAATAAAATGAGTATTCAGTTTCTTCTTCACTGAGTTAGTTTCAAGGAGCTAAGCTTGTGGGTTAGGGCACAATCTATTAGCCTCAGTATCTATTATGTATTTGTGTTTACCTTTTATGCTACTATAGTTAGTTTGCTTACATTTCATCGCATTGTATTTAGTTTTATTCCATTTTTTGTGTTATTTTTAGTTTGCTTACATTTCATATTATTGTATTTGGTTTGCTTCCATTTCATGTTGTTGTCATTATTTTCTTTACCTTTCATGTTGCAGTAGCATAGAAAACCCTAAAATTGTGTGTTAAAGCCTCCCTCTCTCACATCTTCCATTAGGGTTTGAGGAGGGTAGATCTTCACCACATACCCAAAATTTGTTTCCAGTTTATGTTTTCTTGTAAAAGTTAGATAGGTTTCTTTGTTTATCATGAACATGTTGTAGATGCAAAGTTAGTTTTCTGTTTTAAGTGCATAGGTAGGTTTTCTTAAATTCAACTCATCTTTTCCACCATATGCATAATAGTTTTGTCAATAATAATTGCATGAACAAGTATTTTTATTGCAGGTTTGAGTAGAGCAGCAGAATAGGACTCCACCAACACCATTAGCTTCAGTTTTCACCCCTCATCAGCCAAATTCCAACCAAATCGCCTTCAACCCTATTTTTGGACATCTCCACCACAACACTAAGAGCCACCTTGGAGGTGCAAGACAGTCTTTGAGAGAAGTTATTGTTAGGACCTCACTATGTACCACTTTTTACTATATATTTTGACACCACCTTACCTTTATAACCATGTTTAAAAAGGATTCCATCATCATTTTCATTTACTTTATCCAAAGGTATATAAAATCCTCTTCTTTATTATATATTTAATCTGTTTACATATAATTCCATATTACTCTTATATTTCATCATTAATCGAAGGTAGATTGTTGCTAACATAAGTCTAAAATATCGCAGATAAATTATGTGTTGTGCTGGAACAATTGGCCGTTGCTGAAACAGTCAAACTCCGTTGCTGAAACAACCGACTCCGTTGCTGAAACAGTCGACTCCGTTGCTGAAACAGTCAGCAGGCACGCAAATTCCGCCACTATTCATAATTTTCGATTCTGGAAGAGCATTTTGTGGAACAATGGCAACAACATGAAGATGTGGTTACACGGATTATTCTGAAGATAGTACTCTTTTTGTATCTGTTGTAACGATATCTTTTTATGGAAGAACAAAATAGCCCTGTTTTAAGAAAGAAGAACAGATTTAGGGATAAATATAGATTTGCTCTACTGTAATTGTAAGAGATGTCTCCTCTTTAAAAAGAGGAGACATCATCATTAGAAGGGGGTTCGAAAACTACAGGAGAACATTGTGTTTGAGAAGGCAGGAGCTAGACTCCATTTGTAATGTATCGTTTCTTTTGACAGATGAATAAAAGTTCCTTTTAAGCGTTCCAATTTAATCCTTCCCTGGGGAATCTTGTGAGAAGGAAAGGGCCCACCTTCCTCACAAGATTCGCCCGACTGTTCCTGTAGTTTGTTAGATTTCTTTATGATATTCGCACTTTACTTTGATTCTGTTTGCTGAAACACCAGTTACACAGTTCTGTAGTTTATTGAGCATTCTGTTTCCTTTAACGCTGCATGTGTTTAGTACATTCATTCTTAAGAAGTTAAGAGATCTATTTCTGTTAATTGTTTGAATGTATGATTGATGCTGGGAAGTAGGTGCTGAAGATTCCTGTACAAAGGAATAGGGTCCTGTTCTATGTTATAGCATATTGCCTTTCTTTTCTCATTAAAGTGGTGATTAGAAACAGGAGACAAAAGCCGAAGGTTCCGTTCATGGGAATGTGGTCCTGTTCTCTTGAGTTTATCTTTTCTACAGAGTGATTAGTGTCAAGAAGCAGGTGCTGAAGTTCCTATTTAAAGGAATAGGGTCCTGTTCCCTGTTATGGTTGATTGGTTTCCTTTCCTGCAGATTGATTTCCCTTTATTTGGATTCTTAACTGCAATAGAGGAATTGCTTCTACTATAACATAAGTAACTTCAGCTTTGATTAAACAGGGTGTGAATAATTAGATTTGTATGATTAATAATTGTGTGAATTTTTACTACAACATTATTTTTGCTTTTGGAATTGAGCATATCCAGTGCGTGATTGTCTTTGGAATAAACAGACTTCCTCGGGTTGACAATTTATGTGGAGCTTGAATTGTAAAAACAATTAAAGCGACCAACATTTTGGCGCCGTTGCCGAGGAAGGCAATTGTAGATTTCAAAAGCATTAATATTTTCTTTCTAGATGTGCAGATTGTATGAGAGGACGCGGAAACCAGAAGAAAAATAATCCCACAGGTGGCAAAGGCAAAGGAAGGGGAGGAAGAAAGACTTTCATTGACGAGATTGTGTCAAAGGCTGAATCATCACAGAGATTAAGTTCTCGAAGACCAAAACTTCAGCACTCCCCTCAATCAGATTACAAAACAGAGGAAGTTGTGGGCCCTGAAAACATAGAGGAGCCGATGATTAAAGAACCAGCAGTCAGTGCTGGAGAGTCAGAAGAAAGTGCTAGCAAATCAGCATAGCACATTGAGGAAATAATAGAGAGTGTTGGACGACCAGTGGAAAACATTGAAGAGCCAGTAGAAGACCTTGACGATCAAGCAAGTGCAGTAGGAGAACAACCAATGGAAGGAAACAACGAAGACTTCTTTGGTGGAGGACGTGTGGATCCTGAAGGAGAAGGAAAGGATGAAAATTCTCTCTCTACCTTGGGATTTCCTATCAGTGATCTCCCTAGAGGAACAACTCCTATGAAGAACATTCCATTGTCAGCTTTACCTAACTTCCATGGTCTATCCTATGAAGATCCGGATGATTTTTTTTTTGAATTTGATATATTATGCAGAAGTTATGATTATGTTACTAATGCTCAAAAGTTGAAACTGTTTCCAGCAACATTAAAAGGAAATGCCTTAAGATGGTTCATGAGTCTTGGGAGTCAGGTAATCACAACATGGGAACAGATGAAACAGAAATTTCTGCTTAAATATCAAGACTACTGTCGGACGAGAGAAAAGAAGGACGAACTATTCAATATGGCACAAAAGCCGGACGAGAATCTGGAGGACTACGTAGAAAGGCTGCAGTATAATATACAGAGATCTGATCATCCGAATATAAGTAAAGAAATTCGTAAAACAATATTACTTAGAGGATTAAGGGATGATTGTTTAGACATGTTAAACATGCTTGGAAAGGGAGATATATCTAAAGAATCATATGATGAGATTGTTGAACTTTGTAAGAGGTGTTCAAGGGGAGCTGCAAGGAACAGAGTAAGTAATAGAGATCCCACCTATTCAAGAGTGCATAAATCAGCCAGTGGGGGAGCAACAAGAGCTGAAATAGGTAATTTAGTTGAAGAATTTAAAACTGAGATGTTAAGTTCTTTTGCTTCACAAATTGACACTTTGCAGGTTCAGAAGAAGCAGGCTGAAGCAGAAGCAACTCTGGCTGTCGTTTTCCCGAAGTGTAGAGACAAACATCCACTAAGGGAGTGCCCATTGGACAAAATACCAATCTGCACCCTTTGTGAGAAAGATCATGAAACAAAACAATGTCCATCTCTACCAGGAATAAAAGCAGCATTGCAGCCAACGGAAGAAGAAGTTGAAGCAGTTTACTTGCTAACTCAAAGAAGACAATGGCAACCAAAAGGACAAGGTATGAATTCTAGTATGCCATTTAATCGTTGGAATAATTATTCTGCTTTCGTTCAAACAAATTACCCTCCCTTCAATCAAATGCAATACCCACCCTTTAATCAAATGAATTTCCCACCCATGCAACAATCAAACCCTCTCTTTGTTGATCCTACAATGTGGACTCCTTGGCCCCCACAGCAGCCATCTTCTTTTAACCCTTGGAATTCAAATTGGAGAAGCCAACAGACCCCGTATCCAGATCAATTTCCTCAATTCCAACAACCACTTCCTCTGCCATCAAATGCTTCGCCAAATAACCAAATGAGACCCCAACTACCTGTGCAACCAAATCCTAACCCCAATAATAAAGTTGTGCAAGTCATTGATATTCAGAATCAGTCTATATTTCCTACTATGCAATGTAATGATATTCATTTAAGATCTGGGAAAATAGTAGAGCTTATTATTGATGACATAACTTCTTCTGATTTTGATAAAGATGAAACTGAGAAACATAAGAAAGCACAACCACCTTCTAACAAAAGTGTTGAAATAACAGAACCACCATTCCCCGAGCGTTTGGTTTTAACCAGAACGCCTGAAACACCTGCTTTTAATCTTTTAGGGGAATTGCAAAATTTGTATGTTAAAATTCCACTGTTACAAGCATTAAGAGATGTACCAATTTATGCCAGAACAATAAAGGATATTTGTGTTAAGAAACCTGGTAGGAAAACTAAAGATCCCCTTACAGTACATGTGATGGGTGACTTATCTGCATTAATGTCCGGAAAAACCCCTCCTGTGAAATATGGTGATCCCGGCCATCCTACCATGACAGTTCAGATTGGTAAAACAATGATTCCTAAAGTTCTGGTAGATTTAGGTGCTACAATAAACATAATGACTCTTGAAACTTCACAAATGTTACAGCTGAATAACACAATCAGAGATACACCCACCATTCTAGAGTTGGCTGACCGTTCTACAATTAAACCTAAAGGAGTTGTTGAAGATCTACTTATCTCAGTTGAATCCTGGAATTACCCAGCTGATTTTGTTGTATTGCAGACTAAAACAAAGCTGGGGGGACATCCTTTAATTCTGGGGAGGCCATGGCTGGCCACAGCTGATGCCTTTATCAGTTGCAGATCTAGTTCAATGACAATTTCTAATGGTTATGAAACCAAACAGCTTACTCTTTATCCTCATGCTACACCCATAATTAATAATGAAGATTCTATGTGGATGGATTATGATGATAATGTTGTTCAACCTATTCTAACTATTGGACAAGCTTTAACTCTTAAAGACAATACAGAGGATGAAATAATTAATAATTTTATTTGTGAACCTTCTTTTGTAATTGCTGAAACACACAATCAATTGACTGCAATTTTTGAAACAGATACCCAAGAAAAGATTGAATCTGAAGACTTATCTCAGACATTAACCACCATCTCATCTAAAAGCATAACAGTTGAAATTGAACCTGGCAAGACATTAAATATAAATCCTGATCTAACAGTTGCTGAAACACAACAGTTAATGAAGTTATTGCATGAAAATAAGGAAGCATTTGCATGGGATTACACAGATATGAAAGGAATCTCTTCTGAACTATGTACTCACCGAATTTACATTAAAGAGGGATGCCGACCAGTCTGTCAACCCCAAAGATGAATGAACCCTAATTTACGAGAAATTGTTAAAGAAGAACTTCAGAAATTTCTTAATGCAGGATTTATATACCCCATATCTGACAGTGAATGGGTTTCCCCATTGGTAATTGTCCCTAAGAAAAACGGGAAATGGAGAGTATGTGTTGATTATAGAGCCTTGAACAAAGCTACTCAAAAAGATCACTTTCCTTTACCTTTCATTGATCAGGTGTTGGATAGTCTGGAAGGGAAGAAATTATTTTCTTTTCTAGATGGATTCAGTGGGTATAATCAGATTAGAATTGCACCCCAAGACCAGGACAAGACCACTTTCACTAGCCCTTGGGGAACTTTTGCTTATAGAGTTCTTCCATTTGGGCTATGTAATGCACCAGCAACTTTTCAGAGGGCTGTTATAGGAATCTTTTCCGATATGCTGAATGACTCTATGGAAATATTTATGGATGATTTTACTCCTTATGGTGTGTCTTTTGAAGATGCATTACAAAATATTGAGAAGGTACTTAAACGATGTATACAATC
Source organism: Pinus albicaulis (assembly GCA_034641835.2). Lineage (NCBI taxonomy): Eukaryota > Viridiplantae > Streptophyta > Pinopsida > Pinales > Pinaceae > Pinus > Pinus albicaulis. Next base: position 1,232,703,377 of record CM076583.1, on the reverse strand, counting down.
CCACCTCTCCCTAAGTACTGAAAAATGTCACATGATGATGAGTGAAGGAGTAGTGCTTGGAAATTTTATTTCATCTCAAGGTATTCAGGTAGATACATCTAAAATATTGGTCATTCAGAATCTTTCTGTTCCTAAAACACAAACTGATGTGAGAAGTTTTCTAGGACATGCTGGATACTACAGAAGATTTATTAAAGATTTTTCTAAGATAGCCTCTCCATTATTTGTGTTGCTTATGAAAAATGCTGAATTTAAGTGGACTAATTCTTGTCAGAAAGCCTTGGAAGAACTCAAGCATCAGTTATCTACTGCTCCTATTTTGAGGGGACCTGATTGGGCCCTCCCTTTTCATATATCTTCTGATGCTTCAGAAACTGCAATTGGAGCTGTCTTGGGACAAGAGGAGAATCATCTTCCTTATGCTATCTATTTTATCAGTAAGAATATGACCCCTGCTGAGCTTAATTATACAGTCACCGAAAAGGAGTTTCTTGCAGTAATTTATGCCATTAATAAATTCCGACACTATATCACTGGTTATTCTACTTTTGTCCACACTGATCACTCAGCTATTAAGTATTTAATGAACAAATCTGTTACAAATGCTAGAGTTACCAGATGGCTATTATTACCGCAGGAATTTGATATCACAATTGTAGATCGGCCTGGTAAAGAAAATGTGATGGTTGATTTCCTTTCACGGTTAAAAATTGATAATGATATTCCAGTAGATGATTCTTTTCCTGATGAGTATTTGTTTGCAGTTTCTGCTCACTCTCCATGGTATGTAGATATTGCCAATTATTTGGTTGTAGGAAAATTACCATCACACCTGTCATATAGAGAAAAGAGAAGAATTGTTCAACAAAGTGCCAGGTATAGCTGGATAAGTGGGTGTCTTTTCTACACAGGGCTTGATCAGGAAATCCGAAGATGCATTAGAGAAGATGAAGTGTATGACATATTGAAAGCTTGTCATGATGGCCCTTGTGGAGGGCATTTTGCTGATAAAAGAACAACACACAAAATTTTGAGGATGGGTTACTATTGGCCCTCATTATTTAAGGATGCAAAGAAATATGTGAGGGCTTGTGACAGCTGTCAGAGAATGGGTCAACCCAATCATAGAGATCAAATGCCATTAAACCCCCAGGTAGTTTCTGAACCATTTGAAAGATGGGCCTTGGATTTCATAGGACCCATTAATCCTCCATCCAATCAAAGAACTTATATATTAGTCTCCACAGACTATATGACTAAATGGGTGGAGGCCAAAGCACTTATCAGAGCCAATGAAGAGGCTGTCCTAGCTTTCTTATTTGAATAAATCTTCACTAGATTTGGAATTCCTAGAGAGCTAGTTACAGATGGAGGACCTCCATTCAATTCTCATGGTTTTAAGCCTACCCTTCGTAAATATCATATTCATCATAGAATGACTACACCATACCACCCCCAAGCCAATGGGCAGGTGGAAAGCACAAATAAAGTATTAGAAGCCATTCTAACTAAAACAATGAAGGACAACCGGAAGGATTGGTCTCAAAGGCTCCCTGAAGCACTATGGGCTTACAGAATTACTTGGAGAAACACTACAGGTTTTTCTCCCTATGAATTGGTTTATGGTAAAAATGTTGTTTTTCCTGTAGAATTTGAAATTAAAACTCTAAGAACTGCTTTAGCTGTTAATCTTGATTTGACTGATGTGCAGACAGCTAGGTTGCAGCAGCTTCTTGAATTGGATGAAAAGAGATTAGATGCCATTCATCAAACAACCATGATTCAACAACAAAGAATGAAGTGGCATGATAAAATTATCAAACACAAGCAGTTCCAAAAAGGTAATTGGGCCTTATTGTATGACTCTCGGTTTGAAAATTTTCAGGGTAAGCTACGTACACGTTGGCTTGGACCATATGAAGTAGATGCTGTTTTTCCTAATGGAACAATAAGACTTCTAACAATTGATGATTCTAAAACACCTCTACTAGTCAATGGTCATAGGCTTCGTTTGTACCAACGCCCTGTTTCTAAAGAGGATTTCAAGACTGCTTGCATGACTTATACACATTATCTTTTTCTAGGGGAGTCTTCTGCTCCTCACAGCATTTAATTTTCTGCACTGTATTTTTTTTTAGTATTAGATTAGATTTAAAACTAATAATCCCTGTCAAGGGTTGGCATATTACAATTAAATTTTGCAGATTCTGGAAAATCTTATTAAGGAGGACAGATTCATCATAAGAATATATGAAGCTTCAATCACAGAAGCTTGTTCCCCTCATTTCAACCCATTTCCTAGCAATATCCCTTTTATCCCATTTCTACATTATTTCCCTTTTTCCCATTTTTCCCACTTCTAATATCCCTGAAATATCATCCTTCAGCCAGTATTTCCTGTTCCTCACTACTGAAATTATCCCTTATCAAATACTGCCCCCACTTGTCTTAAATCCAAGTCATTATATCCCATTTTCCTGATTTTTCCCTTTGCTGAAACACCAGTTTCAGCAACATGTCATTCATTTTTTCGTTGCTGAAACACCAGTTTCAGCAACCTGTCATTTATCTTTTCATCATTAAAACATCATTTCTTTCCTCTGCTATACAAGCTTTTCAGTTCTCCACTTTTACTATTCAGATCCCTTGGATGAATATTACTCAGTATTGAGCAGATCCTGATATGCTCCTGTTCTACATTTCAGAGAAATCTACAGATTCTTCCATTAATATCAAGCCATTATGAAGCACTCTATACTTCGAATTTTAAAGACAAAGGTAAAATTATAAGGTATGTGGTCTTTATGTAATGCAGTTAAATAATATTTTAAAGAGAGGATCTTGCTCATAATGATTGCAATCTTCGCACACTTAAAAATTATTGCACCATACGTAGGGGGGGGGGAATTTCGAAAACTGAATCATCATTCCAAACCATCCAATCCTCCGTCACTTTTCATATCAATTATCTCCGCCGTCATTGAGACTCCATATCCTCTGTTGCAACAATTAGCTTGACCAAAGCATGTGTTTCTGTTCTCTGCGCCTCTGCATGTGACTCAAGCTAGTAGCTATGGGAGGGTCGACTATCAGACACGAGCCTGGTTCAATAACTCTTCTCGAATTGTTCCCGGAGGCCTACCAAATTTTTCAACAAGCAGGATGGACAACATACTTCGAAAGGTTAGGAGAATTTGATCAGCAGTAATTTTTAGAGTTCGCACAGAATCTTCAGGGGAATTATTCAGTGGTTCAAGGGGTCTGAATTTCAGTCACAGAGGAAGATGTAGCATAAGTTTCAGGTTTGCCGGTTATAGGGGCTCGCTGGTTCAGTAGGAAACATGTTATTTTAAATGCACAACAAGATTTTCTTCTTCCAGATGAACCGGTTGAACTTAAAGGCCGCGGTATAAGTCTGCATTCATTACCTCGACCATGGCCGACAGTAGCTGAATTCATCAAGCACTATTTGACATGCGAAGGGCGTTACCAGGTAGTCTATCAACACGACTTCGTTTTAATGAATCATTTGAGGCATGGTCGATTAGTCAATATTCCCTATTATTTGCTTGGTTGTATCAAAAACATGTCATATTATTGCAGACGGGTTAAATTCCCATTGTTATCCCTTACCCATCATCGTTTATGCCAATTATTAATTCAGAGGGGTTTTGCTCAGCAAAACCCCCCTTTGAATAATCCACTCCTCATTCCCCAGCAAGCCGAAATTCCCCAGCAAGCCGAAATTCCCCAACAAGCCAGAAGTTCCCAAGAAACTCCTGAGAGTTCTTATGAAAGGAAACTGGAAGATATCCCAGACTCCCCAGTAATTCCATCCTCAGAACCAGTTGACCTACCCCCAAGTTCGTCCCACTTAGTAGAGTCACCCCTTCCCACTATTCCTATCCCTATCAATGACTCTTCAATACCCCCATCCCCACCTACTCATAAAAGAAAGAAACAAACCCCAACAGTCTCCGTCTCAAAACGACAAACAAGGGCGACATCCCATTTTCACTTCTTCCGAAATCCCTTCCCCTAGAAAAGAATATTCTCCTGCAAAGAAAAGGAAAGAAACTGACTTCTCTGCTTTCCTACCAAAAAGGAAAATGAAAATGACTGTTGAAACAGGAGTTACTCCCATTTCCCCTGACCCCGCCACTATCCTGTTAAAACTTCAATCCTCACCACCATTCCAAATTCCCCAACCCGTCTCGTCCGATGGCACTGCCACACAAGAACCAGTGCCCCGGGATAACATGACATCGTTTATGGCTCAAACAGTGACTGCCACACAAGAACCAGTCACTTACCCAGAGGCTGAAACACAAGAACTAGCCACTGTGGTACAAGAATCATACACCAAGCATGATAATACAGGGAAACCAGCTGTAGCTGCTCCACAAGAACCAGCTACAGCTGTGGATCAGCAGACAACTCCAGCAGAATCAACCAGCACACAGGGTTCACACACTATGGCATCTTTGTTGGAGGAAAATGAGTTTTTGAAATCAGAACTAGAGGCCCATAAGAAAGAATTAATCATGGCACAAGAAGCCTTTGATAGAGAATTGAATCTCTACATGCTAGCACACAAAACATCAGCACAAAACAAGGATCCATGCAGAGAATACATGTGCCATGAGTGTGATAACATTTACCAACAGGCAGGATACAAAGTGGTCAAAATTCAGGTATCTGAGGCATCTACATCAGCTGCAATTAAAGAAGAACGCCCTACTGCCACACAAGAACCAGTAGGGCCCTCAAAAAGTATGGAAAAAGAAACTAAACCACAGATATCCCGCCCTGTGTTGGTCAGCTCAGCCACTCAGACAATGCCCCAACCACAGATATCTTGCCCTGTACTAGTCAGCTCAACCACTCAGACAATGCCCCAACCCAGTACTTCTAATGCCGGGACACAGACCCTGCCATGGAAACAATTAGAACTTATGAATAATTGGAAGAAACAATATGTTGTGGATCAAGACAAAATATTGCAGCAGCATAAGTTGGCCTGGCAGAATCACATGTATGCCAACTGGGATATTTGGGAACAGACATTGCAACAGCTCAGGGATTCCAAGAAAGAAGTCAAGGAATCAAAGGAAAAGTTGGTTTTGATGTTTTCATTAGTGCAAAAATTGATGGCTACCCGAAAACCCTCCTTGAATTATTCTCTCTTCCTCTCTGAACGTCTGGTTTATTATTTTCAATTGAAGGCAATAAAGGATGGCAGACCTCATGAATTGTTTACTGCGGAAAAATTTGTTAAAAATTTTGCAGAGGCCCCTGAAAGTGACCAACATTTGTTGTGTGAACTTTATCTCCATAACGAGGCCATGCCTGAGAATACAAGAGTCAATCTCACTCCAATTGTAGGTGATGTACAAATTAGGGCATTCGTTTCATTCCTGGCCAATCAGATCACCTGGAAAACTGCGTTTATTGCAAGTAGGCATAATGAGGAGAATAGGCTCCTTTGGATTATACCGAAACCTTTAAATCCGGCCATTTTTGTAGCACAATATCACCAATTCTTGCAGAAGCCAGGAATGCACAGGTACATACAACAACTACAGGCTTCAACACTTTTGAAGTGTCTACAGCTAATCAGAGTAAAGCAGACTGCTGCATTGAATGCCAACACTATGTTTTGGCAACAGTCATGCAAGGAAAGACAAGAGTATCACCCTTTCCGCCCTGATAATCTTCAAGCTGCACTCTCCAGGCTACCTAACTACATCAGATGCATTCGGCATTGTGGAGAAAACTGGATTGGTTACCATTTTCATTTTCCAATTCTATGGATGCCTGCAGAAAAATACCAGTGTCACTACCAATTGGCTGACAGAGATGAGGCTGTAGCATGGCAGCAATGACAGAACAATCGAGGATTCTGAGCTCCGACAGAAGCTACCTTCTCCACCTACTGCTTGAGCAACTTGCATGCACAGAGTCAGTACTCAGACTCTGACTCAGACTAGGAGTTGCCTGAGGACATGCAACCCTTTCAGCTGGGGGGGATGTTAGGACCTCACTATGTACCACTTTTTACTATATATTTTGACACCACCTTACCTTTATAACCATGTTTAAAAAGGATTCCATCATCATTTTTATTCACTTTATCCAAAGGTATATAAAATCCTCTTCTTTATTATATATTTAATCTGTTTACATATAATTCCATATTACTCTTATATTTCATCATTAATCGAAGGTATATTGTTGCTAACATAAGTCTAAAAGATCGCAGATAAATTATGTGTTGTGCTGGAACAATCGGTCGTTGCTGAAACAGTCAAACTCTGTTGCTGAAACAGCCGACTCCGTTGCTGAAACAGTCGACTCCGTTGCTGAAACAGTTAGCAGGCACGAAAATTCCGCCACTCTTCGTAATTTGCGATTCTAGAAGAGCATTTTGTGGAACAATGGCAACAACATGAAGACGTAGTTACACGGATTATTCTGAAGATAGTACTCTTTTTGTATCTGTTGTAACGATATCTTTTTATGGAAGAACAGAATAGCCCTGTTTTAAGAAAGAAGAACAGATTTAGGGATAAATATAGATTTTCTCTACTGTAATTGTAAGAGATGTCTCCTCTTTAAAAAGAGGAGACATCATCATTAGAGGGAGCTCGAAACTACAGGAGAACATTGTGTTGAGAGGACAGGAGCTAGACTCCATTTGTAATGTATCGTTTCTTTTGACAGATGAATAAAAGTTCCTTTTGAGCGTTCCAATTTAATCCTTCCCTGGGGAATCTTGTGAGAAGGAAAGGGCCCGCCTTCCTCACAAGATTTGCCCGACTGTTCCTGTAGTTTGTTAGATTTCTTTATGATATTTGCACTTTACTTTGATTCTGTTTGCTGAAACACCAGTTACACAGTTCTGTAGTTTATTGAGCATTCTGTTTCCTTTAACGCTGCATATGTTTAGTACATTCATTCTTAAGAAGTTAAGAGATCTATTTCTGTTAATTGTTTGAATGTATAATTGATACTGGGAAGCAAGTGCTGAAGATTCCTGTACAAAGGAATAGGGTCTTGTTCCCATTGATTGCCTTTCTTTTCCTGCAGTGTGATTAGAAACAGGAGATAGGTGCTGAAGGTTCCTGTTCATGGGAATAGGGTCCTGTTCTCTTGAGTTTACCTTTTCTACAGAGTGATTAGTGTCAGGCAGCAGGTGCTGAAGTTCCTATTTAAAGGGATAGGGTCCTGTTCCCTGTTATGGTTGATTGGTTTCCTTTCCTGCAGATTGATTTCCCTTTATTTGGATTCTTAACTGCAATAGAGGAATTGCTTCTACTATAGCATAAGTAACTTCAGCTTTGATTAAATAGGGTGTGAATAATTAGATTTGTATGATTAATAATTGTGTGAATTTTTACTACAACATTATTTTTTCTTTTGGAATTGAGCATATCCAGTGCGTGATTGTCTTTGGAATAAACAGACTTCCTCGGGTTGACAATTTATGTGGAGCTTGAATTGTAAAAACAATTAAAGCGACCAACAGTTATGATCTTGGAAAAAGGTTTTGATACCTTCCATCCACATAGATCCACCTTCATTTCACCTCTCCTACCCCTTTCCTCACCATTTCCGGCCTCAAACTACTCTTGCCCTATTTCCTGTAGCATTTCAGGACATCTTGTAGCACTACAGGAAATCTTGTGGCTGATCCTCTAGTAGCACCAGTGAGTCACTTCTTTAGCCAAAAAATTCTCTTTCACCTCATCTAGACCTGACACAACCTCCAAGACACCTTCAGATCTAAAACCATGAGTCCAAGACCCTCTTAGGTCACCTTAACGCCCCCTTCGTTTTGCTGCAAAACATAGATATTTACAAGCATAGTTAGTTCATTGATAGATTCATTGTTAAGCATAACAGTCAAGCATGAGATGTATATATTTCAATCAGTTATTTGGTTCAGCATGTGTGCCTAGATTAGTTTCCCTTTCTACAAGTTCAATTCAACAATTTAAATCATGAATGCCACTTAGTTTAACTTTATTTCTTGCATTATTTTAAGTGTGGATTTCCTTTCTTGCAAATAGCTAGATGAGTCTTTATGTTCTAGAATAATTTCTTATCTTGTTGATAGAATAATGGTCATGAGTCATTTTCAGTCTCATTTTTCATTCAGAAGTGTGACAGACTTCATATCCTAGAAGTAACCCTAGCTATAACAACCCATCGTAGAACTGAGAAGAGGATGGCATGAGTAGAATATATCTATTTTGTATATAGCGTTATCACCTCCAAGTTTGTAAAAAACCCAAGTTGATAAAGTAAAGCATAGTAGCCTCTGGGAGTTGCAACACTCTTGATGTAATACCATGGCTCACCACTTTTTTTAGCGTCTTTGCCAGGGAGGTCTCTAAGTAGATGCTTTGATTATGTTTTAGCATTATTTTCTACTTTTATTTTACATTCAGTTCCAAAATATTGAAAAATACAAAAACATATTGAATTTCATGCCTCGTAGGAATAGGGATAACCAAGGAAATTTGTTACCAAAACCCCCACATCCCCACATAGTCACCCTTCACTCTTCTTCAATGACTGTGAAGTTGAACATACCATAGGTGAGCCACTTGAAAACTTTGAAGAACCTATTGGAGAAGAAGAAGAACTTGCTTCACCTAAGAAATCTACTTCCAATTCAAACCATGGATGATACTGGGACCCAAGGAGTCCTTCCCAATAGGGAAACAGATAGAGAAACTAGAATGAAGAACATTAGTCCCTTAACCCTTCCACATTTCCATGGACTTAATTCTGAGGATCCTGACACCTTCATGCTTGAATTTGATGTTTTTTGTAGAACTTATGACTATGCCTTAGATGACCAGAAGCTAAAACTATTCCCATCCACCCTCAAGGATGTAGCCTTGCGCTGGTTTATGGGTTTTCTTGGGAACAACTAATTAGGCACATATTCAAGATTTCTTTAACAAAAAAATATAGAGATTATTGCAGGTCCAAGGAAACCAAATAGGAAATATGTAGGATGACTCTAGGACCTGATGAATGCATGGAGGATTATGAAGAAAGATTTCAGCTAAGCTATAAAAGAGCCAACTGCACCCTTGATATTGGATCACTTAAATTGGTACTTCTCCGAGGGATCAAGGAAGAGGTGATAGAAACCCTTAATATGTTGTTTGGAGGAGACATATACCAGCTACCTTATGAGGACACCAAAATTGTCTTTAGAAATCACTCTATGATAGCTACGAACAAAGGTAGAGCTATCCAAATCATGATCAACGCCCCTTCCTCTTCCACCTCCATCAAGAATGAGATTGGAAATATGTTGGAGGAATTCAAAAGTGAGATGTTGCACACCTTTTCTTTGCAAATGGACACAATGCAGATCAAGAGGAAGTAAGAGGAAGTAGATAGGCCTTGGCTATATTCTTCCCTAGAGATACTAGAGAACACCCTAAGAATGAATGTCCACTAAATGTCATAGAGGTTTGACTAGTACGTGAAGAGAATCATGCCACATATAAGTGTCCCTCCTTACCTGGGCTCAAATTTGTATATCAAGGTGGGGAAGGAGGACCCGAGAAACTCTGTTTCATAAATCAGAGGAGGCCTCAAGGGCCTCGTTCATATCAACAGGGTATGCAAGGTGCACCTTACTCCTACTATCATACAAACCATAATACACCTACGCAGTCTTGGTACACATACACTCCTCCATCATGGCCTACACCTCCTAATTTTCCTTACAACCCTCCTTATCACCCTCAGCCTATGAACCAACCATTCCAACAATATGTTCCACAACCACCTCAGTGGAGAAACCAATAATAAGGGTGGAGGCCCCAACAAAATAAGCCACCAGCTTTTCTACCTCCACCCCAACCTCAACCTCATCTCACCCATTTTACTCCACCTAAGTTGCCTCAGATTCCTACCCGGACCAATCCGAACCCGAAAAACAAGCAGGAAAAATAGGTTTACAGTGGGGAAACATCCTATCCAGCTTATGTGTTGGAGATACATGAGATCAAGCTCAGGTTGGGAAGAGCACTCCCAGAAAATCATCCTCCATCTCCACCTGCAGAGGTTGAGGAGGAAAAGGAAGAAAGAAATACTCATATCCAAAAACCTCCTTTTCCTGAGCGCTTAATCCGCTCTAGTCGGCACACCCCAGAAGAGACTAAACTTTTGGAAGAACTAATTTTTTTTTTTTTTTTTCTGTGAAAATATCCCTTCTATAGGCCATTAAGTATGTTCCTATTTACAACAGGCCCATCAAAGAAAAGTGCTTTAAGAAACCTGGGAGAAAGAAGAAAGACACCCCCACCATCAATGTAGTGGGACAACTGTTTGACTTAATGTTGGGAAGGGTGATCTTTCCCAAGTACCTAGACCTTGGAAGTCTAGTAGTAGATGTACACATTGATGGTGTCATAGTCCCCAATAATCAGATTGATCTTGGGGCTACCTTCAATGTGATTACTGTTAGACTCCTATACCAATAGGTGTCATTTTTCATGATTGTCTTATTGAACTATGCAATATGTTCAAACCTTTTTCTTGTGCAAAGGTGTTGCATATTCTTAAAAAATCAAAAAAATTAAAAAAATGTAAAGAGGGTATACCCTAAAAGAAAAATCAAAGGGTAAAAAGAATAAAATGGTTAAAAAAATGAAAGAAATGAACCCCAAACTAAAATAGACCAGGAAAGTGTGCAAGTCTAAATGCCACTACTATTTCATTTTCTGTAATAAGCAATTGTGTGCAGCTTGTCAAACTTTTGCCACAATTTATGAAGAGTCAAACTGTTTAAACTTGACTCATTCAGTTTTCAATTTCATGTTGTAGAATAGAGAATAAATATCTGACCAAACAGTTTAATCTTGGTAGATAAGTAGATAGGTAGAGTTAATAAAAGGTGCTCAATAGTTTAATCTGAGCCCTTGGATGTAATAAGTGTAGAAATAGATAGATTTTCCATGTAAAAGAAAAGGAGATTGATAAGGGTTTGCTAGTTAAAATTCACCCTAATAAAGAAGAGAAAATGGTAGGGTAAGATAAGTAGGGTAGGTAGATGGCATTGCAAATTCTCATGTGATGAATGATGGCTTTAAAATGTTTGTAATCTTTTACTTTCATCACCAAGGGTAAAATCAGAACACCACATTGGCAGAATTTCAGAACACAGCAAGGTCAAAATCATTAACTTCCCATCTCAATTTTTCCCTAACAATTTACTAATTTCCCCTAAGTGCTAAGGAATTTGAAGATTAAAGGGGCTCAAGGCATTTCCTTGACTTTTGGAGGGACCGGACCCTCAGCCCAGTGATTGGAGAAAACCTTAGTATTTAAAAATATTCATCATCATACTCATTCATTCATAAAAATATTTTCCTAAGTAAAATCTCATTTTACTTAGGAAAAAACATGCAATAATCCATAAAAGCCCTCCCGAAATGATTAAAACAATAAAAAATGCGTTGGGCCCGCTCATTAACTCCCCCGCCGACTTCACGTCCCAATCACCGTCCAATCGCTCCATCGAAGATCCACGGTGCGCGTTCATTCCGCTACCCATCCTTCGTCCGATAGATAACTCGCGAAATCAAAGCGGCTTTTAAATAGTGCCCGGGCCACGTGTCTTTCAATCTATGGAATCGCTGTCGATTCGCATAAAATTGCCTTCCCTCAAAGGTGGTGCGGAATAAACCGCTTACCACCATTCCCCCATGACGTGTCCATTGTACAGCCTGACGTCATATATTAAAATAATAAAATATTCCCCCCTGTTTGACTTTGTAAATAAAACAAAAACTCGTGCATTTTTCATTATTCTGTGTACTGAAAGCGACTGCGCCCTCCATACTGAGAAATTCAAAAAATCTACTGTCAACTACTATTCAACCGAATTTTACTGAAGACCTCTGCCAATCCAGTTTCCCAGCAACCATCCGCAGTCAGCTTGCACCTGTTAATCACAGTTTTTCCTCTAAAAACAGGTATTTACTCCATTTCACCCTGAACTCTGAAAGAAACTCAGATTTCCTTGTTTTTTCACTAAAATAGAGTTAAATTCGATTGCTAGTTCATTCCTTGATCCTAAAGGCTGTAAATTATATTCCCGAACCTGCAATTATACCCATTTCCCTGTCGAAACCTGTAATTCTGCCAAATTTCCATAAAAACCCCCGAATTTCCATCTTTGAATACACAAGAACCAAGAATGGAAGTTCCTGTAGCCTTAAATGTTGCTCCATTGAACGCCCCTCATAGACAATTGGAATATTTTCCATTAGTGGATAAAGATTTTCAGATAAAAGACTTAGTTTTCAGTGAAAGCCCCCTTCGAATTCATTGTCGCTGCAGAGATAATTATTTGAAGGGCTTGGACGTCATTGGGTTATGGGAATCTAATTTCCCGAGATACATTTTACCTTCAGTCCATATCTTTCCTGAAATTATCCATTATTGCCATGCTAATTATGATCCAATTCAGAGAGCAGTTTTATCCCCAAACTAGAATGTCCTTTTCTCTATTACTGCTCAGTCTATCAATGATATGCTCAATTTTGAACCTGGTCAAAACCTCACTCCTTTGTCCATTGGATAATTGATTGAAAAATCCACCCAGTTGTCCCCTGAAGAGGTAAAACGCATCTGTCAGACTTTCATGTTACCTGAACATCAGCCCAAGAGCCCACCTCCCTATGCTAGTGCCTTTTTTACTGAAATGGGCCAGATCATTCTGAATATGATTTCTTTTATCATGGGTTTTAATACTAGTGAGTATGTTGATGAGTTAACTCTAGTATTATTGTCTATCTTCACTCCTGGACAGCCTCCTGCTGTCAAATATGACTTTGCATCCTATATTGCAGATAAAATCCATGATCAATTCATGAGATTAGAGAATGAGAAAGTGTTCAAGTATTCTTCAGTCATTTACCATCTCATGCTCTATTACCAGTCTGAAAACTTTCCTTTTCATGTTCAAAAGCTTAATGTCCAAGGAAATCCCAGGTCTGTCATATTTTGGTCAGCCATCACCCATAATTCCAGAGATTCTCCTTATTTCTATACTGAATTCATTGATCTGTTTATACACCCTGCAACTACCTTGTTGACAGGAGTTCCTCCTCCAAGACTCAGCAATGAAATTAAGAAAACTCTGCAACTTTCAAAACACTACAAAATTGGTGATTGGTACTTGTACCAAAATTATACAGAAGTCAAAATATATGGATGTGAATTATGTCCATTTAAATTGCCAAATTATGTGCCTATGAGACTTTTTGCTTTAGAGTACTTCAGGCAAATGAATAACTCTGATATTATTCATTTTTGTAATGTAAAGAAGAAAGCCCAACTCCGAATCAAAGGTCAATTAGGTCCATTTATATGCAATTATAGGGATGCTGGACAAGAAGCTGAAAGAATACTAGAAGACCATTTCAAATTGAAAAAGAGTTTCTACTGGACCCCTTATGACCCATTTGGCTTCATTTGTGAAAAAAGAATGAAAAATAAATCAGCACCTTACATCCATAATAGGATTCCAGAAATTGAACAGTATGCTAATAAAGATGAACGGGTGGAGGGAACATTAATTGAACAGGATAATGAAGAAGTCAATATGGACAGTGTAATGAAAGGTCTTGGAAAAATGCTTGACCTAGAATTTTTTGGGCAAGTGCAGGTACCAGACATTGGTCCTTCTTCAGCAGGGAATTTTCAACAGAATTTACAGGAAAACATTCCATCAATTGCAGTTGAATCCAAAGGAAAAGAGAAAGAGCCTGAAATACAAGTGATTGAAACATTCAAAATGACTGAACAACCTCAAACATCTAAGGCTCAAGGACAAGTACAGGTTCCTCCTCAAACCAATCTAGTAGAAATGCCAAATTTGCAAACTCCACTGAATATTGAAAAGGGCAAGAAAAGAGAGGCTGAAGGTCCTACTCCACCCAAGGAATCTTCAAAACAGCCTCAGACCAAAAGACAAAAAGTGAATCCTCCACGAGAAGTATAATATGTTGATGAAATCATTGATAGTCTAGAGAGAGAAGAAAGTCAGTTAACAGGATCAATTAGTGGGACAGTCACTACTATTCAGCCAAGTACTAAAATTTCTTCATTCAAACAGCCAATGAAAGATGCAGGAGACATAAAAAATAAATTTATCAGTATAAAAGCAAGGAATGATCCACTAAGGGTCCATGTGTATAATCAGTATCTTAAAATGGCTCCACAAAATCAAGAGATATTGATGTCAACTTTTGACATTCAACAAGGGAAAATGTTAATGAGCCATTTCAAATCTAAAGTGCCAAAACCACAGACAACAGCTGATTACGTCAGGACCAATTTTGAGGTCCTAGCAAGAGATATTCATCCTTTGGACCAGATAGAATTACACAAGCAGACTGGAGAAATGATATATTCTACACTTACTGACAAAGCTATGGCAGCTCATAAACTGCAAGATTCTTTGGAGAACACCAGTACACAGTTGCAGATTGAGAAAGCTTCTTCCCAAGAAAAAGATAATAGGATAAAATATTTGGAGGAAATAATTATCAGTCTGGGTCATAATCCAAATAATGTTAAGGGTATTGAAGCATTGATTAAAGATAAAGATGATGATATTGCTGCATTAAGGAAACAATTGAAACTACCAGCTTCAAGGCACCCTCAGACTGAAAAAGTAATGAAGGAAAATTCAGAAGAAGAGGTAATGGACTTACTTTTAAAAATGAATGAACGACTTGCTGAAACAGAAAAAGAACTTGAGCAAGCATTAAAAGATAAAGAGCCCATTATTCCAGCAACTACAACACAGGCAACCACAGGAACAGGTACATCAATCATTGGCCAACAAGCAGAGCTAACACAGGTAAACACTTCTGATAAGGGTTCTGATGAATTAATCAAAGCAATGAATGAATTAAAACTGCAAGTGACAGAACTCCAAAGCTTAAAGTCTCAGCTTTCTACTCTGGAGAATAAATATGATCAATCAAAAATAAATGTTGCTCAGAAGACAAGAGAAATAAAAAAACTAGAAAAATCAGTTAAAGCATTGGAAAAGTATCTTACAATGGAAAGACCTTTAAGTGAATTAAAAGAAATTATTTGGTATAACATTATTCAATCAATAAAGAACGTTTGGTCTTCTATTCAAATAATGTATGAACAACAGGATTTAGTCAGATTGGCTCTTGAGGAAATTGAGAAAGCAAGGGAAGAGTTAGGGAATATGCCAGAAGAAGCTAATAGACTTATCAATTTTTTGAATACTCAGAATAAGTAGCAACTTGCAGAAGTTGGAATTCAGGACAAAATAGGGACTATCTTGGAAATCAAAAGAGTTTTTACCAAAAGGACTCTTATGCAAAATCTTGAAAGAAGGTGTTCAGACATGCAGCAAGAAATTTTTACCTTCAAAGAAAGATTTGATGTTGTGTTAAATAAAGGTTTTCCCAGTCCTGTTAATGAAGAAGGTAGATTAATGGATTTGGAAAGTTTTGTAGCGAAAGTAAACAAACAGGTTGATGATCAAGCCAGTTCTTCAACCAGTACAGCAGAAGGAACATTTCCAACAGGGAAAAGTCTTTATGAAAAATTGGAGAGTTTATTTTATCTGGAACATGAAATAAAACGTTTGTTTCCATATCAGCCTAATTTTTTCAAATACACTGAAGCTGATGAAACATTGAGAAAATTTCAAAGAACCAGAGTGCCAGAAGTTCAATGGTGGGATGAGATGATGTAACTTTTATAAAATTTATCCTTGGGTAAAAAATTTTGGCCTATTTTACTGAGGTATATCTTGATAAAGGATAAATAGGTGAATAAAAGTCAAAGAGTATCAGTTCAACAGTTAAAGTGTATTAGTAAGAATAAAAGAGTATCAGACAAGCAAGGCAGTTAGAAAATAATTACTCAAGAAGACAGCAACGAGCTAAAACAAAGGAACTGCTTCCAGCACATTCTAAAAAAGAGGAGACAGCACACAACATCAGCTGATTTATCCTATCTACTAGACCATCTGTCTCCATTTGTATTGTAACCTATTCATTAGTCACCCTAGGTTATATCTCTTTTGTTATGAGGTATTTTTAATATTTTTTGTATAAATAAACCCTCGAAAGGAGTATTGAGGGTGGATTCTACTACTTTGCTGTAACATTGATCTTTTGGAATAAAAGTGCTTCGGAGAAATTTATTTGTGGTTTACTGGATGATGATTTGAAGCTCAAGACTTTTTGCAGGATTCATGTGTCCGACTACAGTTCAATAAGTCCTTTCTATCCTATGTTTTAAGTTTTATATCTGTTTATAATATCACTGTGTTCCATTTCTGAATAATTGACATAAAAGAATAAATCAGAATTTACTTAAGTGTACTCTGATTTCAATTGTGATTATTCTAAATGTTTTCTTCTAAACTGGTTATAAGAAACAAATTATTAGTTGCTCTTGTTTCACTGGTTTAACATTTTGATTACTATAGTAAAGAATTCTTAACTGCTCTTTATTTGTAATCATTCACTTTCTTTCTTTGAACATGTTGAAAGATTCTTAATTGCCTTTCATCCCTTCAAAATACATTCCATTCACTTTAATTTCTAAAATTGTTCTCTGTTTGGCTATCTTGCCTTGCAAAGCCATCTTGTGTGTAGAATATTAATCCAGTAAAGCCATCCTTTCGACTCCATAGCCCAATGGCCTGAAATACTCAATCGTACCCTTAGTTGGCGGATTCCACCATGCAAATTCAAACAAAACTCTTGGACTTATAACTAGCCTAATATTTTCTAAGAACAAAGCTAAATTTTAAAGAGAGAGCCCTCTCTGGATACAGATTGGCTAGATTCTGTATCTGAAGGTTGGTTTGTGGTTACCTCGGATTTACTTTCCTTTTCCACAACTTCAAGGAAAATCTGAGTGATAACAATTACCAAGGAAACTATGCTAAAACTCAACCTACAAGGAGCTTGACCACCACTGCTCTGAAACTTGCAGACAGGTCCACAGTAGCTCTGGAAGGAATTGTTGTGGACGTTATGGTATCAATAGACTCTTGGGAGTACCCTACAGATTTCCTGGTCCTCCAACCAAAACCAAGTTTAATGGATATCCTATCATTTTAGGAAGACCTTGGTTATCCACTAATGATTCTTATATCAGCCGCAGGGCTGGAAATTGTGACTATAAAGAATGGGCCCTTGTCTAAACAATTGGTATTATATCCTCCTACCTAGCCTTCCATTGACCATGACCTACATTTTTGATTGGAGGATGAAGAATAATAATATGAAGTATACAATACCACACCCTATCCCATTTGTACCATAGATATTGTTCTTGGAGGGGGGCAACCCAATGAGGATGATCTCATTAACCACATCATTCAAAACCAACCCCCCATTGCCATTCCACTCTATGACCTAGTCAAAGAATATGAAAGCCACCCTTGGATGGATTTTCACTCAGTTTATTCAACCCATGAAGCCACCAAGGCTGTGGAATATGGTCCATCAAAATCTCTGAAGATTAACTCATCCCTCTTAGTCAAAGAAGAAGAGCAGTTATGCCAACTCTTCAAATAAAACCTTGATGCATTCTCTTGGGACTACAAAGACATGAAAGGGGTGCATCCCTCGGTGTGCACACATCATATTTATATTAAAGAAGGATGCAAGCCTGTGCACTAGGCCCAAAGGAGAATGAACCCAACTCTAAAGGACATAGTGATGGATGAGCTGCAAAAATTGTTGGATGCAGGTTTCATCTATCCCATATCAGACAGTGAGTGAGTCTCTCCTCTTGTTCTAGTCCCAATGAAAGTGGTGAATCTGTATTGACTACCAGGAAATAAAAAAAGCCACTAAGAAGGACCATTTCCCCTTGCCCTTCATATATCAAGTCCTGGATGGCCTTGCAAGGAAGAAGTTTTTTTATTTCCTAGATGGGTTCAGTGGCTATAACCAGATCCAAATTATCCCTAAGGACCAGGATAAGACTACTTTCCCATGTCCTCAAGGTGCTTTCGCTTACAATTTCCTTCCCTTTGGGTCGTGAAATGCCCCTGCTACTTTCGAGAGAGAAGTCCTACGCATTTTTTTCTAAACTATTCCATGACTCGGTCAAAATATACATGGACGATTTCACACCTTATGGGTATGATTTCCAAGAAGCTCTCTCCAATCTGGGAAAAGTGCTTATAAAGTGCATTGAAATACATCTCTCCTTGAGACTAGAAAAGTGTGAATTATTAAAAAGAGCAGGGATAGTCCTAGGCCACTCAATATCACAAGTAGGAATACAAGTAGACCTAAACAAAATCAACACCATAAAAAGGGTGTGTGTTCCTCAAAAGCAGAGAGATGTCAGAAGTTTCCTAGTTTTGGCTAGCTACTATAGGAGGTTCATTAAGGACTTTAGCAATGTGGATTTTCCATTATTTAGGTTGTTGGCCAAAGATTCTGAGTTTTTCTGGTATCTTCTATGTCAAGAAGCGTTCGATCTCATTAAGGAAAATATAACTACTGCCCCCATTCTTCAAGATCCGAACTGGGCTTTGCCTTTCCACATCCACACATATGCATCAGAAAAATATATGGGAGTAGCCTTAGGGAAGTTAGAATACAAATTACCTTATGCCATCTATTTCAGTAGCAAGAATCCGTCCAAAGCTGAAATTAACTAGACTGTTAAAGAAAAGGATCTTCTAGCCATTTTCCATTCCGTAAAAAAAAGTAGGCATCATATTACTGTTTATTATACATTTGTACATACTTACCATGTAGCCACCAAGTACTTAATGAATAAACCTAATGTTAATGCTAGAATCATTAGATGGTTTTTGTTATTACTAGGAAAGGAGAATGTTGTTGCAAATTTCTTATCTATACTAACTATACCTACAGATGAGGAAGGGATGGTGGATGATCAACTTGCATATGAACACCTATTTTCTATATCGGTGCTCTCTCCTTGGTTTGCTGACATAGATAACTACTTAGTTGTTGAAAATTTCCCTCTGTTGTGGCTCATTTTCATTTTCCTTTATTTTATTTTCAAAAATACAAAAAAAGCATATATGATAAAATGAAAATCCTTCATATGTATAAAAATCATTTCATATTCGCATATTGATCAACTAATATGATTTTGGAGCATGTGAAGGTGGGACCGAGTGTTCCAACTAACACCCGTGAAAGTTGGCAGGAAGGATTAAAGCTAGTTTTATCTGATATAGATCAGTGGGAACCCGTGAGCACAAATAGCCTGCAGGTTAGCAGAGGAGGTGCCTCCGAAATTGACCCCAATGACTATTTGCAGATCAAGGATCAACGGTTCTCATCCACTGTGGGGGTAGGACCCTGATGGATGCTCTGTACCCTAGAGCAACCCCGCGGTGACGTATGCATCCAGTTGGTGACATCTCATCTGTCATGTCATAAGTACCGTTACTTGTCTGTTTAAGCATTAGTTCAACATTGATGTTTGAACTCCACGCCATCTATTAAAGGTTCAAGTTTTCCTTCTATTAGTCTCTCATTCTTAGTCATCCATGAATTCATCCTAGTCATTCTATTTTCTTATCTCCGTGTACCATTATCCACCACCCTGCATTATTCCATGGCTAAGAAATATTCCTTGTCTGACTCTTCTAGCCATATCCCTCTCATGGACACTGAGCAAGATATTAGGGATACCGTCTGCACCATTGAGAATTTTCCCTTCTACTAGTAAGTTCTCTTGAATGAGAAAATTTTCCCCATCTATTCAGCCATGGCCAATTCTGGCATTCACTCTACATGCATCCCCAAAATTATCTTTTTCCTGAATTTGTGCATTTGTTAGTGTCTGCACTATATCCCGGTAAATGTTTTGTGATGAATTTCTTAGGGGAATATGTCCTTAAGATTTTATCCCAGTTAATTTTTCAAGCCCTATGTTATCTTGAGTCTAAGTCTTATGTCCAGTTCACTGATGAATCATTGGTATCATTCTATGATAATATTGTAGGATAGGAGTTTACACAGGTTATCTCATTTTTGAAGCCAGTTACGAAGCAATTTTCAGCAGATGATAAATAATTCCCATTAGAGATTTTTGATGCAGAAGTCAGGCTAGTACTACAATCTCTATCAAAGATACTTGGAAAAGAAGATGCTGCTCAAATTGATAGGTCAGTGTTGGGATTGTTTGCCATGATGATGAAGCCTAAAGTAGTGTTGGATATTCCCTCTTACTGGCAAGAAGCTATTAACACCAACTCATGAGCTCGTCCCTTACTGGGTCCTTCAGATTCTCTTCACTTATCACTTATCTATTTTTGTATCAAAATGTAGAAGATTTTTTACATTTGGGGCTGAACATAATGGATGCAAATAAGAAAAGATAGTCAATAGTTTTTTGTACTGACATAGTAAGAAATGAACCAGATGAGGGAGGGGTGTTTTCTTTTGCTACTTATTTTATGCCAATTTCTTATAAGGTTTTGAATGGGGTTCCTCCTCCATTTTTCTTGCCAAAATATCAGGAGTGTCTTCAGTTAAGAAATAATTGTAAAATTGGGGATTGGTTTGTATATGAGGATCATTCAGAAATTAGATTATATGGAGCTGGGATAGAACCTTATAGATTGCCAATTTTTGTATCTATGAGGTTGTTTGCATTGTAATTTATCAAGCAAAGTCTAAATGTAGACAAATTTAATTTTGTTCCAATGAATAATGGTAATTTGTTTAAGCTTCCTATGTCTGTGGGTCCATTCATAGTAAGTATGAGGCAAGAATTTAATGAAGTTAACAAGATGTTAGAAGGTATGCACTTGTTTCTAGGTGAGAAATGGGCCTATGATCCTAATAAGGTAATCTCTAATGGAAGGGTTGAAAATGGCTATTCTGCTTTCATTCATGATAGTAAGCTTGAAATAGAAAAGTTGGCTAATAAAATTTTTGCAGACTCTATTAGTTCCAGCATACAGACTCCCATCATTTCTGAAAATTTGAGCAAAATAATTAAAGAGACAACTGTTGATTCTGAAGATGAGGAATAGAGAGATGAGAAGAGAGCTAGATTGACTGAAGAAATACCAAGCACTCAACCTAGTTTCCTCCTTGAATTGGGAGATGATCAGAATGTACCAGCTTCACCTACAAGACATGGAGATGTTCAGGATCAAGTCCCTTTGATCAAGCAAGTTTTTGCTCAAATTGCAGAGAGAAATCAAAAGATGAAAGCTAGTATGGAAGCACAAGATAAATATCAGAGTACTCCTGACCAAACTAGATTATTGACTGCCATGGACTTAGAAAAAGAACAATTTAAAATTGCTTTTTCTCACCCATATGAAATGACAGTAGGGTCATCAAGTAGTTTTAAAATTGTTAATTTGACAATTGATGTGAAGAAAATCCCTTTACTTGATAAAGTTAATTTGCATATGCAGACCGGGAAATTGATTGTTAATGATCTAACCAAGTCTAGTGGAGTTGCTCAAAAGGAAGAAAAAATGCTAGGAAAAGTGATCAAGCAGTTAAAATTGGAAAATTCTAATTCCAGGGCTCTTTCAACTCAGAATGAAGAGTTGAAGAAGATAATTGTAAATATTGGATTTAATCCTAATGATAATTCAGCTGTACATAAGTTGTTACAAAGTGTTGAATCAGAGATAAATGTGCTGAAGAAGAAGCTAAAGTTTCCTACTGGAGAACACTCAATGGCAGTAGAGGTAGCAGAGGTTGAGAAAGAGAAATATAATCTTTTACAACAGATGTTACAGAAAGATGAGGAGATTTCTAAGTTAAAGGAGTTTGTCCTTAACTTGGAAACTCAAATTGATTCTCATTCTTGCTATATAATCATGCCATTTGGAATTGATGATCCAACAGTAAGATTACCCCAGTTGAGTATAGAGTTGAAGATGATAGAAAATGATCTCAAGAAGGCTTAGAGAGAGTTGGAGACGGTGACAAAGATAATGCAGGCCAAAGAAGGAGAAGTTAATAATTTCAAATCAGATTTCTTGACAACCAATAATGAAATCAAGAGTCAAAAGGAAAAATTGAAAGGAAATATAATTCTGATTCAAGAAAAATACATTGTATGGAATGAAATCATTGAAGCCATGAAAACCTGTTGGGAGTCCTTGACAATAGTGTCATAGGAAAAGAACATTATCATAGATTTAGAGGAACTGGTTGGTTGGAAATATTGTCATTGATGGCAAAGGAATTGACAAAGCAAAGACAGGAAGGCAAAAGAAACAGAGAGGTAGAAAAGGCAGTAGATGAAACAAAGGAATTAGAGACAGAGTTGAATTAGGGGTTTAATACAGTTTGCAAAGGAGATGGCAAAAGGGAGAGCTGCTAGGAAGAGTCAAGGTAATAAGGACAAATTGAATATCTGGCCAAGATTTGTGTATAACTGTGGAATTGTGTTAAGTATGGTTGAGTAAATCTGGAATATATATGACCTGTGTGATCAATTTCATAATGGGCAGAGGATACCTACGGTGCCCAGAGAAGAATGAAATCATCATTGCAGAGTTAAGATATGTGTATTATATGTGTATTGACTGATGTAATTATTGTATGGAATCCCCTGAATCTCTATGTGAATAATCTATGAAATGGAGTCGAATGATGTCCTATGTAATTGGAAGGGTTGAATGATACTCTGTATCTGATGAGGGAGTTGATGGGAGATGGCGCAGATTAATGGAGTAGCGGAACACTTCGTGACGACGGAACGCAAAACATTAAAGCACAATTTAATTATAATAATACATTTAAAAGGCAACGGAACCCTGCGTGGAAGAGCGGAACCTTGACCATGTGAACAGTAAAGGTGGTTTACGGTTTTCATCGCACCACCTATGTGGAGTAAGCGGTATTTCATGGATGAGGAGCGATTCCATAGAATACTCGACACGCGCCTTGTACGATTTTACAAAACTGCTTTTCACTATGTGCCATCGCCCGTTATAGTTCAACCCAGGATACCCAGCGATATCGTTGAGCGCCGTTGATCTAGGAAAGGGTCATCGGACGGTCATCATTTATTGAAGGTGCACGAAGATTAACACAGGTACGGTGGGCCATCGCCCGTTAACGTTCGACATCGGAGGTCGAGCGATATGCATATACGCCGTTGATCTAGAAGCTTGCTAATCTAACGGTGATTAGACGCTGGACTTGCACAAGGTTTACTGTGGTATGATGGGCGTATTGGATTGGCTATTAACTATGTATGTGGGCCCGGGGTCAAAGGTCTATCGCAAGATTAATTTATTTGGAAGCGTTGGATGTTTTTATAAATTCCGAAGGGTTAAACTTTAGATATAAGGCTTGGGAATTCAAAAAGTTGTAAATATAATTATTTGTCAATTTCTTTGAAAATTGATAAATAAATTAAAAAGAGATCAAAATCCCCATGGGAAAATATAAAAGGAATACCACTAGCAGTTCGTGGTTTTGACTCATGGTTTTAATAAAGGGAAAACTATATAAGGAGAAGAAAAATAAAGAACGAGGTGTGCATTGTAAGGGTTGTGAATAAATTTTCTAAAAAGAATATCTGTATGGGCGAGCTCTGTTCTTAACTGATAAATCTGAGACTACAATGCACCCATGAATATAATGATCAGACGATGATAAATCTCTGGTTTGAGTGACGGACGATATCATGAAGAACTGGTGTGAGTATACAGAAAATAAATAAATCCGGTGACCGACAAGGTATGTCGTATGGAAACTGGTGGATCCAAATTGATGAAATGAGGTCTGCAGTGGTGCTGAGGGTCGAAGCCTTCAGAGAGGGGGTTGTAGCTCCCTTCCAGTGGTAGCTGGTAAATGAGAGAAGGTTGTAGCCTTTTGCAGGTGGGTGCCTGCGTGCTGGTATAAGTCTGCACCAGCATATATTGTAAGAAGTTTTTCTCTATAATAAATATTGAAAACTGAGATTACAGCAGCGGTGGTTTTCTCCCAAATTGGGTTTCCACCTTAAATCCTGGTGTTCATATGTGTTGTGTATGTTTGATGGTTTGTTCTGTTATTTCTGTTCATGATTAATGCTTATCTGATGCAATGCTCCAAGTAAAGACATAATAAGATCTCTGGACATACATGTTGGATGCAGTACTGTAACATAAGGTTTTAAGAGAAAGAAAAGAAAAATAGTTCAACCCAAAATACTGATTCACCTCCCCTCTCAGTATTTTTCCCAACAATTGGTTTCAGAGCAGGTCCTTCTGAAAAAGCTTAGCCGCTAGAAGGAAGATCAAGCAAGATGAGCAATCAAGATGGAACAGCATCTATCAGGCCTCTGATCTTTAACGAAAACAATTTAATCTTCTGGAAAACAAGGATGAGATCCTATCTTCAGTCTCTGGGAGCAGAGGTATGGGCAATTGTTGAACAAGGATATCAATATCCGGCTGCAGTACCAACAGATCCGACGGAAAGAAAGAATTATGAAACAAATGAAAAGGCGGTCAATGCTCTATTGGGAAGTCTAACTGAATCATAATTTTTCAAAGTCATGCAGCTGAATACAACAAAGACAATATGGGAAAAAATCATTCTAAGTTATGAAGGTGATGCAAAGGTAAAAAGTGCTAAACTCTAAACTCTCAGAATTCAATATGAGAATCTAAAAATGGATAATGAGGAGAGCATTGCCAATTTATTTTTACGTCTTGATGATATTGTAAATCGTATGAGAAATCTGGGAGAAACAATAACCGAATCTACTTTGGTTGAGAAAGTCTTAAGATCACTAACAACAAAATTTGAGTCAAAAGTTTTTGCTCTTGAAGAAAAGCAGGATCTTCAAAATCTTACTGTGGTGCAACTTCATGGAATACTAACTGCATATGAAATGAGAAGAGGAGGACCATATGAAGTCAAAGAAGCAGTATTTAGAACTTCTACAAAAGGGAAGGAAGTACAAAAACCAGAAGGATCAGGATATATCTCAGAAGAAGATGAGATAAACTTTGTAAAGAAACTTCAACTTGGCACAGGACGGTTTAGAGGTAAGCTTCCTTTCAAATGTTTTGATTGTGGAAGAGTTGGTCATTATGCTGCTAAGTGTCCTTATAAAGAAACACATAAAAATGGGAAGGAAGTAGCAAGAAAAAATAACAATCATTTTAGCACTAGGAAGAGTTACTATACTCATGAAGATAGTGATGGGTTATCTGATAGTGAGGAAGAATATGAACAAGATCTTATAATTCTTATGGCATTTGAAAAATAATATAGAGAAGAAAAGGATACTTTTTTGGATGCTCTAAAAGACAGTGATTTTCTTGATGAAAAAAATAAACTCAAAATTTTCTTAGAAGAGAGTAAAATAACCATAGAAAGTCTGAAAAATCAGCTTGAAGAAAAGGAGAAACACAATGAGAAATTATAGTGTGAAGTAGTAAGTCTAAGAAAAGAACTTGAGAAAGTAAAGACTCTGAATCTTAGATTTGCTAAAGGACCTGAAACCTTAGATGAGATTATCAAGGTGCAATGTTCTCCTCTTATAAAGCCAGGTCTTGGATATATCGGAGAATCTTCTCAGGCTTCAGCACCAAATTATCTAAAAGCAGTTACAGCTGGTTTACAACATGCTGCCACTTAGCAAGGGAATAAAGAATCTTTACAGGTAAAGCATGATCATATCAATTCAAAGAACACTAACAGGAATGCCCTTCAAAGAAACACCAATCAACAAGTAAATTCATATAGAAGATTTTATGATCGCAGAAATTTCTTCTTCAATGGATAATGTTTCTCATGTCACAATTTTGGTCATAAAGCTGTTCAATGTGTTGCATATAAAACCATCATGACAAGAGAAGCAAGAAAGAAAAGGATTGATATTGAAACAAAGAAGAATACTTATAACAACTTTTCTCCTCTTCAAAATGAAGTTGAATGTGCTTATTGCAATAACTTTGGCCATGAAGAATCCGAATGCAGGAGCAAAGTTCAGCCAAAAGAACATGTACCTTCAAGCTCCAAAGTATGGAAAAAGAAGGAATTACAAGTTGAAAATTGTGGCATAGCGTTATTTGCAGAAGATGAAGAAAACCAATGGTACATTGATAGTGGATGCTCAAGACACATGATAGGTGATAAAGAAAAACTTCTTGCATATAGTGCTCTAGAAAAAGAAAAAAATGTTACATTTGGAAATGACACTCCTGCGGTCATTAAGGGAAAAGGGTCTGTTTTTCTAAAAGAAAAGGTGAAAGCTAATGAAGTCATGTATGTGGATGGATTAAAGCATAACTTGTTAAGTGTAAGTCAAATGTGTGATTAAGGAACTGAAGTTGTCTTTAGTTCAAAAGAATGTGTGGTATGTGATCTTGATACAAGTAAAGCAATTATAAAAAAAAAAAGAACTCCAAACACCCTGTATATATTGAAGAACCCCAAAGAACAATGTTATTTGAGTAAATATTCAGAAAATTGGCTATGGCATAGAAGGTTGGGGCATCTGAGCTTCTCTCAAATCAACAAATCAAGCAGACTTAAAGCTTTTCATGATCTTCTGAATATTACCCTACCTGAAAATATCATATGCAAATCCTGCCAATTCGGCAAGCGAACCAGGGTACAATTTAATGCCAAGGAAGGATCATCAAGTAAGCCTCTTGAACTCATTCATACTGACATATGTGGAACTATGAGGAAAAAGTCACCACGTGGTGAAGAATACTATATCTTATTCATTGATGATTTCTCTAGAATGTGTTGGATTGGGCTGCTTAAACACAAAGATGAAGCATTTGAGAAATTTCAGATCTTCAAAGCACTAGTTGAGAATGAATTAGATGTAAAAATCAAGTGTCTCAGATTTGATCAAGGAGGAGAATATACATCCAATGAATTCCTTGAATTTTGTGAACAACATGGCATAAAAAGACAGTTCTCTGTAGCTGGCACTCCACAACAGAATGGCGTTGCAGAAAGAATGAACATAACAGTTCAACAAATGGCTAGAGCTATCCTTGATGATTCCGGAACACCTGACACATTTTGGGGAGAAGTAGCACATACAACAGTAAACATTCTCAACAAAGCACATGTTCGTGTAAATAGTGATAAAACTCCATATGAACTCTGGTATGGTAATCCTCCCACTATAAAGAATTTTAGAATTTTTGGGAGCAAATTCTTTATCAAGAATAATGATGAAAAACTTGGCAAGTTTGAACCCAGAGCAGATGAAGGAATATTTCTTGGTTACTCCTCTAGGAGTAGGGCATATAAATGTTACAATAAAAAACTTCGGAAGATTGTTGAATGTATTGATGTTGTTATTGATGAGTCTCCTGCAGCTCCAAAAGAAGAAACACAAACAATAGATGAAGATGATGATGAGACATATCCTTCTACATCAAATAGTAATGATACAAACAGTGAACCTAGTGAAGAACCCGAAGATGATTTGTCTGAAAAGGCTCCATCTAGATATGTTCAAAAGAATCATCTAGAATCCCAAATTTTGGGAGAAAAGGGATCAGGTGTACAAACAAGAAGGACTCTTGTAGGATCTTCTAGCAATCTGGCATTTCTGTCCACTATTGAACCTCACAGTGTCAGTCAAGCTAGCAAAGATGAATGTTGGATTCAAGCCATGAATGAAGAGCTTGATCAAATTGAAAAGAATCACACTTGGGAATTAGTACCAAGACCTCATGACAAAAATGTCATTGGAACTAAATGGATATTCAAAAACAAGTTAAATGAGAATGGGATGTTATAAGAAATAAAGCTAGACTTGTTTGCAAGGGGTATGCTCAACAAGAAGGTATAGACTTTGAAGAAACCTTTGCTCCTGTAGCCAAACTTGAAGCCATAAGAATGTTTCTTGCTTTTTCAAGCTTCCAACAAATCAAAGTTTATCAAATGGATGTTAAATCTACTTTTCTCAATGGTGATCTAGAAGAAGAAGTTTATATAGAACAACCAGAAGGATTCGTTTTGGGAAATGATGAAAAACTCGTTTGTAGACTTAAAAAGGCTCTATATGGTCTCAAACAAGCTCCAAGGGCATGGTACTATCGTCTTGACAAATATCTTCATCAACAAGGATTTTCAAAAGGGTCTGCTGATAGCAACTTATACACAAAAATTGAAAATGACAAACTATTGATTGTGGTTGTATATGTTGACGATATCATTTTTGGAAGTAATAAAGAGTCTATGAGTCAGAAATTTGCTTCTGATATGCAGCAATAATTTGAAATGTCTTTGCTTGGGGAACTAACATTCTTTCTTGGCTTGCAAGTGCAACAAGCAACAGATGGCATATTCTTATCACAAGAAAAATACCTCAAGCAAATCCTAAAGAAGTATGGCATGGTGAATCAATGATGATTCTCCCACGGTGAATCAACCTGAATACAGATCTATGATAGGAAGTCTACTTTATCTCACTGGGACAAGACCAGACATCATGCATGCAGTTGGGATTGTTGGACGATTCCAAGATAATCCAAAAGAGTCTCATCTTCAGGCTGTGAAAAGAATATTCAAATATCTACAAGGAACTCAAGACTTTAGACTATGGTATCCAAAGAATGACGATCTTACTCTTCATGCATACACTGATGCAGATTGGGCTGGAAGTGTTGATGATCGGAAAAGCACTAGTGGTGGTGCATTCTATATGGGGCCTCGGTTAGTATCTTGGTTCAGGAAGAAGCAAAGCTCCATTGCCTTATCTACACCAGAAGCAGAATATGTGGCTGCTGCATCATGTTGCACTCAACTTCTCTGGATGATGCAAACCCTACAAGAATTTCAAATCAAATTTTCACCTCCTATCTCCATTATGTGTGATAATACAAGTGCTATTAGTATCTCAAATAATCTTGTTATGCATTCCAAGACGAAGCACATTCCCATCAAATATCACTTCTTACATGAACAAGTGCTTGAACAAAAGGTGAAATTGGAGTATGTTTCCTCCAAAGAACAAGTTGCTGATATATTTACCAAACCTCTACCCAGGGAAGCGTTCGAATATCTCAGACAGAAACTGGGAGAAGTCTCTGCCAAGCAGAGGATCAGGTCTACTTAAATACAAAAGATTAAATTGGTTGTAAGGTGCTGTTAGGAATCTCTGATTGCACAGGCTCAGGGGGAGCATTGGTCATATGAAAAGGATGGATTGTTGGTCATATTGTGTTTGAAGATACAACATGATCTCAGGGGGAGCATGGCATTATCGGTTCAAAGGATCTTGATCAAAATCTTTGCCATTGATGTCAAAGGGGGAGGAAAAGCAACAAAGGGCTTCTGTAAGGCCATCAGAGGAAGATTATTTCCATCAATGCCAAAGGGGGAGATTGTTGGAAATATTGTCATTGATGGCAAAGGAATTGACAAAGCAAAGATAGGAAGGCAAAAGAAACAGAGAGGTAGCAAAGGCAGCAGATGAAACATAGGAATTAGAGACAGAGTTGAATTAGGGGTTTAATACAGTTTGCAAAGGAGATGGAAAAAGGGAGAGCTACTAGGAAGAGTCAAGGTAATAAGGACAAATTGAATATCTGGCCAAGATTTGTGTATAACTGTGGAATTGTGTTAAGTATGGTTGAGTAAATCTAGAATATATATGATCTATGTGATCAATTTCATAAGGGGCAGAGGATACCTACGGTGCTCAGAGAAGAATGAAATCATCATTGCAGAGTTAGGATATGTGTATTATATGTGTATTGACTGATGTAATTCTTGTATGGAATCCCCTGAATCTCTGTGTGAATAATCTATGAAATGGAGTCGAATGATGTCCTGTGTAATTGGAAGGGTTGAATGATACTCTGTATCTGATGAGGGAGTTGATGGGAGATGGTGCAGATTAATGGAGTAGCAGAACACTTCGTGACGACGGAACGCAAAACATTAAAGTGCAATTTAATTATAATAATACATTTAAAAGGCGACAGAACCCTGCGTGGAAGAGCGGAACCTTGACCGTGTGAACAGTAAAGGTGGTTTACGGTTTTCATCGCACCACCTATGCGGAGTAAGTGGTATTTCCTGGATGAGGAGCGATTTCATAGAATACTCGACACACGCCCTGTACGATTTTACAAAACTGCTTTTCACTATGCGCCATCGTGCGTTATAGTTCGACCCAGGATGCCCAGCGATATCGTTGAGCACCGTTGATCTGGGAAAGGGTCATCGGACGGTCATCATTTGTTGAAGGTGCGCGAAGATTAACATAGGTACGGCGGGCCATCGCCCGTTAACGTTCGGCATCGGAGGTCGAGTGATATGCATATACGCCGTTGATCTAGAAGCTTGCTAATCTAACAGTGATCAGACGCTGGACTTGCGCAAGGTTTACTGTGGTACGATGGGCATATTGGATTGGCTATTAACTATGTATGTGGGCCCGGGGTCAAAGGTATATCGCAAGATTAATTTATTTGGAAGCATTGAATGTTTCTATAAAGTCTGAAGGGTTAAACTTTAGATATAAGGCTTGGGAATTCAAAAAGCTGTAAATATAATTATTTGTCAATTTCTTTGAAAATTGATAAATAAATTAAAAAGAGATCAAAAGCCCTGTGGGACAATCTAAAAGGAATACGGTTCATGGTTTTGACTCATGGTTTTAATAAAGGGAAAACTATATAAGGAGAAGAAAAATAAAGAACGAGGTGTGCATTGTAAGGGTTGGGAATAAATTTTCTAAAAAGAATATCTATATGGGCGAGCTCTGTTCTTAACTGATAAATATGAGACTACAATGCACCCATGAATATAATGATCAGACGATGATAAATCTCTGGTTTGAATGACAGACGATATCATGAAGAACTGGTGTGAGTATGCAGAAAATAAATAAATCTGGTGACCAACATGGTATGTCGTATGGAAACTGGTGGATCCAAATTGATGAAACGAGGTCTGCAGTGGTGCTGAGGGTCGAAGCCTTCAGAGAGGGGGTTGTAGCCCCCTTCCAATGGTAGATGGTAAACGAGAGAAGGTTGTAGCCTTCTGCAGGTGGGTGCCTGCGTGCTGGTATAAGTCTGCACCAACATATATTGTAAGAAGTTTTTCTCTATAATAAATATTGAAAACTGAGATTATAGCAACGGTGGTTTTCTCCCAAATTGGGTTTCCACCTTAAATCCTGGTGTTCATATGTGTTGTGTATGTTTGATGGTTTGTTCTGTTATTTCTGTTCATGCTTAATGCTTATCTGATGCAATGCTCTAAGTAAAGAAATAATAATATATCTGGACATACATGTTGGATGCAGTACTGTAACATAAGTTTTTAAGAGAAAGAAAAGAAAAATAGTTCAGCCCAAAATACTGATTCACCCCCCCTCTCAGTATTTTTCCCAACATGGTTATGGCAGATTAAAAAAAGACTCTTAACAGAGCCTTATGGGCAAATAATTTCATTGATTTCATCAATTCTAAGACAAATCGAGAGTTGGAGGAAAATGAAATTAAAGATAGAACATTTTGTGTTCTAGAGATTAATAAGTTGATTGTAAAATATGCTTGCAGGAAGTTAGCAGAGAAGAAGTTGGCAGAAATTAAACGAGATGTAAAAGGAAATCTTTTATCATGGGATTCCTATGAGTCACTGTTAGTGCTAACGAATATTAAAATTGACAATATCCATGAGAAGACCGCAATCCTGAAGGAGCTACAATTGTTAATTTCTTGCAGAGGCATTTTCAATTACTTTGGATGGTAAAGACTTTTTTCATAGAATGGCCTGCTTTCAGCAGGATCAATGCTTTAAGGATAGAATATCATAATTTGAACAATTCTCCCATAAACAACATCTAGATATGGAAGAAGTGCAGAGCATGGATGACTGATTCACCTGGTGACACCTTAGCGTCACAGAAGGACACGTCAACAAATCCAGAGAATATAGTGGCAGCCAATCAAATTCAAATTCAACAAATAGATTGAGGCTTTAGTTTTAATTATGTTTTTGTTAAAAGATCCATGTTGTAATGAAGTTTTTAATTTCCATCTAATAGGTAGTTTATGCAGGTCTAGGTAGTTCGAGCGGTTACAAGTAGTTCCAGCAGTTACAACTGCTTTGTATTGTATTTAAAGAAATTAAAAAAGAAAGAAGAGGGTTCCAAGTTTTGGAACTCTGGATGACCATAAATTTTGTATTGAATTCTCTGAGAAATTAATGAAATAAGATCAAGTTTCTTACACCTGTTGATCTTGATATGTTTTTCCAAGTTTCATTCTGTGTTTTTCCTCTTTGAATGAAGTGAAGTAATGTAGCTTCAAGTCTCTTTTTACATTTGTAAGTAAGATTTAAACAACCTTAATGTGCGCTCCTTCACTCCAAATATTCTATTTACATAAAATTATTCTAATATTTTAAGTGATAGAGTATGTTTCACAGCATATCATTTTGGGTCTCCCTTCCAGTTCTTCATTTTCATTTCATTCAATGTCAGCAGTTAATAGCATTGTGAAGGCCTTAATTATATCAGATTATTAAGGGTTATAAATAATTAATTTCCAAAGGTGTTAAACAAAGACCATATGATATTCTATTTTTGTGACATATATTTATAAGATGTCTTGAGCACTAATTCCTTACCACAACCAAGGGATTGTTTCACGAGATACACCATTTTTTAGTGCCATTGCTGAGGATGAAGAAGCGAAGTTCATTTCCCTGAGATTTCTCTATTTTCTCTAGTTTTTCAGTGAGGAGGAAATATTCAGTTGTGTTCGTTATTTTTCAGAATTCTAGCTTTCAAAATGCCTCACACGAGGTCAGATACGTCACAACAGAAAGTCCCTACTTTGTCAGATCCAGAAAAATTGGTTTCTAAAAAGGCTCAGAAACCAAAAACCCCTTCAACACCTGATCCTACATTGTCTACTCCTGGAATCAGTTCCCATAACCCCTTATTTGAAGATATTTCCAAGGAACTCTCTTTCTTGGAACAAGATTCTCCTTTCACACCCACTCATTTTCAAGAACCCAAGTTAGAAGAACATTCTTTCGAGTCTGTTTCTTTTACCTTTACACAAGCTCAACCAAATATAGTTGTTGGTTCTTCTACCATCGTTCATCAACCCACTCCCATATCAATATTCTCACCACCTTCATTCACTTTCATAGCAGGTTCATCAACCTCAACTACCCAAGGAACAGTTAACCAAGGTGTCAATATGGCAGCACCAAATTTCTTAATTAATAGATATGCACCTTTAAATCTTCCACAACCAATGAATGCCATGCCTCAAGAATACCTCAAATTACTTCCTCGTTTCAATGGAGAAGATGAAGTAACTGCAGAACAAAATTTACCTTGTTTTTCACTTTCACAGAGAATTTAAATGTAGAACATCTGAACGTTGTGATGAAACTATTTGTACAGTCTCTAAATGGAGAGGCTAGAAAATGGTTCAAAGGTTTCCCAAATGGTTCGATAAATAACTAGGAAGAGTTGGAAACTCAATTTACTCAGAGATGGGGAGAAAAGAGAGATCACGGTTACTCTTCAAAAATAGAGGAATAACCTGTTTCGAGTATTTTTAATAACCCAACGTTTCAGACTTCTTAAGTGAGTCCATCATTAGGGATAAATGCCTAGTATTATTTGAAATATTTGTGAGGATTAGGGCAAAGGAATAATAAAATAATGGTTACTCATTGACAGAGTTTAATGCAATTAAAATAAAGCCTAATGAAAACATTTCTGAGTTTGTAAAGAGATTTAAAAAATTGTACAATAGTTTACCTATAGAGATGAAGCCCCTCCTAGTTGGAGCAAAGGTAGGTTTTGTTGGGGATTTTGAAGCTGACTTTAGTTTTACATTGAGAGAAAGAAGAGCCCCTACTCTTGAACAAATATAAACTTATGCATTGGAGATTGAGGCTAATATGACTGCAACTTCAAAAATTAAAGAGAAGAAGTCAGTTCAAGATATGGGAAAGGAAAAAGAAGAATCACCACAGGATCAAAGAATTGAGGATATGACAAAGGTGATCAAAAATTTGTCAAACAAGCTAGTTAATATGGATTTAGAAATTAAGAACTCAGAAATACCTGCACAACAAAATAGAGGAGGATGTAATCCTTAATCAGAGAATAACCCCTGCAAGTTTTTCAAAGGGAGAGAAGAGATCAAGACCAAGTTCAAGCACCACTGTACATTGAAGCAGCACCTGCACAGTCAGCAGAGGATGATAAAAAATAAGTAGAAGATCAAATATCTACTATGTACATAAGAAAAGACGAAGAAGAGGGAGAATATGTTGAAGCAGAGGTGTCTTTTGATCAGGATGAGATGGATGAGTATTGTAGGCAATTTACAGATTTTATGCAAGATGAGTTGCATAAGAAGTATGATTTGAGATCTAGAAAAAGATCAAGATTATAGGATAATGAGGGTGACCAACAAGATTATGTTCCTTCTCTAATGGCGACTCCACCACAAAAGAACTCAGTAACACAAACAGATAAAGAAAAACAACATGTGAATCCAGTGAACAGAACAGAAATGCAACAGGTTGAATCTTCCCAAAGAAAGTCTATTCATACTAATATTTTGGAGAAGGTAGTTCCTGTACTTGAATAGGTTTCAAATCCTATAATAAATTAAGAAGAACCTGAGAATAATGTCAAGCAGATTCAAGCTTTCAGTCTATCAAAATAATTGGAGAAGGTTAAGATTTAGGTGCCTCTCCTTGAATTAGCTAAGACACTAGGTTACAAAAAAGAAATTTTTGAATTCAATAATCTCTCACAGATTGAAGACAAGGGTGATACTTTAAATTTTCAAGAAGAAAAACTAGTAGTCACTTTTGGTCCTCACGTTGAAGAAGTAGATTCTTCTGTTCCTCCGTTTAACATTTCATTGCTTCATCATGATTTTGTCCTCCACAATTGCATGTTGGATTCAGGTGCTTCTCACAACCTTATGCCATTGTTTGTTATGAAAGATTTGAATTTACAGATTAATAAACCATACATGGACCTGTACTCATTTGATTCTAAGAGGGTGAAATGTGTTGGGCTAATCAAAGACATGGTAGTATCTTTGGCTCAGATTCTAGTGAAGAATATTATGATGGATGTAGTGGTTGCTGATATTCTAGCCATGTTTGGAATGCTCTTGTTGAGATCTTGGGGAGAAAAGTTGGGAGGAGTTTTAAAACTGGAATTCACTTATGCTAACATTCCTGTTTTCAATGGGGAAGAAATGAGGTTGTATAGAGAAACAATATTTGTGAAAACTACCACAAATAAAGATGCAGGTAACTCCCCCATTTACAGTCAGGAAAAAGAAGATCTTTCTTGTTTTTTGCTGCATGAAGATGCATAATTTTCTGAAGATACAGAGTAGTATCTCTCTTCAAAAATTGTACATAATGAGTTGTATTCAAAAAATGTTTGGAAATGCTATTTTTATGGTGCCTACTCAAAGGATGGCATAGGAGCTGGATTCTTATTGATATTTCTAGAAGTTAATCTTATGCCTTTTTATTTTAAGGTAGAATTTGATTCAAAAAATAATGTGGCTAAATACGAGGCTTTGATCCTGAGTCTCCAAACTACCAAACGAATTGGAATTCAATGTATGTCTGTTTTTGGTGATTCTGGATGAATTATAAGGCATATTAAAAATCAATGTCAGACCAAGCATTCAAGGTTGAGATCATATAGGAATGAAGTTTGGGATTTGATTGAGAATTATTTTGAAGCTTTCAATCTACAGTTTATTCCAAGGGAAGAGAACATGTTGTCAGATTCATTAGCAGTAGCAGCTAGCACTTTCAAGCCACCTATAAATCCAATATTGAGGTATGAGATTGAAATTAGACACAAGCCTTCTAATCCTGACAATGTGAAGCATTGGCAGGTGTTCGAAGATGATGAGAAGATAAATCAATTCTTGAACATCGTTGAAAGTTTTGAATATGTTGAGATAGAACAAGAAGAAGAAAAAACAGAGAAGAAAGGAGAAATAAGAAATTTGAAGCAGTCAACAGGTGAGTAGAAAATTATCCAATTAAAAGATAATGTACTTCCTAAGGGATTGGTTCCTCTTGAAAGATTATTTGATTCCAATGATTTTGTTGTCAATTCAAAGAAAATGCATCAAGAAGGAGAGATGGAAGATTGTAATCTAGGAACCCAACAGGAGCCAAATATGGTGAGGTTATTCAAAGATGTTCCAAAAAATTATAAAGAGAAGTACATTGATCTCTTCAAAAAGTATATGGATGTGTTTTCCTAGTCGTATGAAGACTTGAAAACATATGACAAAAGTATAATTTAGCACAAGATTCCATTGAAGGAAGGAATCAAACCTCATAGATAGAAACTCAGACAGATCAATCCATTTTTGCTAGCTCCAATTGAGAAAGAAGTGAAGAAATTGTTGCAGGAAAAAATTATAGTCCCTCTTAGATATTCAGATTGGGTTTCTAATATGGTTCCTGTAAGGAAGAATAATGGAGAGATAAGGTTGTGTGTAGACTTCAAGAATTTTAACAAATAATATCTAGAAGATAATTATACAATGACAAAAATGGATTATGTCTTACAAAAGGTGACATGAACTTATAGGTTGTCTATGATTGACGAATTCTTCGGGTATAATCAGGTAGCAGTGGAAAAATAATATCAGAAGAAGACTGTTTTCACAATGCGTTGGGGAACCTTCATGTATTTAAGGATGCCATTTGGCCTTATGAATGCATGTGCAACATTTCAAAGGGCCATGGACATAGTGTTCGTGGGTGACATGTTTGTAGTTATATATCTGGATGATGTAACCATTTTCCCAGGGTCAGATGATGAACACTTGAAGCATTTACAAAAGACTTTTCGAAATTTCAGGAAGTTTGGTTTGTCATTAAATCCCAAGAAGTCTTTATTTTCCTTAGAAGAAGGTAAATTATTGGGTCACATAGTTTCAAAACAAGGAGTAAAGATTTATCCAACAAGGGTTGAAGCCATTCAGACGATTCCTTTACCCAGAAGCAAGAAATATATCCAGAGATTTTTGGGAAAAGTAATATTTCTAAGGATATTTGTGCCCAATTATGCTGAGATTGTGAGAAGCATAACATATATGTTGAAGAAAAATGCAGAAGTGAAATGGGATAAGGAAGCAAGAGAAGATTTTTTTAGAATAAAGGAAGCTCTGCAGGAAGCTCTAGTTCTTATTAGCCCAGATTATCAAAATCCTTTCAGGTATTCTCATTTGCATCCCCCACTACTATCGCTCATGTATTTTTGCAGAAAAATGAAGATAGTAAGGAGCAGCCAGTGGTATTTTTCAGTAAAGTTCTCAGAGATGCCGAGCTCAAATAAAATATTCTGGAAAAACAAGTATATGCTTTGGTCAAAGCATTGAAAGACTTTAGGACTTATGTGTTATAGTCCCAAATAACAACTTATGTTCCTAATTATGCTGTAAAAGATGTGTTGGTTCAAAGTGATGTCAAAGGAAAAAGGGGAAAATGGATAGAAAAATTCCAAGAGTATTATTTGGACATCAAACCCACCAAGCTGGTCAAGGGACAGGGTTTAGCGAAGTTGTTGACAATTTTTTTTTTCAAGCCCTGGGAATTAATTTGTTCACACCAGTGGACGGAGCTGTTAATGAAGAAGGTTAGAGAAAATCCAAGAAAAGTATTCAATACAATTTTTTGTGCTTTTATTGGTATAAATATATTGTGTGTTATCTGTGTTTCTTTTCTTGTCCAACTTCACTAAATAGAACAAAATACAGAACTCTCAAGCCCAAATCTGAGCCATATGTTATAGTGGCAGAAAAGCCATACTGAAAAGATCCTGTTGGTATTTTTTTGTTGTGTTTGACCGAAGCAGAATCTATTGACGTCATCAAAGAATATCATGAAAGTCTGTGCGGAGGTCATTATAGCTGGAAGGTCACTGCTCATAAGATTCTCAAGCCAGGCTTCTATTGGCCAACCTTGTTTGCAGATGTTTATATACTGGTCAAAAGTTGTCAGAAGTGTCAGTTGTTTGTTGAAAAGAAGAAACTTGCTCCATTACCTCTCATCCCAGTATTCATTGAAGAACCTCTTAGGAAATGGGGATTGGATTTTATTGGAGAGATCAATCCACCATCAAGTGGACAGTTCAAGTGGATTCTAACTGCCACTGATTACTTTAAAAAATGGGTTGAAGCAATACCCACTAAGAAGGTGAATGACCAAGTAGTGATGAAGTTTCTGGAGGAAAACATTTTCAGTATATTTGGATGTCCAAATAAAATTGATGACTCGAGCAATGTCTTCTATGTATTTAACTCCTCGCTCAT
This sequence comes from Pinus albicaulis, assembly GCA_034641835.2. Classification (NCBI taxonomy): domain Eukaryota; kingdom Viridiplantae; phylum Streptophyta; class Pinopsida; order Pinales; family Pinaceae; genus Pinus; species Pinus albicaulis. The sequence goes on along the minus strand of CM076583.1, from coordinate 1,232,665,021 downwards.
TTCAATTTCGCCAAACATATAATGTACTTATCAATATTCCATACATATCATCCCAAGGGAATTAGACTGATAGAGTCTTCAAATAAGACATTGATCGAATATTAAAGAAGATATTACAAATCACCGAATAAGGATTGATATAGTTAGAATTTTTTCTTCTTCTAGGGTTGTCGAGTATCTTTACATACTCAAGATCTTAAGGTGTGCTCCCATGAATTAGTTTATGGAACCTGCGTAATTTCCCACTCTGGGCTGGCCAAACCAATGATTTATTTCAATAGACTTAGACAACTCTATTCTATATAGTAGATTGAACACCAAAGTAATTCATGAAAAAGAAACAAAATGCCTGGATAAATTGATTATTTATCAGGAAAACAAGAAGTATATATTTGACAGAAAAGAAAAAGAAGTTATTTTTCAAGAAAGAGATTTGGTACTGAGATGGGACACCAGATGAGAAGAAAAGGGGAAGCATGGTAAATTTGACCCTCTCTATTATGGTCCCTACAAAATCTCTGAGGCAAGGTCAAATAACACCTTCATTTTGGAAGATCTAGATGGAGAGTCAGTACACCTGCCTATGAATGGGCAGTATCTGAAGCATTATTTCTAGCATTAAAAGTTCAGCAATTCACTATTGTACATACCAATATTGTTCACTGTTGATATATCACTAAGAATTATTTGAATCTATGCCCAAAGTGAAGGCACTAATATGCAGTTCTTAGTGTTTCGTGTCAAAAAACACTATACCCAGGTGGAGCCATATGTTGTGGCTCATTTTCATTTTCTTTTATTTTATTTTCAAAAATACAAAAAAACACATATTTAAAAAAATATGATAAAATGTAAATCCTTCACATGTTTGAAAATCATTTCATTTTCGAATACTTCTCAACTAATATATATTTTTGAAGAGCATGTGAAGGTGGGACCGAGTGTTCCAATTGACACCCATGCTAATTGTTAGGCGGAATTAAAAGAAGTTTAATTTTACATAAATTAGCGGGAACCCGCGGGCACAAATAGCCCGTAGGTTAGCAGAGGAGGTACCTCTGGAGTTGACTCCGCTAACCATCAACCGATCAAGATCGACAATTCTCATCCACTCTGGGGGTAGGACCCTGACGGATGCTCCGTACACCCCGAGCACCCCTGCAGTGACATATGCATAAAGTTGGTGACAACTCAATTGTCATGTCATAAGTATTGTTACTTGTACGTTTAAGAATTAGTTCAGCATTGATGTTTGAACTCTGCAACATCTATTTAAAGGTTCAATTTTTCCTTTCTCCTATCAGTTTCTCATTCTTAGTCATCCACGAAATCATCCTAATCACTCTATTTGCTTATCTTCGTGTATCATTGTCTGCCATGCTGAATTATTCCATGGCTAAGAAATCTTCTTTATCTGGCTCTTCTAGCCATATCCCTCTCATGGATACTAAGCAAGATATTAGGGATATCGTCAACACCATTGAGCATTTGACCTTCTACCAACAAGTTCTCTTGAATGAGAAAAGTTGCCCCATCTATTCATCCATGGAAAATTATGGTGTTATGTTTGCATGCATCCCCAAAATATATTTTTCCCACATTTTTTTGTTGGTTAGTGTCTACACTGTATACTGGTAAATGTTTTGTGATGAATTTCTTAGGGGAAAATGTCCTTCAGATTTCAGCCCAGTTAATTCATCAAGCCCTATGTTATCTTGAGTCTAAGTCTTATGTCCAGTTCACTGATGAAACATTGGTATCATTCTATGATAATCTTGCAGGACAGGAGTTTACCCAGGTTATCTCATTTTTGAAGCCAAATACGAAGCAATTTTCAGCAGATGAAAAGGAATTCCCATTAGATATTTTTGATGCAGAAGTCAGGCCAATGCTACAATCTCTGTCAAAGATACTTGGAAAATAAGAGGCTGCTCAAATTGACAGGTCAATGCTGGGATTGTTGGCCATGATGATGAAGCCTAAAGTAGTTTTGGATATTCCCTCTTACTAGCAAGAAGTTGTTAATACTCAACTCATGAGCGTGTCCCATACCGGGTCCTTTAGGTTCCCTTCACTTATCACTTATCTATTTTTGTATCAAAATGTAGAAGAATTTTTACATTTGGGGCTGAACATAATGGATGAAAATAAGAAAAGACTGTCAGTAGTTTTCTGGACTGACATAGTAAGAAATGAACTAGATGAGGGAGGGGTGTTTGATTTTGCTACTTATTTTATGCCAATTTCTTGTAAGGTTTTGAATGGGGTTCCTCCTCCATGTTTCTTACCAAAAGCTCAAGAGTTTCTTCAATTAAGCAATAATTGTAAATTTTGGGATTGGCTTGTATATGAAGATCATTCAGAAATTAGATTATATGGAACTAGGATAGAACCTTATAGATTTCCAATTTTTGTCCCTATGAGGTTGTTTGCATTGGAATTTATTAGGGAAACTTTGAATGTAGATCAAGTTCATTTTGTTCCAATGAAGAGGGGTCATTTTTTTAAGCTATCTATGTCTGTGGGTCCATTCATAGTAAATATGAGGCAAGCATTTAATGAAGCTAATGAGATGTTAGAAGGTATGCACATGTTGCTAGGTGAGAAATGGGCCTATGATCCTCACAAGGTAATCTCTAACAGGAGGGTTGAAAATGGCTATTATGTCTTCATTCATGACAATAAGCCTGAAATAGAAAAGTTGGCTACTAAAATTTTTGCAGACTATGTTAGTTCCAGCATACAGACTCCCATCATTTCTGAAAAATTGAGCAAAAGAAGTAAAGAGACAACTGTTGATTATGAAGATGAGGAACAAAGAGCCGAGAAGAGAGCTAGAATGACTAAATAAATACCAAGCAATCAACCTGGTTTCCTCCTTCGATTGGGAGATGATCATAATGTACCAACTTCACCTACAAGACATGGAGATGTTCAGAATCAAGTTCCTTTGATATTCAAGCAAGTTTTTGCTCAAATTGGAGAGAGAAATCAAAAGATGAAAGCTAGTATGGAAGCACAAGCTGAATATCAAATTACTCCTGACCAAAGTAGATTATTGACTGCCATAATCTTAGAAAAAGACCAGTTTAAAATTTCTTTTTATCACCCATCTGAAATGATAGTAGGGTCATCAAGTAGTTTTAAAACTATTAATTTGACTGTTGATGTGAAGAAAATTCCTTTACTTGATAAAGTTAATTTACATATGCAAACATGGAAATTGATTGTTAATGATCTAACCAAGTCCAATGCAGCTGCTCAAAAGGCAGAACAGATGCTAGGAAAAGTGATCAAGCAGTTAAAATTGGAAAAGGCTAATTCCAAGGCTCTTTCAACTCAGAATGAAGAGTTGAAGAAGATAATTGTAAATATTGGAGTGAATCCTTATGATAAGTCAGTTGTACAAAAGTTGTTACAAAGTGCTGAATAAGAGATAAATGTGTTGAAGAAGAAGCTAAAGTTTCCTACTGGAGAACAATTGATGGTAGCAGAGGTAGCAGAGGTTGAGAATGAGAAAGAGAATATTTTACAATAGTTGTTACAAAAAGAGGAGGAGATTTCTAAGTTAAAGGAGTCTCTCCTTAACTTGCAAAATCAAATTGATTCTCATTCTTGTACTATAATCATACCATCTAGAACTGATGATCCAGCAGTAATATTTTCCCAGTTGAGTACAGAGTTGAAGATGGCATAAAATTATCTCAAGAAGGCTCAAAGAGAGTTGGAGATAGTGACAAGGATAATGCAGGCCAAAGAAGGAGAAGTTAATAAGTTAAAATTAGATTTCCTGACAGCCAATAATGAAATCAAGAGTCTAAAGGAAAAACTGAAAGGAAATATAACTCTGATTCAAGTAAAATACATTGTATGGAGTGAAATCATTGAAGCCATGAAAATTGATTGGGAGTCCTTGACAATAGTGTCAGAGGAAAAGAACATTATCAGAGATTTAAAGGAACTAGTTATGGTAGATAAACAAAAGACTCTTAAAAGAGCCTTACGGGAAAAGAATTTCATTGATTCGTCAATTCTAAGATAGATCATGAATTGGAGGAAAATGAAATTAAAGATAGGACATTGTGTGTTCTAGAGAATAATAAGTTGATTGTAAAAAATGCTTGTAGGAATTCAGCAAAGAAGAAGTTGGCAGAAATTAAACAATATGTAAACAGATTTGATAACATATTTGAAAAAAGGGCCAGAGCAGGATTGCCTTTGTGCTGGGATCTCAAAGGCAGTCTTTTATCATGGTATTCCTATGAGCCACTGTTAGTGCTAGTGAAGAGTAAAATTGATAATACCCATGAGAAGACTGCAATCTTGAAAGGGGCTACAATTGTTAATTTCTTGTAGAGGGATTTTCAATTACTTTAGATGTTAAATACTTTGTTCACAGAATGGCCTACTTTCAGCAAGATCACTGCCTTCAGGCTAGAATATCATAAGTTGATCAATTCTCCCAAAACCAACATCGAGATATGTAAGAAGTGCAGAGCATGGATGACTGATTCACTTGGTGACACCTCAGCGTCACAGAAGAACACGTCAGCAAATCCAGAGAATATAGTGGCAACCAATCAAATTCAATTTCACAAAATATATTGAGGCTTTAGTTTTAATTATGATTTGTTCAAAGATCCATGTTGTAATGAAGTTTCTAATTGCCATGTAATAGGTAGTTTATGTAGTTCTAGGTAGTTCGAGTAGTTACAAGTAGTTCCAGTAGTTACAACTGCTTTGTATTGTATTTAAAGAAATGAAAAAGAAAGAAGAGGGTTCCGAGTTTTGGACCTCTGGATGACTATAAATTTTGTACTAAATTCTCTGAGAAATTGATGAAAGAATATCAAGTTTCTTGCACCTGATGATGTTGATATGTTTTTCCAAGTTTCATTATGTGTTTTTCCTCTTTGAATGAAGTGAAGTAATGTAGCTGTGTGTCTCTTTTTACATCTGTAAGTGCGAGTTAAACAACCTTAATGTGCACTCCTTCACTCCAACTATTCTGTTTACATAAAATTCTTCTAACATTTTAAGTAATAGATTCTGTTTCACATCATATCATTTTGGGTCTCCCTTCCAGTTCTTCATTTTCATTTCATTCAATATCAGTAGTTAATAACATTGTGAAGGCTTTCATTATATCATATTATTGAGGGTTATAAATAATTAATTTTTGAAGGTGTTAAACAAAGACCATCTGATATTCTAATTTTGTGACATATATTTATAAAATTTCTTTAGCACTTATTCCTTACCAGGGCCAAGGGATTATTTCTTGAGATATAACACCCTCCAAACTTTTCATCTAGATAAAAGAGCAAGATTATCACGAAAATGGCCCCTTTCACCTGGATTGGTGGAAATCTCTTCAAGTTGGGTCTTGACCAAATTCTCAGAAAATGTGTGAGGGAAGAAGAGATTTTTGACATCCTCTCAGCATGTCATGATGGTCCCTATGGGGGCCACTTTGCTGCTAAGAGGACAACCTTAAAAGCTTTGCAAGCAGGTTACTATTGGCCTACCCTCCACCAAGATTCCAAGAGATACACCAATAGATGTGATCAGCACCAAAGGATGGGGAGACCTACACTGAGGGATAAAATTCCATTGCACCCTTAGGTGGCTTTAGATCCATTTGAAAAGTGTGGCATGGACTTCATTGGACCCATTGATCCACCATCTAGGAAGAAAATGTATATCATAGTCTGCACTGACTAGTTGATCAAGTGGGATGAAACAAGAGCTGTAAAAGTAGCAACAAAAGAGAAGGTAGTTGAGTTTATAAGAGAGAATGTGTTATACAAGTTTGAATACCCCAGAGAGGTAGTCACTAATCATGGGTCTCAATTTACATCTCATCTCATTGAAAAAATCCTGAGGTGGCACAAGATAAAGCTCAAGACTTCCACTGCCTATCATCCTCAAGAAAATGGCTTGGTGGAAGTGACAAATAGAGCCTTGGAGAACATCCTCACCAAGGTTGTGAGTAGCAACAAAAAATATTGGGAAGACAGATTGGTGGAAGCCACTTGGGCTTACAATACCACTTGGAAGACCACCACGGGGTTTACTCCATATGATATAGTTTATGGGAAGAAAGCTCTGCTTTCCATGGAGTTTGAGTACAACACCCTGATAATTGTTGCTCAATTAGACATGAACATCCAAATGGAACAAAAATAAATGTTGTTGCTGCTAAATGGTTTGGATGAGTTCAGAATGCAGACCCTCCTTCACACATAGGTAATTCAGTTCCAGAGGAAAGTTTGGCATGCCAAGCACATCAAAGAAAAGACATTTCTAGAAGGATATTGGGTGCCGATATACGACTCCAGATTCAAGGAATTCAAAGGAAAGCTAATGAAAAGGTGGCTATGACCTTATCACGTGGAAAAATTCCATGAAAATGGGGTTGTTCAGATCAGAACCATAGATGAGGAGGGGATCCCCTTCTTATCAATAGTTATAGGCTAAAAATGTATAAGAAGCGCCTGTTTAAGGCTGAGTTTATCAATTCAATAAAAAGGGAGGTGAATGTCATTGGAAGCTCCATAGTTTCCAACCCCTCACCTTCATAGAGAAAGAAAAAGAAAAAGAAAAATAAAGAGGCATGGGTGAAAACCTCTCTGAGGCATGCAAGGCCAACTCCTAGGCTGAAAAACTCCATGAGGTGATCCTGGAGCAAAAAAGAAAACAAAAAGAGGAAAAACAAAATATCCTTGGGTGAAAATCTCTTTGAGGTGCCTAGGGTAGGTTTGTGGGTTTAAAACCTCTGTGGAGGCAACCCGCCTGTCTTTAAAAAAAAAAGTAAAAAAAAAAAGACAAAAATATGAAACAACACCTATGCACTCACTTATTTCTATTTTTCAGGTTGGTGATCAAGGAAATTTGGGACAAAGAGGAGTAAAATTATTTCTCTCTTCTCTCTCTCCTATACCTACCCACTCCATGATCAACCCCATTATGCATCCATCCATTCATTTCTCCCTCGAGGTGAGAAAAAACCCCATGTTTTCTTACTCTCTGAAGTGTTACACGATGTCCTGAGATGCTATAAGAGTTCCTATAGTGCTAAAGGAAACCCTGTACTACTACAAGAAAGTCATATGAGAGAGTACAAGCTCACTCAAGAACACCTAACTCTCAAGGAAGACATGAAAATCATTATTTTTCCCATACCTACCACTCCTAACCATCACTCCACTCCATGCATAAGTATTCACTCACTAAACCCTCTCTTTTGCCACTGTGAGCTAGTCTAGATAAATCCTTACACAGGGAATCTTTCCTCATCTCTCCACCTGTCATTTCACTCCATAAATCCATCCCTATCATCCCTGTACTACTTTTCATGATTTCTCAGCTAAGTGGAGGTCCAAAGAAGCAAAAAGGGGACTGCTACAGGAAGATGATCACTTCCTGTAGCAATCCTTACGTGTAACAACAAACCAAAAATGCAAGAGGTAGCTGATGAATATGGCTCCAGATGATCACCAAAAGACTCCAAGAGGAAGGCCACACCAAAAAAAACACCTGATTATCTCCATGAAACACTTGCAAAAAGAATCAACAAACAAAAATAATAAGCAACTCACTCAAAAATAAGCTGCTCACTCAGAAAATATGCATAAGAAAAAAAAACAAGGCAAAGAAAAAAACATTGATGGCTATCACTAGACTCCATCTCCTTGCATCAAAGAAATTCTACAACTCCTCAGTAGTAGGTAGGCTCAGGTATGGATCCCTCACCTTATCATCAGGCATCATATTTCCAAAATGAATTAATGTCGAGAATAGAGAGTTAAAAAGGAAAAAAGGTGGCCAATCAAATTCGCCACCCTCGTAAAGTTAAAGTGAAGGAGACGTGGATTTTTTCATGCCATATGGACTATCAAATCAGTTAAGGAATAGATCACGAGGAGATGGAGGTGATTTCGAGGCAGATAGAAATGATTGGTCCGAGTGGGACCAACGGTCCAAGAGAGGAAACCCAGTGCCAAATCCAAATCACCACTTTGCTCCACGTCTGCTCAATTTGGAATAAAACTGTGCTTTGGCTCACTCTCCTTCATTCCATTTTCCATTTTGAAAACAATTAAGAGTTGGAAAGAGACAAGAGCCATCGAGGAATTTCACACCAAGGTTTAAGTTTTCATGCAAGGGCGTGCTACAGGAAGTCTGTGGATGCTATAAGAAACCTATAGGAAGGCTACAGAGTGATCTGAGTTGCCATGAGGGCCACTCACAGATGGTATTGAAACCCAACACCACCATTTCCCAAGAAAGAAATATCATAATGTAGAGGTAAGTGGATGTCAAACCATCATGTTATGAAATTTTCATGAAAAGATTATACATAGTCACAACAATAATTCAAAATTTAAGAGGTTGTTAAGAGAAGTAAGGTCAAGAAAGTTTGAGTTTGTGTTGAATTGAAGCCTCTGGGGTCCCATATCACTATTTTTCTAAGACAAAAACCATCCATCCATCTCCATAGCAAAATCATAATATGGGGAGAGTTTTTAACATAAGGTAATCCACATACATCAAAATAATTAGATTACACCCTCAGGTGGCTGATATTTTTAGAAATCATCAGTGGCTAGGATTCTTTGAGCTCCTAAAGGGATTTGACGATGAAGTGGCTAGGGAATTTGTAGTGGCCTTGCACTCACAAGTAGATGATAGGGCCACAAATGTGGTTAGAGGAATAGCCATCACCATAATCGTTGAATTGATTAGCGAAGTTACAACCTTGCCTCTAGGAGTCAAGTGGAACAGGGAGGATAGAGTGTCCAACACTGCCACCAAGAAGACTAATGAGGAATACATTGAGGATACAAATGAAGTGAGAAGGGAAATCCTCCCTTACCCATGGGATGAAGTGGCATATCACATCATGAAATACATTTCCTGTGAGGGAAGAATCAATGTGGTTTAGGGAAACCACTTCATATTATTACATGAGCTTAGATTCAAAGGAGATATGCCACTAGAGAAAAGACTAAAAATTACATACTTCCTCATACATTCCATCAGAGACATGAGCCGCAGACTGAGAGATAGAAAGTATCATCACTTAGCTCACCATGGCCTCATCAAGCTTATAGTAGGAGATGCTCTTAATAGGTTGAACATCCCTATACCATGGTCCACTTTCATAGATATGGATAGAGAAGAATTCATAGGGGCACAAGTTGTCACTCCTAGACAAACCCTCGCCTCTAGTCTTGGAGAGAGGGGTATGAAAGAAGAAGAAGGAGATACTGAAGGAACAAAGGAAATAGAAGAAGAAGAGTAAGAAGAGGAGATGGAGATAGAAGAAGATCACATAGAAAACCTAGAAACAAAGAAATAAAAAGAGGAGGAGGAAGAGAAAGATTAAAAAGGATAAGGAAATGAAAAATAGGGGGAAGAGCAAGAAAAAGAGAAGAAAGGAAAGACAAGAAAGGAAGAGATACTAGACCCCATGCTGGGCACGGATATCTCTACTCAACAAACCAATCTATCACCAAGAACCTCAGAAAAGGAAGTGGCTGCCACCTTAGCCACTCTAAGTACCCCAGTGAAGGGAAAGAGGAAAAAAAAAAAAACCATGTACATCAGGACTAGAAAGAATGCCCGGCTGAAGCAAGGGAGACACCATACTCCAATGAAAATCCTAATAACAATTGAAGATTCACCCAAGAATAAAGATGAAATAAGCCTAGAAGAGGGAAAATTTCAAGAGGCCACCTCACCTGAGAAGACACTAGTGACCTATATGAGGAGACATTATTCAATGCTAGCATCCCTCAAACAAGTACCAACCCCCACAGACCTTCAAGAAGTAGAAAGGAAGGGGCAACAAGAAAAGTAGGGTTTGCTATAGGAAAAAAAAGTTTGCTACATGAAACTCCATATGTGTCACAGAAAGAGTAGAAGGTCATGGGGGAGGGAGAGAAGGTACCCTTGGAAGGGAAAGAGGCCCAATATGTTGAAAAAGAGGCACAAATTGAAGGGAATGATGCCAAAGCAAAGGAAGAGCAGGAACCAAAGGAGGAGCCTACCTCTCTAAAATGTGTTCCAAAATACATATTAACAGTTACACATCCTAGCGCAAAACCAAATCTAAGCTCCTACTATACATTCATTGAAGGAGGAAGGTTGATCCCTCAAACTCTATCAGTTCCCCTATTTTATTAGCTAGAGCAAGAGAGAACACACACACATCACTGAATGAAAAATTCCAAAACAAAGATTGTGCAAGATGTAGTGATCATGGAAGAAAAAATCACTGATATGGGGAGGGATTTGGCTAATGTCAGACTCAGGAAAGTAATGTTGACAGAGCCACTACAAGAAACACAAGAAGAAAATGGAAGGTTACAAAGCCAACTGTAGCAGAAGGACAAGCAGATTTCCACCATGGAAAATTTGTACATGGATGAAATACAACACATACATCCTTCCAACTCTTATGCCATCTACCTAAAGGAAAAATGGCTACATTTTCAGATCAAAACACTAGCTTCTTATGGATCATTACCTTTACAAAATTGCAGGAAGTTTATTTACTTTTGCAATCAGTCCATCATAAAAGAAAAGGCCAAATTTGCAAAATTTTATATGCATAATATTATCTTGACTAATCTAAAAATTTGGGATCCTAACTCTAGGATGGGGGATATGCAGTTGATGGCCCTAGCCTCTTGGATGACTAATGAGGAGGCAAGGGCAGAGGAGGTAAAAAGGGTGTTGAGAAGAGAAGGAAAGGAGCCTCTTCATATCAGGGCAAAACTATTCAGCCCTAGAGGGATCATTAACAATCACCTAATGATAGCAAATGATTCCAGCCTTGCAGATAAATACCTCAACACCCAAGCACAGACCATTGGACACTTTGATGACATTTATAGAATGTTGGGAGAGGAATATATAATGGAAAGTCAGAGGAGATGGAATTTCCTCCCTTTAAGACTTAGAAACATGGAGTATCATACTCCAGAGAGATTGATAAATGCCCTAGAAAGGGCACCTTTGTACAAGAGGGCTATGCAGAAAATGAAGATCCAATGGCTTGGCTTAAAACTCAGTCCACCTTTTTTGCTTGGGTTGGGTGAAGGAAAAGACCAAGCTGAAGAAAACAAATAATGGGAGGAGGTAGAAAAGAATGCTGGATTCTACCTTCCTGAGGGGACTCCTTCATTGATTCCTTGGGATGTCAGAGAGGTCACTAAGGCACTAAATGAGATAAATAAAGAGGACTAAGTTTCTCAGAGGATGAGCAACCATTTGGTAGGGGGTGATGATTAGCACCATAATTAGGTCCATTTTAAGGGGTTAATTGTCACCTATTTAGAATTACTAGTCTCTCTTTCTCACATTTAATTGCATTATGGTCATATGTTGCTTAATGTAGATGGTGTATTAAGGGTGTCATACTTTGAATGCCTAATGTGGTTTAAATGCATTGTACTCAAGAGAATATGCCATTTTTTCTGAAGATTGTAAAATCAAGGCTCGAAGTAGACAACAAGGAGTGATTTTAGGGGGTTTACCACCTCCTTAACTCCTAAAGGAAACCAAGGGATCCTCGAGATTCTCCTCCAATGGTTTGAAATTGAAGGCAACCAAGAAAGTGGAAGATCAAGTGGATCCAAGCTCCACTTCTCTTGAGTTCCAAGGAAACAAATCACCTACTTTTTAGGGATCTTTTGGTAGCTTGCCTTTAGAATAAATAGAGAAGAGAAAGATCTCATTAGGATTTGATTTTTGGAGATAGATAGAGCACTCTTAGCTCTTGTAATAGACATATGTGATTTTCATATGTTATGTAGCAGATTTGGTTATGAAATAAAATGAGTATTCGGTTTCTTCTTCACTGAGTTAGTTTCAGGGAGCTGAGCTTTTGGGTTAGGTCCTAATCCATTGGCCTCAATCTCTCTTATGTATTTGTGTTTAACTTTTATGCTGCTACAATTTGTTTTCTTACATTTCATCTCAATTGATTTAGTTTGCTTCCATTTTCTATGTTATAGTTAGTTTGCTTACATTTCAAATTATTGTATTTGGTTTGCTTCTATTTCCTGTTGTTGTCATTATTTTCTTTACCTTTCATGTTGCAGTAGCATAGAAAACTCTAAAACTGTGTGTAAAGTCTCCCTCACTCACCTCTTCCATTAGGGTTTGAGGAGGGTAGATCTTCACCATAGACCCAAATTTGCTTTCAGTTTATGATTTCTTGGAAAATTTATATAGTTTTGTTTTTTTAATCATGAAAATGTTGTATATGTAGAATCAATTTTTTGTTTTAAGGGCATAAGTAGGTTTGATTAAATTCAACTCATATTTTCCACCATTTTCATAATATATTGTCAATGATAATTGCATGAACATGTAGTTTTCTTGCAGGTTTGAGTAGAGCAGCAGAGGAGGGCTCCACCAACACCATTAGCTTGAGTTTCCACCCCTCATCAACCAACTTCCAACCAAATCGCCTTCAACCCTATTTTTGTACATCTCCACCACAACACCGAGAGGCACCTTAGAGGTGAAAAACAGGCTTTGAGAGAAGTTTCGAGCTTGTACAAAGGGTTGGATGCCTTCCATCCACCTATATCCACCTTCATTTCACATCTCCTACCCCTTTCCTCACCATTTTAGGCCTCAAACTACTCTCTGATTGTTTCCTGTAGCGTTTCAGGACATCCTGTAGCACTACAGGAAATCCTGTAGCTGATCCTGTAGTAGCTCCAGTCAATCACTTCTTTAGCAAAAAACCTATATTTCACCTCATATAGACCTCACACAACCTCCAAGACACCTTCAGATCTGAAAACATGAGTCCAAGACCCCCTTAGGTCACCTTAACTCCTCCATTTTGTTGCAAAACATAGATATTTACAAGTATAGTTAGGTCATTGATAGATGCATTGTTAAGAATAGAAGTCAAGCACAATATAGATAGATTTCAATCAGTAATTTGGTTCAACATGTGTGCCTAGATTAATTTCCCTTTCTGCAATTTCAATTGAGTAATTTAAATCATGAATTCCACTTAATTTAACTTTATTTCTTGCATTAGTTTAAGTGTGAATTTCATTTATTGAAAATAGCTAGATGAGTCTTTATGTTCTAGAATAGTTTCTTGTCTTGATGATGGAGTAATGTTCATGAGTCATTTTCAGTCCTATTTTTCATTGATAATTGTGACAAACTTCATATCCTAGAAGTAACCCTAGTTGTAGCACACCATCATAGAGCTGAGAAGAGGATGGCATGAGTAGAATGCATCTGCTGTGTATATAGCATTGTCACCTCCATGTTTGTACAAACCCCGAGTTGATAAAGTAAAGTAGAGTAGCCTCTGGGAGTTGCCGCACACTTGGTGCAATACCAGGGCTCACTACATGGATATGTACATGTAGTGGTACAATAATATGTACAGGTATAGGTGCAGGTATAGGTGCAAATAATTTGGAATATCATCTCTCAGCAGATGGCTTGATCAGATTTAGGGACAAGATATATGTGTTAGACAATAGTGAGCTCAAGAATATTATTTGGAGGGAGTTTCATGCAAAACCATGTTTAGATCACCCGAGATACCAAAAAAACAATGACAACAATGAAGGTATTTTACTATTGGCCGAATTTGAAAAAGGATGTGGCAGAGTTTGTGGCTAGACGTTTAGATTGTTAGCAGGAAAGGTCAGAATGTAGGCACCCAAGTGGACTACTACAACCGATTCTAATTCCACTGTGGAAATGTGAGTTACTTTCCATGGATTTCATCACAGTTTTTTTGAGGACATCTAGACAACATGATTCCATGATGGTTGTCATGGACATGTTGACTAAGGTAGCACACTTCATTCTAGTAAAGACTACGTATTCAACTAGCGATGTGGCAGAGGTGTTAATCAGAGATGTGGTCAAATTTCATGGTGTTCCAAAGAATATTGTGTCAGACATGGATGAAAAGTCACTTCCATGTTTTTGAAGGAGCTATTTGTAGGTTTAGGTACATATTTGGTCTTCAGTACAAGTTATCATTCGAAGACAGATGGATAGACAGGTCAATAGGATATTGGAGCACATGTTGAGGATGTATGTAATATTCCAAATCTGGAACAACCAATGAATCATGCATGAAAAACGCATTTCCAGCAACGAATGCAATAAAATAGTAAAATGGACTCTTGGATCCCATATATTAGTCAATATAAATTCTAAATCCAATATTAGAGCTGAAACAAAGCAAACTAGGTGGGTTAAACAGATCTCCCACACCTAGGATTGCCAAAAAGTGCTAAAACTCCAAGACTGCAAAATGTCGGAGCAATTGCTCAAGGGAATGCGCAGTATAAGAGAGGTTTTACACATAAAATCATAGGAGAAAAATATATCTACTAATTTATTTATAAATAATTCTGAAGGACAGAGATCTAAGCTCCTTATACAAAATACAAAAGAAACCGGCAAGGGTTTCTTGTCAAACACTCTACATACAAAAATGGATATTCAGAAATTTACTGAATCACCACTGCAACACTAAAGTACATGAGTGTAAAAGGCTGGGAGGATGTATGATCTAATGTAGAACCCTCAAGGGCTTCCTCCCATGAAAGGATGAACCTATCAATCACAAGGAAACTCAGCAACGGAGCCACCAAACCTTGCAATGAACACTGCCTCCAAAATAGCTCATTCCCTAGCAGAAACAGTGTTGGGACTGTATGGGAAATGTGTGGTATGATACAAAAGATCTGAAATAATCCCTGGATCTCTCCAAACATATATCTCAAGTGAAGGAAGCCTCCCTCCAATGAGAAACTAGCTCAGAAGCCGAGATTCCAATCCCTTCCACTGCTGCACCCAGCAACACTGCACAATCTTCAGAAAAGTTGTGCTGATGTAGATGGCTGAAGTTTGGCCTAAAAACCTAATGTGGAATGATGAATGAAAACTCTCCCGATGAGGCTTCTCAAAGGAAAGAGTTTGGATTCCCGCCCGAGAACACCCAGTGCTAAACAGCATTGCAACTTTGCTAAGCAGCAAAGCAGCAACAAGTCTTGGCAGACAAGAATAATAATCTAAGACATCCCCAATAATGCTGCCATCCTCTTCCTTATATAATACATGATTTTTCTTGCCCTTGGCCCCACTCAATTAGGTTACTTCTAACTCAAGTTACATCTCCCTCCAAAATTGCGTTATTCATCCTTGGATTCCTCCTACACTAAAACTGCGCTGTTGACTTAGTCAAAGCAGCTTGATTTTATCTCTGTTCACACATGGAGGTGTTTTATTAGGCTAGAAAGAATGTCCCCTTTCACACTTGGAGTGTTTTTTATCCTCCTTAGGAGACTTATGGGCTTTCCTACCCATTTATTTACTAGTTAAAGCTGCTACTAACTCTAATGTTCCATTTAGCTTTGAGGCTAAAATTTTGGAACATTATAGTCCTCCCCTCCAAAATATTTGCTTGTCCTCAAGAAAATGCATAAGGAGAACAAAATTTCTCCCCTCTTCCTCATGTGGCCTCCATCAATATCCTCCATCACTGCATCAAGAGAATCTGCAAATATAATGTCATCCAATGCTTCCTCCCAAGTGTGCAAAACCAAAGTGTTTGCATCAATCAAAGGTGGAAAGTGTGAATGGAAACATGCTAGCTGTCTCATGGCCTTCACAAAGTAGGAGTGATGACCAACATGGTGAATGAGTGCCTCCTTCACCCATGCTATCATCCAAATAAAGTGAGTCAGCCTCCAACATGGTAACTCATGAAAAGTCTCCTCCACCTTGTGCTCCTGAAATGTAGGTGGGCTAAATGAATGTACATGATAGGCAAGAGGGTCTATCCCATGATGTCCTACTCTCCACTCATGATAAGTGTAGAGGGTATGCTGATCTTGGGCTGAAACATGATGGCCCTCCAATGACAAGAAGAAGATTGAGCCTCCAAGGACTCTTCCTCCAAAATCATGAGACATGCCAACCCAAACCATCCCATTCAAGATGAATGGCACATCATCACCACATGGCATCCAAATCAAAAAATGGCTGAAGGTTATGTGCAAATTTAGATGATACATATGGTCTCTCTAGTGGATACAGCGTAGTTCTTTCAACTGCTGATGTATAACTTCAAGTGGCAAGTTGTCCTCCCAATAATTTGCACCTATGCATGTTAGCTCATCTACTACCAGTTGTGCACAATCAAAGAAATGCAACACTTGCCCAAAGTCATGTAAATATGGGTCATAAACATCACAAGATTTGGTCCTAAAGTGACCATGAAACCCATAAATAATCTTGCTCTCATGTGGAGCAATGCACTGTTTACGTATGGTGAGAAAGTACAAATACTCAATAGAGTAATCAAAAAGCACATAAATTTCTTTCTTACCATGCATCATGTGGGAGCTGAAGGTGAGGTCCATGTATAAGTTCCTCCATGTGGATCCCCTCATAAAGATCTACAAGAAGAAGGGATACATATACTCCTTGGAACACTCCATCAATAAGAACACTCTCCCATGTGTCAGCGCTATAGGCCTTAGAAATAAGGCTCCATGACTCATCCCTTTGATATTCCACATGCCAAAGCCATCCACCATCATGCTGCTATGTGAGAAGATCTCCTTCCTACATGGAAGTCTCTCATGATCCTCCAATGCTAAAGGGTAGCCTCCTTGCACCATGAATGTGCCTTCCTTCCTTTTAGAATTCTCATGAAAAGTATGGGAATAATTTTTTCCATACTCTCCCAAGTGCAGCCATAGCAACAACAATTTTTGCTACTGCCACATCTCTCCCTCATACAAGCCATGAAGTGAGATCATGATGATCAACTTGTATGATTCTCCATACCAACAAGTCTTCTGCTGCTCTATCATATCAAGGCCATGCCATCCAATTGGCTTCTCTCTCCATACAAATCTTCCCTTGAGCAAAAACACATCATCAATACATGGAAGCAAGATACAATAAGAAGAAGTTGCCAAATGACAACCGGAGAGTGAATCATGGTCCCTCTCATGGAACCAGCATAGTGCATCCTTTGCCTGCATCAAAATAAGAAATAACAAGTGCTCTACTAGCCACTTGTTTTCTGCCACAGTCATCTCACAAGATGAAATCATGAAGTTACAATATGGTGTCAATGGTGCACACCAAGAATCATGTTGCTTCCTCCACAAACCATAAAAAAGATAGCCAAAGTCAATGCCACAAGTAGCTGCAAGTACATCGTCATATAATATACAAGAAGAGATGATTATTCTTGTTACGTCATGCTACTCAAATAATGAAAATAAGTACAAAACAAAACATGAAATGATACCTCCTCCATCATGTACTTGAGATCTTGAGCTGAAATGGCTCAACTGGAAATTATCCCTCACCTCCAAAGAGTAGGGAAGTGGCTGTGACCTCCTGTATGTCATCATCCAGGCTATGCATCTCTCCATATGCTGATATATGTAATGATGAATACCCTCCAAAGTGAACTCCTCCATCAAATGGAAATATGCATCAAAGTGCATAGAAGAGAAGTCCTCATGCGTTGTATGTAGCAGCTTCTCCTTGAGACTAGAAGATCTAGTCAAGAATATCCTGCCATAGGAATAGATGACCACATCATCCACCATGTATCTGTCATCTCCATCCGGGTCATCAAGAAATATGCATGCACCAAGATCTTTGGAGTACTCTACCAAGAGATGAGATCTCCAATAAGGATCAATCCTCCTAAGAGACAGCACTGGTGATTGGGCATGTGTAGCTCTCCTCATGCTGTTGCCTACTACTTTGACATCCCCCATGCCAAATTTTTCCACCAAACTCTTCACCTCTCCAAAATACAAGAGTGGTGAACCCAAAGACAATAAATCTCTTATCAACTACAGATTTGGTGGCCTCCCCAGTGGAATGCCTCCATGTAGTGAGACATCAATGTCAAGAGTAGACTGTACATATGATTGGGCAACCTTGCCCCTGCCCTCACTGCGCAAATCAGTTTGCCTCTTCCTTGCATTAGCTTTTGAAACAGAGAAGGAGGTGTGCTCCTCATCAACTGATGCTGCTCTTCCTCCCTACCTCCTCCTTCCAGCTGCAATGATGCACAATCATGCTACTCACTGATTGTGCTTGGACCTCCATGTATGAGATCCTAGGGAACTTCTTGTAAAGATACAAGAATCCCTCCTATTGGAGCATGTGCTCATCCTCCCTCTGCATGAGGAACTGGATGTGCTCTAGATGTGACAGCGTTGTTGCCCTCATCTTCCTCAATGTGTATGGGCAACATCTCAACAGTTGGATCCTCCTGTGAAAAGGAGATCCCCATGCCCTCTTGTCTAAGAATATGAACTGGAGGTCTTGCTTCCGACAATGTGTAATGCAAGATGTCATATCTTCTCATGGTTTTCTGAAATGGGGTTTCCTCCATCAAATGCAAGGGTTTTGTTTTCTCAAGTTTTCCTTGCTCATGTGCCTTAGGAAGTTTTTCACCAAACCTCCCCATCAATGTTTCTATGAATCTTGCATAAGATGAAGTGTTTGCATTCTTTAAAGAAAAAGATTCAAAAATCCAGCATGCATGAGCCTTACCTCTGAAATGCAGCACTACAACTCTGATAGCTTCATCTCCGGAAATATGGTGCAGCTGCAAATAGGATTCTAGCTCCTTCACCCAAGCTCCAGCTGAACATGTAGGTGATCCGGCAAAAGTAGATAGAAGAAATCTTCCTGCATCTTACTGCTGGTTCTTCTCCACTTGGACCTTGCAAAACACTTGGAAATCACTATGATGTCTAAACTTCTCAGTTTGAGATTCATACTCCTACAACAAATCACTAAGAGTTCTCCCTTTAGGAATTTTTCCTCCTCCCATCCATCTCAAGGTAGCTCTGGGCACTTGACTGCGCTGTGCATCATGGAGTGCAGCTACATGCTCACACTCACCATGTGAAAATCTAGATTCAGCTCTAGATTCAACTTCCTTTGGAGATCCCATCTCCAATCTCATTCTCTTCAGCTCTCCTTGAAAGCTCTGCATAGATTTTGGAAGAAGCTTTGTAAGCTTATCTTCCTTTATTCTTGCACATATTGAATATTTTTGGCTTCTGTCCATCTCTCCTTCTTCTGATAGCTGGATCTCACAGGCTAAGCTAGAGATCATTCTCTGATACCACTGTAATATTCCAAATCTGGAACAGCTAATGAATCATGCATGAAAAATGCATTTCCATAAAAAAATGATATAAAATATTAAAATGGACTCTTGTATCCCATATATTAGTCAATATAAATTCTAAATCCAAGATTAGAGTTGAAACAAAGCAAACTAGGTGGGTTAAACAGATCTCCCACACCTAGGATTTCCAAAAAGTGCTAAAACCCCAAGACTGCAAAATGCTAGAGCAACTGCTCAAGGGACTGCGCAGTCTAACAGAGGTTTTAAACATAAAATCATAGGAGAACAATATATCTACTCATGTATTGATAAATAATTCTGAAGGACAGAGATATAAGCTCCTTATACAAAATACAAAAGAAACCGGCAAGGGTTTCTTGTCAAACACTATGCATACAAAAATGGATATTCAGTAATTTACTGAATCACCACTGAAACACTGAATTACATGAGTGTAAAATGCTGGGAAGATGTCTTATATAATGTATAACCCTCAAGGGCTTCCTCCCATGAAAGGATGAACCTCTCAATCACAAGGAAACTCAGCAACGAAGCCACCAAACCATGCAATGAACACTGCCTCCAAAATAATGCATTCCCTAGCAAGAACAACGTTGGGAATGTATGGGAAATGTGTGGTCTGATACCAAATATCTGAAATAATCCCTGGAGCTCTCCAAATAGATCTCTCAAGTGAAGGAAGCCTCCCTCCAATGAGAAACTAGCTCAGAAGTCGGGATTCCAATCCCTTCCATTGTTGCACCCAGCAACACTGCACAATCTCTAGCAAATTTGTGCTGATGTAGATGGCTGAAGCTTGTATTGAAAACCTGATGTGGAATGATGAATGAAAACTCTCCCGATGAGGCTCCTCAAAGGAAAGAGGTGGGATTCCCACCCGGGAACACCCGGTTCTAAACAACACTGCAACTTTGCTAAGCAGCAAAGAAGCAACAAGTCTTGGCGGACAAGAATAATAATCTAAGACATCCCCAATAATGCTGCCATCCTATTACTTATATAAGAAATGAGTTTTCTTGCCCTTGGCCCCACTCAATTAGGTTACTTCTAACCCAAGTTACATCTCCCTCCAAAATTGCGTTATTCATCCTTGGATTCCTCCTCCACTAAAACTGCTTTGTTGAATTAGTCAAAGCAGCGTGATTTTATCTCTATTCACACATGGAGGTGTTTTATTAGGCTAGAAAGAATGTCCCCTTTCACATTTGGAGTGTTTTTTATCCTTCTTAGGAGACTTATGGGCTTTCCTACCCATTTATTTACCGGTTAAATCTGCAACTAACTCTAATGTTCCATTTAGCTTTGAGGCTAAAATTTTGGAACATTACAATGTACTTGATGCATCAAAAATGAAATTGGGAAGAGTATCTTCCACGTAGATTCTTCTTACAAAAATGGTTACTAGGAGTCATAAGGATGATTTTGTTTGAGGCATTGTATTGGCAGAATTGTAATACTCCCATCAATTGGAGTGATCTAGTGAATATTGGAATGGACATGTTAGTAGAAATGGAACAGGAAATGCAGGTGATAAAAAATAATCCAAAGACATCATAGGACAGACAAAAAATCTATGTAGATCAGAACAATTTGTTTAAGGACTATCAAGTTGGGGAACATGTGTACTTGCACGTCAATCCCAAGAATATATTTTTTCGAATTGGTTGTTGTGCGAAGCTGGCTCCTTAGTTTTGTTTACCTTTCAATATTCTTCAAAGGATTGGACATGTTAGCACTCCACTGGATTTACGAAGACTGAGAAGGAGGCCATCAAAGGTAACCACAAATCACTTTGACCTATTATCTAGTCCTACTAGGTTGAGAGGGCTCTCTCAATGATATTCATTGCCAATATTACTTAATCATGGATATTTTAGGCTAGATATGTAGATTAGGGTTTGATTGATTTGGATTTTTGTGCTGGATGAAAATGGACCTTTAGAGATAGGCTTGAAAACTCTGGTAGGGTTACAAGAGAAAAAATTGCAGGGGAATAGGTGCAAGGTAGGAAAGCTTGAATGACCCTTTGGGTTGTATATTTATGGTGTAGGATGAACATAGAGATTTAAGATATTGTTGGGGCCCTTGTTTTGAAAACTTGTTTTTGATTTGGAATATTTTTCATTTTGAATAAAGGATGGCCTTTTTGAGTTGCGGCAAGATGACACATGGCAATCGCGACCAAGTCGCAACTACCGTAAGCCGCGGAGCTATCAAGGTGGCGCAGAAGCAAGAGATAGCTGAAGAAAGCAGATGCACGAGTACAGATAAAGAGAATATACAGCAGAAGATAGGAAGCGGAACACACAGACAACAAGAGAGAAGCCGGAAGCAGCTGAAGAAGGACACAGAGAGGAACTAACAGTTGCGATAGCAGGTGAATAAATAGCAGTCACCAGGACGAAAGAAAAAGGGGGATTGCGACAGGAGAAGGAATACAGAGCGACTGAAGGAGATCATGCATGATATCCCTGTAGTTCCTAGGTTTCTCTATTCTACCTTTCTG
This sequence comes from Pinus albicaulis, assembly GCA_034641835.2. Classification (NCBI taxonomy): domain Eukaryota; kingdom Viridiplantae; phylum Streptophyta; class Pinopsida; order Pinales; family Pinaceae; genus Pinus; species Pinus albicaulis. Next base: position 1,232,643,302 of record CM076583.1, on the reverse strand, counting down.
TTCTGTGAGGCATGTGTATCAGACTTGTAAGCTCTCCTTGCGGGAGCGGTGTAACTCTGGATTTGGCTAAAGATATCAATACAATTGCAGGCTACGGTCCTACTGTGTGATTTGTATGCATGATGGTTGTGATGCTTTAAAATTTTATTTGCTTAATACCTGTTCATGCTCTGAATGTTCTTGCGTACATGTCTATATTTATGCAATCTATTTAATGTTAATCATGATTTGCGGATCCGGTCCTTGCTATCGATCCATTCCCCTACTGCATGTGGTTGCGGCACGCCTCGTGTGAGACTTTCTGCTCTCCGGAGTAGGGTGATAATGCCGATGTGCTTCTAGACTACAGCGGATTCCTTTGTTGGCCACAACTCCTGAACCTGGGTGTTGCCTGCGAAACCTGATTCCTCGCCAACAAATGGTTCCATTGCCAGGACCTACATGATATGAGGGGAAATAGATCATGGTCTCAAGGATCTACGAAGGTGAAATACGGTGATGGTGGGATAATCATCTCGACCAATTTATTGCTCAGCAAGCAGAGTTGACCAAGCAAAAGGAGGCGGCGGTCAAGGAGCTCGTCCTTTTCTCAGATTCAGCCAGTGATACGTACAAGATCCTCTGGGGAAATTTCCCTAGCGACCTCTACAGCTGGTTGTGGAGGTTATAGACAAAGGTGCCTAAGGATGGCTCGCGGAAGATAAACCGCAAGTGGGTGCATGGGGATTTGGTGGCTCTGCTTCGATTAGACACTGAATTGACCCGCGCGGTGGATTTCTGGGTAGAGACCTCTTTGGATGGATATATTGTTGAGTTTGCTGCAGAGTGCTACTAATCCTTCTCGAAGGCTGAAGCTACCTTCCGCTCTGGTCTAAGAGGGAGGCTGCTCAAGGAGATTCCACTGTGGATTAAGGCCCTGATGGTGGATGAAGGGCTAATGGAATTCAAAAAGGCGAGTATGGAAGCGTAAACCTCCGGTGCTGGGGGAAGGGCTGAAGGGACAGATGCTACGTAGAAAGTGAGGCGGGGAGTGGGGAATGGATGCTGAGGCCGCACGAAAGTTGAGGGAGCAACGTGCACATTGGTGGGCGCAGATCGCCGATAGGTGGCGAAAACGGGTGATGCAGGATTCAAAACGAAGGGAAAATGATAGGAAGAACCAGAAGGAGGCGCCTCAGAGGATAGGAATTATGGACACGGATACCCAGGATGGAGAAGGGACTACTGTGGGAGTGTGGCGGGTGCATGGGAGCCCAGCTAAGCGAGAAAGGGAGACGGTGACTGACGAAGACGATGCAGGTATGCAGCCCGACAAGAGTTTCGATGGTGAATGGTATGTCGTGATGCAGCGGTTGTTTCAAGAGCGGACGACATTAATTTCTCTAGGTCACCCCGCTTCCAACATTCTGCATGGCAAGGATCCCTACCTTCCCCTGGTACTTTATCAACCTTTGAGTAATATTTTCGTTAAGTTACAAGCATTGAGTCAATTGCATAGCAGTTCATTGTCGACAGCGACACATGTTAGTAGTAGCGGCACCAGTAATATTGCGTTCCCTAGTGGAATAATCACGCAACCAGGACCTGGAGGCTTCATCCTGGTTAACCCTCTACAAGTAAATATGGCGGGGTCTTTCACCTGATATCCAGAGTTCTTTGGCCGGGGCAATGACATTGTAGAGCAACACTAGTATCTGTTCGAAGCCATATGGAGGGCTCGGCAGATGCCAGATGCATGGAAGCTAATAGAGTTCCAGACCACGCTCAGAGAGAGGGCTCTACGATGGTTTATCAAGTGGTCCGAGGCCCATCCTAATCCAATAATTGCGGACGTTAAGCAGGATTTTTTTCGGGAATTTAAACTTCTCCAGACGAACCAACAGGGTCTGCCCGAGCTCTGGGAAATTAAGAAAAAATAAGGAGAGACCGCACGGGAGTTGATGCGGCGCTTCAAGGACACGATCAGGAAACTCAGCTACCCGATCGACCCAAACCATCAGAGGGACTGGTTCATCAAGGCTTTGCTTCCTTTGACGCGAACCCCCCTCACCCAATAGTAGATTGACAACCTGCAGGATGCTTTAGAGCAGGCCATGAAGATAGAGGCCATGACAAGTTACCCTCAGGAATATCGAGGAGGGCCGGCCCCGCAGGATCCCTCCTTGGTGGGACTATAGCACCAGATTGCTAGTCTGACAGAAAAGATCAAGGAGATGCAACCTATAAGGCTAGCCAGGCTGAATGTTTGGTGCACTCATTGCCTAGTTGAAGGCCACGTCGCAACCGAATTTCCTCGGCTGCGTGGCATGGGTGTGGGACCCTCGGTCGCGGTAATCCAAGGGGGTCCAACCACTGGGGGTGGCGCGGCGATGAATCTGCAAGGGGTATACCAGCCGCAACAACCTTACGCGGGGTTCCCACCTCAACCGAACCCCGCCACCACAGAGTACTGCGAGATTTTCCGAATGATGGGGCATCCACCTCGGATGTGCCCGATACTACAGAAGTACTCCAATGTCCCAAACAACGTATACTGTGATTTTTGTGCTTCCATGACTCACAACACTGAGCAGTGCAGGGCTCTCGACGCACTCGCAAATTGGTTGGACAGACCCTCCTATAGGGTGAATGAGGCTCCCAGGGGGAGAGGAGGCGGTATGCGCGGAGGCCGTACAGGGGGACGAGGTCCAGTGAAATGTTACAACTATGACCAGGAGGGTCACATGGCTCGGAAATGTCCCATACCGCAACGTCCTTGGTGTTCCCAGTGCTGTGTGAATTCCCATGCCACAGAGGACTGTCCAGAGCTCATCAAGAAGTGGGAGGAACGGGCGCGGAAGAGGGGAACGAATTTGGTAAACTCAGAGCCACGAGGGATCGCGACCCCGGCCATGCAGAATGTTGCGATCGTGACGCGGGGTGGCAAGAAGATGGGTGAGGATGCCCATGGAAGGGAGCCGGTCTGGGATATTCGACCTGCCTCCCCCAAACAACTGATCCAACCAGACGCGCAGAAGAAGTACTTTCAGGAGGCTGTGGAGGCCTTTTCTCAGCTGCGGGAAGTCGGGGGCCTTGAGATACCCCCGACGACTGGTTCTGGTGAATAGAGTGCCACGGGGACCTTGATTGAGGAATGGTTTCACCTGTTCCTCAAAATTATTGATAATGCTTCACTGCGAGACCAGCTCAAGCATACTCTGCAGGACACACTACAGGGGAATATTGGGCCGAGGGAACCTGGGGACACAACACCTCAGTGTGTGCAGCGATTTAAACAGAATAAGCGATGAACGGGAAAGGAGTTCAGGCTTAACATGCAGGTTGCGGGATTCCAAATCAGTGACACCATGCTTGACTTGGGATCTGACGTCAACATCCTGCTGCGAAAGACGTGGGAGGCTCTTGGACGGCCACAACTGACCTACTCGCCAATCCAACTCAGAATGGCGAACCAGTACTACATTTTGTCAATCAGCCGACTCGAAGGTGTCAAGGTCGACATTGCGGGGGTGAAGACTTACACAGATTTTGAGGTTATTGATATTATGGGGGACAAGGATCCTTACCCTGCCCTGCTAGGCATCGATTGGGCTTTTGAGAATTACGCCATCATCTACCTCAAAAAGGAGCTAATGATATTCGAGGATGGGGAGGTCTAGGTCACGCAGCCCCTCAACCCGTATCAAGGTCCGCGATATACCGAAACTGTGGACAACCGGGAGGATGCTCAGATGATGGATCACCTTTATCAGATGACCGCAGGGAAGCGGGACGATTATATCAACCCGACAGAAACCGGCTCCGTCAGCTGGCGCAGTGTCCAAAGCTCAGAGTTGGGTTCAGAACTCACGTGGGAAGACTAGAAGTAGGGGGGGTACGAGACCAGCACGCGGAGATGTGTAGCCATTTCCCGAGTCAGTTGGATTGGTGCTGAGTTCAGAGAATACCCCACCCTGTCGAACATGCAGGCTGTGAATACCTTTATTGCAAAGGTGGAAGACATGGTTCCAGAAGGCCACAGGATACCACTTTTGGACGTTGCACTACAGTCCACATCAGCGAGGTGGTGGAGGAACCACCGCACCACCTTGTTGCGGTGGAGTTGCACGACTCAAGCTTTGAAGGCACGGTTTAAAGAAGCCGAAGGCCCTCGAAGCAGGCACAACTACAAGGGGAATTCTGATCCACGGGCCCACTTGAAGAGCTATGAGGAACAATGGCAAGGTCTGGGATACCCGCAAGAGCTGTGGGTACATCGGTTTATCCACTCCTTGGATACAATCCCCCAGGCTTGGTACTTGGAAGAAGAGCGGAAACGAGGAACCCGCTCTTGGCAGGAAGTCACGGACAAGTTTGTTCAGTGCTTCTCGTTCAAAGGAGAGACAGAGAAGGAATCTTGGGCACTACAAGCGATCAAGGAGGTCCTGTTTTTCCGCGACCCTGAGGCCGATGGGGCCACGGTTGCATCATGTCTTGAGGCTAGGCGCGAGTTGGTTTGCCAATGGATAGACGGAGATCCAGACGATGACATTCTGGAGGACCTCAGGCACCTATATTTTGAAGAAAAGGAAGGCGAGCGGAACCTCAACGAAGACCTGACCACCGAAGGCGTCCATTTATAGCCGCTAAAGACAAAGAAGTTGAACATCGGTACGGAGGAAAAGCCCAAGTTGGCTACTGTTGGAGATTACTGGGACGAGGAGACAACAAAGGAAATTTTCAGCCTTTTCCAGGAATACGAGGACTTGTTCCCTTCGTCAGTGGCAGATATGAAGGGCATCAAGGGTGACCTCGGCGAGATGCGCATTGTGCTGAAACCGGATGCCTGACCCGTAAAGCATCGACCCTACTGGCTGAACCCACGAATCAAAGAAAATGTCAAGATGGAGATTGAAAAGATGCTGGCTGCAGGTCTCATCTTTCCAGTGGAAGAAGTAGAGTGGATGAGTCCTATCATCATTCAGAATATGAAGGACAAGGTGGAGATACGTGTCTGTGTCGATTACAGAAGTCTGAACAATGCCTGCATCCATGATCCGTTTCCCACTTCGTTTAGTGATGAAGTCTTGGATCATGTTGCGGAAAATGAAGCTTATTCCTTCACGGATGGTTTTTTAGGTTACCATCAGGTGCACATTACGGAAGAGGACAAGCCGAAAATGACATTCAACATTGAATGGGGATCGTTCGCATACCATGTAATGCTGTTTGTCTTGAAAAATGCTCTGGCCGTGTTTTCTCGGATTGTTATTGCTGATTTTCGGGAGTACATCCACAAGTTCCTGGAAGTCTACATGGATGATTGGACTGTCTACAGTCTTCTGAAGAAACATGCCACCCTGTTGCGTATTATGTTTGATCGGTGTCGCCAGTTGCAGATTTCCTTGAACTTGAAGAAATGTATTTTTTCAGTTCCTTTCGGCACACTGTTAGGACACGTGGTGTGCAAGTAAGGGGTCTTTTTCGACCCCACCAAGGTCGTCGTAATAGTCCACATGGAAGCCCCCGAAACCGTGAAGCAGTTGCGGGCACTGCTCGGGCACACAGGATATTACAGGCGGTTTATCCGCAATTACGCGAAGAGCACTGCCCCTTTGGAGAAATTACTGCGGAAGTCAGAAATATTCCAGTGGACGGAGGAGTGTCGGAAGGTTCTTGACACTCTGAAGGATAAACTGGCAACGACGCCTATACTTGTTCACCCAGACTGGGACAAGCAGTTCCATGTGCATATTGATGCTTCCAGTATTGCACTTGGGGTTGTCTTGGCGCAACCAGGAGAAATGGCAGTCGACCATCCAGTCTACTTCGCCAGCCGCAAATTGTCTAATGCGGAGAAGAATTACACCACTACCGAAAGGGAGGCCCTGGCAATGGTGTAATATCTCCACAAGTTCCGCCACTACCTTCTTCGAGGCAAATTTAAGTTCTTTACGGACCACTCTGCATTGAAGTACTTGGTAAATAAGCCTATTTTGGAAGGACGGATCTATCGTTGGCTGATTCTCTTTCAAGAATTTACGTTTGAGGTGATCGTCAAGCCTGAGAGGTTGAACGTCGGGCCCGATCATTTATGCAGGTTGGAGACAGGGGAGGATGACGGCTCACTTGATGATCAGCTACCGGACACTGACCTCTTCCGAGTCGAAGCGGTACCGGATTGCTTGGCCGAAATTGCCACCTATCTGACCACGGGGCAATGCCCTCAGGATTACACCCCGCTCTAGAAATGGCACTTGGTCGTCCGTGCTGCTGAATACCAACTGATTGCGGGGCAACTATACAAACTGGGCCTTGATGAGGTTTTGCGCAAATGCGTACTTGACCACGAACGTGAAGCTGTGATGTGGGAATGCCACAGCGGAGTTTCAGGAGGACATGTGGGTGCGAAACCTACAGCAAGGAAGGTGCTCCAAGTTGGGTTATGGTGGCTGACGGTCCATGCAGATTGTAAGACATTCGTTAGGAAATGCGATGTCTGTTAGCGGACAGGGAGGCCCTCTCATAGGGACGAGCTTCCGCTACACCCAGTCCATGTGTTGCGACCATTCGAGAAGTGGGCTGTCGACTTTGTAGGCCCCATCGCCCCAATCACCAGGCACTCCAAGGCCCGCTATATCATTACCGCAGCTGACTACCTTACTAGGTGGGCCGAAGCAGTGGTAGTATGTGACTGCACGACAGATACAATGGCCCGGTTCATTTTTGAACACATCATCAGTTGGTTTGGCTACCCGCGAAGTTTAACCAGCGATCAGGGTACGCATTTCATTAATGCCACGATCAAGTCGCTGCTGGACACATTCATGATCCAACATCACAAGAGCAGCCCATACCACCCGCAGGCCAATGGTACGGTTGAAGCATTCAATAAAATTCTTGAAAAAGGCTTGACTAAGATCTGCAATGCCCAGCGCGACGATTGGGATGAGCGCCTACCAGCTGCATTATGGGCCTACCAGACCATGGTGAAGCGCTTGACCAATCAGACACCGTTCCGGAGTTCTCGGAAGAGAATTAAACCCGGGAACGCCTCCACAATTCTGGCGGACGAGGCCCGATTTCTGGCCGAATTTCACCAGAAGGTTCAGAAGGCCCGACAGAAAGCATGGCACGATTGCCACATCAAGAAAAAAACATTCCAGGTTGGTGGTAAGGTCATCTTATATGACAGCAGGTTTCAGAAGTTTCCAAGAAAGCTGCAGATGCAGTGGCTGGGACCTTACTTCATCATTGAGATTAGAGATTCCGGAGCCGTTCGGTTAGCTCCGCTAGACGGTACTGTTTTACCTGGGTGGGTGAATGGCGCATGCTTGAAACCCTACCAGGAGTAAGTACCCCTCCTTTTTCATCAATAACTCTCGCACCCGAGAGCACCCGTAGAGTAGTGTAGCTGAATAACTCTCCCACAACCGGGATGAGCATAGGTAGTATTTTCCTTTTCCGCATCACTTGTAAATAACCGTTCTGTTGCGGGGACCGAACCGCAACTGACTGTGGTCGGGGAGGGCCATGTCCAGCGTGTCATCCCTGTAGGATCCATAAACATGCCAGTGTCAGTCCAGGTCATTTCAGTCAGTACTTGTGTCAGTTCGTAGGATCGTCCCGATTTGCATCATAAATTGCCATAATTGGAAGTAACCTTGCCATAATCATTTTTCCATCATCCGCCATGACCTCAGCCATCGCGTCCGCCCATTTCCCCATGCCACCGTCAGCAACTGTCAGGATACCCATTGGCACGCGATTGATCGCACGATTATCGTAGAAAAGAATTCCAGCAGGAATTAACTCATTATGGGGTCTCATCAACTTCACTCGTTCCAGGAAATTACATCACTTGCATGAAGAAAAGCACGACAATGCTGGAACACTTAGCATTAGCAATTGCAGCAGCACAGGAGCAGCAGGAGAATTCAGGCGAACAGCACCGAGAGAGGATACCGAGCTGAATTCTCCACATCTATCAGCGCCGAGAAAAAATGCTGAAGGCGCTCCTATCCGTCGTTGAACCAGAGCTTAACAGTAGGATTCACAGGACAGAGTCTCTGGTTGGGAAATACGAAAGTGTAGCTTTGATAGATGCCAACCTTTCCGACTCGTCCGAATTCCCGGCACTCAATTGGCAAGTGTATATGGAACACTCTTACAGCACAGCCGGGCACTCCACCAAACGAATTTTACCAGCATTCCAGGGCCTTCAGCAATCTTCTCTCATGAATCATAGAAATATTTCAGTCTTCGGGACCACCGGACCGGTTTTGTAGTGCACTCGTTTCTTACTTAGCCGCATTCAGAATGGGTCCTTGTGGCTGAACAAGGAAATTCCCATTCACGCTGAAGACATCCATCGTCTGATCGGGCTCTCACATAATGGTGCGGATGTCTCGACCGCATGTCAAACCACCTCTAAGCGCACACGGAAATCCATGGACGCAGACCTATACAACAAATATGGCACCCGGCAGGGAGGGAAGGGAGCCAAGATAGAGCTCATCAATACGCCTGAGATTAAATTTTCTTGCTACCTCATTTCCAGTAAGACAATGAGGCATTACTCAAAGGGTGAATGCACCTTGGACACTATCTCTATTGCGGAGCACTGTGTTCAGGGTGCCAAGCTGAACTGGTGCTCCTTTCTCTTGAAAGAGCTATTTGATGCGTGCGAAGAAAATTACAAGCGTACGACTAGTTTCATTTATGGATACTTGATCGTTGCTTTTTCCATGTGGAAGTGGAACACTCCTCTTGTTAGGATACCAGCAGAAATTCCAGAGGGCCAACCTCTTGCGATGAAATTTGTTCCATGGAAGGTGTCCGCTGATCCGAGCACTAAGTAGGTGAATGCCGAAGCATTTCGGACCTGGTACGGTTTAATGACGGACGTCGTAGCCAGCCAGCAACGGGTGCCCAGAAACCTGTTAGATGAGTATAGCGAGCAAGTGTGGTTCGGGGTAAGTCATAGGCATACTTACCTCCGGCCCACTTGCATGTCGGCAGACACTTTCCACATGAAGCCATTGAAATTCCAGTTGGAGGATGCTGCATTCCACAATGAAGTCTGTGGGTGGCCGGGGGTCACGATGGAAGTCTGTGACGGGGTGCCCAGGTACAACTTTGAGCAGATGTCACCACAGAAGAAGCCTGCCGAGACGGATGTGGAAGCACCGCCACCAGAATTCGCCGCTCGTCCCCGTCGTCTACCACTTTAATACACAGGTGCGCAATTTTAATGCGGCAGCCCAGGTTATTTCCAGCGGTGCTTCTCCGTTCCCTCTATTTTCCGAATTTCAGATTTCTCGGTCTACTTTGCACACCCCTACCACTCCTCTTACTTCTCCCCTCCCGACTATTTTATTTACCTCTGCAAGCCCAATTATCACCCTGATGGGAGGAAAGGGCCCGACCCCCGAGCAATTAGAAACTCCTCCGGCCAAGAGGGCCTGCACCATCGTAGCCAATCCAGTGGTGGACCTTACTGATGATGATCCGCCCCGGCCCAAAAATACAGGGGCATTGATCTAGGAAGAACCCCTTATTGACCCTTCCGAGTTTATTAACATTCTCCCTCCATCCACAGCTCCACCTCCATCCACAGCTCCACCTCCGTCCACCGTTCCACCTCCACCTACCACTTCATCTGCTCCATCAAATTCATCTGCCACTGTGTCCGACCCGCTCATCCGGGAACTCTTTGGTGGGGACCACGGGGCTGAAGTTGACTCCAGTACTACTGTCATAGTACCACCAGTCGACCCCGTGGGCGCACCCCAGGTTTCTCTATCTGCTATATTTACCCAGCTGGCAAACATTGGGGCCGACTCGAACACAGGCTTGCTGACATCTTGACCCTCCCCACCATTGGCCGCACCGACGTCAGAGGCCAAACGAGTACTCCGGGGTGAGCTCCGTCCGCCCCTCCAATACAACGCCCAGACAATGCAATGCCGCCGAGGCCGAAACCCAAATTAGCACAATGTTTGAGGCTGTCCCAGCACCCCTAGAAGAGGCCGTTGTCACCAAGATCGCTGAAGACACAGATTCACTCTTGCAAGGGTGGTAGCAAGCTGTATCGGCCTTCACGGAGCTTAAAGCTACAGCGTTCCGTAGAGTCTCGGAGTTGGGGCCCTTGTTTTAACAACAGGTTGAAGGCACACAGCAAGAACAGGCACAAGCTGAAGGCACGCAGCGTGAACAGGGCACGGGATCAAGCGGGGCGATGGAGATAGAGATTGTCATTTTTTATTGACTCAGGGACGAGTCAAGAAACTGTGGTCGGGGCCTGTTGGGGCCCTTGTTTTGGAAACTTGGTTGGAGCATTTTGAATTTTGAATAAAGGATGACCTTTTTGAGTTGCGGCATGAGGACACATGGCAATCGTGACCGAGTCGCAACTACCGTAAGCCGCGGAGCTATCAAGGTGGCGCAGAAGCAAGAGATAGCTGAAGAAAGCAGATGCACGAGTACAGATAACGAGAATATACAGCAGAAGACAGGAAGCGGAACACACAAACAATAAGAGAGAAGCCGGAAGCAGCTGAAGAAGGACACAGAGAGGAACTAATAGTTGCGATAGCGGGTGAATAAATAACAGTCACCCGGATGAAAGAGAAGGGGGATCGCGACAGGAGAAGGAATACAGAGCGACTGAAGGAGATCATGCATGATATCCCTGTAGTTCCTAGGTTTCTCTATTCTACCTTTTTGTTCTGTGAGGCATGTGTATCAGACTTGTAAGCTTTCCTTAGGGAAGTGATGTAACTCTGGATTTGGCTAATGATATCAATGCAATTGCAGGTTACAGTCCTACTGTGTGGTTTGTATGCACGATGGTTGTGATGCTTTAAAATTTTAATTGCTTAATACATGTTCATGCTCTGAATGTTCTTGTGTACATGTCTATGTTTATGCAATCTATTTAATGTTAATCATGAGTTGCGGATCCGTTCCTTGCTATCGATCCATTCCCCTCCTGCATGTGGTTGCGGCATGCCTCGGGTGAGACTCTCTGCTCTCCGGAGTAGGGTGATAATGTCGGTGTGGTTCTAGACTACAGCGGATTCCCTTGTTGGCCACAATTCCTAAACCTGGGTCTTGCCTGCGGGACCTAATTCCTCGCCAACAAATATGCATATAAATATGAATTCATTCCTTAAGAAGAAAATAAACACAACATCATCATCTCATCAAAATAGGGCATGTATTCCTCATGAATCTTTCTTAAAAACTGTAAAGACAAGGAGTGAAAGCAATAGATATGTAATTGAAAGATAAATCATTCAATGGAGTGACTTACAAAAGATAAACATATCCATACAAGCTCACCACATGAATCCCTAAATTTAAGCTGCAACTTTTCTCTGTATTCATTGTATTACTTGATCAAAATGAAATACACTAGTTTAATGTACAATGTTCCAACCCTTGGAAATTATTAAAAAAGGCCTCATATAGCTACTGAGGTCAAAATCCTCCCTTGGAGGTCGAAATTTTCAGCAAGAAAGTCACATTCATGCACCTATCTGGATTCATCTATACACTAGGGAGGTTGCACAACAAATTCCCCCTTTTCCTAACCATCATGAGACATATCCTCAAAGAAATAAATGGAGGATCAGACACATATTTACCTCTATATTTACCATTTACATTTACATTTTTACTTTTACATTTATCCACATTCATCTTTTCACTTTTACAAAATTCAAACTAGGAATTGCCAAAAATTACACAGTGAAATTTGTAATTAAAAACTCAGAAATTTGTAGATGCACAACCAACTTGGAGGCCACTTTTGGACACCTTCCCAAAGTCAAAATGAAAATATGAGAGAATGGTAAACTAGCCTTGTCGGTCTAGTTTCCATAACATCTTGAATTTTTGAAAATGACCCATGGGAAGGCCTTCAAAAACTCATTCTCCCAAGGTGTCTCTAGATGCGCAGCACGTGTCAAAAAGAGAGGTAGAATGCTGATTTTGATCCCTTTTTTCCACTTTTCTAAAAATTTGTTCCCTTTATGGAAAATATGTGGAAATTGGTTTTGAGAGGAGGGCATAATATTTCCAAAAATCCAAACCACTTGTCATTTGGTGCCTTGAGGGAATCATGTTTTTCTTAATTTGCACCAAATTTGACCAAAAACCAAAAATTTCTCCAAATCTCCCCAAAATTGTTCCAAAGGTGCTAGATGAGGTGTACTATGCAACCATGGAGGCATAAACAAGCAAATGAATCTTCCCCTTCTCCTCTTGGCTGATTAGTGTTTTCTTAAGCTTGTCTTGGGTTTGCTTGAGTTTGTCTTGCAATTGTTTGAGTTTGATGTGTGAAATTTGATTTCTTGTTTGGTAGTGGGTAACCATGAATTTGTGGATATTTTTATCCGTGTTAGCATTGTATAGGATATTTTACAAGTGGGTATTGACCTTCTCAAGCCAAAACTCCTTGTCCTCATTGGTCTTTTTGGCCATCCTCACCTCAAAATTGAGCTCCTCATCTGTAGGGTTTTTCTCTTTCTCTTTCTGCAATGCCTTCTTGAGACCCATGGTTCTTGGCCTCTTACTCTTCACATTATATTCATGCTCATCATGCTTTGCCACTATTTTTCCCTTCTCATGTTTGTTTGCCTCAAACAACCTTTTCTCCAAAATAAATTGATTTGTTTTCAATTGATTGTTCTCCTACTCAAGAAATGGAATGATGAATTGAGCCCTTGCTAAGTTGTCTTAGAGCTCTTTGATCTAAGAATCCTTGTCTTTGATTTCCCTCTGTAATTTTTCCTGGTAATCATGGTCCTCCAATCCAACCAACTCAAAATCATGTTCCTCCTCATCATGCATGGATGTCTCATGTAGTGCTGATGGTGATTCCTGTAGTGAAATAGGCTTCACCCCTTCCTCTTTCCGATGAGAAAACAAAAGCCTCCTGCCTCTCTGATAGGTGAGAGTAACCTCAGGCCTAGGCATATTTTAAACCTCAATAGGTTTTCTTGATTATTCCACCTCCAAAGGCTGTGTTGACATGGTAGGTGATATGTTTTGTTGTTGAGCTGGTGTAGTGGTTCTATGCATCTGCGAGGCTGCCTCAATGAAGGTCTCCCATGTCATATTTTTCTTTGCCAAATGATAGAGAACTATGAATTGAACCAAGGTGTTGTGAAAGAGGCTAGGGTAATGATTTTTTTTTATGACTTTCACCTTTTCTTCCATCTTTCTCATACTCCTATACAAGAAATTGCATTAGTTTAAGGACTTCAATGCTGTGAAGTGCATGAGAAATATAATATGATATCGGTAAAATCTGGAAAAACTGCCCTCATATGTGAAGAATTTCATCACAACCTTCATCAATGGTGCATACCTCTCCAACAAGTATTTGAATGGAAGAATGTGGGTATGAGTCTCTTTGTATTGTGATTTTATAAAGGCTTTGTATTGCTCAAGGTCAAGGTTCATGCCTTTGAACCAATACTCCTCATGGTTTGGTATCCCTGTGGAAAGAGAGATGACATCAAATGACAGTGTAAAATCAATCCCTGAAATGGTGGCCTTTTTTCCCTTCATGTTGGTGGCAAACAAATCTATCAGCTCCTCATGATAACCTACCTCCTCCACCCTTTGACAAAACCCTACGTAGTTGAAATATTCAAAGAATTTTCTGATGAAGGGTGAGGAGATTATTTCATTGCAATTTGAGGGCTCATACCTCAGTATCTTTCCCCCTTTGTGTTGTATTCTCTTCTCTAATGATGAGTAATATCCTTCCATGGTTGAAAACCCTAGATGATGGGGAAGGGAAAAACAAGGAAAAGTGAGTGAAGGGAATGAAATGAGGGAGTTTGGGAAGGGAGATGGGGGTAGAAAAATTTAGGGAGAGGGGCAGGGATATTAGGAATGTTTAGGGAGTGAAATGAATATTAATAAGTGAGGGGAGTGAGATAGGAAATTGAAACACAATCCTAGCTATGAAAATGGCCCAATTTGGTGGAATAGGGCTAGGGTTTGTAGGGAGATGTTTAAAAAATGATGGGAAATGATTTTTGAGGTATGTGAATGGTGTATAACTAGCCAACATAGGTGTAGGGACAATATTACTAGGGTTTCACAACATCATTTGATATTTTGACACCCAAAGCATGAATATTTTATGAAACCCTAGGGAAATAAGCTAGTTATCATTTCTTAGTTTTCCATGGAAGTGAGGGCATGAAGATGAGTGTACTTACTTGTTGCAATGCTTTAGAGAGTGGAAAATCTGAAATGGTAGCTGAAATTTTGAATTTTGTGAGTTTTTGAGAAAAAATGGGTAACTTTGCCCCATGCATAGCACAATTCATAGTTGTGCAGCATATTTCAAGGATGCGCAATGCATCCTCCAATTGTGCAACACAGTTCAAGGATGTGTAGTGCCTCCAATTTTTTGCCTCCTAGAGCTGTAAAAATGCATTTTTTCTCACCAAATGGAGGATGAGCTCAATGATAAAGGGAAATAGGAATGCAAATGAAATGTTTTTTTCACTTTTTGGCCCTTTTATAAGCATGGAATGGCTTTCATTAAGTGGAAATGGGCCCCACATTTACCTTTTTGTAGCATGACTATCTTTCTTCTTTTTTGACTTTCACAACCTTGGAAATTTGTAATATGAACTGTTTGACTCTTCCTTGGAACATTTGAACTGTAGCTTTAGAACTCTAAAGTACTTATTACATATAGAAACATAAAATTACATTTAAAAATCAAAATTTATTTGAAGAAACTTGCTTTATTACCACTCTTCCAATTTTTCGGATTTTATGCATGAAATGGCAATTTGGTGACCTTGAAACCATAATGACCTAATGGAGACTTTGAAATGAATGAGATAATGTTAATGATGACTAAAATTATGATTAAATTGTCTGGATGATGATACAATAAACTTATTTGATGACATGGACCAACAATTTAAAATTTTGGAAAGAGTGGAAATAGTCCTAAACCTAATACCCAGTGACCAAATTTTTTCTTTGAAGACGTGGAAAAATGACAAAAATTTGACTATGGGACCCTAAAAAGACATGAAAAGAGTCCATTTGATCACTGGTGATAGGATTCAAGGACTGACACTAACATTGGCTCCAGCTGGGCATGGCAGCTCCTTGGAGGTGTCAAGAACACCATAGACGAAGTAGCCTAACCATTGGGCATGGAGTCAAAAGTTAAAAACCAAACTGAATACTGAAAACTTGAAATGATAAACTGACTGATTCTGATTGAAATAAAAACTTACAAAAATTATTGATGATAGCATATCACCGAAACTTGAGGGCTTCAAATCCTGATGAAAACCACCTGCCTGCCAAAGACATATGTGTAATCATGTGAAGTGACACTTCTAGTGTAACCAACCGAGCAAATGGATACTTATTTAAATTATTCTCTCACTTTCCCTGAGCAAGCAGAAAAAAACAAAAGATAGGAAACTCCAAGTGTCCACTGAACATGTGCTTCTGGTCCATGAAAACAAGAAAATACATCTTCCCTGCTAACTATAGCAAATCAGTAAAAGGATCTTCAAAAATCTGAAATGTTACCTTGTCTTGAGATCCAACAAAAAAACATGCACACCCTTCATTTTGATCTGGAAGAATACTTGGTTGTTGATCCATAGGAAGGCATAGGGAAGTATGACCTTCTGCTATCTGAGTGTTGGCTGTAAATTCCTGAAGCATGGGCAACTTTGACTCTATCTCTTGCACATTGTCTATCTGAGGCTCATACTCCTCAAATTCGTAGTCTAAATCATCCTTGAACAGAAAAAGTTCTTCAAGATTGTTAAACATGACAACTTATCCTCTTCATGAAAGAAAATAGTCCCTGTTAGCTTATCTCTTTGCAGGAAATCATCATCACAAATTCTTGTATAGTTTCATTAGTCTCATCACTGTCACCATTTAAACTCATATTTTCATTTTCAATAATGGAATAAGTTTCACTAACACATTCATGACTGTGTGAACACTACAAACCTGCATTAGCTTGTGCTGTAACATGAATTTTTAGGAGGTGATCTATCTCATTTGTAGACAGAGGAGAAAATTGAGTTTTATAATAGCAATTATTAGCTTGATGATTTTCATTTTCAGGATCCGGAATAGACATTTATATTTTTTGGTCTGAGTTTGTTTCATCCAAGGAGGAAGCTATTATTTCTTGTTGGGAGGAAAAATCATAAAGGGCTTCTATGATCTCATCATCTAGAAACTCTTCATCACCATACAAATTTCCAAGAAACTCAATGAAATTTTCAGAAATCTCACAACAACTATCAATCATCGACAAGGAAGAATTAGAGCTTTGATAACTTTGAAAGAAAATTGAATGAAAATCCTTAAGAGAATTTAAACTAGTAGATATTAGACTCTCATACCATGATCTCACTTTTTCCTCCAAGGTAACCATGAACATCTTGATCAAAAAATCTTCAGGAAACACAATCATTAGTCTCTAAATATGAAAATGGAATTTGACCAAATGAAAATTAGCATCTTCTCCATCTCGACCTTTAAATTTTGGCAGTCCTGTTTGCCAATATATAAAAGGAATACGGTTCAGAAAAATAGGAATATGAGCTCGATTCATACGAGAATACCTTCAAGCAATTGAATCCATTCAGACTACCTGTTCTTGAAAAGTGGAGTCACCATGAAAATTATGAACCTTTGGATTCTTCGACACTGGAGTCGCTAGGTGAATGATGCACATAATTATTGCACCTGATCATTGTTCTCCATTAGAAATCAAATCAAATCATTTTCGTTCTTTCCTGGGGAAGATCTATCACCTCGCTACCCAACAACAACGCCAATATGTTAGCACCCACCGGATCTCTGAAGGCTAAGAAGGAGACTATAAAAGTTAACCATAGATCACTTTGACCTAGTAGCTAGCCTTACTAGGCTGAGAGGGCTCTCTCAATGAGATTCAAACCAATATGACTGGATCATGGAGATTTTAGGCTAGATATGTAGATTAGGGTTTGATTGATTTCAATTTTTGTGCTGGATGTAAATGGACCTTTAGAGCTAGGCTTGAAAACTATGGTAGGGTTACAAGAGAAAAAATTCCAAGGGAATAAAGGGGCAAGGTAGGCATGACTGAATGAACCTTTAGGTTGTATGGTTATGGTATAGGATGAACAGAGAGATTTAGGAACAAGAATATAAGTATGAATTCATTCCTTAAGAATAAAATAAACACAACATCATCATCTCATCAAAATAGGGTATGTATTCCTTATGAATCATGCTTAAAAACTGTAAAGACAATGAGTGAAGCAATAGATATGTAATGGAAAGAGAAATAATTCAATGGAGTGACTTACAAAAGAGAAACATAACCATACAATCTCACCACATGAATCCCTAAATTTAAGCTGCAACTTTTCTCAGTATTCACTGTATTACTTGATCAAAATGAAATACACTACTTTAATGTCCAATGTTCCAAACCTTGGAAATTATTACAAAAGGCCTCATATAGCTACTGAGGTCAAAATCCTCCCTTGGAGGTCAAAATTTTCAGCAATAAAGTCACATTCATGCACCTATCTGAAGTCATCTATACACTAGGGAGGTTGCATAACAAATTCCTCCTTTTCCTAACCATCATGAGACATATTCTCAAAGAAATAAATGGAGGATAAGACATCTATTTACCTCTATATTTACCATTTACATTTAAATTTTGAATTTTACATTCATCCACATTCATCTTTTCACTTTTACAAAATTCAAACTAGGAATTGCCAAAAATTACGCAGTGAAATTTGTAATTAAAAACTTAGAAATTTGCAAATTCGCAATGCCAACTTGGAGGCCACTTTTGGACACTTTCTTGAAGTCAAAATGGAAATATGAGAGAATGGTAAACTATCCTTGTCGGTATAGTTTCCATAACATCTATAATTTTTGAAAATGACCCATGGGAAGGCCTTCAAAAACTCATTCTCCCAAGGTGTCTCTGGATGTGCAACGCGTGTCAAAAAGAGGGGCAGAATGCTGGTTTTTGACCCCTTTTTTCCACTTTTCTAAAAATTTGTGCCCTTTCTGGAAAATATGAGAAAATTGGTTTTGATAGGAGGGCATACTATTTCCACAAATTCAAACCACTTGTCATTTAGTGCCTTGAGGAAAAAGCGCAATGCCTTGCCTTAGTCAATTTTCCTGTTTTTCTGAATTTGTATCAAATTTGACTAAAAACCAAAAATTGCTCCAAATCTCCCCAAAATTGGTCTAGAGGTGTTGGATGAGGTGTGCTATGCAACCATGGAGACATAAGAAAGAAAATAAATATTTCCCTTCTCCTCTTGGCTGATTAGGGTTTGCTTAAGCTTGTGTTGGGTTTGCTTGAGTTTGTCTTGCAATTGTTTGAGTTTGATGTGTGAAATTTGATTTATTGTTAGGTAGCAGGAAACCATGTGTTTGTGGATCTTGTTATCCCTGTTATAATTTTCTAGGAGATTTTCCAAGTGGGTATTGACCTTCTCAAGCCAAAACTCCTTGTCCTCATTGATCTCTTTGGCCATCCTCTTCTCAAAAGTGAGCTCCTCATCTGTAGGGTTTTGCTCTTTCTCTTTCTGCATTGCCTTCTTGAGACCCATGGTTATTGGACTCTTCCTATTCACTTGCTGTTAATTCTTCCCTTCTCATTTTTTTTTCCTGAAACAACCTTTTCTCCAAAATCAACTGATTTTTATTCAATTGATTGTTCTCTTGCTTAAGAAATGAAATGATGAATTGAGCCCTTGATAAGTGATCTTGGAGCTCTTTGATCTAAGCATCCTTGTATTTTATTTTCCTCTGCAATTTTTCCTGGTCATCATGGTCCTCCAAGTCAACCAAGTCAAAATCATGTTCCTCCTCATCATTCATGGATGTCTCATGCAGTGATGCTGGTGATCCTTGTAGTGAAATATGCTTGGCCCCTTCCTCTTTCTGAGGAGAAAACACAAGCCTCCTGCCTCTATGATAGGTGAGAGTAACCTTAGGCCTAGGCCTCTTTGAAACCTCAACAGGTTTTCTTGATGATCCCTCCTCCATAGGTTGTGCCTACATGGCATGTGATATATTTTGTTGCTGAGCTAGTGTAGTGGTTGTATGCATCTGCAAGGATGCCTCAATGAAGGTATCCCATGTTATATTTTTCTCTACCAACTAATGGAGAACTATGAATTTCACCAAGCTGTGGTGAAAGAGGTCAGGGTAATGATCCGTGTTCATGAATTTCAACTTTTAATCCATCTTGCTCACACTCCTATACAAGGAATTTCATAAGTTTAAGGACTTCACTGCTGTGAAGTGCATGAGCAATCTAATATGATATCGATACAATTTGGAAAAGCTACCCTCACATGTGAATAATTTCATCACAACCTTCATCAATGGTGCATTCCTCTCCAGCAAGTATATGAATGGAAGAATGTGCATATGAGTCTCTTTGTACTGTGATATTATGAAGGCTTTGTATTGCTCAAGGTCAAGGTTCATGCCTTTCAACCAATACTTCCCATGGTTTGGTATCAATGTGATAAGAGAGATGGAATCAACTAAAAATGTAAAATTTATCCCTGCAATGGTGGCCTATTCTTCCTTGAAGTTGGTGGAAAACAAATCTATCAGCTCCTCCTGATAACATACCTCCTCCACCCTTTGACAAAACCCTAGGCAATTGACATCTTCAAAAAAAAATTTGATGAAGGGTGAGGAGATGATTTCATTGCAATTTGAGGGCTCATACCTCAATATATTTCCCCCTTTGTGTTGTCTTCTCTTCTCTGATGGTGAGGAATCTCCTTCCATGGTTGAAAGCCTTAGATGAAGGGGAAGGGAAAAATAAGGAAAAGTGAGTGAAGTGAATGAAATGAGGGAGTTTGGGAAGGGATATGGGGGTAGAAAAATTTAGTGAGAGGGTCAAGGATATTAGGAATTTTTAGGGAGTGAAATGAAGATTAATAAGTGAGGGGAGTGAGCTAGGAAATTGAAACACAGTCATAGCTAGGAAAATTTCCCAATTTGGTCGAATATGGCTAGGGTTTGTAGGGAGATGTTAAAAAAATGATGGGAAATGATTTATGAGGTATGGTAATGGTGTATAGCTAGCCAAAAGAGGTGTAGGGACAATAGTATTAGGGTTTCACAACATCATTTGATATTTTGACACCCAAAGCATGAAATTTTTATGAAACCTTATTGAAAAATCTAGTTATCATTTCTTAGTTCTCCATGGAAGAGAGGGCATGAAGATGAGTGTAATTACTTGTTGAAATTATTTGGAGAGTGGGAAATCTGAAATGGTAGCTGAAATTTTGAACTTGGTGAGATTTTGAGCAAAATTGGGCAACTCTGCCCCATGCGTAGTGCAGTTCATAGATGCATAGTGCCGATGCACAGCGCAGTTCAAGGATGTGCAAATCCTCCTCCAGATGCACATCATAGTTCAAGGATGTTCATCGCCTCAAATTTTTTTCCTCTTGGTGATCCAAGTGGCTCCAGACACCCTCAGGAAATCAACAAGGCTAAAAAATGGTTAAAATTCAAAGTGGTCGAATTGCTCTCGAACTAGGTTCTTACTGAAGTACTCGTCACCTTGATTCCAATCGTGTGAACGGATCTCCAATCTGAGCATGCATGGAGAATTTAGAGCGCTTCAAAGTTGGGTAGTGGGCCAAGTTTAAGTGTCCCATAAATTCATTGTCAACCGACAGGGAACCCAGCACCTGAAAACATGCGAAATTATGACCTCTTTAAATTTCCCAATAACCCTTATTTTTCATTAAATTAAAAAATGCACAACTTGAGTTAAAAAATAAAAATATAAAATATAAAAATATGGGTGGCAAGCTGCCACCCCTGCCACACCTGCATGGATCCATGTCAAAAAAAATATATTAAATATATTGGGTCGGCGGGCCATGACCCCCACCGAACCCCACGATAAGCACTGCACCATATATTCAATACATATAAAAAAACTATTGAAATGGCTTGGATTGGGGCCATGGGTTGCGGACACTGCCCACCCAACAAGCCGTGAGTTTATATAAAAAAGTGTGGAGCCGACTAGAGTTGAACCCACTCGGCCCACATTGGCCTGCCCCCAACGAGCGGCCCCATAAAACGGAGTCAACCCAAATTAAAATAAAATGTACCAAAGTAAAATAAAAAAATACAGTGCCCAAATTATAACAGTGTTTCAAATATGTATGTGCATGGGGGATGTGGGATTTGATCCCCTGACCTCCCCTTAACAAATTTCCACATTTACCACTGCACCAACAATGTATTCATGGTAAAGTCCACTGACAAAACCTTATATGAACCCAAATTTCATTTGCATGGGGCAGAGGAGGACGGACCAGCAAAGTAGGAGTGTGGAACCACAATCCCACAACAAGGCAGAATCATGTGCGGGCATGCTTTTCGAGGCAGATAATTTTTGTAGAGAATATTTCTTGATGCCTGAAAGATTCCATGGGGAGGTAAATTTTCATTTTGTGAGAATGATATGAATTTTACAGTCATTTTAACTATAATTTCACAGGGAACACGATGGTAAAGTCATAATGGACATCTGAGCATCATTTTTGCAGATTCCCTACAGAAAAAAATATTAGGGAATCTTGAGGGCATAAAAAAGATTCCTTGAGGCCCAAAACTTGTTGGAGGCCATTTTAGACAAACTTTATGTTGATTTTACACCACTCGGTGATAGGAATCCGATGAATATGTCCATTTTAGTAGAAGAGCTTCTCATTTTTTGGCCATTTTTCGGATTGGAGTAATATTGTTCGATTCTTAAGTGTGGACAGTCGATTCTATGCCCCTCAATGCCACGAGTTCGACGGTACAACCAGATTCAGCAGCTGATCATCTGCTTCTTCAGCCAACTCCAGGGGTTGAGGTATATGCAGTTTGATCATGTTCCTCTTTTTGTTGTGGGATGTATTATGATTTCTAGATCCTTGCTTGATGCATGTTGTGGGATCTTAGTTTTGCTTCATGTGAGATTATGTCATGCTAATAGGAGGTCCATTGTGAGTGAGAGTTCTTGTAACAGAATGTCTCATGGAGAGACAATCCACTCATGTTGAGGGCACATCCTTGTATGACAAAGAACATCATCCATGTACATCTTCCCATTTCCAACACTATATGAAGTGGCTTACCCCATTTTTACACCAGGCCCGAAGATGCAGCCCACACTGGGTGAAATCCATTATCAACGTCTCGTGTTCTTATGTTGCTGATGGTTTTCTTGTTTCCTCTTGCTTAAGCATGCATATGTGTTCTTTTATGCTCTTTTAAAATGCAATTATAACAACATCACATAAGTAAAATATCATGGGTGAATTCGGTAGTTGACAGACCCGGATCACTTGAAGCTATAAAAATGTGTTTTTCTCACCAAATGGAGGATGAGATCGATGATGAAGGGAAATAGGAATTCAAATGAAATGTGTTCATGATTTTTTGGCCCTTTTATAAGCATGGAATGGATTTCATTAAGTAGTAATGGGTCCCACATGTCTCTTTTTGTAGCATGACGATCTT
Organism: Pinus albicaulis; assembly: GCA_034641835.2. Taxonomy (NCBI): domain Eukaryota; kingdom Viridiplantae; phylum Streptophyta; class Pinopsida; order Pinales; family Pinaceae; genus Pinus; species Pinus albicaulis. The sequence goes on along the minus strand of CM076583.1, from coordinate 1,232,620,715 downwards.
TCTTCTTTTTTGACTTTCACAACCTTGGACATTTGTAATATGAACTTTTTGACTCTTCCTTGGAGCATTTGAATTGTAGCTTTAGAACTCTGAATTAATTATTACATATAGAAACATAAAATTACATTTAAAAATCAAAATTTATTTGAAGAAACTTTCTTTACTAACACTCTTCCAATTTTCCAGATTTTATGCATGAAATGGGTCGTTTGGTGACGTTGAAACCCTAATGACCTAATGGAGACTCTAAACTGACTGATATCATGGTAATGATGACTGAAATGATGATGGAAATGTATGGATTATGATACACTCAACTTATTTTATGACATTGACCAACAATTTAAAATTTTGGAAAGAGTGGAAATAGTCCTAAACCTAATACACAATGACCAATTTTTTTCTTTGAAGATTTGGTGAAATGAATTTTTTTTTACTATGGTACCCTAACAAGACATGAAAAGAGTCCATTTGATCACTGGTGATAGGATGCAAATACTGACACTAACAAGACCATTAGCCTATCGATTTTCACTGCATCCGATAGTGAAATTGCATGATGTTTTCCATGTGTCAATACTTAAGAAGTATGTTAAAGATGTTGATCATGTTATTGACTGTTCTGTATTGCAGGTGGAGCCAGATGGAGAATTCTATCCAGAATCTCAATGTATATTGCAGAGAAATGTGCTCATGCTCTGGAACCGAGCAATCTATCAGGTTAAAGTGGAGTGGAAGCACTTTGGTCTTGATTAAGCTACATGGGAAATGGAAGATCAAATGCGGGCTATGTATCCTTTTCTATTAGTTGGTTGAGTGAATTTCCTTGATATATGTTTTTGGTATATTATTTCGTATGATGTTTTGTTATATGCTTTTGTATGATTTTTTGGTATATGTACATATGTATATGGATGTGAATACTGCCATGTGATGTGTTATAAAGCTCTAATAAGTGGTATGGTGTCATGTCATTATGGTTGTCATTTTTTTATGCTGTCATGTTGGTTTTCTTCTCAGCGGGTTGATCATTGTAAATACAACAATGAGCTAAGTTATAAATATCCATGGGCATTACATTTTTATTTTAGCAGTATTTTTGGTTTTAGTTTTCAATGAAAACTGAGGAAGGTGTTCCCCCAAGGGGGAGGGTTTTGTAACAACCTTGGTGAAAATTCTATGTAAACAAAGTTAATAAGGAAAAATAATAACCTCGGTTATGGGACACTTATTCCAAGATGAATGTTGGGAAAAAAACATCCTAGTGCAGGTGTTCATTTGGTTTATTATGGATAAGGAAATTGGAAAAGGCAATGGAAAATGATTTGGAAAGGAAAAATGGCATTTTCAGCAATTTATTTATGAAAATAATGGAAATTAGGAGAAAATTAAGGTGAAAGGTTACATGTTGCATGTGAGGAGGAAAATTAAGGAAAATTATGGAAAATGAAGAAAATAGAGACCAAATTAATAAAAAAGGCTTTTGAGGATCAATTCATGGCTTTTGGTTAGTTTAGTTTTGGAGCTTTCTCTATTCTCTCTCTCTCTCTCACTCTTGGACAAAGAGTTTTCTTATCGCATTTTAGCATTGGATCAAAAAATGAAAAGAAGGAAAAGAGGAAGAAAATATCAAGCAAGGAAGAACAGGATCAAGTATTTACTGTGGGTTTAATTGTAGGTATCAATTGGCATGTGTGATTTCCTCACTAGATTTGGCATGCATGGTTATGCATGTGTGTTCTTGGTTTTCTTGCTGTCATTGGCATGGGTTTTTCTAGGCGTGACACTTTTCTTCAACCTTTCCTTGCCATTTTCGGATAGCCATGGTGTGATGGGGTTCTCATGTTTTGGCTGAGTTGGATTATCGGATGGATTCAAAATTGAGTGATGTGGATCTATGAATGAAATAAAACATGGCCTAGTAATACCTAAACTAGACTATGGATTGTGGTAAAGCCACTGCCCTAGTGAACCCTGAACGAAATTGTGTGTTGTGTTAAATACAAGTATTTTTTCCTCGGTGGGCCTAGGAATATTCAACTGGTGAATGGCAGGATATACAGTAAATCCTAGAGGTGGTTTCTCTTGACCAGGCCTATGAATCCTTGTCGGTGAATGGCGGGATATATGTTAAAGCCTGGAGGGTGGTGTCTCTATTATGGCCTAGTGGTCCCTAGATCAGAATGTGGATTGTGGTAAAGCCTAGAGAATAGGAGACATGAAAATTCCTCACGATGTAGGTGCATAAATGTGGTGGTAGACATGCTTGTTTATGGCCTAGTGATCTAGTGAGGATTGCAGTAAAGCCTAGTTCTATTGATGAGGGTGAGGTGGTTTAGCCTCAGGAAGTCCTGGTTGATTAATTTTGTTTTGAGTCCCACGTTCATGCTTTGAATATGGAACGGGGTGATTGGATGAAGAGACATTTTTCTCAACCAATGTATGGTTGGGTGGAATGTGGTAGTCCCATACTGGGTTGGCTTTTGCATTTAGTAATAAGAGTTCCTTTCCTTGGTATTTTATGTGAAAATGTACTAGTTTATATGTGGCACTTATGGTGGTTTTATCCTCATTATTTCTGGTGTTTATATGCTAGTTATGAATATGTTTTATGACAATGAAAATGTAAGGTTGTCATCATGTATTAATTTGTAAATGAATGAACAATGAACATATGAAATAATAGATGATAATGCAACTTATGTGATAAGGCATCAATGCTTCTTAGTGATTCTTAGATAAGTATAAGACCCCTATTCTCGGATCTATTGTTTAAACATGTAGAATGCATATTTGTGACATGTTTGACAAAATGCCTCTCATGTCTAGTAGGGGTCCAATCAATTCCTTGTTCAACTATTTACATTTGTATCATTGTTTTGATGTTATTTTTCATTTCTAGAAGTTTCATGGAGTTTTGGACAGTGGCTTGAGTCTTGGCCCTGAAAAAGTGGCACAAAACTGAAGTCGCTGGCACATAACTACCTGGAAAAGTCCCCAGTCGCATGCATGCCTTTTTGTGGGAAGCGACTAGGGTCCCAATTGCATGCATGCTAATGTCAAAGAAACTAAGGATTTAATGCAATTTGCAATAAGTTTAGGTTTTCTCCGGGGGCTATTTTGTTGTGTAGATTAATCCGTCTTGTGGACAAGACCGATCTCTTTAGTACTAAAAGTAACTAGCAAAAAACAACCAATTATACTAATCTCTCTCTAAGCATACAAGATTCATAAAAATACTATATAGGTGTAAGGCCTACCTTATGTCCAACGTTTGCTTGATCTCGTTGAAGTCCTTCCCGTGCACTTGAAAGAACGTTCCTCGTGAATCTGCAGTCACAAACAAGCAAAAAGATTACACAGCACCTGTATAGACATTATTATAAACCATATTCATCATAATGATCAAGGAATTTATGAAATAAACCATAAATAGACAGCTTAATGAGAGAAATGAGTATATTTGTATTAACTTCAAATAAAGAAAACCTTTACAACCTGTGCCTTGATGTCGTGTAGGTCCTCTCGGGGTCCAAAGCAGGAATCTCTTCTAATTTGACAAGCATTGCACTCTTTGAACTAAGACAGATAGATATGAGTGATTTAACCTCACAGAAAGTCTTAGTTAACTTAGTCTGAAACTCAACAGCATTTAACCTCAAATATCTTAAATCTTGAACTCCTTTTGAGGCTACCCAAGGCCTCTTTTTATAGTGGAAAAGAGGAGGTTTTCTGTTCCAAATATGAAGGGGGATAGAATCCTCCTTCAAAGGGATTAGCTCCTTACATCAAGGGGTTAGCTCCATCAAGTGAGGGATGCATGAACCTTCTTAAAGCGTATCCATTCCTGAAAATTCCCATCTAGAATCTTCTAGAATTCATCTGAAATCAAATTTTTATCTTTACTTTCTCGCCTTTTTGAGCTTTACAGAGGTCCGCACCCATAACACAAATAACGTGCAGTATGGTTCCGCAGGAGAGCTGAAATTTAGGTGCGGGACCATAGGAAATGAATAGAGAAAGTGCGATACCAATGTTTAGGGGTTTTTTAGGAACTTTTCTCTGATTTTGAAAGCTTGACATGAGGAATTGATATGTTAGACTTGCAAAAGGAGGAAGTATGAGTAATAATGATCTCATACTCATAGCAAAATGTCAGGATGACAATTTTTGGTGTAATAAATTGCCCCCTAAAGTGCAAAGTCTGGAATAGATGAAGCTGAAGTCTGTCATATATGAAGAGTGCAGTACTTTATCATTTCAAATATTTTCCTATGGACACCCCAGTCAGAACCTGTAAAAACATTCAATGCAAAATATATACATATATATGTCATCACTGAGGTAGGCATTCCCATACTCAGATTAAAACTAACTAGAAACTAACTCAAATCGTTCTGATACAGGAATGATTTTAATATTACATCAATAGCGTAGACACAGTATGGACACAACCATCTATAATGAATAGTCTACTATATAATAATAAAATTCCTCGCAGCCTGGATGGTGGAAACTAGATCCAGGGTCTTGATTTCTGCATCTCGAACTAGTATGATTCTATCCATGTGAATAAATGTGTTGAAGTCGAACATGGTATAAACCACTTGATTACCAGTCAATGATGTGAGCTGTTAACAAGTGTGAGAGAAACCACCAGTAATGTCAATGGATCTCAAAGTACCCAGTACAATCCATGAAATGTGAATGAATGAGCTGAATTCGAACATTTCACAGAATCATTCGATCGAAGGTCAATGATGCAACCTGTCGTCGAAGGCGAGAAACCTACCATTGAGGCATGAAGATTTCAAGGTACTGACAATTTCTGGATCAAATTCCTAGATAATGTGCTGATGTCGATAGAAAGTGATCTGTCGTAGGCAAGCCCACAACACGAAATCATAGATCAAGTTTTGAAAATATATTAGCAAGGACTGACTCAGGGATGGTCAAAAATGGATGACAGATATTTTGCAGATGAATGGTTTATTTGAACTGTTCTCTTGAACACATAACGACACTGCAGATGGCTTGGTAACAATTGACCCAAAGCTAATACCCAGAAACCGGCTGAAGACAAGTGGTTTGATTAACTGTTAGGTAAATGATTTCCCAACCCAGGTGAACGAAAGTGTCGTGTTCAAGAGTGGTTGACTGAATTTTCTAAAAATTTAAAATATAACAAACACGCCCATTTTTCTCTCTTTTTCCCCCACCATTTCTGGCAAGTACCTCTTTATTTTTGACAAGCTTGAGGAGGATAACATTTGCTTGATTATAAGCTCATCCTTCGAATGAGTCCAACTTAGTTTGATATTCGAACCCTAAGAAGGAGTGGTTCGTTCCTGTTGAAAATTAAACAGGTCCTTTACTGTTAAGTTTTAACGAGTCCAGTATAGGAGAAACTCGGTGTTTTTCAGTTTTAGGGAGTCAAAAGAAAAACTTAAGAAAACTCCATGGGTGTTCTTTTTCGTAAATTTAGTCTCTCGAGCCCGAAAAAGGATAAAATAATGCGGGAGAGAACTCTATTGACCGTATTTAGTCAACGTATACCTTTTTCGTAAATAGTCCATTTCAGTCCGTAAAAGGGGTAAACTTATACTGAAAGGACGATCATTCATTTACTTTAACGAGTTCAAATAATCAAGTACTCGGCAATATTTTCATATTTAGAGAGTCTGAAAAGGGCTTAAAAGAGGACTCCAAGGTTTCGCTTTTTCGTAAAATTTTTGAAAGAGTCCGAAAAAGTGATAAAAGTATGCTCTTTGTTGAAAAACGATCATTTCACCTGAAAAATCCTGTTTCTGCACAAAAACTTGAAACATTACACATACATGTTTAAGATAAGTAAAAATGCTTTCAAAAATACCCTTTTTAAAGTGAAAAATAAATAAATTAAAAATTCATCCATTCGAAAAAACTTATAAAAAGGACTTTTTCAACTTCATTTTTACCGTTCAGTTTCAGAGTGAAAAGTAAAAAGCTTTTGGGTAAGAAAGTTCCTGTGAATATTTTGGAAAATCCGTCCGTTGGAATCGAGAATCGTCAGTCCCAGGTAATCCACAACCTCTCAATCTTGTTTTTCATCTGTTTCAAATTTGTTTTTAGGCTTTAGTTTGCATTTTTGGGGCAAAAAATGGTTTAAAAGTTCGCCCGCGGGGTCCGCAGGTGGGACACACGTTACCTGCGGACCCCGAATTTTTCCTATAAGGAAAAAGTCGTGGGTTCCAAACCCGGCACACATTACGCGTGCAGATCTACACACTGTGTACAAAGCGTAGGTGCGGTACCTGCGCGGTTGATTTTAAAACATTCATTTCTCATTTGTTTGCCAAAAAATTTCAAATAAGACTATTCTAACTTGCCTTTTTATGTATTGTAGGATTGACAAGATGCTGATCTGGCGAGAACGTGAGCACGAGGAAGTGGATGAAGCCGTAATACTTCATTTGCCCACACAACAGGCATTAAAATCATGTGGCTTGTACAAATTTTGGGCCATCTCAGGCATGAGGGCACAAGTAGAACTCTTGACATGGTTGGTGAACAGATGGAATGTTCAGGACCAGTGCTTCTTCATTGGTGGCCACCGGCTCGAAATTGAGCTGGAGGATATATATTTCTTGACTGGTTTGTCCAAGAGGGGCGAACAAGTTTCTTTGTTTGGGACTAGGCCAGGTGGCCAGTCTGTTGCTAGTCTCCAACTAGAATTCTGCAATGACCAGGCAAATCCTCGGGACAAACGAATTGACATAAAACACATCATCCGTCCTGAATTGAAATTTATTGCTTTTACTGTTACCAAACTGTGTGGGAGTGCTGCGCTTCATGTAGCTACTAGTTCCCAAATGCGTATTTCCGTGGACTGTTTTCGCGGCACCATCTTTAACTGGTGTGAAGCTGTGTTGGCTAATGTAAAAGGCCAACTAACCAGAGCAAAAAATGGGAAACTGAATAACTTTGGATACGGATCCATTGTTGTTTCTTTTGCTCTAGAGAGGATCCCCATGTTAGCTCCACAGAGTATTGCTGTTGATGTCGGTCGACTTCGAGAACCGAGGATGGTTCATTGGTCCGCATTGATGGCTCGTCATGCTATTGAGGGTACTAAGATTGTGCGATTTCCTTCTTCATATTTTCGTTGGCTGGATCGCCAACTTTTTGTGATAGAGGATTTTCCATACGCCGGGATAGATTTCCGCGGCGACCGAGAGATGGTTCTCCCAGCAGGGGAACAGTGGGATGAGTTAGGTACAATCATTTTTCAACGTTTGCTAAATTCTAATTTTTTTTTAATTTTTTATCGTCTTTGAAAACTAATAACCAAATTTTTTTTGAATACAGATGTGGGTCCACAAAGACCAGCCCATCTCCAACCTTACGAGAGAAGACAACCAGTTGCGGCCGCACCAGCCCCAGCAGGCCAATCAGCGGAGATTTTGACTGATTTAGAGCATCATCTAGAGTGTTTGACTCTAGATATTCCAGAGACGAGCATAGATGACATTCCACTCAGGTTGCAGAGATATGTGATTGGAGTTCTAGGACCTTTTAGGAGGTTCCTATGCAGGGTAGCTCGGGCAGTGGTTTCTTATCGTGATCACCATCAGTGATGGGATGATCGTGTAGACTCATATTTTTGACTTTTGTATTATCATTTTTGCCGATCATAAGGTGTTTCCAACCTATGATCGAAGACGATGTATATTTTTTGAAAACACTCCTATACTATGATATATCACTATTTGCCGGCTATCTGTGTACATATGTGAATGTTGTTTGTTTTACTGCTTTTGATTATTGCAAATGTCTATTTATCATACTAGAAGAAATTGAATCTGCTAATGTATTTAAATGTATTGGAATATGATGATATTCAATGTAATCAAATTCACGTTCCAAGAGACGAACTCTTAAAAATAACCGTAATAACACTAAATTTCTAATGGTATAAACCCTGTTAAGCTGTAATACAAAAAGTTCAGAATCCAGCCTTACAATCAAACTTCGAATTCCAAATGATATGGATTGAGATAATAACTCAATCACTGCACTATACTCGGCAATGTTATTTGTTGTTTGACCAAGGCTTACCCCATGCATGGATACTAACTCGTCAGAGGGTGAATAGATAACCCAAGCTATGGAAGAAATGTTCTGTGTACTACGACAAGCACCATCAGCAAAACCAATGTAGGTTTGAAGAGACGTCGACATCTGCAATATCAAGAGTAAAACTCAGATAAGCAGGAATAGTGACAAAAACACACTCTCTAAACTAGGCACACTTTTCTAATCTAAAACACACCAGCAGTAAAGAAATATAAACTAACAAAAATCTCCACACCTCATTTAAGCATAATATTGCTTTAGATAGAGCCCATTTCTGGGTTTATCCAAAGGGACACCGTCAAAATCTATCAACTCATAGGCCCCTTTTGCTAACTTTTGTTTAAAAATATAAGGACCATGCCACATAGGCACAAATTTCCCAGCTCCTAGCTTGTCATTAGCTTGATCATAAAGTAAAACTAGGTCTCCTTCTGAAAAATTTCGAGGGGTCACACTTCTATCATACTGAGCTTTTATCCTTTTAACATGAGCCTCGTTTGCTATTGCAGCATTTCGTCGATTCTCATCTAATTGGGCTAAGTACAAGAAACATTTCTCCTCTTCAGACGTAGCTGGAAGTAATTCTACGGCTAATTTTAGTGACGGTATTTCGCATTCAATCGGCAACATAGCTTCCAAACCGTAAACCAGTTGAAAAGGAGTGAAACCCGTTGATGTTTTGACTGAGGTTCGATATGCCCAAAGCGCTGAAAATAACATGGAATGCCAATTCTTCTTGTGAATACCAATGATTCGTTTAATCATGGTGACTAAATTTTTTTTAATGACTTCAACCAGACCATTGGCTTGCGGATAATACGGAGTGGAACTATCGTGGCGCAAGCCAAGCTAGTCTGTCAGTTCAGTCATCATGACATTCCGAAAATGACTTCCATGATCCGTAATAATAGCTTGAGGAACACCGAACCTAGCAATTATGTGATTAAATACGAAAGTTGCAGCAGTCTTGCCGTCAGCTGAAAATGTAGGCATCGCCTCGGCCCATTTTGTAAAATAATCTACTGCTAAGATAATATAGGCATGCCCCCCGGCCGAGTGAGGGTTACATGTAATAAAATCGATACCCCATTTTGTGAAAGGACCAACAACAATTATAGGGTGAAGAGGAGCGGGTGGCGCGCGCATTTTCCGATCAAAAATTTGACAGTTGTGGCATTTCCGAACCGCATAAATGCAATCTTTGAACAACGTTGGCCAGAAGTAACCTGCACGCAATATCTTTTGGGCTGTGGCATACCCAGACATATGACCGCCACATGCTCCAGAATGGCAGTCATTTAACACCTTTTCAGCTTCTTCATGAGTTAGACAACGTCGGAAAACATAATCCGCTCCACGTCGATAAAGTGTATCACCAATGATATTATACTGTTGGGATTGGAAGCATATTTTCCATCACCGAGTTCGTGAGATGTCAGGACGAAAATATTGGGTTTGGAGATAAAAAATAATATCTCCATACCAAGGATCAAGTGTACTGATGAGAAACAAAGATTCGTCCGCAATGGACTCTTCTGCCACTGTTTCAGTATCAGTAGAGGGGAAATCGCACATCAGTTCCGCAAATACCAAAGATTTTTTTGCCTTGGATTTTTCAAATTCCAAGTCAAATTCCTACAGGATAACTATCCATTTGGAATATTTTCCCCCTAGCAATTGTTTGGTCAAAATATACATCATAGGGTTGCAATTAGAAATTACCGTGGTTTTACGTAACAAGATGTAATGTCTAAAACGTTGGACAGCTTGAACAGCTGCCAAAGCCAATTTCTCCACATGTGTGTATTTGATTTCAGTCGGATGCAGATTCTGACTAAGATAATAAATCACATGTTCATTGTGAGATTCATCTTCCTGAACTAGTACCATCCCAATGGTGGAATGAGAAGCAGCGAGGTACAAAAAGTAATCCTGATTGTAGTTGGGAGGATGCAATAACGGTGCATGGGTCAACGCGTGTTTAAGTGCATCAAAAGATCGATCACCGATCTCGTCCCAAAAGAATGGAATGTTCTATTTCAACAACCAGGTAAAACCCTTTGTAAGCTCGACATAGTTAGGAATAAACCTACGTAAAAAGTTTGCTTTCCCCTGCAAACTTTGGAGTTGGCGTAAAGTCGAAGGAGGAGGTAATTTAACAATGGCTTCGACCTTCGATGGATCGACGCGAATGCCTGCTTTCGAGACAACAAATCCCAGTAATCGACCCGATTCTACACAGAAAACACATTTATGTGGATTCAGCCTTATCCGATAATGCCTACATCTCATAAAAATTACTCTTAAATGAGTGAGATGGTCGGCCCTACGTAATGAATGAGTAGGTAAATCATCAAGATATGGCTGGACAATGTGCTTAATGTCATGAAATGCATAAGACATAGCCCGTTGAAAAGTTGCTCCAGCGTTCTTTAATCCAAAAGGTAGTTTACAATAAGCAAACGTTCCCCATGGACAAATAAAAGTTGTTTTGGGTTGATCTGCAGGGAGTATGTTTATTTGATTGTAGCCAGAAAAGCCATCCATGAAGGAAAACAATTCACTGCCAGCACAATCATCGATTATTTGATCGATATAGGGAGTTGGATAATTATCTTTTGGACACGCTTGATTAATATCCCTATAATCGATACATACTCTTATCGTTCCTTGTTTTTTAGTCACGGGAACAATATTCGATACCCAATCCGTTAAGGGAATTGGATAAATGAATCCTGCTCGAAGTAATTTTTCAACTTCAGTTTTTATAGCAGCAGCTTTTCTAGGATGAATTTGACGTAATCGTTGACGAACAGGTTTAGCATCCGGGTAAGTCTTAATTTCATGAACAACGATCGATGGATCAATTCCTGGCATTTCTTCATAAGACCAGGCAAACACGTCACAAAATTCTTGAAATAGGGCTTTATAAGTCTGAATTTCTTCATTTGTACAACAAGCACCTATTGAATGTTTTCAATTATTCCTGGTTTTATTGAAATGTCAATGGGAACTGTTCGAGATATATTTTCCAAATTTAACTCAGAATCAGGATTTTGCAATGGATTCTGAGGTTCTTTGACATATTCAGCAGTAAAAATTGAAGCAAAATCATCTTCAAAATGATCTATCTCAGGTAAAAATGAAGATCGATGATGTAGATCTTCCCATAGTAAATCATCAACAGACAAAAACTCACGAATTTGCTCATCTGTATGAACAAGTTCAGGAAATGTCGTTGTAACTGAACTAGATATAGAAAGTGATTCCTCTTGGATCCCATTCATTGGATCAATTTCGGTTGAAGAGGGGTCGGAAAATGACTGTACAGCCTGGTACGCAATTTCAAATGGACTCAAGGGCATCATGCCATCAAATGAATCTATCTCGGATTCGGAAGGTATGATCCAAGGATCATCAAACATAATAGTGTCTGATGAAATCATATGAATATTTGCAGTAGAAGGCGATACGTTAGGAGGAGGAAAGGAAAAAGTTCCTAGTAAACCAGAATCTTTAATCAAACCCACCCCAACATCCTTATAAGGGATAGTCGTTTTACCAACATGCTGGATTGTTTCTGTAGAGGTTGGGTCGGACGAGAAATAAGTTAACTGATCTATTGTCACGATCTTTCCTTGATATGGAAATTTTATGAGTCGAAAGACCGAAGAAACAACAGCAGTCATAGCATAGGACCAACTACGACCCAGAAGAAGGTTGTAATCTAGAGGGGCATCAACCACTTCCACATCTAGATTATCGATTTTACCTTCGACCCCTATGGGTAAATCCTGCAAAATACCAAAAGGTTGAAAACCTCGACCATCAAAAGCCTTTAGAATTGTCGGGGATTGGTTAAGTGTAGGAGAACCAATCGATTTCCAACACTGAATCGACATAATACACGTTGAAGCTCCCCCATCAATCACAGTCCGAAAGATTGGTCTGTTTTTTATTAACACTGGAATCTGGAAAGACATTTGATGAGGTAGGCGAGGTGTACTATTTTCTAAATCCAAGATTATAAGGTTAGAATCTTGAACATCGACAGCTCCTATGGCAGACAATAATAATTTATGATGTGCTGGACATGATTGCAGCACTTCCAAAGCCGACATTGCTGAAGGAGAAACAGCTAAGTCTTCAACAATGTTGTAATTCTGAGCAGCTCTCGCATGTGGATTGAAAGCTGATTTATGAAGAACACCTTTAGCAGGTGGTTTGATCATTAAGTCTGGATTTTGTTTCTCGATCTGTAGCGGACCAGAAACAGGAGGAGGTGTAGTGGATGTATTTGCATTAGAAGACTCTGCTTCTTTGCCATCAACAGGATTCTTAGAACCGTAATCTTGCGATCGCGTCGCAACCCTTACATGAGACATCATCATAATAGGTTCTTCTAAAGTAGTCGAGGAAGAACCAATCATCTTACTATCTTGAATTGGAAAAGGATCCTTCAAGACAGCAGGTTGTTGCGATCCTTTAACGAATTTCGTAACTTCATCTCGATATGGACATTCTTTCGTGAAATGATCTTGTTCACAAATGAAACAAGGATAGCGAGGTTTACGTTTTTCGTCATTGGATTCATCTTTATCAGTTTTCTCTTTCGAATTCTTTTTGTTTTTGTTCCTCCCCTTCTTTTTACCACCGGATTTTGATTTTGTCGTAGATGTTTCAACGACATGAATGTCGGCAGAAACTTCGGGAGAAGATTCTCCTTTTGGGGAATCAGGTAAAGTTATAATTGGAGAAGAATTTTTTGAGGATTTCTTCTTACTTTTAGAATTTACCGTACCAATCATACCGTCAGCGGCATGAGACCCTGAAGGAGCAGCAACTATTTGACCTTGTTTTGGAATGTCTGGGATTTTTTCATGTAGAGTACCTGACTGCGTATAAACGAGGTCAAGGTACTGAGCTTGAGCAATTACTTGCTCTTTAGTAACAACACCAGCCTTAGCTACATCTTCAGTGATTTTGGGTAACAATGATTTAACAAACCATTCTGCCAAAATTTGATCCGGAATATAAACTTTCACCAAACGTCTTCTACGTCGCCATTCATGAATATGATCAGAAATATACGTGGATGTAGATTGTTTTAGCGAAGTTAATAATTTTGTGCCGTTGTTGTATCTGACAGGCAACTGAAAATGAGTCAAGAAAGCTGTTGCTAACTGACTGAAATTATGAAACGAGCTGCGTGGTAACTCAATGTACCATTTGGCAGCAAGACCTATAAGGGTTCTTTGAAAAAGACGTAAACGAATCGAATCATAAATAATTGAATTAGATGCACACCAAAGGTGATAAGTCATAACATGATTCGATGGATCCTCTCCTGACTTACCTTCGAATTTTGGTATATCACTGAGCAACTTATGAGGCATTCGCGGCCAGTTTTGATAATAAAAAATGGGATCATTCGTAAGGCGTGTCAAATTAGGTAAGTCCAAAGTTGCGATAAACGGTAATTGACGGTTAGGGTCACGAAAACCTTGAGAAGCCAAAGCAGATCAAGGAGGTGGATACCCAGGATAACTAGGAATCAGATTTGCATTAGGTATTGTATAACCTCCCAGAAAACCAGGATGAACCGGACCATATTGAGGTTGTTGATAAGTATAACCAGGGTACGGTTGATACTGATAGCTTGGGTTCTGTACGTAGGGAACGAATTGCGTATGTCCCTGGTACGGTTGATACGTAAATTGAGGTTGAATTGTAACAACTGTACTTGTACCAGCTTGTCCTGCAGGCATCTGAACTGTAGTCTGAATGGAAGGTCCTGACTGAGGTACAGAGACTTGAGGGATTTGCACGGATACAGGGATAGAATAAGTCGGTGCTACAGATACTCCAGAAACATGTGTGACAGGTTGAACAGACGTTGCAGCAGTTACAATAGTTTGAGGCGGAGTCTAGGGTGCACTAGGCCCAGACTGCTGAACTGAACTAGGTGCAGGAGTTTAAATAGCTGGATGAACAGGTTGTTGGGTTGGACCAGAAACCAAAGGTTTTCCAGGTTGATAAGGTAACTGAACATTAGGCTGCAAAGGCTGTTGATATTGGGATGGATCCCATACCATAGTTCCGGGGTATTGTCCCATAGAAGGTTGAACGAAAGGACCAAAACCTGGTTGAACGTAGGGTTGATTAGTAAGTGGTAAATTTCCAACTCCTTGAACAAATGGTTGACCAGAAGGCTATTGGTAACCTTGAATTGGGTACTGCCCTTGAGGTTGATAACCTTGAGGCGCGTACTGAGGCTGGGGTTGATAAGGACCTTGAGGAGCATATTGAGTTTGGGGTTGACCTTGAGGAATATACTGTCCTTGGGGTTGCCCCCCAAAATAATATGATTCCACAGTTTTTCCTGTGAAAAAGCTACCTTGAGGTTGTACCCCGGGTGGTAATTGACTACCTTGAGGTTGCCCCCCAGGCGGTAACTGACTACCCTTAGGCTGCCCCCCAGGCGGTAACTGAGTTCCCTGTGGTTGCCCTACAGAAGGAAACTGACTGCCTTGAGTTTGAGGATTGGGAATATTACCAGACATCATAAAAATTTGTTCTGCGTTCGACGTTTCAATTTTAAGTCCATCAAGACCAGATGATAACACGTTTTCGATGGGTTGAGGAGTTTCTCCCAAGAAAGTACCAGACAAAGACTGATATCCCGAAGGAACAGAAGGACCACCATGTAAAAATGATTTCGGCGTTTGATAAAACATGGATGACTCTCTGGCCATAAAAGATGATGGATAATAACCTCTGGGTGTAGGATGAAATGGAATTTGAGGTGGATAAAAAGCAAGACCTGGATTCTCTAAAAAGTTCGTTAAAGAGAGATACCAAAAATTAGTTCGAATGGGGTTGTAGAAAATATATTCACGCTCCCTAAGATTTAATGATTGAGGGGATTCGGGAAGAGATATGTCTTCATCTGGATTAGTAAGTTCTTCAATAGAAATAAGTCCAGAGGGAAGATTGTCTGTAATGATATTTCTTACCCTAGGTGAACCTGGATCGCTAGAAGTTGGTGTAATAAATCCTGAGGATGTTTCCAAAACAGAAGATTCAGTTTCAAGTTCAGAGATTTCAGGTTCGTCAGATAATTCACCAGAAGGAGAAATACTTTCAGTAACTTCAAAAACTGAAATCGATTCTTGAATGTATTCTGTTGTAGGTATTTGATGATCAGGATGTATAACTATAGATGAACTTCCAATTTATGTTGATCTAATTCTACTACTACTGGATGCTACCAGAGCACGAAGTCCTTCAAGTTGACTTGGTGAATATTTAGGGGGTTTCCCTTGTATTCTCCGAGATTGTCTCGGCAATTCCGCCACGATTAAAAATTATCTAATCACACGCAAACAAAAAAAAATTTCAATGAAAACACCTAAAGTCTCTAAGAAACAAACAATTGAATCATTCGCTTAAAAATCTAAGAGTTCAAACCACACACAAACAGGTAACTTTCCATACTAAAAACACTAGTTGGTGATGAAATCCAGCTTAGTAGAATTTTAACACGAAAAGGGCGGTTGGAACAGTTACCCCGATAACCTGCTTAGTGAAATAGACCGGTGCAAGTTTCTCCATTATACCATCTCAAGTGAAGATAACCCTCCGGAGAGTCCAAGTGAGTCTAGCCGACGTCTGTTCCAGGTACAGTGGGATCTTCCCTCCACCGTCACCTTAGGAAAGAATCCTAAAGATTATGGCCACTAAGGTTACCAACTGAAACAAATATACTTGGGGGAACAGTCTACGATCCGACACACACGCAAGGGAAGAGTAACAAAGCTCAATCCCCTTGAAGGCTCCTTGAAATAATCCAAGGTTTACCGACAAGTGACCCCAGGCTCCTCGAAAATGGTCTATCCGAGGTTTATCGTTGTTAATACATGTATATCTTCTATCGTTCCCAATGAGGAAGGATTGATTACCCCACTGGTTCAGATATGATCTCATGCTTGACTCCTTTAAGAGGAGCTTCCCAGAGCATACATGGAACAATTGGAATTATTCCTACCATAAGATTCGTCTACTTGTTTGTTTTAGCTATCTTGGAGAGTTAATTACTCCCTACTCCAAGATACTAGCCTAAGCTATGTTGGTGATAAGAGCCCTAGAAATAAAAAGATTACTAGATGAATTTTAATTAAGCGTTACTTTTAGGAGCTGTTTCTTAAGTCAATGGGTGCGGAAATGAAACTTTGGATGATGTGAAGACTCGAGTTCCAAAGGACACTAAAATGCACCTAGAATGATAATCAATTCTTTTTCTTTAAATGAACTTTCTATCTAAAGAAAGAGTTGGAGAATGCAATCCTTTTAATTCCTTCTTTAAACATGAAAAATAATTGAAAGAAACTACTTGGTCTTTTCAATAATGAGATAAATGATCAAAGCTCATAAGAAAAATCCTTTTCCTTTCCAAACTAGAAGCTACAAAACAATTTTCCTTCGAAAGAAAGCTACAAAAATTAAAACTACTCAAAACTACAAAATCTAATCTTTAGATCTAAAATCTAAATTGAGTAAAAACTTTAAGATTTTTTGAAGAATGTTTTCCTTAGTTGTTCAGCAAACTAAGAGTCTATTTGCTTATAATAACAAACAGATCAAAAACACTCAAAATATGTTTTTTTTTATAAAAATGAAATTCAAAACTTTCAACCAAGTTTTTCTGAAGATTCGCAAAGAAACAAAAGGCTCAATTTCTCAATATAGGATGTTTTCACAATCAGGTCGGATTCAAAAGACAAAAAGAGATCAATGTAATCTGAGATACTGCAAATTGTCAAAAGTTCGAATCGCTACAAAGACCAAGCGGAAAAACAATCCAAATTGCAAAATCTTCTAGAAAATCATCAAAACATCAACACTGTTGGAGTTCATTCACAAAAAATTCTTGACAGAAACAATAATCAGTCTGGGCAGACACCAAAAGGCTAAATCCAAATAAAAATAAACTAGAGAAAGAAATCTAGAGATTTTCTAAAATTTTTACAGGGTCTGCAGGAAACCGGTATTGACAGCTGCAGTCCCGCACTGTATTCTTTACAGAAAGTGCGAACCTACCCGCACTGTCAAAGTAAGCCAGAGTGTGGTCCTAGGAAAAATTATAGAAAAACTTAAAATATTTCTAAATTTTCAAAAACAGGGAAAATCTAAATTACCCAGACAGATATGTTTCAATCAAAAACCAGGAAAAAATGTTTCCTCAAATCAAAAATAAAAGAGAACCAAAAACAACAAGTTCTTTCCCCAGTGGAGTCGCCATTTTGTTGTGTAGATTAATCCGTCTTGTGGACAAGACCGATCTCTCTAGTACTAAAAGTAACTAGCAACAAACAACCAATTATACTAATCTCTCTCTAAGCATATAAGATTCATAAAAACACTATATAGGTGTAAGGCCTACCTTATGTCCAACGCTTGCTTGATATCGTTGAAGTCCTTCCCGTGTACTGAAAGAACGTTCCTCGTGAATCTGCAGTCACAAACAAGCAAAAAGATTACACAACACCTGTATAGACATTATTATAAACTATACTCATCATAATGATCAAGGAATTTATGAAATAAACCATGAATAGACATTTTAATGAGAGAAATGAGTATATTTGTATTAACTTCAAATAAATAAAACCTTTACAACCTGTGCCTTGATGTCGTGCAGGTCTTCCTGGGGTCCGAAGAAGGAATCTCTTCTAATTTGACAAGCATTGCACTCTTTGAACCAAGACAGATAGAGATGAGTGATTTAACCTCACAGAAAGTCTTAGTTAACTGAGTCTGAAACTCAACAGCATTTAACTTCAAATATCTTAAGCTTGAACTCCCTTTGAGGTTACCCAAGGCCTCTTTTTATAGTGGAAAAGAGGAGGTTTTTTGTTCCAAATATGAAGGGATAGAATCCTCCTTCAAAGGGATTAGCTCCTTACATCAAGGGGTTAGCTCCATCAAGTGAGGGATGCATGAACCTTCTCAAAGCGCATCCATTCCCGAAAATTCCCATCTAGAATCTTCTAGAATTCATCTGAAATCAAATTTTTATCTTTACTTTCTCGCCTTTTTGAGTTTTACAGAGGTCCGCACCCATAACACAAAGAACATGCGGTATGGTTCCGCAGGCAAGCGGAACTTTAGGTGCGGGACCGCAGGAAATGAATAGAGAAAGTGCGATACCAATGTTTAGGGGATTTTTAGGAACTTTTCTCTGATTTTGAAAGCTTGACATGAGGAGTTGATA